>JAXCIN010000054.1:5003565-6254457 GCA_038502155.1 Parochlus steinenii
AAAATCGATGAATCACACATGTCGCGACTTTGTAGCATAAATTATACGGTAGAAATAAAGATGATAACAGGTTTACAGACTAAAATTTTCCAAAAACTTCCTTTTAAAATCCTTGTAGCGAATACGTGTACTTAATTTTTCAAAATCTTTATTTCCACTCTATAGTTTTGAATCCAGTGCTTTTCTTATAATATTATGTTGTCGCAGTATAAATAAGAAGAAGTGCGATTCGGACGAAAATATTCACTTTTGGAATTATTTTAAAGGTACTTTGCTCATTAACTATTCTAGAGACTTACCTCAAAACAGTTGTTCGGATCAATTAGTGGAGCAAGAGTGTTTGAGAAGCAATATTGGTTTACTTAAGTGACGTGCAAAAAAAATAATAGAGTTCCAAAAAAAATTTGAGAAAGAATCTTTATCTAGTAGCCAATACACAAATGTTTAATATGCCTTTGTTCGGGAAGAGTCAGAAGAGTCCGACGGAGCTGGTGAAGCAGCTGAAAGAGGCCGTGACGGCACTTGAGCGTGGCGATAAGAAGGCAGAAAAGGCACAAGAAGATGCTAGCAAAAATCTTGTAAGATCTTTAGTACCGAATACCTAATAGATAAAGTTATCAGCTCCAATTAAATGTAGCCTGCTAAAAGACAAAACACGAAAAAGATTAAGAATTTCTGCGAAACCAACAAGCAACTAAGAAAGAGGCGATGTTCTTAATTCTTTCTTATAGTTTGCTTATAGAGAGGTGTAGATAGTTTTCTCGCAAATCTTTGTACTTTTTACGACGTATTGTTTAGTTTCTGCTAGTAGTTCTTGCGACAAATGATTATTGTTGTTGTTCAAATTTGATACTAGAGCTATTTTAAATCTAATTTGTTGCTTAAAATTTGAGTGAATATGAATATCGTTTAAATTTAGCCAAAACAACTGAAAAGCACTCATTATTATTATTGTTCATGCTGCCCCGAAAGTTGCTCATATTTGCAAATTGATTTGCTTTGTAGGTTAATAGAAACTCTGTGTTTTGTAAATTTTTTAAAGTTTTATTTATTTTTGGCTGGTTCATATGAGTTTTATATGAAGAGAATCTTGATATTAATTTTATATGGCAATTAATTTTCAGTTTTTCATTTTTGCCGTTTTCTCGAAAATGTAAAGCGTTTAATTAAATATTTAAAAGTGCCTTTGCTCAAACAAATCGACTGCAAATGAGAGAAAATGTTGATGACTTGTAGAAATTGATTCAAAGTCTTTTGAATATTGATGTTTTGAATATTTATGATGTATGCTATAAATTATGAAAAACTCATTCCTTCAATTCTTGTTCTAATAATTTAAAAATTGTTTTGTTTAATCAAAAAATATGTTAAATTCATAGGGGCTATTTTAGAGAAACAACTATTTCTTAGATATTTCTTATTAAAAGCATTCTATTGTTTGATTCGCTTCAATTGTTATTATAATTGTTTTGAATGTTTCTCTTTTCAGCTGCTGATTAAAAACATGCTGTACGGCACGTCAGATACGGAGCCACAGACGGACATTGTAGTGTCACAATTGGCGCAGGAGTTGTACAACAGTAACTTGCTGCTGCTTCTCATACAGGTGTGTGGAATTTAAATTGTCATGAACTTGTGAAAAATGGTCTAGCGTTGAGCAGGTGGTGATTGGGGTGATTTAAAAAAAATGATTAATCGGATTTTTTTTTTGTCGCCATGATTCTAAAATCAAAAGTGAACATATGATATATGCATTAATGAGAGATTTCATAACAAAAATTCTATAAAATGATTAAATTTTGCTTTATTAAGATTTCTATTGTTGTTACGAACTAATTTATCCGATAATTTTGTTTATACAACTCCTTCTCAACAAAATAATGAAATATGAACTGTGTCATCATGTGTTTCTAATGTTTGATTTTTATTATGTTTATGTTCAGATTATTGCAAGTTGTTTATTGCTTAAGTTAGATTCAAGTTCGTTTTTCGTATCGTATTTAATGATGAATTTCATACACATCAAATCAAGACTTGTAAACAATTTTGGTTAAATTTGAGATTTATTTAGTTAAATTTATGACCGCTTTCGTTCTTGTTAAAAATTTCAAATTCAAATCAGATATTAGACACTTTTTGAAAAACCACTAAACCACCCAAAACAGAAATTTCTCTTTAAACCCATCATTTCAAATATTGACTTAATCTGATTAATTACAATGTAA
Source organism: Parochlus steinenii (assembly GCA_038502155.1). Taxonomy (NCBI): domain Eukaryota; kingdom Metazoa; phylum Arthropoda; class Insecta; order Diptera; family Chironomidae; genus Parochlus; species Parochlus steinenii. The sequence continues at coordinate 5,005,791 of JAXCIN010000054.1, forward strand.
CAATTCTACGTAATCAATATCAATAAAACATGTCGAAAACATGTGAAATATCGTAAAATTTGTCCCGCATTGCATCACATGTGCTAAATAATAATTACTCAATCATCTAAAGTATTGATCGAATTAATTCGAACCTTTTACTAAGTATACTATAAAGCTGGTTAAATTTTTATATACTTTTATTTTGTTTAAATTGAATAAATAATAAAAACGGTATTTTCTTTTGTAGAACTTGAGCCGTATTGACTTTGAAGGCAAAAAAGACGTGGCTCAGGTCTTCAACAATGTACTTAGGCGCCAAATTGGCACTCGCTCGCCCACAGTGGAATATATCTGCACTAAGCCGGAGATATTGTTCACGCTGATGGCTGGCTATGAGCAGCAAGAGATAGCTCTCAATTGTGGCACAATGCTGCGCGAGTGTGCGCGCTACGAGGCCCTCGCCAAAATTATGCTGCACTCTGAGGAGTTTTTCAATTTCTTCCGCTACGTGGAGGTGTCCACCTTTGATATTGCCTCGGACGCTTTCTCCACATTTAAAGTAAGTCAACAAAAAAGTCTGCTAATTTTAAATAATGAAATCAATAACTAACATTTTTTCTGCATTTCCAGGAACTGTTAACCCGACATAAAATCTTGTGTGCCGAATTTCTGGAAACGAATTACGATAAAGTATTTACCGCTTACCAGCGCCTGTTGAACTCGGAGAACTATGTGACCCGGCGTCAGAGTCTAAAACTGTTGGGTGAGCTTTTGTTGGATCGTCACAATTTTACGGTTAGTTTAATTATAATTGTTTATTTAGAACAGAATATATTAAATTTCAATATAATTGTAGGTCATGACGAAGTACATTTCTAATCCAGACAACCTGAAATTGATGATGAACATGCTCAAAGAGAAATCGCGCAACATTCAGTTTGAAGCTTTCCATGTCTTCAAGGTGAGTTTTCGAAGCCGGAAGTTGGTGGTGGGCTAGTCAAGGTCTTATGTACGGTCGGACACCATAAAGTTCTATCGTTATCATATATAAAAAATCATAAGAATATCAAAGCTTGAACCTATATCCACTATCTTTATGGTCATTTTGTTTACAATGTTTTAAAATTTGTATGCAATTTCAAAAATTGTCATAAATTTTATCAATACAACTCATAATAATTGTGACGCTGTTTCTGCGTATTCGATTGACGTTATATCAGTTATATTGAGCTAAATGAATAAATCTGCACCACTGTATTACTCAATGAAAAATTAAATTCAATTTGATAATCATATTTGCAAGTTGAATTGTTATTTATTGTATAAAAATTCATAAATCAATCAATATAAGCTATCTGAAATCGTTTACTTTCAAATTCATGATTGAAAATAAAGAAATTTTTTCGGTAAAGTTTAATTGAATTCTTTTTTTAGGTATTTGTTGCCAATCCCAACAAACCGAAGCCGATCTTGGATATTTTGCTGCGCAATCAGGAAAAATTAGTCGACTTCCTAACGAAATTCCACACCGATCGATCGGAGGACGAGCAGTTTAACGACGAGAAGGCCTATCTTATAAAGCAGATAAAGGAGCTGAAAGCGGCCCCCGAGCCAGTTCAACCATAATGGCGACACCAGGATTATTTATTTCAGTAGCAAGCAGACAGCAGAGATAATAAGCATAATCGTAATTTAAATTTAAAATACAACAAAGAAGCAAAACAATTATTTTCACTACCAATTACGCAAAAAAAAACGCAAAACCACACAAAAACACACACAATGAACTTTTCAAGATTTTATCCTTTCAAGTTTAAATATTATTTCGAAGGTAGCGATGGTAAATTTTGGCACGGTACAAATGAGTTAAGCTTGATTTTGTTTTTATTAAGATTTTATTAATTTTCATTTTAACAAATTTTAAAATTTCCTCTAATTGTTCAATGTTTGATTTAAAAATCCGATTTTTGTTTATTTATAATTTTTGAAAGAATTTTTTGTTTTGTTTTACAAACATCGAAGATAAATTTTAAAAATTAACAAAATTCATTCAAACTAATTTCGATAAATTACAAAAATTTGATCCAAAAAATTAATTAAACAAATCGAAACCCCATCGCTACCAATATATGACGTTCATTTGTTTAAACTTTAAAGCTTCTAGAGCAGATTGCTCCACTTTTATTTCAAATTATTACAATAGTTTAAATAATTTGTCAATAATTATATTATCCTTGAGCTGTAGTTCATTAGTTTTTCTCTCGTTTTCGTTCAGTGAAATGCAATTTTTGACTCGCTATAGTTCTTTCTTTGAATTTTAGTTGGAATTCAAAGTGCAGCCGGAAAAATTATAGTTACTTTTAAGTATTGTTAGTTGAAGAAAAAAAAACCTAATATTAATAGTTGATAGCAAAAATATACAATATTTAACGTTTTATTTTTTTGCAACAATTTAAAACAAAGTAATAAAAGCAGTGAATATTTAATTCCTGAAAAATGAAATAGCAAAGATTATGTTAAAAAAAAACTTTAAATTGTTCCTACAAATTACAACTATTCCAACGGAATATTTGTCCACATCACTTTTTAGTTGAATCATGAATGAATACAGTAAATGTTTGCAGTAAATTACAGTAAAAATAACCTCAAAAAATACAATACTTTCTAAATTTTAATATTGTACTTCCTCCTAAAGTTAAAGAAATCAAGTCAAGGTAGTAAATGATAGGTGGTAAAGTTTTAATACTCTAGGAAGAATTTTCACCGGTACATTTCAACAAAGATTCAAAATTGTGATGTTATCATAAGTTTCTATTTGAATGTACTAGTCATTATTCTTTCTTAAATAAATCCACACTTGTTCTATTGTTTAACTTGAACTACCTTTCCGTACAACTGTAGCAATACCTGAAAAGGCAAACAGTTTGTGCACAACAACGATCGAATGCGATTAGGGATCGCTCACTATTGATATTCTTTAACTCTATAATCAAAGGGCGATCCTTGAAATATATATATTTATATATGAAAAGTTAAATAAGACAAAAACGCTTATTTTTGTAAATAAACTACGATAGTGGTAAAGGGATTGTATATCTAAAAATAAAAAATTTGCATAGTTTCGTACGTATTTAAAAATTTCTCTGTTCAATTAATGTTTAGTTTGTTAATTTTACTAAAAATTACGATTTTCGGCAAATCAGAAAAAATATTGTCATGGATTATTATGATCTATGATATTGTCAATCAGTAATCAAATCATTTGTTGATTTTGGCGAAGCGATATGTAATTTAAACAAAAAGTGGATTAAAAAAGTAATAAAGAGCATTTTAGACCAGGTACATAAAGCTTTTGTTAATTATGAACAGTTAGTTTGAGTTAATTGCAGTTTCGATATTAATATGCATTAAAGTAAATATTCGCGCCAAAGTAAGTTTGTTTATATTTTTTAAATACCGTGTGAAGTAAGACTTTGTGCTAAAATTAATAGTATTTCTCTAAAAACCCTGAAATCCATCACGAGCTAGCCAATTATTTCGTTTATTTTTCGTTTTAATTTTCTATTTTTCATTTTAATTCATTTTGAAGAAAAATGAAGCTTCCAAACATTCTGGTAACAGGTAGGATTGATTGAGTGACATATTTTTACTTTGATCATCAATATTCTTTGATTTTATAGGTACACCAGGAGCCGGTAAATCTTACTTGGCCAAATGTATTGCAGAAAAGTTTAATTTAGAGTTTTTGGAGCTCTCAAAGATCATTATGGAAAAGAATTTAACAGATGGTTTCGATGCGGAACTTGATTGTCCTATTTTGGATGAAGATAAGGTAATGACAGACATTGTGAAATTAAATTCTTATTTAATTATTAAAATATGTTGACAATTTTAGCTTTTGAATTATTTGGAACCAATTATGCAAGCTGGTGGCAATGTCGTAGAATATCATAGCTGTGAATTCTTTCCAGAACGATGGTTTCAATCTGTGTACGTCGTAAGATGTGAAACTGACATTCTATTCAAGAGACTGGAAGAAAGGTTTGTTATTAATTTTCTTTCTTTGTCTTTTAGTTATTCTTTTAAAATATTTCAGAGGCTACAACAAGACCAAGATCAAGCACAATATCGAATGTGAAATCTTCCAGACGATACTTGAAGAAGCATTAGAATCATACAAGAAGGGTATAGTTAAAGAAGTGAGAGGAGAGACTGATGATGATGTGGAAAAGACTTTGTCGGAAGTTCAAATTTTTCTGGATAAGTGGGTGGAGTGACCCAATTACTATACAATTACTTTATAAATAATCATAATATATTCATCATACTTTATATATGTACATTTCTATTTAAAAGCATTTAGCTACTTTATGTTTTATACAATCCATACAAAATAAATATAAATTTTCAAATAAATTGTGAAATTATTTTTAATTCGCTTTTAAGGTTAAATCCGATCGTCAGCTGTCATTAGTTCAGTCTCGATGTTGAATTTCATAAACTTGACCAATGAAGTGGTAACAAGAAAAATACCAAGTTTATTACAAAATAAAGGATTAGGCGGTATTAGAAACTTCTACAAGAGAAATAAGGACTTCAAAATGAATACGGCATATATAAAATATCTTCAATCAAATGATCAATCCATTCAAATCAACTTTCGATTTGTTGACGAAACTTATAAAATTGATAGATTGTTTAATTTTGAGAGATCCTTGTGTGAGATGGTCAGTAGTTTCACCAATCGAGCTCAATCCAATGTGGAAAAAGAGTTCACAAAGAAGACTAAGAAAAAGAAGCTAAAAAAGAGCGATAGTAGTGAAGATTCAGAAATGGTGGCTCCAAAGGTGCATAAACTTACAAAATTTTTATTCCACACCTTATTTTTATTATCATTTTTCTATAATTTTAAGGTAAAAATCCAGCTTCTTAATAACAATGTTTGCATGGGAAATTCTTCCTTTGCAAGTCTTCTAAGTAATTTCGAGGATCCAAGCAGTAATTTCGCACTAGTTGTGATGGACAAACCTTATGCTATCATGTATAACTTTCCATCTATTAGCTCAATCATGCTCCCGGCATCTATTCTCGCAGGATTTTTTGTGTATCCAACAAAGTTAGAAATACAATGTGCCATTAAGAAGGAATCTGAGTTTTTATGGTATAGGGGACTTTTGGTGAGTAGTTTGATCTCAAAATTGATTAAATGATTTCTGAAGAATTAAAAAACATTCTAGCCTAAATCACAAAAAGAGGAAGATATTGATTGGGTTGAAACAGGAAAAGGGTTTACTTATCTGGCTGGACCAGAAGATGTTGGATTTAGACTTAAAGTTAAATGTACTCCCAAATCTGGCTTAAAAGTGGGTCCTCCTGTCGAAGCAATTTCAAAAAATCAAGTGGAGGCTGGTCCGGGCATCTGTCCTTTTGAAACACGCCATCTTTTCACAAATAATCGATTGAGTGGTCTAGAATTTCGAGTAGTTAGCTACAATTTATTGGCCGATTACTATGCTGATTCTGATTACTCTCGGACAGTTTTGTTTGGACATTGTCCTGCTTATGCTCTACACATTGATTATCGCAAACAACTATTTTTGAAAGAGATTACTGGTTACAATTCAGATTTGATAATGATGCAGGAGGTTGATTGTAAAATTTTTGATTTGGATTTAGAGCCTCTGCTTAATGAACAGAATATGGCAGGAGTATTTCAGAAGAAAGGAACTACTGCTGAAGGACTGGCCACGTTTTATAACATCAATCGGTTTGAGTGAGTGAATTCTTAAAAATTAATTTTTGTAAGCTTATTAATTTTTATATATTTAGACTTATCGACCAGTTTGGATTAGTTATTGGCTCCAACATTAAGGTACTACCAGAATTCAAAGATTTATGGTTGAAGATTGAGCCCAACACAAAGCTCGTAGAAAGAATTGTAGATAGATCAACAACACTTCAAGTTGTCATCCTCAAAAGCAAAGATGTGCCCAACAAGTTTGTAGTAATTGCCAACACACATCTCTACTTTCATCCTGATGCTGATCACATTAGATTACTTCAAGTTGGATTCTCGCTGATTTATGTGCAAAATTTGGTAGAGAAATTCAAGAAAGATCGAGAATTAAAGGATGAAAATGTTGGACTGATTTTCTCTGGAGACTTTAATTCAGTTCCAGAATGTGGAATTTATAAGTTGTTCACAGAGAAATTTGTAGATGATAAATTTGTAGATTGGAATAGTAGTAAGTAATTTTTTTCTTCTCAAAACTTTAGTAATACTGAAATTTTAACATAATTGACTTCTCGCAGATAAAGATGAAGCAGTTACGAACGTTCAACTAACTCAACCTTACAACATGAAATCAGCTTGTGGCACACCGAAATACACAAACTATGTTCCTGGTTTTAAAGAATGCATTGACTACATTTTCTATCAAACGGAGCATTTTGAGGTGCAAGAGGTTATTCCGATGCCCAGTGATGAAGAGCTAGCTGAACATATTGCATTACCATCAGTCGTTTTTCCTAGTGATCATTTGGCTATCGTATCTAATTTAAAATACAAATGTGTTTGACAAGATACCTATTGAAATATAACTCAATTTGTAAAAATAATTAGATATTTAAAAGTCTAACTTCATTCGTTTGAGGCAAATTTTATTTCTTTTTAAATTATGGTAATTTCACATCAAATAACATACAATTGCAGCAAATTGAATGAATTTAAATCAAATTGATTTTAAATTATTCAAAAGTAGCTGAGAGTTAAATTGGCCTCTGAAAAGTCCTCATCATCTCCCCAATCACTAGCTGTTACTTGCGTAGAAGTTGTTGCTTCCGCCTTTGGAGTCTCAAAGATTGCTTTCACACTCAGCAATTCTTCTTCAGCTTGCGACATTTTCCATAATTCATCATCAAAGTCCGTGTTGTTTAGATTTCCTCGTTGATCCAACTTCTTTTTAAGAGCTTGCTGCTGACTGGCTTGATTTTGCTTGCGATTGTTGTAAGAAGCTTGTTGAGAAGACTGCTGAGTATTTTCCTTGACTTTTGGTTGCCTGGTTCCCATCACAATTTGACTCAACTCAAAGTACTGATTTGGATGATTAATTCCTTCGTCCAGCTTTGTGTCGTGTGTCACTTCAAAAGTACGATTACAAGCCAGCTGAAAGTGACCTTTGCTGGAGTAGTTCATGATTTCTTGGACGTGCATTGGACTGATCCCTGATGATGTTAGTTTTGTGCGTAAAACGGCGGTATCCCACATTTTGAAAGGACACCCACAAACATCTTGAGGACCAACGGCTGTTGTAATTATTTTCATGCATGAGTACGGAGAATAGTTGACTCTGGAACCTTCCTTGCCGTAATTATGTCGAATGTTGTATGCGTATTGCTTGTCGAATTTGTCTGGATCCATCGCTTTTGTAAATTCTCCCCGCCAAAATCTATAAAAAGAATTATAACATTTTGAGATGTTAAAAGATGTGAATAAAGAAAAGTAAATCTTACTTCAATGCATCCTCTAGCGTAACTCCAATAGCCTTTAAAAATAAGCTATATTGTTGTCGTCCTCCATGTTTCAAGTGGTGTTTCTCACGCAGTGAGTCATGAGTCTGTTTCATACAAATTGGGAATGATTTTAAGGAAAGCTGATCCAGAGATTCTATGGGTACGGCGTTTTCCTTGTTGATAGTGTAGTCTTTGCCACTGTATGTTGTATGTAAACCTTGAATAATTTGGATGAGGCGCTTGTCTTTCTGTATTTCTGGCAATAGGGCGAGGTGATGCTAGAAAAATTTTCATAATTTATTAATCATCTTAAGAAAAAGATGAAAACTTACAAGTAATCCCTTATCGATAAATTCCTGGTGTCTTGAGCCTATAATAGAGACAAAATCCATGGTGCTGACATAAGCAAAACCATCTTTTAGGTAACACTTCCGGCTTTTCACAAGATCCAACACTTCCAGGAAATTTACTTTGTAAACTGTGTCCACTTTTAGAGAGTTTTGAGTGGAAGCTTGGAAGCCATCCCAAATTTCTACTTTCTGATCTTCCGTCAACGGTTTATACTCCATTTGATAGACTTCAAGGAAGTCTTTGATCTCTTGGGTAGACAATCCACTGAACTTCATGCGGAAAAGCTCCATTTCTCTAGCTGTGAACCATCTAAAACCAAATAATCAGTTAAATTATTAAAGCCAAAATAGATTAAATATATCAAACCTTCTCAGTTCTTCTGATCTACAATACGCAAATCTCAGGATAAAGTGAGCGATATAATCTTTTCTTCTTGCATTCATATCTGCTTCTTTGTTATCATTTCCCTTCATTAGCCTGACATAATGTTTCAATCCCTGCTCGTTAAGGTCATTTATGATATGCTCTTTCCACTCCTCACTGTAAATTCTTTTAGTAAGCGTAGCTTGTTCAAGAGTTCTTAAAACTTTGAGTCGCTCGATGGCCAACTCTTCAAACTCGCTGACTGGAAACTCATCCACAAGAGGAGGAAGGATATAGAAGGCACAATTGTGGGCCAACAGCAAATTTAATGGATACTTTGCGATTTTTTGATCCGACTCGATGTTTATTCGTTTTCTTTTCGGGAAATCCATTTGAACTGGTGAAATTAAACTCGACAGTAGTTATTTTATAAAAGTTACAAGCTTTTTTACAGTTATTAGTCCTTATTGGCTAAATAGCACGAAAAATTTAACAATCTACGGAAAAGTAATTATAATCCCGAGAAAAATCTTTAAAATCGCGGGAAAATATCTCTGATCTACAGGGATTTTAAAATTTTAGCACATATAAGCTTACTTCACACGTCGTCTATAAACGTAAACAAACTTTGTCGGAAAATAGTTATTAAAAAATATTTACATTAAATCCTTTAGCTTGCATCTTTGAAACCTCTCAAGATGTTTGATTTTCAGTCTGTGTGTCGTTGTTGCCTACAGATTTGTGATCTTAGCGACCTATTTGAGTTTACATCAGAAATAGCACTAGATGATGAAAATAAATATGAAAAAATTGAAAAAATGTACGAAAAGTTGTTAGTTAAAATTGAAATGGATCACAAACTGGATCCAGTATCTAAAATATGTGCTTTATGTCTGCAAGAGATGAAAAATGCGTTTGTGTTCCAGCATAAATCCGTGGAGTCCAATAAAGTCTATCAACAAGAGCTTGAGAAATTCAGGGATTTAGTTCAGGAAGCTAGTAAATAATGACCTCATGTTTCTTTGAATTTTCCTTAATGTTTAAAACTTCTTTTTAGGTGAAGAGCATGACATGGCAGATGAGTACATTCCGAATGAGTACATCATCATGGAAAATCAAGATTTGAGCGTTGTCAAACAAGAGCAAAATTATCTAGATTACATCGAAGAAGAATTTTTGGAAGATTTCGGATCCGTAGAAGGTGTTCCAGAATTGTCATCAGAAGGGGAAGGCGAGGAAGAAGAACACGAGGAGATGGAGGATGATAATAATAAAATTGTTCACATAATTTCACCAAAGTCTCGTAAAAAGATGATGAAAGAAATACAAAGTATGGAACCTGAAAATATTATTTTCAAATGCGGCCACTGTCCCAAGGCTTTTGACAGAAAAAACTACTACAGGAGACATTGGCGACGAGTTCATAATGACCAAGAAATCGAAAATGCCATGGAAGAGCTTATCAAATTAAACAGGGCTGATGAAATAAAAGATTTGCAAATGTATCAATGTGATTATTGCGCCAATATCGAGGTCATCAAGTCAAAGCATTTGGAGCACTTACAGAGCCATGAAGGAGAAGATTTATTCAAGTGTCGTCATTGTGACTTGAAATTTTCTACTAAGGAAGTTCTCAAAGATCATATGATTGAGCACGGCGAGCAGAAGGTTTTTTATGAAATAAATATTCAAGAGTTCTCATTTTTAATATTTTAATATATCATATTTTTTAGCGCTTTATCTGTGATATTTGTGGTTCAACGACTAAGAACAAATATGCATTGACTCTTCACTATAGACGTCATACAGTAATTTTACAATTTATGAATAAAAGTTCCATTCTTCAAATATAAAATTTTTTGAATTTTAGGGTGAAAAACCATTCGTTTGTCCAATTGAAGGTTGCCGTAAAGGATTTTCCATGGCATCTAATATGCAGAAGCACATCGAAACTCACTCTAGTAAACGTTGCTATGAATGCGAAGTTTGTGGACAATTTTGCAAAACTCAACGATCCCTGAATTTTCACATAATATGTTTTCACAAAACATCCGAAAAAATCAAGTGTCCTGATTGTGACAAATCTTTTGTAAATAAATCTTATTTAAAAATGCACCAGCAGTACCACACCGGCGACAAAAAGTTTACTTGTACCATTTGTGAATCTAAATACTACAAATCGAGTCATCTTAAAAGACACATTCAAAACGTGAGCACCATCTTTTAAATGTTCAGTTGGTTTATATTTTTCTAATGTAAAATAAATCTCATTTAGGTCCATTTCAAGCTGAGGTTGCTGAAATGTGGTATGTTCATACTTTTATTAATATATTAAACTTCTAATCGTACTTATTCGTAGATTATTGCTCATCAGATTTCGTGAGAAAGGAAACCTATCGCACTCACATTCTTAACCAACATAAAACATTAGGCCAAGAAGAAATTAACATGGTGCTTGAAAAGATCAAAAACTTCAGGCCACCTCAATTAGATGTGGAGCAGTTTACACTCGAAAAACAGAAATTTCCTGTTATACAAGTTGAGACTATGGATGCTATGGATTCTGAGCAAGTTTTGTTGGGGGATTGAATAATAGATTTAAAACTATTTAAAATTTTATTGTAACTTTCGTAACATAACTATGTTAATGTATTTCGCTAATAAAGTATTTTAAGATATTTTATCATCAAATTCACAATTTGTATTCATTAATTTATTTCCCGCCAAATTTAAAAACATACGTAAAATTCGCACGCATATGGCGATTTTATGTTTGTTGTGAGATTTTCAAATCATGCCGAAATTTTCTTAATATTGATTTATAATAATTAACAAAGTCCTGATTGCATCTTCCGTGCTTTGTACCAGGTACAAAATACAGAATCATAATTCGTAATGGATTATCGGAATAAATTAATTATGGCACCGTAAGTATTTTACATTTGAATAATTTCTGATTCAGATTCATAAATAATTTCCTAATTAGGAACACTCATCAAATAATTGGTTTTCTAATTACTATTTTTAGAATGGTGAGGATTGGAACACTTCCAATGCGTTTGCTGGCTTTAAGATATGGAGCTGATATAGTATATTCTGAGGAATTAGTGGATTGGAAGTTTCTGAGGTGCGAAAGGAGAATAAATGAAGCTCTAGGAACAATCGATTTTGTGAACCCAGCAGATAACACTATCGCTTTCAGAACATGCGAGGAAGAGCGAGGAAAAATTGTTTTTCAAATGGGAACAGCAAGTGTGGAGCGAGCTGTTGAGTTGGCCAAATTGGTTGAGCAAGATGTAGCAGCTATCGACGTTAATATGGGCTGTCCTAAAGAGTTCTCAGTTAAAGGTGGAATGGGTGTCCAATTGATGGCTAATCTAGAGCTAGCAAAAAACATTTTAATTGCTTTAGTCGCAGCAGTGAGCATACCAGTTACATGCAAAATTCGAGTGTTAAAAACTATTGAAGATACGATTAGGGTTGTTAAAGAGCTAGAGTCCACCGGTATTTCAGCAATTGCAATTCATGGAAGAACAAAGGATGAAAGACAGCAGCATGAAGTTAAGCCAGGTATTTTAACCATTCGATCCAACGTCATACTTCTAGTAATAATTATTCAATTTTATTTTAGAGTTTATCAAAGCCGTGGCTGCTGCTATAAAAATTCCAGTGATTGCCAACGGAGGTTCCAAAGAGATCCAAAAACATCGTGACATTTTAAAGTTTAGAGATTCTGCTGGTGCGTCATCTGTTATGCTTGCCAGAGCCATCGAATGGAATTGTTCCATTCTGAGAAAAGATGGAATGTTACCTTTACAAGAAGTTATCAAAGAATACTTGAAAATTGCTGTTGAGTACGACAATTATCCATCAAATACAAAATATTGTGTGCAAAATATGCTAAAAGAATTGCAAGAGTCTGACATGGGAAAAAGATTTTTAGATGCCCAAACAATGGAGCAAATTTGGTAAAGATCTTGTTATGATTTAAAAAGAATGAATTCTCAAACTCTATATGCTTACATTTTCAGTGATGTTTGGGGCTTGAAAGATTTCTGCCGAGAAAAACAAAAAGGATTCCAGAAGAAAAAGTTGGAAAACCTCCAAAAAAGTATATCGAATGACGAAGGCTCTGACGCTAAACGAATCAAATTAGATCCCAGTGACATTATCGAGAAAAACTTGGCTTTCATTCGATGTAACTTTTTAAAAGACACGGATCTTCCTAAAACTCTTTTACACGTACACATCAACAACATTCTAAAATGTAGAGCTAGTTATGAAACGGAACAAAATAGTAACGGCAAGCTTTTCCGGTCTATTATTTCAGTTCAAGGAAAAAAATATCGTAGCAGGTTCTGGGAGAAGAATAAAAAAAATGCAGAACAGGGTGCAGCATTAGTATGCTTATTGCATTTACAATTAGTTAATGAAAAGGACTTGATTGAAAATGGAAGTATGATTGAAGATTAAATAAATTGTTGTTGTAAAATTGTAAAATTTATTTTATTTAAACTCGATTCCAATATGTTCATTTCAATAATAGTTGTCATTGTATCGATAAAGTTTTTAAGTTTACTTAGTTAACATATCTCAATTCATGATTCAGTTTTCTAAAATAATAATTGTTGTGCTAATATTTATAAATTTAGCTTTAAAACTCTTCGTAACTTGCCGCTTTAGTCATGTTATCCGCTTTATGATTCAATTATGAGACATGACCAAATAATGTCCAATGTTAATTTTTACTTTTATGGATGGTATGGACAACTTGTGATGTAATGTGTTCATGGTCCCAGAGGTATTAATAATAATATACTCACAGAGAATTTTATTTATATCGGAATACGAGAAACTTCCTTTCAAAAGTGATTAAACTTTTTTTTATATTTGAATATTTTCGTTAAACTAAAATGTTATTTAAATATGTGTAATTTAATTTTCGTTAGTCAATTGTGAATTTGGTGTCGTTTATTTAAGTTGTGTCTTCCAAGTATCAAACAATCAAGATGTATCCCTATGTAAGTTTTTTTATGAAAAATGTTTAGAAGCCGCATATATTACATTATAAGTATTAGCATGCGAATTGAAAAATATAAATTTCCATAATTTTCATCACCTAATTGGACAAAATTTCGTTTGAAATCATTTTTGCACTTAATTCAGAACTCAGGTCAGCAATCCAATCTGCCTTATCCGCAAAACTATCCGCAAAATTCTGGAATGCCGATGGCCCAACAAAATATTTATCCGCCTCAAAACAATTCAGGATTTCCACCATTGCCCCAAAGTGGAACTCAAATGGGATTTCAAGTGCCACCCACCCAAGGAGTTTATCCGGGGCAAAACTTTCAACAAATGCCCCAACCTGGATTCGCAGGCTATCCAAGTATTCCGAATACTCACATTTATTCAGCACCTCAAGGGCCTCAGCAACCATTTCATCAAAATGTTGGTGGAAATACGCAGAATATGCAACAATCTGGTTTCGGAGGATATCCAAATATACCAGCATTCCAGATGCCAGAACAAGGCTCATATCATCCAGAACAAGGCTCATATCATCATGGAGCACAAAGTTCTCCGCATGTCGCGGAAAAAAAAGTTGCCGGTGGTGGGGTTCAATTTTCTCAAACACCACATCGAGAAGCTACTCAGCATGCTACTGCTGTTAAAAGTCTTGCTCAAGTTATGATAAAAAGAGTAAGATATTTCCAAAAAGTCTTTTAAATTATGATTTTATGAAAGAATTTAGTCCAATTAGGCATCATGCTCCGTTAGTTATTTGAATTTAATTTTAACAAATTTTTAATGCCATACTTAAAGGGTAATCCAACTGTGTTTCCCAAACCTGGATTCAATGCTGTAGGCGATGCAGACGTTCTGTACAAAGCGATGAAAGGGTTTGGCACTGATAACAACGGATTAATCAGCATAATTTGTCATCGCACTAATTTGCAACGTCAGCAAATTGAAAAAGCATTTAAAACCAGTTATGGCAAGGACTTGGTGAAAGATATCATTTCAGAAACGTCAGGAAATTTTGAAAAGTTGTTGGTTGCGTGTTTGACTCCCACGCTTAAATTTTACTGCAATGAGTTGCATCAAGCTTTAAGTGGACTTGGCACTGATGAGAATGTCCTTATCGAAATATTATGCGCATTGCCTAACAATGAGATACATGCTATCAAAATGGAATACCAGAAAAGTAAGTGTTCCATATATTGATTGAAAATTCCACCAAAATTTAAAAACCTATTTTATTCAGTGTTTAGAGCCACGCTCGAAGAACATCTTGAAGGTGATACATCTGGGTACTTTAAACGCCTTCTGGTTTCTTTATCTAACGCCAGCCGAGATGAGTCTGGAACGCTTGATCCTAGTGCTGCCAAAGCTGACGCTTATGATCTGCTTAAGGCTGGGAAACTTCGTTTTGGTACTGATGAAGTAGTCTTCAATAAAATCTTATGCTCTAGAAATTTTGAGCAGTTAAAGTTGATCATCAAAGAGTACCAAAACGTTGCTGGTCATTCTTTGGAGCAAGCAATAAAAGATGAGTTCTCTGGAGATATTGAAACTAGTCTTTTGGCTATCATTCAATGTGTAAAAAGTCGATCTGAATTCTTTGCTTCTCAGTTGTATCGATCAATGAAGGGATTAGGTACAAATGATAAACAGTTAATAAGATTGGTTGTCAATCGATCTGAGATTGACATGGTTGACATAAAAACAGCTTTTCAAGTAAAATATGGAAAGACATTGAGATCATTCATTGAGGTTTGTTATCATCTTGTCTGTTGGTTTTCTTAGTAAAATATTTGTTAATTTAAAAAACTTTACACAATTTTTTTTAGGGTGACACTTCTGGAAACTATAAAAACGGACTTTTAGCATTAATTGGAGAGCATTAATCATTAATCTCACACCAGCATGGTCTAGCATACATTTTAAACTTCTGTATTATCTATAACATTATATATTATAGCCAAATTCATAACAAGTTATCTGCTTATGTATTTTAATATAAGAATACTTAAATAAATAATTCAGCGTACGTATGAGCAAATTCTTTCTTATTTTTATCAGTTATTTAATTTACTGATAATAACTCGCAAACAGTTGATTGGAAAAGCGCGCCTAAAATGTTATCAAATACTTGCAAAAAGTGTTCCATGTAATGCAATTCATAAAAACATTTCAACACAGCGTTGCTGACTTTATTATCAAACCAGGAAATGAGTCTTATCGTCGATAAAAAATACATCCAATCACTTTTTAATTTAATATTGCTGGCATAGTCATATTTTTAAAGTGAGTATAGAAAGTTGGGTGTGATTTAAAATTTTGCTCTACATAGAATTATTACTGAACGAATTAATCTCAAAATGTTTCCTTTCGTAAGTTTATTCAGAATTTAAGAAAACCGTACAAAAATTCTTAAAGTAATATTTTAGGGTTCAGGAAAGGTATCAAACGTAGAGTTAACAAAAGCTCAGCAGGCAAGAATTGTATAAAAATTCAACTTGACTACTTCAACAAATTTTGTATTGTTAAAAATATTTTTAGGGAACTCCCACCGTTCTTCCTCAATCAACCGATGATTTTAATGGAATATCTGACGCTGTTGCTTTAATGAAAGCCATGAAAAACACTCAAGGAGTTGATGAAAATGTCTTAGTGAGCATAATTTGTTTCCGTAGTAACCATCAACGACAAGAGATTGCAAAAGTCTTTAAAACTCACTTTCTCAAGGATCTTATGAGTGAAATCAAAATAGCGACGAAAGATAACATCCAAGACTTACTAGTTGCTTGTATGACTTCTACAATAGAGTTTTATTGCAAAGAATTGAACAACGCCCTGACGGCACAAGATTATAATGTACTTATTGAAGCTCTCTGTACCCTCAACAATCATGAGATTGATATTTTGATGAAGTGTTATCTGAAAAGTAGGTTTTCTATTTCACAACTATTGCTTAATTTCACCATAAACCGTCGATGTATGTTTTATATGAATTTTATATTATGTTTTAGTTTATGAAACTTCTATGAAAATGGACTTGATCATAAACGCTACTGGAAATTTTAAACGTTTACTTGCTTCCCTTTGCGAAGCTGGAAATCGTGATGAATCTGGATATATTGATATAAATTCCGCCCGAGCAGACGCCACAGAACTTTTTTTAGCGGGAAAAGCGAAGTTTAATACCGAAGAAAGTACTTTTAACAGAATTCTTTGCACACGAAGCTACGAACAACTACGATTGATCTTCCAGGAGTACAGGAATATAGCTGGTCATTCGTTAGAAAGAGCAATCAAAAAAGAATGTACTGCTGATGTTGAAATCGGATTGAAAGCAATATTAAGGTGCATTGATTGTAAGGCCGAGTTTTTTGCACTGCAATTGAATAAGAATATCTCAGCTTTGGGAAAGAATGACTCACAGTTGATAAGAATTTTGGTTAATAGATCCGAGATAGACTTGCATGATATCATGGAGTCTTATGAGAGAATGTTTGGCAAGAGTTTTGAGTCTGCAATTGAGGTAATAAATTTATTAATTCTCTGATGGGTCATTTTTGTTAAATTTTATCTATTTCAGGGTGAAATTTCTGAGACTTACAAAAACGCTTTATTAACTTTGTTGGGGAAACATTAGAAACGTTGATTGTGAACTACATGAATTTGTAAATGCGACTAAATTAATTAAGGAAACTAAACAAAAAATCTTTAATAAATAAATTATGGAAACTTACATTTTTTTAATTGAAATTGTTTAGTCTTGCCCGATTTTAAATTTCACAGAAATTCTGCAAAATAGTTTGCTGGGCTGGTAAATTTGAAATTTTTCTAACTACTGACCAACCCCTCGGACAAAACGAAACCAAACAAATCTGAAATCAAACAAAAATCAATCACAACTTTAAAGTTTAGTCCTTAAATAATCTCAGAACCAGACCAAAAATGACACAGATTGCGCCAGCTATTGGTAAGTACCAGAGATATTAATGAATAGTATTATTCAATTTCAAAATTTTGGTTACATTAAGGAATTGATCTTGGAACTACATTCAGCTGCCTGGGTGTTTTTCGTTTTGGAAAGGTAGAAATTATTGCTAATAACTATGGAAACCGGATCACACCATCTGTAGTTTCGTTTGATGATAGTGAACGCCTAGTAGGAGAGGCTGCCTTGCAACAACAAAATGCCAATCCCGAAAACACTATTTTCGGTAATAAATTCAATTTCATTGTTTCTATCTATTTCTATAATGTTATCTTTATCCCAATTCTAGATGCAAAACGTTTAATGGGACAAAAGTTCAATGCACCAGAATTGCAAGAGGATTTGCTTCACTGGCCATTTTGTGTGATGAATAACGATAATCGTCCAACGTTTCGTGTAACTTACCAAGGACAGCCAAAGATCATCACGCCTGAGGAAGTTAGTGCTTTAGTACTAGGTAACATGAAGCAAATTGCTGAAGATTATCTCGGCAGTCGAGTTCATTCGGCAGTTATTACTGTTCCGGCATACTTTAATGACTTGCAAAGAAAAGCCACTAAAGATGCCGCTGAAATTGCGGGATTAGAAGTTTTGCGCATCATTAACGAGCCAACTGCTGCTGCAATTGCTTATGGATTTTGTATTGACAGGAAAGAAATTAAGAAAGTTTTGGTGTACGATTTGGGTAAGGGTATATTAATTTCTACAATTTTTAGCAGAATTTTAATAAAAAAATCTTTTTAAGGTGGTGGAACGTTTGACGTCAGCATCTTAACAATCGAAGATAAGATGTTTACAGTGAACGCAACGGGAGGAAATACACACTTGGGAGGAGAAGATTTTGACAGACGCATGGTTAATCATTTTATTGCAGAAATCAAAAGAAAACATAAGAAAGATATCAGCACTGACAAGAAATCTCTCAGCAAGTTGCGCAAAGCTTGTGAAATGGCTAAACGATCATTGAGCATGCAAACAGTGGCCAACATCTTCATCGAATCTCTTTTTGATGGAATCGATTTTAAATCAACTATCTCCGTTGCTTTGTTTGATGAATTGAACGCTGATTTATTTTCTAAAACACTTGATATCATTCATGACACATTAAAAGAAGCCAACATGAACAAACAAGATATTGACGAGATCTTGCTGATTGGTGGATCTACAAGAATCCCCAAAGTTCAGAGATTAGTCAAGGAATATTTTGAAAAAAGTCCACTAAAGTCAATCAATCCAGATGAAGCCGTGGCTTACGGTGCTTGCATTACCGCTGCAATGCTCAACGGAGATCGTTCTGTGGAAATCATGAAGGTTCTTTTAAAAGATGTTACTCCTCTTTCTTTGGGCACTGATGTAAGCCAAGACGAAATGAGTGTCGTGATTAAAAGAAACACTCAAATTCCAACCAGTTACACACAAAGCTATATCACAAGTAGCCACAATCAAACTTCTATTTCCGTTAAAGTGGCGCAAGGAGAGTCAATAAAAGTGAGCAACAATATTTTGTTAGGGAATTTTGTCTTTCCCAACATTCCTCCAGCTCCTATGGGTAAAGAAAAAGTTGCCATTACTTTTTCTATTGATGCAGATGGAATTATGAAGGTTAATAATCACTCAATTTACTTAAAATCTCTTTTAAACTTTTTTCCAAAATATCTTACAAAATTTAAGGTCTCAGCAACTCTTGAGTCGACTGGCAAAGAAATGGGCATCACTGTAAACACAAAAGGTCATTTAACCAAGCAAGATATCGATCGCATGATCAAAAACTCTATTCAGGAAAAGGCTGAAGACATGAAGCGAAAGGAAGTCATTCAAGTAAAGAAGCAGCTTAGTCAAATTTGCCTTAAGATGATGTTGGACTTGGGAGAATTGAAAAAAGGACAAATTCGAACGCCTTCTGAAAGAGTCGTATTATACAAGTGCCAGATGAATTTGGAGTGGCTTGAAACGGCTGTGTCGAACGATAAGGAAGTTTATGAAGAGCGTATTGAAAAGTTACGTGCTATCTGCGCTCCTTTTTTGGCCAGCAAAGTCGTTGAATTAGAGTGAATTTATTTTTGAGTAGTTTTACAAAATCATATATTTATGTTCAATCATCTTTAATTTATTCTTTTAAAGTAAGTGTAAAATTTTCTCGTTCTTTTCATTGTTTTTTTTGTTGATTATTATCAATAATAATTTAATAAGTCTCAATAAGTTATATCTGAAATAATTTAAAGCATTTTTTAGGCGAAACAATCAATGATCAAAAAACTAAGTTTGAGTTTGAAATGCTTTAAATTATAAAAATTAATGTTAAAATTTTTTAAATGATAAATTATTTTCTTTCAAAAAATGTTAAAACTGAATTCATAAAAACAAGAGAACTTAAAACGTTATTTTTGGAATATATTTATTTGCATACCTTTAACACTGTATCGCATTAACTTCGTACAAGTTTTACTTAAATAATAATCGAATAAAAATGAGAACGACTCTTTTGCCTCATGAATATGTGTGCGTTTATATTAATTCTCTTTTGAAAGAAGTAATTTCACTCGTGATCTCAGCAACTCAGTTAAATTCCTCAGTTGAATAATTCCACTTGTTGCATTCACTTGTGCTTTTAGCACAGTAGATATTTTGGAAAGTAAATATCGATCTGCCCGGCTTTTTGAGAAATTTGCGGACATAAATTAGTACAGTTTCTTTTTAGCAGTCTGGTAGTTTATTGGCTTCGTTTGCCGCAAAATAATCAATACCAGAGCATAACAGTGAGTCGAGTTCAAGGCAGATAAAAACTGTAAGTGAATTTGAAACATTGCCAAATTTGAGATGAGACAAATCGTCGGCTGTTTTATTCATAGATTGGCAGGCAATTTTCCAGCTTCGCATGTATTTTGAGAATTTCATTCTCTCTGGAAAACATATTTAATATCTATACATATTTTTGTTAGTATCTAATACTCACAAACTGTTTGCTTAGATCTATGCTGGTGCGACGAAAAGTTAGGAAAATAAAACATTTTGTTGGTTGTACCTACTCAAAAGAACGAGTTGTAAAAATATTTAAAATCCAATATCTCTACATAGATACTAAATAGTGAGTAATCTATCTTTTTGTGTCATTTCAACAATTTGCTATTAAACAAAAAACACGTCAGCATAATGATAAGTCATTTCAAATTAAATTACAATTATTCTAAACAAAATAAGTGGAAGTGTTTTTGTAAATTGCTTTATTATGAAGTGGAATTTTAGAGATATTCAAAAAAGCTGTTTTGCTGAGATATTTTTTTCGAAACTTATCTCGAGCTTATTTTCTGGGAATGAATTCTGCAGAAAAATTAATAACTTTATTAAAATTTAATTATCGATTGACAAATTCCATAATTTGTATTCTCGGTTGAATTGTAAACCATCATGAAACTCGTGTTTTACTGTTTTACATTTTGATATTTTATATTACAATGGTTTTGTTGGTATATTTTGCTTACACTACAAGCATTTCAAAATTAAACGATTTTTATTCACAATACATATATTGTTTATACGCAACTTTTAGAGCTTTCTACCTTGTACTTGAATATTTCAGCCAGACGGCCTCTACTAAAAATCCCAAAGCTGGCGCCAAAAGTAGGAATAATATCATAATATCTGCTTAAATGTGTTTATTCATGCAAAAAAACAACTCTTAACTACAATGTTATAACTTTGATTATAAAAATATTTTTGATAAGTTTTCTTATCATTACCATTCTTATATTTTTTTAGGTCAATTTCCAGTAGAAATCTTATCAAAATTAACTAAAAGGCAGAAAATATGTATCCATACGTGAGTTCTTCAAGCAATATACAAAATAAAGAAAAACAAGTGAAAACATACAAATATTATTTTCACTCTAGGGTCAACAACCTCAAGATCCTAATCAGTATCCTCAATATCCTGGAATGCCTATGCCTGGACAACAAATGGGGCAAATGCCATATCCTGGGCAGCAAGGAGGATACGGAATGCCACAGCCTGGTGCATATCCGATGCCTGGACAACCAATGGGTCAGCCTTATGGACAACCTCCTCAGCAAATGCCTTATGGTCAGCAGCCTCAAGGAGGATTTGGAATGGGACAGCAAATGGGACAACAAATGCCTTATGGACAACCTCCTCAACAAATGCCCTATGGGCAACAAGCTCAAGGAGGATTCGGAGCACAACAGACAGCTTACCCTCAAGCGGGTCAAATGCCAGGAATGAATCAACAAATGCCACCAAATATGGGTTATCCAAATCAGCAAATGCCACCAACAGACCAAGGATATGGCCAGCAATACGCTCCACAGCATGGCTATGCTCCACCACAGGGTCATCAAGCTCCTGTTCGAAAGGTATAAATTTTATTTTGAAAAGCTCAAAAAATCTTTTTTTATAAAAATTGTTTGCCTTTTTAAAATTGAAGGGAAATCCTACAGTGACACCATCTCCAAATTTTAATGCAATGAACGATGCTGGAATTTTGCGCAAAGCTATGAAAGGTTTCGGAACCGATGAGGACGCATTAATCAGTGTGATTTGTCGTCGTACTAATGCCGAACGTCAACAAATTGCAAAAGCTTTCAAGACAAGTTATGGTAAAGAATTGATAAGCGACATCAAGTCAGAGACCAAGAATAATTTCGAAAAGCTGTTGGTATCTTGTTTGATTCCAACCATGGATTATTACTGTATGGAAATCAATGAGGCTTTGGTTGGTGTTGGCACTGATGAGGAAGTTTTGATTGAAGTCATGTGTACATTGTCTAATAAGGAGATTAGTGATATCAATTTTAATTACCAGAGAAGTGAGTTCAATAACTAAATTTTTTGACAAACCATTGTTAATCTTAAAAAATTATTTATTTTAGTGTACGGCTCAACTTTGGAATCTGCTCTCATGTCTGACTCATCTGGAACTTTTAAACGGCTACTCGTATCTTTGTGTGCTGGTGGCCGAGATGAATCTAACTACACGGACGTAGCTGCCGCCAAAGTGGATGCTGCTGAGCTTTTAAGAGCTGGAGAAAATCGCATCGGGACCGACGAGAGCACTTTCAACAGAATCTTGTGCTCAAGGAACTTTGAGCAATTAAAGCTTGTTTGTCAAGAATACCAAAATTTGACTGGTCACTCATTAGAGAAAGCCATAAAAGGGGAGTTTTCTGGTGATATTGAGGATGGTTTGAAGGCGATTGTAAGATGTGTTAACAGCAAAGCAGATTTTTTTGCGAAACAGCTTTATAACGCAATGGCTGGATTGGGAACAAATGATGCTCAGCTGATCAGAATTTGTGTGACTAGATGCGAAATTGATATGCAAGATATCAAAGCAGCTTTCCAGCAGAAATATGGAAAAACTGTTAAATCATTTATTAAGGTGAGCTTTTTGGCATTAAAAGCTTCTTCAATCTAATTAATTATTAATTCATAATTTACAGGGTGACAGTTCCGGAGACTATAAACATGGTCTCTATGCTTTGATTGGTGAGAGTCGTTAAATGGACATCGAAAAAAGATTTGCATTTTACAAGTTTTTATTAATTTTATAATGATTCTAATAATAAATGCATCTAAATATTATGTTTCTTGTTCTATCTACGTGTTTTTATATCATAAAAATTTTTAAATTGATGCACTTTATGCTATTTCAAATTTTATGACACGTTGTTGTAACTGATCTTATATGACTTCAGCCAGAAGCTGTGAAGTTTAATAAAAAATTTATTCAGAGGATCTAAGGATTGTTTTATTTGAACCTTAATTGAATTATATATTGGAGTCACTAACATTTTGAAGTTATTTTTCTAAAGAGCCAAAACTTTTTTATTTTAATTAGCCTTATCTTAATTTGCTTCCGTAAAAAGTAAGATAAGCTTATTGTTGCAACAATTTGCACTAATTGATAATGGTGAAAATATTATATTTAAAATAACGAATAATTTTTGAAAGGAAACTCTGAGAATGTTCAAATTTGTTGATATCAGCTAGTTTCCTGTACACTTTAAATGAAACTTCCTATTTCCGACAAAAATGTGAAATGAAATCTTACTACGTTAATTTAATACGTTGCAAAGTTTTTATTAGCTTTGTCATCACTTAACGCATTTAAACTCTTGACGTCAGAAATATTGTCTGCGTAAGCAAGACACTTAAAACAATGAGTCACAAACTTTTTATTTTGAAATAATATCAATTTGGACGATATTCCCACTACATTTAATTACAATATTAATACACAATTGACTCAACTGAATTGAGGCATGAAATTTCTAAGATACCAGAAAATGAATCATACTTAAATATTTTACCAAGTTTTAAAACTTGATGTGAAGATTTACAAATAAAAAAGACTTCACTACATTGTCCAAACATCTACTTGAATTTTTCTCTCTCTCTTCCCAACCCACACCGGCTCATGATTTTAATTAAATTAGCAGCAAATTGTGTTGTGAGCGTTTGCTCAAACACAGTTACAATTCGATATTTTCTTATCAGCAAAATTTTTAATTATAGCCATTATTTGGTTATTCATTAAAACACCAATTGAATTAAAACAGTGTGGAGCAAATATATTGAAAATCTCATGTGGTGTTTGCGAAAACAAATGCAGACAATCTGTATGTTTTTCTTTGGCTCATTGGAGCAGATTCCAGACTGTGTGTTTGATTTTTTTTAGCAGAATAAAGTATAAAGTGCACTAGAGGGGGGATTTCATTCATGCATTAATTCATGTTTGCAATGTTTCAGAAGCGGTTTACAAATACTTAATGGATTTTTCACGCAGGAGGAATCTTATTCAATTAACTAACAAAGAATTTCTCAAACACTAAAGCTAAACATCGGCTAAACACGAAAAAAACTTTCATAGTAACCAAAGTAATACGCAAATTTAGACATAGCTGTTTACTTTACTTCGTGTCATTGTATTTGCTTTGAAGTCTGATGGGAGCCAAAAAAGACATTACAATACAATATTATAACATCAGACACTATCCAACAAAATCGCATCATTAACTTGACTTCGGCTGAATTACTCTTTTCATTCTGCAAATGTTTCTCACTTTTATTAAGAGTCACACAGTCGTCCAGTGAACACGCAAAGTAGCGAGTCTGGTTTCGTGAACGCATTTTTGTAAATTATCGATTTCCAGCTGAAATAACAAAAGTTCGGAGTTTGCTGAAAGTTCACAAAAAAGCTTAAAAAGGTAGGTCATCAAATAAACACTTAAATTAGTGATAAAAGTGGCACGTGTGATTATTTGTGATTTAATTCATTGCACAACGTATTATAGTTTTTTGAGAGAATATTTCCAGTTCTTGGGATTTGTATAATCTATTGAAAACAAATGATATTGGTGATTCGTCCGATATTTTTGGGATTTTCGGAGAAATAAATCTTGGATATTCGCCAAGATTCCAAATACAATCGTTTCAAGTTGTTTCAAGTGAATTTTTTTGCTATAAAAATCTCGTATTGTGAAATACTACGAATGCTATACAGATTGTATGTATGTATCGGCAGTCTTTTAAACCAGGGATATGGTTGAATTTCATCAAATTAAGACTATGAAGAATACCTTTGTGACTAAGTTCTATTCAACTTGTTCAAGTGTGAATAGCAAAGTAAATTAATAACAATTCATATTGATGGCTCTGTCACTTTTAAGGCATAAGAAAAATACAAAAAATCTCTGAAAAAGTTTTTTACGCATTGAAAAAAAAAAAGAGTTGAACTGTTGAATTTTAAAATTATATTTTAATACTCATAAGTTTAAGTCAGTTATTTGAATTTACTTACCACTTTACTGATAAAATTGGGTACAAGCAGGTACAAGCTTGTAAAAATATCGTAAAAATATGAAAACAGAAAAAATTCTTTAAATTATGGGAATGCAACGTCGTTAGAAAAACCGTATGCTAATTTTCATGAAATTGTTACCTTGTTATAACATTTACTGTTAATTAGCATAAAATATAATTTTGGTGCTATAATTGAATACATTAAATATCAGAACCAAAACAGTAGAGAATGCTTATCGGATAATAACGAGTAATTTTGATGTGGAAACATATATTTCACCATACCAAAGCAACAATTTGATATTAAGCATAGATACCAACAAACAGTAAAACACTTTTGTCGGTGTTGAAAATTCCTCAATTTATAAAAACATTCTAGAGACTGAACAAAAACCACTTGTTGATTTCTTTATGAATTAATATACTTGTCGAGCATTTCCCATGATATCATGAAATATTCTTATCGTGATGTTGACTTTGATGCTATAATTAAACTACAATCTATAATGAATCCTCTCATTAAAACACAATAGACACGTCATATGAATTTTGTGATGAAATTTTTCAATGAATGAATCTGGGAATAAAATGTATGATTCATGAATTAAAAAATATTAAACAGATTCTAATGAAATACGCTAGTTAAATAATATTTACATGTAGATCAGATGTATAAATAGCTAATGTATACTTCAATTTAAATATTGTTGATAATATCGACCGTGTTCCGCGAAACTCAATCGATACATTCATCTCAAGTAATTAATGACCGCACAAAACAACACAATCTTATTTAGAGCACAGGAAGTTTAAACAACTTAGTTTCTTATAGCAACTTAAAGGAATTCACATCATAAGTATAATAATTATTATAACGGTATTACAATTTTTCGAGGCTCGGTTGATATTTATTGTACATGATTATTTTCAAACCATTAACATGCAAGAAATAATCAATCAAAAATATTTGTTTTTTTTCAGATCCTGCAAATCCTTCAGTTTATTTAGCAGAAACACCCAAAGCAACAAAATCAACAATGTTTCCATTCGTAAGTAAATCCTTATAAATTTAAAAATATTCATTTTGTAGATAGTTCGTTGAAAATAAGGAACTACATTATAATTTCAGGGATCAGGTGCTACTCCACCAAATCGTCCACAAAATCCCAACCAAAATTATCCTCAGCAAAATCCATATATTCCTAATCCTCATTCGCCTTCAGCTCCCGGTCAAATGCCAATGCAAATGCCAATGCCCTTTGGATCAGGAATGACGGGACAGATTGGTTTTAATATTCCTTTATCTAATCAATCTCCCCAAAATGTCTACGCTCCCCAAGCACAACCAAACATTTATGGTGGCCAAGTGTCTCTTGGAAATCATACTTCTCCAAGCTTTAAAAACCCAACAAATTTCCAACCTTCAATTCAAAATGCTTATCAGCCGTTTGGATTCTCTACAACTCCTCAAATGCAATCGCCTTATCAGCAAAATTTCCCAGTAAATCATAACCACCCTGTCGCTCAAAATAATTATCAATCACCACAAGCTAACTATTCTAATAATTCACCTGTTCAAATGCCTCCACAATCCAATCAGTTTCATCAAAATCCGCCATATGCAAATCAAAATTCCTTTCAAAAACCTTCCAACTTTGGCTCTAATGCTTACCCAATAAACAACTCTAACCAATCCTCATATTCCCAAACTAATTCATCAAGAAGACCGTTCGGGAGCTTCCAAAAAATAGAGGTAGTTTGAGATTTTAGCATTTCAAATAAGCTTTTACTATAATTATTTGGTTTTTGGGATCATTTGGCGAAAAGTCCAAAATAACACAAGATATTCAAATTCATTTTCTTTTTTTTTCAGGGAACTCCAACGGTCCTTCCAAGCCCTAATTTTGATGCCCAAGCAGACTCAGCAGCGTGCAGAAAGGCAATGAAAGGGTTCGGAACGGATGAGGATGGTTTAATTAAAGTCATTTGTTATCGTACAATTTTTGAACGTCAACAGATTGCAAAAGTTTTCAAGACAAACTTTGGTAAAGATCTAGTGGACGACATCAAATCAGAAACTCGTGGGAACTTTGAAAACTTGTTGGTGGCTTGTCTTACTCCAACAATTGAGTTCTATTGCAAAGAATTGAATGACGCTTTGAGTGGAATTGGAACGGACGAGGACGTCCTTATTGAGACTTTGTGTACGCTATCAAATAATGAGATCAATATTATCAAGGAGAATTACGAAAAAAGTGAATATTGGAACAAAATTTTCCCGCCTAATTTAAATTAACTATTGTTTAATAAAATTTTAGTTTACGGCTCGAATTTGGAGAGTGCGCTAATGTCTGACACTTCCGGAAACTTCAAACGTTTGCTTGTTTCCCTTTGCAACGCTAGCCGGGACGAATCAGGAGTAACAGACGTCGATGCTGCCAAAGCTGATGCCACTGAACTTTTACGTGCTGGAGAATTGAGATTTGGAACAGATGAGAGCACTTTTAATCGTATCTTGTGTCAAAGAAACTACGAGCAAATGAAATTGATTTGCAGAGAGTATCAAGCCATCACTGGACATTCTTTGGAAGAAGCTATTAAGAATGAATTCTCTGGAGATGTTGAAGATGGATTAATGGCTATTATAAGATGCGTTAATAGCAAAGCGGAGTTTTTTGCAAAGCAACTACATAAATCTATGGCTGGACTCGGAACTACTGATAAACAATTGATCCGTATTGTGGTGACCAGATGTGAAATTGATATGGTAGAAATCAAGGCTGCTTTTGAGAGGATGTTCGGAAAATCATTGAAATCATTCATCAAGGTGAGTTTTTCAACTACAATATTTTAATTTGTAAAAAGTTATAAATAATCATACTTGTTATTGAGTAACAACATCTAATATTTAAAACTTTTTCTAATAAGAATTTATCTTATTACAGGGAGACACGTCTGGAGACTACAAACACGCCCTCTACGCTCTGATAGGCGAGAGTCGATCGTAAACTTCCTGGATCAATGATTTAACATACCACTTAATAAAGCTTAACACTACACTAGTTTTAAATGCTTTTTTCGTTATCTATGACGCTGTTTTTTACAAAATTTATATTAATCATTATCTGTCTCAAATACAAAATAGCTTTAAATAATAATGGTCTATTTTTGAACTTTCGTATGTTACATATTGGAAAATTTACAAATAAATGTATACTTATTCGGAATCTCAGAAGTAAACACATAATGATCTGTTTTATTTTCAATTTAATAATTTAATATAAAACAAACAACTTTTTCCCATAAATTCCACGAAAAGACCACCGAAGAGAATTTCAAGAATTTTTTTATCGATCGATTTTTGGTAGTTTCCGTTTTTAGGTTCTATAGTTTTTAGTCCCAAAGATTCTTGCTGATTTTATACCTTACAAAATATTATCTAGAACTTTAAAAAGGTTCTGTAGAGTAAATCCAAATATTATACATGAACGAAAACTTGCTCTTATTATTAATCAAAGAATAAAATTTAGAGCATTCTTTAAAATTTAAACAATAAACTAATTAATATGTCACAGGGTCCTTTTTATCAAAATTACAAAATTAAGCAATTATCGTAATTTTCAACTCAACAATTCTCATCCTTTTATTCTCTTTTAAAGTTTTTTGTTTCAATTCTCTACTTGAATATCGAAAATACGCTGATTCAATGAAAAAAGAGCAGTTCAGCAACAATTTCATGAAATTTTTACCTGAAACTGCTGAAACTATGGTATGCGCAAAAGAGCAAACTTAAGCTCCCACTTGAGTTTTTGCATTTTAAGTCTCATAAAACAATTAAAAAATCAAATAAGGACTCTTGACTTTTTTTCCTCCTGACTAGATTATATTTAAGTTGATGACATACAGACAAATCCATCGAGTACATATCGAAAGTCCGGATAAGTATTTTTGAGAGTTTTACCTTTTATTCCATCTTATTTAGAGAAAAAACAAACTAGCTACTTCGAGCAACTTGCTCGACTGGTTTTGTTTAATAATAATTAACGTTTTTCAAAGAAAACACAGCACAGGGTGCCTCCTTCATCACACAGTTAAGTGGCCTTGCGATATGGAAAATATTGAAATTATTTAAGTGATTCAATCTGGTTGTAAATAATTGTAATCAAATCATGTATACATTTTCAAATTACGCGCGAAATCTTAAACAAATTTTTACAAAAACATTTCTCGCTCATTTCCCCAGCACTTGCTGAAACCTCTAACATAAATCTTATTATTACTCGCTCAGCAAATTAATAAATTAAGTATTTTTATTGCACTAGCTAATTGAGCAGCTCAAACAATTATTTGCTTTGCATTTGTTTTTTAGTTTCCGTTCGGCAGTCTCAGGCAGCACGTAATAGAATATGCGGTTGGACCCTGTAGTAGGCGGTCGTTAAACGAAAAATTATTTTTCTCTCCACGAATTTCAATAAAGAAATAAAAAAAAAGTGATTTTTAACATTTTTACTTCGAACTGAAAGACAAGAACAAGATGCGCTTTTTTCTTGAGAATACGACATAGAACAAACATTTTTTCGCTGGCACACGATATCGGTGCTCCAAACAATTGAATAGACTATTGAGTGAGCATTTTATTGGCATAGTGCAGTGAAAACTGGCCAGCAAAACATTCATCATTATGGTTAGAGCCATTTACCTTTGTTAAAGTGTGCGATAGTTACAAGAGAGACATGATGGCGTGTAAAATAAATAATATAGTTTTTGTTAATTTCCTGTTGCTGATACTCGCGTGTTGTGTGGCAGCCTCATTGACGGGTATATATGTGGATAATGGTGACCAGACGGTCTTGCAACATGCCTTGTCCAGTGAGGAGACACAAGAAGTGGAACACGAGATTTTGGAGCTACTCGGGCTTCCTGATAGACCTAGAAAAAAGCATATTCATCCTTCATTGAGGTAGGTTTAGTGATTTTTGTTAGAAACTGGCTGTGTAGTGATCTTTTGGACTTTCAAGTGGTCCATTTGGGATTCAGTGCGTTTTTACGGGTTAAAATTTCTTTTGATTAATGGAATTTCAAGGTTTTAAAATGTTGTTTTGTGAGATTTATCTAAAAGCAAGTAACAAATACTATTTGATGAAATTTATGGCGTATTAATCATTATGAATAATCTTTTGAATTATACCGGACAGAATTTTTTTCTTGAAATTTATTATTATCATTTCGTAAAAAGGTTATGAGATTTGTTTTAAGGACGAAGATCCTTAAGATGACTTAAGATGTGCTTTTTTTCAAAATCGAACACAAGCTGCGAGCTATGTATTTTACGCAAAACTACTCATGAAATATTTTTGTGGGAGGAAATAAGAGCAAAAGAGTTATATGAATCAAGATTTATTAAATCGTATTTCAAAACTCCATATTTATAGGAAATCTGCTCCACAGTTCCTGCTCGATATCTACAGAGACATTACATCAGTTGAGGAGGACATCAACGAACGTTACAAGCGAAACACTGAAGATAACGAAATATATCTTAGTACTGAGGATCGTCAAGCAATAGCGCAAAGTGACATAATTATGACTTTCCTAAACAAAAGTAAGATTTTATTTTATACTTAATGTAAAAACTTTATAAATGGAAATAATATTTTAAAGATCATCATGTACCAGAAGTGAGACATGAAAGAGGTCGGCGCCTTTGGTTTGATACTTCTGAAGTAAGCGCTGATTCTGAGCTCATGATGGCAGAATTAAGACTGTACCAGAGTTCAATGTTCAGCAAATATTCAGAAGAAAAGCCACTTATAATTAGTGTTTACACAGTGGATGAAAGCAATGGGTAAGCAGTAATGATCATTACATTTATATTTCACATTTAAAATAGAAAATTTCAATAAATTCTTTGATTTTTAGTTACGAAGATCTTCGATTGTTAGCATCCAAAAATGTCACAACTCACTTTGATGGTTGGTTGGAGCTGAACGTGACAGGTGCAGCACAATGGACCAGCAAAAGCAACAAAGGACTTTTCATAAGAGCTTATTTAGTTGAAAAGCCCGACCATGAAGTGCGATTAGACGATATTGGATTGATTAACTCAAAAGGAGACGATGAGTATCAAGCATTTATGGTGGCGTATTTCAAGGGTCCCGAGGTCGGTGTTTGAAAATATTCTTCATAAAATTAAATCTAATTAAAAATATTTTCAGATGATAAAACCTCTGAAGGACAATCACGTTCGAACTAAAAGAAATGCAAATCGAAAAAGGAATAGAAAGTCTGAAAATAGAAATCCAATACTTTCAGACAACAATCCAAAATCTTGCCGAATTCAGACACTATATGTGAGCTTTAAAGATCTGAAATGGCAAGACTGGATTGTAGCTCCAGAAGGGTATAATGCATTTTATTGCACAGGCGAATGCAATTTCCCGCTCAATGCCCATATGAACGCAACAAATCATGCCATTGTTCAGACACTAGTTCATCTGATGGATCCAAGAAAAGTAATTTATAAAATATATCTAGATGTGAACCATCTTAATCAAAATTTCTGGAAAAATAACCAATTAATATTTTCAAGGTCCCCAAGCCATGCTGTGCTCCAACGAAGCTTTCACCTATTTCAGTTCTCTATTTCTTAGATGAAGCCAATGTAAACCTGAAAAAGTATAAGAATATGGTTGTCAAGAGCTGCGGTTGCCATTAAACAACAAGGAATTTAAGAATAGAATATCTACTGCGCCTTTTGTTGCATGATATTTTTAAAATACAATTATTTGCTTTTTTAATTATTTGTGTCATGTTGTGTAAATATTATAAGGAAAAAAAATAAATGTTTGCATGCTTTTGAAATGTACGTGAGGATAGAATTCAATCTTTAAGAAAATTTAGAAAATTTATGAAAGTATAATCTGTTGAAAAATTTATTGGCAGTTACTTTTATTTTCCCTCCATTTCCCTGCATTTTCTTTCATGGTGTTGGTGTTCTGTCATTACATAAAAATAGTGTAAGAGTGTGGGTTGTGGATCCACGACTAACTTTATTTGTTTTTAAAGACTTTCCTTTAAGGAATTTTCAGCCAAGATGACTCCCAAACTAAAAATTTCAGAGTTCGTAGTCAATGTAAGCATTACTTTGATCTCTGCAACATACAGATTTATGAAGAACACGTCAATAACTTTTTTATTTACATTTAATTTCAGCGATTAAACACTTTTAGACAAGACGAGAATGCTAGTGGCTCATTATTTGGTTTAATGTACAGCGGCACCTTAATAGTGCTTGGACTAGATCTTGAGATCTCTAATGGAAAGACAAGTCTTAAAGACAGCTTTCCGACTGAAATTGATTTATGTGGAGGATTTATTGTTGGTGGGTCAGAAGAAGACCACTTCAAAGACATTTTTAAAGACATTGACATAACCGACAACCCAGTGCTTCTTAAGTGCAGTCAAAAAGATGGATTCTCATTGACAGCTACACTATGCAAAAATGGTCAGCTGGAGGACATAAAATTTGAAATAGTAAGCGAAGCTCAGCTGTATCAAGAGTTCTTCTTTGTAAGACTTATAGGGTTCATCGAGGTGGCTTTCGAGAACAATTCCAAGAGTATTAAGAAAGAGCTTGTCAATGTGAGAAAGAAACTTTCATTCGGAAACGTTCTTTTTAAATTACAAGGAAAGGATGTTTTCTTTGATAACAATAATTTTATTGGGTTAGAGAGTGAGTCAAAGCTGCTGGATGTGCTGCAAAAATCTATAAAGACTGAGGAACCAGTTGGAAAAGGGAAAGGAAAGAAGGAGAAGGAGCTGATCGACTTCCAGATCGTAAATGTTGAGTGCTTGGTGAAAAAATCTGAAATTAATGAGAAAAGTGAACGAATTGCTCTTAGGATCAGTATTGGTGAGTTATTTTAATATTCATTAATATCATTAATTATTTACAATGAAAATATTTTAGAGAAAGATAAGATGATAGTTCCACTACACATTGATGCTTTGTCTGCTCTTCACATAGAAACACCAACTAACTTGTTCTATGACATTTTAGTGGAGAGCCTTTGCTGTTCTTTGCGCTTAGTCGAACAAAATTTATTGGAACAACTGGAGCACTTACCAGAACTACATGTTCCTTTGATTTACCACTTCAAACCTCAAGAACTAGGACACTTTTACACTTGTGTTTATGGCGACGGGGTAAAGGAAGAAGGTTTGTTTAGATAATATTGTATTTCATATTGATCTAATAGAATTAATTTTAGAATCCTTTTTGCTGGAAAAAAGAAAGGAGCTGCATAGACAATTTATGTTAGCAGCTAAACCTTGCTTTAGAAAAGCAAACAAATACAAGTTTGCTGAGGATTTGGACAAAAAATATTTGATCAACACACACATTGGACTGAAAAATTATGGTATTATCTAAATGCACAACTTGATGTGAAATCTTTCAACGTTTATTTAATACAACATTTATTACAGTTGCTGGAGGTAAACAGTTCTTGGTGCAAGGCAAGTACGCGTATCATCATTATATGCAAGACAACTTTGACGATAGTGGTTGGGGCTGTGCATATCGTTCACTGCAAACTCTCTGTTCTTGGTTTAGAATACAAGGATATTCTGAGCACCCTGTTCCATCACATGAAGCCATTCAAAAGTATCTAGTGAAGATTGGAGACAAACCAGCATCTTTTGTAAACTCTCGCCAGTGGATTGGATCGACTGAAGTTTCCATGTGTTTGAACGGATTCATGGATGTGGATTCAAAAATTTTGCATGTTAGCTCAGGTGGTGAAATGGCTGGTATCGGATCTGAGCTAATTCATCATTTTGAAAATCAAGGAACGCCAATAATGATAGGTTGGTTATCAAACCCACTCATTTTTTAATCTATTTTATAATATTCTTATCATCATTATAGGTGGAGGAGTTTTGGCACACACAATTCTGGGAGTAGACTTTAACAACGCAACTGGCGAGCTAAAGTTCCTTATTCTTGATCCGCATTATACTGGCCAAGAAGATTTGCAAGTGATTCAGAACAAAGGCTGGTGTAATTGGAAGAATTGTGACTTTTGGGATAAAAAATCATATTATAATCTTTGCATGCCACAAAAGCCAAAAAACATGATATGAGTGATTTTTTAATATGTAATATTCTTGTTGGAAGATGCCTAATGAATTTTTCCAAAAGCTTTCGGGGTACTTCAATATTATCGATAATGATTTGAGGTTTTATAGAGGGTATTCATTTTAATTGATGATTGGAGTGAAATGCTAATATTATGAGTTCCTTCAACATTCAAAAGTCCTTGATTTTTATTGTATTTTGTTAATAATTTTTTTTATTCAATAAATTGAAAATGCTTTTTACATGATTTATACAAAATAATAATTGATTTAAAACGTGAAGCATTTAACTTTCTCAACAATAACATCTTTGGTTTGAGGATTATATACAGAGTATGGAAACTCACTGAAACCATGACAAGCAGCTGCATAGTTTCCTTTCTTGTCTGTTACTACAATTGCTCCCATGAATTTTGGATAGTAGAGGGCAATTCTTTTTAAAGCTAGCTCACCAGCTTCTCTTGGTGTTTTCGATTGTCGCATGTGTTCAACTGCTAAAAGGCTAGGAAGAAACCTCATCATTATATCTCCATCACCCGTGGCTGTAGCAGCTCCAACATTATTATCAGCATATGATCCAGCTCCTACAATTAAGAAGAAATTACAAAAATGTGCATTAAAAGAGAATTTTTATTATTCGTACCTGGAATTGGCGAGTCTCCTACTCGTCCTGGAATTTTGTTTCTTGCACCATTTGTGGATGTTCCAGAGGATATATTTCCTTGCTGATCGATTACAATCATACCGATGGTATCATGGTTTTTTGAATCAAATATTGGTGTATTTACGTTAAAATACTTATCGATTGAGTTTTCAGAAACAGGAGAGTATGGACCGCAAGACATTGAAGGATTTGGAATAACATTCTCCCAAAAATTAGGCTGGCAGTGGTTTGCAGACCAATCTTTCCACATTTTTGTAGAGGACGTCGTACTTAAAGGTTCCTTCTTAAATCCCATCATGACTGCAAAATCAGTAGCTTGATCACCAACTAGTAGCGTATGTTTTGTGTTTTCTAGAACATGTCTTGCAACTTCTATTGCGTTTTTAATATTTCTCAAGGCTGCTACTGCTCCAATGTTCATTGTTTTTCCATCCATTATCATGGCATCTAATGTTGTCTCACCGTGCTCATCTGGTGATCCTCCAAAGCCTACTGTTCCGTCACATTGTTGTCTTTCACAAACCGAACAACCTTCAACTATTGCATCAATTGCACGTAATCCTCTTCTATTGACAGCATCCCATGCCTGAATTGTAGCATTGCTAAAGTTCCACGTGTTTATAACAAGTGGTAGTAATCCTTCATCTGCTTTACTTTTGCAGCCTAAAGAACTACTAATAGTTAGAAGTATTATTAATAATCTCTGCATATTGCTATTAAAATTTTAATTTAAGAATGAGTTAAATAACTTTATCACATTGAATTATATATCAATTATTGAACTGCAATTAAGTGGAAATAGCTTTAATTGCCTTATTTATCTTAATTGCTCCTCATAAACAAACCGGTGTGATAACAAAATTCTCACAACACCTCTGATGCGTATAAATCGCATTACAAATATCTGATTAATCCTCGGATTAATCAAAAATATATGCTTGTCGTTTTATTTGCCCCTCGTTAACATTAGTAATCCGGACAACGTGTGTAAAAATAAACAGAAGAATTAAAAACCATTTCAACCGAGTTTAAGCAACAAATCAATAGTTTAAAATGGCAAAGGACTTGGATGTTAGTGTCAAGGTTGAAGACAACTACGATGATAAGCTGAAATTTGTGAATGCAATCTCTAAACCGATGGCTAGCAAAAAATTGACCAAAAAAGTTTACAAGCTCATCAAAAAAGGTAAAATATCTCTGCTGCTTTTAACTATTCAATATGATCTAACGATAACAAATTTTCAGCTTCCAAGGAACGAACCAAGAACGTTATCAACGGATTAAAGGATGTTCAAACAAGGATTCGTAAAGGTGAACGCGGAATCACAATTTTTGCCGGGGATGTTTATCCTGTAGATATCATGTGCCACCTTCCAGCTGTCTGTGAAGAGAAAGATATTGCCTACTGTTACACTCCAAGCCGACAAGATTTGGGAGTAGCTATGGGAGTTAAGCGTGGATCTATTACCTTGATGATTCGCGAAAATCCAGACTATGCAGAATTATACCAAGAAGTTCAAGATGAGATGAAGAATCTACCTCATCCTTTCTAAAATAAGTATAAAGAAAAGTTGATAATTTTAAGGCAAATTGATTGAAGTAAATATGAGTTTTGGTTAGAATTGTACCATTAATAAGAATTCAGATTTAATTTTTCACAAAAATAAATTTTTTATTGATACAGTATTTTAGTATCAAACATCAAATATTTCTCTTAATAAATTCCTTAAATAATCACTATAAAATCCAAGTATAGTTTCTACTTTACATTGTGTATCACATTCAAGTTAATTTTGCTGGTGGCGAAAAAATCATGCACTTAAAGATATAACCAGATACCTTTTGTTTTAGAAATGAGCAGTATATACACTTTGATATTTTTTCAGCAATTCATGTTAATTGTCTCAAGATGTATCTTTAATGATACTTTCCAATAAATTGAAACGATTTATTTATTATAAGTGTTGTAGGTGTACTGAAATATTGCAGCTGAAGGAGTTCTAAGAGGTATAAGCTGCGTGCCATTTGAATTCTTCACGACCATGTAATCTCTTCCATTAATAGTTTTCTTGGTTTCGTTTTCCTTGGAGCTTGTGTCCAGCTGATGAGTAACATTAGAATCATTTTTGTTGAATCTATTGTAAAGCGTTGCGTATGGTGGTGGTGGACTTTGAGTTGCTAGATTATTTTTCAAGTTTTCCTTAGGTCGAACGAAAATTCTTTTGGTTTTAGCTGCCATTTCTTTGTTGCCGAGTTTACGAGCTTGATAGATCCTGAAGAAAATCTGAAACATAACGTATAAAGATATAAAGTTGTATATTCAACGAAGTTACAAAAAAAAACCTCTGATCCAAAAAGAAGCGCAGCCGAAGAAAATCCAATCAGCATCATAATATACGTCGTAGATAAATCTCCCAAACGCTAAAAATTTATTCAAATATATCTAATTTTCAGTAAAAAATTTCCATATTTATACTCACTAGCTGACGTTCAGTTCCACCCAAGTTCTGTGGACAAATAGGAGCTTTCGGTAATCCCTCTCTTAATTTGTATTTTACGATTCCAGACTCAACCAAGTAGAGTAACCTAAAAATCATATTTTAAATATCATATTGTTCAAATATAATTAAAAAAATTAAACATACTGAGGATCAAACAACAAATTCCATTTACTGGTTTTAGGATACGCAAAAGCTCTTTTCCTTCTAATAAATGGCTCTTCTGTGGTTGCAAAAGGACAATGAATTTTCTCATCGGTCCTGCTCAATGTTTTTCGAATTCTATAGTCATCATAAATCAAATGATCTACAGCGGGACGATCCCTGATAAATACAAAATTCTTCTTTTGCACTTGATATAGCAAAATTTCAGTGTCGTTCAAAGATTTTGTGAAATCTGCAAGTCTTTTGTCCACTAAGGGTCGCAACATGTTCAATTGCTCTTCTGGCTGAAAGATTAATTAATTTATATTAATTGTAAATTAAGTGTTGAAAATAAAGTCATTGTGTGTCAAGTAATAAAGTGTTGAATAAAATATTAGAAGTCATTAGCTTGTCTACATAAAACATTTCAATAGAGAAGCAAATTGACGGGTAACAAATCGCCTTTTTAAGCTCAAGGTCTGGAAAATTAATAAATAACATAATTATTTGCTTGGCAATGATTCAAATTAAGTATAAGGTTATAAAAAATAGGAACTCTGTGTTCCTCCCAATTAATCCAACTCGTTCCTCCAACAAAAAGTCAAGTGCCTAATTATCATCGTGATCTATAATTTTCAAATCATTTTCCAATCAATCACAAGCCTTCGAATGTTCCAAGTATGATATATTACTATCATAGAGAATAAATGTATATTGCTGGGAAATGAAAAACTTGCAAACATAGTCGTTAATAATTAAGTACAAATAATGTTGGGCGGATAGTGTCCAGCAAAACCGCTCATTAATAAATCATCAATCTGATTGCTCGTGTGTTTAATATGCATCGCATACGTGTTAAAAAAGTCCGTTAAATAAAGTCATTTATTACTGTCGGATTAATTTATTATGCGAACATAATGAGAACCTTTGCGGCTAATTACATAGATTATTCAGCATTACTAGCACTACTATTATTACATTGGTTTATACTCACATTCTTTATTGCGTACTCGATGCATCCTCCTCTATGCGTAACAAACTGCTTCTCCTATAAAAGAATTATAATTGATGTTATGATTTCCACTGTAACTGTCAACGATTCTCTATAATTAAATTTTCTCTTTCATCTTTAATAGTTTTTTATATTAGGTAAAAGCGACAATTTGTATTGAAAAGCTGCTTGTAATTTTTTAGAAAATTTTAAATGTTGGTATGGACTCATGACTGATTCAGAAAAATAAACTTCTTGACAAAGATTATGATATATCTCAATATATATATAAAAGTAGCTGTCAATAAGTAGCTTGTAAATAAAGGATACAGAAATTTTAAAGATCAATTCACTTAACTGTCTATCATGATCAATTTAAATAATTGAAAGTTAAAAAGTATGATACGTCTTTTCTAAGCAAACACAATTAGTTTGGTTCAATTAGTTTCAATTAGGTTCATATGTTGAATGACTGCGACATTAAACGAGGTATTTGATGATAATTGCAGAGTTATACTCTATGGTTATACCATTAAAAAATGTCTCACCCGTTTCATCAAGTCTTGAGGATTATTGATTGGCAGCGTAAACTTGGACAGGGTTAGAAAAGCTGTAAGATTTGCTGTGTAAAAACTGGTCAACACTGTGATAAAAAGCCACCAACTAGAGAATATTATGCGCGTACTGTCTGAAATATCGAAAAAGGATGAAAATGTCTAAAAATAATTTCGTTTTGGAAATTTCTAGAAGGTCATTAGATATTCAATTTTAAGTTAATATTAGTGCTATGAATTTTCCTTCATAAACTAGTTAAACTAAAATAATTTCATATGATCCAAATACGAACAGTAAATTATTTAAAAAATAAATAAATTTAGTTATAGACACTTTCAATCAGAAACTCATCAAATTACTTGATTTTTGTTATGAAATATCAGTCGTATATAATTGTAAAGTTTGAAAACCGTAGACTTGAAATTTCCTCATTTTAAATACTTATTAATGATGTAAAGTTGTAAAGTTTTATTTTATTGCTAGGTTCTTGGAATAAATATTGTGCAATGTCATGCCATAGAGAATTGATTTTTTAAATGATTATTATCATTATTCTAAACATTCAAGAAATGCCTCTTGAAAGTTGGATATTTCTTGTCCTTTACTATATTAGAATAATAATATACATGTTTGTTATCAAATAAAAATTATGAAATTATTACAAACTATGTTCCAATAAGACACTAACTCAAACAATAAGTGAGAAAGATGATAAGGAAAAAATCAAGTACAACTATATACCGTACATCCAGGCATTATTGTAAAATTTTAGTATCTAGTTTCCAAGTTTTTGATAAATGTCACTTTTCGGTAATAACACTAAAATATCCTTAAACCATTTGAAGGT
Organism: Parochlus steinenii; assembly: GCA_038502155.1. Lineage (NCBI taxonomy): Eukaryota > Metazoa > Arthropoda > Insecta > Diptera > Chironomidae > Parochlus > Parochlus steinenii. The sequence goes on from JAXCIN010000054.1 coordinate 5,045,662, forward strand.
TCTTAAGAGAAGTATGTGGTTTATTGAAAGAACCACTTCATTAATAAATTTAATTATATACCTGCATTTGGCGACAAAACAGATCCTTGTTTCAAAAGTGCTCCATACACAAACCAAACACAGTGAGGCAAAGAAATTCTCTCAGTTGCATCTCTAGTCAATCTATATCGAATGACGATGAGCAAGTATATCAAAGGTCCGACTAGAACCAATGACACAAAAATTAATGTCCAAACAGTTTGATCGAACGGAGCAAGTAATCCTTTAAAGAAATTTTTGTAAATAATTGCTTCTATTACACTTATGAGCTATATTCACCAGCTCCACTAGCAGATTCTCCAGGTCTGATCATCACCATAACCCACTCTCCTTCATCCAAACTCGTCGAGTAAAGCAAATGTCGTCTAGCATCTGCTAAAATAGGTAGAAAAGATACCGCAACATCCGCTTTCTGAAAAAAATTATGTAATAATATTTATAAAAATTGCAAATGAAAAATTTGAGTTCGTACATCATTATCCAACATATTAATTATGCTACCAGCCGAATCATCAGTTGATCCTACGATATTGTTTTCCGGCAACACAATTGTGTAATCAAATTTGAACTTTTCATGTAAAAAGTCAAATAAATCAAACGCAATGCCTTTCCCCACTATAGTTCCATTTATATTTTTTGTGTAGCTTAGTGGGTAATCCTTTAAAAATAATATTATTAGCCTATTTTGCTCCTTAATCTGGCCAAAGATTAAATTATTTATACCTCCAAGGTCGTAACCCTTAACGTCTTCCCAGACAAATCTTTAGCTAAAGCAGCTAAATTAGTTGATTTAACAGACTCGCTACCCTCCAAAAGCTCCTTATTAAAAAACACGTCATAATTAACACCATAATTAGTGCTTAAATTTGCATTAAAGATTTGATTAAAATCGCAACTCGAGTTGTTCAGGCACAATCCCAGAAACAATGCGATATCCACCATTTTTTCAAATTCGTAATGGCGACTGAATCAAGAATTTACATCGTTCGTGGACGAATTGTGTTACAAGTCCAATATCTTTCAAAGTTCATTACCGACTAACTGTTAAAAAGAGTTCGCGTTAGAACGATGACAATGAATGATTTGTGAATAATAACGTATGACTCTTTCTAAACTTTTATAGCGCGGAAAATGTATGGACATTAACAATTATTATGTTTATTGGACAACACAAGGTGTTTCTAAAAGCTGGTGGAATATTTTTCTCAGTACTCGAAGAAAATACTGTTAATTTTGTAAAATGCTTCGAATTGAGGGTTGTAATATTAATATGTAAATTAAATATAATAAATTATGAGCTCTCATCAAGTTAAGTCGAGGTTAGGGAACGTAAAGTGATTTTACTGAACTTAAAATATAAAATAGTAATATATATTTCTATGACATGTAAAGATTTCTATTTCGAAATAAATAGATAGTCGGAAATTATGAATGGACATATCAAAAATAATAAATAAATGTGTGTTGTAGCAATTTATGACATTATACTTTTGTAAGTATTTTTATGAAAAAAGCTCAGGGTCTTCACAATTCCACCAAGTTTGGAAACTTTATGTATATTGATAGGTGTTGGACTGTTGGAGTTTTACAGATACTAATAGTGCACAAAAAGTAATTTTAATAGTTTCGATAGTTTCGAAACCAGAATGCAATAGTAATTTGATTTATATAGCAAGATGATGAATAGATAGTTTATAAAACTAATTGAATGTGATGTATGAATAGAAAGTTTGGAAATTGGCGATTGATTGCTTGTATATAGCATCGATTGAAAATCGCTCGAGTAGTTAACGAATTTAAATTTGGCAAGATCTTTGATGTAAAAGCTTATCGTTTCCTCTGCAATTTATCATAATAATTCTTAAAGCATATCTATTAGTTCATTGACCGCAACTTTTTTGTAGTTTTTAGGACTCTCCTACTCTCGTAACTCTCCCTTACTGTGCATGTCTTTGCGTCATAATTTTTATGCAATTGTTTAAAATTACTATGTTTGCATTAAAAAAGAAAAATCATGCGAATTGAAATGTAAATCGCTCAAATTTATTTATTTTCCATTTAATATAATTTGCCATAATAATGATCGAATAATCGCTGTAAAAGTTTAATACACGGTACCATATAATATAAGTAAAGAAATAAAGCATGCAATTGTTATACTTTTCCACTTTATATTTTATTTGTTGACTCTATGTTGTGTAATTACCAATTTTCCGTATGAAAAAAGACTGTGAATTTGTGTATTCTGAATGTAATTTATGGGTTTTCTATAAGAAGATAAATAAACATTGTTTCATGTGAATAGTTTCCGGGCGTACATTCATTATTACTTGAGCAGTTAGCCAAGTAGCTCTCCATACGTTTATTTGCTTTGGTATTGTTTGTGATTTTTGTGAGGAAAATTTATCGGCAAATTATAATCGAATTTTTCACGTAAAGTCAAAATATTGATTCAACAATAAATTCTCATAGTTGATTCTGTGATTTTCGGGTTTTCTTTTTGTCTTGAATGATTTAAATTATTGGTTCTCAATCCGAAATATTACATCTATAATATTTTTGCCAAAACATGAATAAATTCAAGTTCAAGCAAATTTTTTGCAAAAATTCGAAGCATAGTTTTCAATGCGCGTCAATTAACATTTCCATGGAAATTTGTGAAATAACAACGTTCCAATAAAAGTCACAATTGCGACTAATTTTCAAAAGATAAGTTCTGAAAATTGGAATTGCTGTGAAAATTTTGTGAAAATGCCCGCTGAAGAAGTTCCTGCAGAGTTCGTAAAACGAATAAGAACAATATCTCCAACTGAATCAACATCCTCTTCATCACTTTCATCTGAGTTTATCGCCAGAAGCAACAATTTTGTACGAACCACAAACAGGAATGTAATTAATAGATCAATCTCAGACTGTAGCTCTAACTCAGTGGATTTGTTTGATACAAGCCATTTAGAGAGTTCCATACAAAATGATGTTAACCATGGGATCATGACTTACCAACCTATTAAGTTACCTTCAGAACCAACGCTTGAGGAGTTGCTTGTGAGTGAAATTATTGATTGCTTTTTGGAATCCACATGAGGTGTTGGAGGCTAAACAATATATTGAATTTTAGATGTTATGTTTTAGCATAGTATATGATAGTATATTGATAGTTCAAAAGGACGAATGTGATAAGAAAAATCGAATATAAATTTCAATCTTATTATTTTAGAAACAAATTACGGGAAATGGTGACCTAAGACTCATTCGTCAGATAAAGCTACGAGTCATCTCTTCCAACATAAGCCTTCAACGTTTACCTTACTTTATGCCCATTTTACGTTGTTTGAATCTTGAAGGAAGTTTGTTGCTATCTTTAAGAGATTTGGGATGTGATCTCAGCACTTTAGTTTATTTAAATGTTAGCAGATGTGGATTAAGATCTTTGGATGGAACCAATGGGTTAGCAACGTTGCAAGAGTTGATAGCCGATGGAAACCAAATTGATGATGCTGGTGCTTGCTCCAATCTTCCAAATGTCAGAAAAATCAGTCTTGCCAGGTAAGTGCAAGTTGATTTATTTAAAGATTATGATATATTATGCCTTGTTACTTTTCTTCAATTATTTCAGCAACAAAATCAAAGAATTCGCTGGAATAATGTTTTTGGGATTGTGCGCCAATTTGAAAGTTCTTGACTTATCCAACAACACGATCACTAGAGCCTTAGGTTACCGAGAAATCGTAAAAGAAAATCTACCAGATTTGGTTTATTTGGACAATTCACCATTCGAAGAAGTCCCTGAAAGAGTTATGCACGACCTCCTGGCCTCAGAATATAAGTTGGGACACAATTTTACTCAAGAACCATCAACTGCTCAAAGAATAATTGTTAGAGATGATGTTCAGCAACCACTCCAAGAAGCTGCTCATGTTCAAACAGATTGGAATGTTTTAAACAGAGTACCAGTAGAGATTGAGAATCGTCCCAGTACAGCAGTGATGGATGTTAGAATAGTTATTAAAAATAAAGCAGTTCAGCGCCCAGCAACAGCTGAAGGAGCAAAGTTTAAGCATGACGTCACTATTGGTGAACCGTTATGCGGAAATATTGTAACAAGAGCTCGGAAGTTCCGTAAATTAAAGACGGCTTGGGGTGAATCCACTTCATGTTCGAGCATCAGTAGTTCAGATTCATCTTACAGTAACCATAAATCTACTAACGCAAGTGCGATTCATGAAAAAAGTGGAGAGACTGAGATTGAAACAGATACATTGCTAGAGTCTTCTAGGTTATGGCGGCAAAGAAGTCAAGAAAGTAGAGAACAATTTGAAAATGAATAAAGATTCCAGCTTTTATAAAAATTTAGCATTTTGTTCAGAAATATAATTGTTTAAATATTACTTTAAAAAACTTAAAATGAATTCGAGTTAGAGATGTTGTTGGCTTTAAAAAATGTATGTGATTCTTATAGAACGTTCCAATAAAAATTGTTTAATTTGTATTAAATATTTTGTTCCTTTATATTATAAAAATGTTTAGTATAAAAGAGAAAACACATCTTTATTTGAATAAAAATTGATTTAATTTGTTTCTTTTCTGGTAATTTATTCGGTAATCTCTTTACAACCCACAAATGGAACACTTGCTTCAACAATCATCTAAGTTCAAATATTTAGGTAGATTTTTATTGACTTAATAATTTAATAGATAAATCTTATCGCAACTTGAAAACAGCTCATATTTTCCAAGATACCATAATGATCAAATTAATACAATGTATTGATAAAAAGTTCATTACGTCGTTCAAAGTTTTTATCAAATCTAGTTTGAACTGACTTTTGATTAAAAAACTGTGTGAAAAACCGCATAATCGTTAAAGAGTTTATTAAAAAGTAATTTAGTTTCCTTTTAAATTTCTAAAAGCAAAGTACAAAATACTTGCTAAATACATTGTTTTTCATCTCATTGTAAATCACTTCTCAAGTGTTCAATAACTAAATCCAGAACAAGGCATAACTTCAACAACCGCACTCTGTTGATCGTTTGCATGACCAAATGGAGGTGTGAGTGAGCACAAAAAATATTTTTTGGTAGATAAAAGAAGTAAAGTGCGGTCGTAAAACCGATGACTTTTTTGATTTTGGAAATATTCGACGATCTCGACTCGACTAACTTTCAGTATTTGTGTGGAGCTGGTTGAGCAAGCATCTATTTCGAGTTTTAACGAAACAATTTGTTCAAATTTTATTGTTCTAGTGCGGTTATTAAAATCTGAAGGTCATCATGGTGGATGCAGCCGGTGTGATTAAATTTGTTTTGTGCTATATGCTCTGTCTGTTCTATAGTGCATCTATTTCGTTTGGCTTAGTGATCGCGTTTTTATTCAAAAACAAGTCCAAATTATGGGTTGTAAAGAAAAGAACAATTCCACCAAAGTGTCTGCAAGATAAGGACTATGGAGAGCATAAATATATTACGGTTAATGTGAGTTATTTTTTGGAGTATACTTTTTAGATAAGACTTATCAGATCTTAAAGATTTTGCTATTTGACTTTTGTTTTAAGTTTCAAAAATATTTTATAAATTTATTTTCTATAATGGAATTTTTTGTTGCAATTATTAAGAAAAATTTGTTAATTTTGCATGCGTTTTATCCTCTTTTTGAAGATTTAGAATTGTTTTAAATTAAAAATTTTCTTGTGATTAGCTGGAAATATTTATGATAACTTATATTACTCTAGAAGATTTTTGACGAAATAAGAATAACGTTTGATATGATTTTAACAAATTATCACCTTGGAATAATGAGGCAATCATTAAAACTTAGAACTCAGATTGAAAAGAAACGAATAAAATTTGAAAAATCAAAATTGCTAATACCAAACCGAATTGAAGCGTTTAAATGTGAATTTTAAATGTTTTTGGCAATGAAAATGAAAAAAACATAACCAAAAATTAATTAACTTATAAGGTATATTATTTTAGGGCATTAAGCTACATTATGTCGAAAAAGGAGACCCTAGCAAGCCTTTAATGCTATTTGTACACGGATTTCCCGAGTTTTGGTACTCATGGCGCTATCAGATCAAAGAATTTTCCAATGACTATTGGTGTATAGCAATCGATCAACGTGGATATGGTGACTCCGACAAGCCAACTAATCAATCCGATTATCATATCGATTACATGGTTGAAGATATCAGACAATTGGTCAGTGAGTTAGGTAAGAAGTTCACTTTTTATTCCATTTTTAATTCTGTTATCTTTAATTATAAAATTATATTACTTGTGATGAATATAATGCACGAATGAGTCTAGACTTTGTAACGTTAAACATTTTATTCAGATAGAAATACTCATAGAAGAATCATAAATTATTTATTTAAAAATCTATTTATAAAAACTTTGGAGGTTATATCTTTCAATTTATTTGATTCGTATTTTTTAGGAAGAAAGAAATTCTTCTTAGTTGCTCACGACTGGGGTGGTGTAATCGCTTGGCGTTACGTGAAAAAACATAGCGATACATTAGAGAAATACATTATCATGGATGCACCAAGCAGCAACGTCTGGAAGAAATTAATTGCTAGTAGCTTAAAGCAGTTTAGGATGTCGTGGTGAGCTCGAAATCTTGAATTATTTTGAAAAAAACATTCTTAGAAACTTGTATGTATGATTTATTACCGTATTGACAAACATATCGATTTAGTTCCTAAAAATAAAATGTAAATTGAATTAAATTAAAATATGTTTTATCTCCAGGTACATCTTCTTTTTTCAAATGCCATGTCTTCCTGAACTATCCACTCGCCTTAACGACCTAAAAATCTTTGAAACCATGAAGCGCAACAATGTTACTGACGAAGATATTGAAGCTTACAAACACACCTTCGGCAAAAAAAATGCATTGACTGGACCAATTAACTATTACCGCGCCAACACCAAGTTCCTCTTTCCCGATGCGCCACTTAAGAAGCAAACCTATTTTGTGCCAGGCCTTTATCTTCAAGGCGATGGTGACCTCTTCATTTCAGCTGAAACTGGATTACACTTGCAAAAAGAATTTGAGAAATTGGAGTTTGAAATGGTGAAGGGTGGAAGTCACTTCGTGCAACAAGATGCACCAGAAGAGACCAATCGGATTATGAGGAAATTTTTGGCAAAAAAGTAAAATTAAAAATGTTTTAAAATGCTCGTTTAATTAAAACTTTAATTCAAAGTCTAGGTTATTAAATTTTCATTTTTTATAATAAATTTTTAACAAATATATACTGTAATTGTTTGATTTTGCGGTAAATTTTCGTTTTTTAAAATTTCCATCATAATTTAAGGTCATTGTACCAGTCCAAAATTTTCGCAAATAAATAAAAATCATGTAGATTTCTTTGTGACATTTTGTATTGATATTTTATATACTCTGTTCATCTGAATCTATATTTTATTTACCATAAATGTAAATGAAGTTCAAGGGAAACATTTCACCAGCATATCCCAAAAACATGGGGAAATTTTTGACATTTCTATCCTTTGCTAAATCTTATAAGCTTTCTTCTTACAATGCTATAAATATCAAACTTAAAAGCTTTATAAGTTACAATTCAAAAAAAAAATTCCAAAAAGAAGTAACATTATTTTTCAACACCGCGACAAAAACAATGAATGAATCTGGCTGGATCATAAAATAAAGCATGACGTTCTAGCCATTTCACTGCGTCACATATGCTATCTTTGTCACTCCGCGGCTCTGACGTCACAAACCGAGGGTTGATTTACAAATGTTTGAAACGTTAATAATAGAATTGCATAACCATCATACAACAGTCGCTTCCCACGTGTAATTCTTTATGCAGCTCCAACGCGCAAGCCCGATTGATTTTCATTCTATTTTCGTTCAACAGAAGTTTTGTGAGGGTGGTTTTTTTGTGGAATTTTTGGACCGATTAATCAGAATATGTAAAAATACAATTAATCTATGTTCTGTTAACTCGCATTTATTTATTCAAAAAACCAAAAATTAAAAAATAAAATAAAAGTGAATAAAATATAAGTGATTAAAAAATATTCTTTATATCCTACAACTTGTTTTGAATTAATCTAAATTCGATTAATCATTCATCCTCTGCAAAAAAGCATCCCCTATGCTCATAACATATTTCTTCACCGAAAAGGGCTCATGTTTCATTTCATTTTTGTAAATACAGAGCATCATACGCTATTTTTAGCAATCCGAGTGGTGTTTTATCTTAATCTTAGCCGTTGAGTCTATTAAACACACTTTGCTGAGACTGCAAAAAGGCTCAAAGAGCTTTCAACTCTAATCGTGAGAAGCGACCATTATTGATCGAGTCATCTTACTTTTTTTTAGTGAATTTGGCCAATTGATTTCGTGTTCAGTGCTTTGTTTGGTATACTATAGTTGCGCTGGTTATTGCTATGTATATCATTGACGTCATCATTTCGAGAAACGAAATACTGCTTTCCGCTAGCTGCTGTTAGTTCGTGTTGCTTTGGCTGTGCGAGGAGTTTGACAAAATAATTCGTATATAAATCTGGAGAACCTGCGAGTGGGCAGACTAAGGAAAATGATGCCAACACAGTTGTAGGCGATTAAGCGGTGATTTTCTAAGCATTGGTGGATTAATAGGGTATTTTAGAATCTTCTTTCTTTTTGTTGAATCTGTGATAAAATAGATTACAGTCATAAATAATTGGGGATATTCTAGTAACTTTAATATTCAAAGTTAAAATAAAAATGATATCTTATTTAAAGAAAAAGCTAAAAACCTTCGAAAAAATGCATACATAATCAAAATCCAAAAATGTATATTCCTTAATTTAAAATTTAATTAGGGAATGCAAAAAAAATTCCACAAAATCTAAGATATATTTTGGGCTTAAAAATGAGCTTTGATTTACACTGTTTAGAAAAAAAAGATTTTGTTCATTTTTAAGATTTACGCTAGTAATAATTAAAATTAAAAATTTACAAAAAGCTATACAGCAACAACAACTTCAAATGTTGTAAATTTGGATAAAATTATCACTAAATTCTTAAAAAAATTATATGGAAGTTTCTTGCAATCTTATTTCAAATTCAACAAAAAATCAATTTAAAACGATCAATGTATATAGCACAAAATATATAACAACCTTCAATTTCTAGCTCAAATCCTTCGAGACAACCACTCAAACATCATGGAGGATACGCCACAAGTGCATGCCAAAAGCAAACATAAAAGTTCTTCCAGACATCGTGAGCACAAAAAACGTGACCGCAACGAAGATGAAATTGAAAGCCCCAAAAATGAGAACTTGCCCCTGCCTGCTCGAACCGAAGAACAGCAATCAGATAGTGTAGAAGGTGAAGTGAAAACTGATGATAAATTGCAAAAAGGAATTTTGGGTTACATGGATCGACAGCTGAAAGTTCAGTCAACTCCAGAGCCACCAAGAAGTCCCGCTCAACGAAGCAATCGGAGTACTCGAAGTCGAGCTAGCAGCGATAAAAGTCCCAAGCACAAAAGAAGCAAGTCTGAGTCGAGGAGGCGTAGAGAACGCAAAATTCAGGCTGCAGGGGAGATTGAGGTGAATATACTTTAATATTAAACACATTACAAGAACGTTCAATAAATTTACAGAAAAAATTTTATCCGTTAATGAATTTCTTTTTAAGGTTCGGCAAGCCAATGAGACTCTAATGAAGTATCTAAAACAATGCTCGGACTTGAATGAAGCTTCCGCTTCTCTCTCTGGCGACTTGGAAATCAGTGAAAACTTGGACGAACGAAAGGTGCATCGCAAAACAAAATCGCAGCGCGAGAAAAAGCCATTTAGGTTGCCGGGTAAATCATCAACGAACGACCTCACTACCATCTTGAATGACTTGCAGGACGACATTGTTCCAAGTCATGGAGAAATCTATAATCCATTTACTCCTGTGGTGTCGCCTTCCGGGGAACATAACCAGGCTGTTGATAAGATATTTGTGCAAACTAGTAATGGATACCGAGCAGTTGACAATAATTCTTTTTATAAGAACTCAATCGGTGATAGCGATAGCAATTTGTGAGTTTGCAAAATGGTGTAGCATAAACAATAATTTGATGAATTGTGCTTAATTATTTCAGTTTTTCAATTCAAAATGCAGTACAGCTGTCGTGCTTGGTACAAAAAATGTGGATCAACATATCTAATGTGTGCCATGGACTACTGAGTGGTCTAGCTTTGGCTCACTTGCTGTTTATTTTTTCCACACGGCCAGAAGACTGGGCTCACAGTGCAACGGCCATGGAGCATTATTCATCATACGCAGAAGTTTACGCCAACACATTTTTTTGCTTGTCCATTGTATGTATGGTGTCCATCTTGGATAGGTTAGTTTCTGATTACGCATTCTTGAAACGATAACATAATGAGCATTTTGAATTTTTAGGATTGATATTTCTCAGTTCAGCTTCAGTTCACTGATGTCTTCTACCATGAATGACAATAATAACGATACCATATCATTTCGATCTTTGGTCATTATCATGATCTATGCGAGCACTATCATACTCAATCTGCTTGCCGGCTCTCTCAACGAGAGCTTAAATGTAACTCCAAGGTTTTTAGAAAGTGGAAATTATACTATCAACTCTCCCGAGCAGCAGGAAATGGTAATTTTTTATTATTTCAATTTTTAAATTCAAATTTTTATCGTTTTATTAAATTTTTCCCTTCAATTATTTTTAGGAGAACAATAACCTCCTCAGCATTTGGAATGCTCTATCGATTGCAAGAAGTGCTGGTGCTATTATCGGCCACGTCTTAATCGGCCTATCTGCAGACAGCGACCACCTGTACAATAATCTAATGCAGATGGATAAATATCACATCAATCCCAATTAAAGTAGACTCAACCGTAGACTTAGCATGTAGACTAGTGTGGTCCAAAGTTCTATGGAGAATCAAGAGCATGTTAGAAGTGCGCTCCCAAAGCAAAATTTTGATTTAGATGACAAAATAAAAATTCAGTAAAATTTTCACATTTTTTGATGCACGCTTTAGTGGTGCTCATCGAGCTTTTAGTTTTGACATTTTTACAGTTTCAAAATCATCAAATTTTTTGAGTTCCACGAAATATTTTATTGGATTTCATGAACAATTTTAATTCATTATGTTTATAAGAACTTCAAAAAAAAATTTCAGCCAAAAATATAAAGAAGCTAAAAAGTTATAGAAATAGTTTGAAAAGTCGATTTTATGCAAAAGCTGTCAGAGCCGTCAATGTAACCTCATGAGCCTCCAAATAATTTCAGCTCGTTTTTTTTACCTTTACATGCAAGTTTATTTATTCCTTAACCAAATGCAAGTGGTCCCGTGACTTTTTGATGACGCAATCTGAAGTTATTGAATTTTTAGTAGACTAATGATTTCATAGGTCGCTTGTTGTTGTTGTAATCCTCAATAAATTTTTTTATTTACTCTCTCGGTGAAAAATTTCAAAATTTTTTTCAAGATTTTTATAGAAAAGTATAAAAAGAAAATTATTAAAAATTTTGGTGAATTTTCCATAAAAACTGGGCTTGTAAATATTCAGAAATGAATTTATTGAGGATTACAACAACAACAAGCGACCTATGAAATCATTAGTCTACTAAAAATTCAATAACTTCAGATTGCGTCATCAAAAAGTCACGGGACCACTTGCATTTGGTTAAGGAATAAATAAACTTGCATGTAATGGTAAAAAAAATGAGCTGAAATTATTTGGAGGCTCATGAGGTTACATTGACGGCTCTGACAGCTTTTGCATAAAATCGACTTTTCAAACTATTTCTATAACTTTTTAGCTTCTTTATATTTTTGGCTGAAATTTTTTTTTGAAGTTCTTATAAACATAATGAATTAAAATTGTTTATGAAATCCAATAAAATATTTCGTGGAACTCGAAAAATTTGATGATTTTGAAACTGTAAAAATGTCAAAACTAAAAGCTCGATGAGCACCACTAAAGCGTGCATCAAAAAATGTGAAAATTTTACTGAATTTTTATTTTGTCATCTAAATCAAACTTTTGCTTTGGGAGCGCACTTCTAACGTACTTTTAGTTTATGGACCACCCTAATGTAGACAGACAAACTGTTCAGTGTTGTAAAAATTGTAAATAATAACTCTATGTAAAGTTGGATATTACATAGACAATAAATAATCAAATGGCTTAGTATTTCTGAACAAGAGAGATTTCCAGTAGAGCGGTAATAAGAGAATGTTTGATTGTTGTTTTGGATTTTGTACTGGATTCAGTATTTTTATTATTTTTCGAATTTCCATAAGAGCTGATAAGTTTTTTGAAATATTTTTTACAAACTTAATGATTTGCGGCTTTCATTCATATTCGGCAGATGGAGCTTTTTCATAAAAATCATTCCAATTTGGCGCCAAATGTAAACCAATTTTCAAGTGCAGTATGGTTAGTATAGCCCCACAACCATTTTTGATTTAAATCGTCTCTTTGACATGGATTCACCTCCAGTTTTTTAGTTTCAGTATTAGCAGTGAGGCAGTTTGATCCATCACTTTTGCGGGTTATTAGATGATGCGTGCACTACAAAGTTATGAAATAGAATATGATTAGGATGCATATTTAACTTCATGAGATTCTTTGGATTACTTACATGATCATATCTCCAAAACTGATTGCCAGTTGGTGCGTAATGACATCCAAGAAAAGCAGTATTCCATGAGTCCAAACAGTCATCAGTATTAATTTTTTTAATATTCCGATGCCAAGTTAGCTCATAGTGTTGAGAAGAGTCTGGATTCACTAGATCTCTGGAACAATTTCTTAGCTCAACTGGTCCAACTGCGGGAATTTTTTCTATACACAAATTTGGCATTGCTTCGCTTTTAATTACACCAGAAGCGAATAATCCGCGATCAGTTATTGGGTATCTTTCAAGAGCGTCGGGCATCACAAAGTCCAAAAAATACTTGAATGGTTTACAGTTGAGCCTTTCTTTGATAGCTTTAGGTTTGGTCAAATCACCCGGGTCAATTTTATTATAACGATTTGGTTCTTTGGCGTATAGAATTTCTTTATATTCATCGAGCCAGACCTAAAATTTAATTTATGATTTCATTGCTTTGAAAATTATTCAATTTATATTAGTTCATAAATCTACCTCAGCGATCCTCTTGAAGTTTCTAGCTACAAAGTCCACACCCGGTTTTTTTCTATACTCATTATGCTTCCTAAAAGTGTGAGCTACTCTTGAGCATGGTACTTCCAGCAAAGCACCACCGCATAGCCACAATTTGAAACTCAGTTCATAGTTTTCACCGTTCCAGATCATTAGCTCTTCATCATACGCCCCTAAATCCCAGTAATACTGTCGATTTATGGCAAAAGCACAACCTAACATAACCGGTAAATCTTTAGGCTCATCAGGTTTCGTTTTGTCTTGTTTGCGTAAGGGAAGCCATTTATAGATCCAAGTGTGGAGATCAAAAACGCCTCGAGATCCATCACCTCCACTTGAGTACTCAAAAGTATCAAATTTAAAGTTGTCTATGATTGGACATGTAGCAGTTCTGGGATTCAATGCGATTGGTTCTTTTAATTTGAATTAAACACAAATAATATTATTTTTAATTATTGTCAAATTTTAAATAATTTATACCTAAAAGAGGAGGCAGCCAGTTTACATTCACTTCAACGTGAGCATCGAGGAATACTAAAACATCCCCAGTAGCAATCTTAGCACCTTCCATTCTAGCTACAATCAGTCCCATCCTGTTCTGTAAATTTAAAACTTTTGCCACGCCATTGAAATTTTCTGCCACATATTTTTGTAACGGCTCATAAAGCTCAAGTTTTGTGCTGCCATCATTCACTAAGATAATCTCGTGCAACAATTCACGTGGTGTTCTATTGAAGATGCTGTGGATTGTTCGGTGCAAAATGCTTGGATATTCATTGTGAAATATCACAACCACGCTGACATTTGGTAGTTGCGTCAAATATTGTTTGGCCTTGCACCTGAATGGGAATTGTAGATTAGTAAGAATTATGATTACGTTCAAGTATCTGATAAGAGCTGTTCGATGAATCGGTATATCTATATACTATTATGACAAATTACGACAAACGCAATATGGAACAGTAGATAAGAGTTTACTTTTCATTTTAATACTTTTTCATTGTAGCTAATGGAGACGTTTCAACTAAGTCGGGAAACTTGCACTTACTCTTTGATTCGTACGTCTGGAACAGATCTATTAACAGATATTTTATCACTCGCCACTACATAAAGGCCTTGCACTTGAAAAAGTTTTTTATTTAGTGATATATCATTTGGGTCTGTCAGCTCATATGGTTTCCCCTGTTCCCCAGGCCCAACTCTATTTGCTTCATACTTTATAAATTCATGATCTTGCCAGTCTTTTTTCTGAAAGTTAGTAGCTTTGAAGTATTTCTGACTTGGTCTTGGACCACTTAATTCATTTATAAAAACGTTTTTATGATGAATTGAATTTTTCAGCAAACTGATTTCATTTTTGTAATAGTTCACCAAATAGATTGAATGAAAAATGTATATTATCACTAGAGCTATCAATGGATAGAGTAATATTTGACGAAATTTTTTACTTTTGAAGTTCATATCTAGAATCTTTACTTAATTTTGCAACCGAGATTTCTTCTTTATTAAAAAATTTTCGCTTCAAAAAATATAACACAACTCGGCTGAAGTCATAAGAACACTAAGGTTTTAGTCGATTGCACGCATTCGACATACTTATCGATAGCTTGAGTTTATCAGTAAAACTTTTTTCATTTTTATTGAACTATTTATGTTTTTAACAGGGGTGAAATTTTGGAATGCTTAACTAAAAAGGGATTATTTTGAATTATGCTACATATTTATCTAAAATTTTGATTACAGAATTATAATATATTAATATACCCTAGTGAAGAAAATTTACTTATAAGAGAATATTATATTGAAAAATATATCTTTATTTTGGGAAATCATTGAACTAAATTCCATTATATAACTTCAAACACCCTTAATGCAACAATTCATTAATAATTAAGTTACAAAATTCAGCAACATATGGTCATATGTAAAAAATATTTCGATCGACTAATCAGCTTATTAGCATATTTTGCTTTTTGTTTAAAAAAATTCCATACAAATTTTGATAAAAAGCTAACTTGTACACGGTATAAATAATTGCAAATGCACAATTGTCCAGCAATCTTAACTAACAAATATCATGAAATTTAGAAATAACAAATTCAAAACATAGTAAAAAACAAATAATTATTACCTTTTAATAATACGACTTTTATAGTAATTGACGGATTTCTCGTGGCATGTAAAATTAAAAATTTTCTTTATGGGCGTCTTTTTGGTCCTACAAATAGTTCATCGCACACTCGAATTTAGGAATAATACCGTTTATCGTTTGTAAATTTTAAAGTAACCTTGAGGTTGGGGATTGTTTTGGGCAAAATGCTTGTAAATTCATTGAGAAATTGTATGTTTGTGCTACATATGTTTTGGTCTTACATAAAATTATATCCTTATGAAGAATATTGTTCGTTTTTTTTTAATTAACAGATATTCACTATACATTCACTCTAAATTCACAATGAATTCACTATAAAACAGCCAATAAATTGTTTGTCTCGTCAAGATTTTGTAATTGTTCATGGAGCATAAAATTTTATTATCACAAAATTGCAAAATTGTGAAATAAAATTGCAAAAAATTAAAATGGAGCTACGAAACACAAGAAACACTCTAAATCAACTGAAAACTTTAATACTGCATTTAAAAAATTAAATTGAAACAAGAATGTTAATTCTTGAAAGTGGGTTTGAGACAGAAAAAATTACTTTTTTAGAACGATATTCATTAAGGATCGTTAATTTTACCGTATTCAAGTTTTTAATGATGACATTGAGTTTTTTCTCGAGTTTTTTTTTTGTTCTCTTTTTTAACACAAAAGTTTTAAATCACATAAAAGAAAAGACGTAAAAGAAATAATGATGTAGCTAAATGGTTTTGCTGGAAAACGCACGTACACTTTTCAAATGAATGAAACTATTGAAAAAACAATAATCAATCAATGATTTGTTGCCGAACAGTATTGCATGCTTTCAAAAAAAGGATTCGTATCAAGTGAAGTAGATTTGCATGCATCTTTTGCTTATTTGGCTTTTTTGACAATTTACTTGTGTTTGAGATAGATGATGTTACATTTTTCTAGTGTATACCATCATATAGTGTACTGGTATTTTAAACACCAGCAAGGAATCAAGCTTTTCTCAATTTTTATTTCAACCATAAAAAAGTTGAGAAGTTTTTTTCTTGAATAGTGCTCAAAGTAAACATCCAATACAAACACAAGAAGTAAGTAGAATGACAACGTTTATTTATCTTTTGTATTTTTGCTTTGAAGAATAAAATTGTTTGAGTTTTGTGGAGCTTTTAAATATATATTTAATGACATTCAAGTGAATAACTATCAACTTGATGTTACTGTGATTTTATTTTGCCTCATTTTATTGTATTTCACTTGAATTGCTCCTCAAAAAACTAATATTACATATCTTAAAACATTTAATTTTACCATATTCATTATTTTTATTTCTAAAAATTAATGCTAACATTAAAATATTCTTATAAAAAGTGTCAAAAAAACAAAAAGCACATAAATAATGCATAAATAATGAATAAATAATATAACAGCTAATTTCAGACATTTTCAAAAACCTACTATACATACAATGCCATCTACTATTTTCCCAAAAATTTTCCTCTCGGGTCATTTTTCATTTGCTTCGCTTCATGTTCGTCCGTCAATTAGTGCCAGGTGAAAAAAGAAAGTTCAATAAAGGGAAACAAATCGCTGAGTGGACGAAAAAAAGTTTATCAAAAAATCGGATAAAGCATGGATAAAGCTCTTTTGTTTTTCGCATCAAATTCAATTCGCAATTTTATTACTTTTATTACTTAGATTTTTATTTGGTTAGTCTGGCAGTTGATTGCGCCTTTGGGCAATAAAGAATAATGTAGGGTTGAATTTTTTCGGGTCAAATGAAGTTGACATCTTTGTGTGTATTTACGCCTTCTCAAGTGAAATGGTAAAAGCTCTTTGACTTCATGAGCTTTTTGGTGTAAAAATGGTTTTTATTTATTCAATTCTTTACCATATACCTTAGAGATTTTTAAATATAATTGAATTTTTTCTTGATTTATGAAATGTTATTCACGAGCTTTATACAATTTACTTAAGCTGCAAAACAGACTATAAATTTATGGTAAAAGTTAGGAGAAGAATTTATTACAACTGTCGGGAAAACATATTCAAAATTAAATATCGTGTTTGAAATACGCCCGGGAAACCAACCGGAATGTCCGCAGAATGATCACGTGTGCTTTTATAAAAACTGATAAAAGTGGGTTGCTTTCAACTCGAAAACAACTCAAAATACACAGGAAGCTTTCCATAAGAGCCGTTACATTTAAATCGGACAATCTTACTTACATAAGTTTTTTAAAATACATATATATGCATTTTCACCTCGTGACCATAATTGATCTCTAAGAGAATTAACGATAATGGTAATGATCTAGTTTAACATATAATTCCTTTCAACATCAACAATAAAAATGTTCAAATTTCGGCAATTCAAATAAGCCTTAAAAAAAGGAGCATTGAGGGAGAGAATCGAAATCCTTTTTGGGTCCGACCTTTGAATTACGTATACGAACAAGTCAAACGAAATTAATCTATGATTTTACGAAAAAGTCGAGAGAACAAAAAAATAATATAATCCGTATAATCCTATTTGTGATACAATTACTGTTTAATAAATTTATGACTATGCAAACGTGTATGTGTTTTGTGGAAAGACTGTCGGAAAATGTTTTATTGCGAGAAAATAAAAAACATAAAACCTGCATTAAATTTTTAGAACTTATGATGCCTTCATTATTATACTCCAATGATTTCTTGCTCCAGAGAAATAAGAATAATAATAAATATTTTATAAAATTAAAATTTGCAGAACACATTTACGCAATAAAATACTTTAATGGTACCATAAAAAATGTTTGAACATGCAATACATACTCATGTATTTACTTCTTTAATGTCATGCTTTACGTTTTCTCAGAGGCATTTTAATATTTTATTGGATTTAAATCTTCTAAATCCTTCATTATGCGATCAAGTTATGCTGTGTTATTTAATGTTTCGAACGTTTTTAATAAGCAGATGCTCCATAGCCATCATTTGTCGTTATTAAATAACAAAACTCAGGCTTAAGGATTTGAAATAACATTTTAATGACGTTTTGCTCTAGTTTTAGATAGCAATCGTATCAATTCTTGTATAGTATACAGAATTTCAAGTTTCTATTGTTTCTTAAAATACTTTGTATTCCATGAAAATGCATCTCATCCTTAATAGAAGAGGTTAAAAGCAAGGTTGAATCTTTCCATGTTTTTAATGTTTTATTGTTATAACTTATAACAGGTTTTATGTTTTGTTCACTGCTTGCTTTCAACAATGTAACCATTTAATTTTCTAAAGCTTTAAACGTGATTATGTACCAATTTACGGAATCCAGTAACAATAAAGATAATTGGCTTTTTAATGAAAATTAAATTTGCTGAGATGATTTGAAAGACACTAATGAAATTTTATTTCATTGAGCTTTTTTTTTAATTTTTGGAGGAAAATATACAATAAAAGCTTCGTGATGACTGTGTGTTTATGATCCTTGTTCAGTTCTATAATGTTGAACTAAGTAAAATTGACGCTTTCGTAATGAGCTTATTGCTGTAATTCAGTTTTTGATGAAGTTTTTGTTCGATTTAAAACAATAATAATGTTCAAATTACCAGCATTCAGCAACACCCATTTCAAATTTAAATTCATAACCACCGACATATTCCGCAAAATTTGATATTAATTAGTGGCAAATTGTACTGAATTTTGAACCAATTGGCTTTGTAATTCCATAACTACACCAAACAAATATTTGCAAATTTCCACATCAAATGATATTATTTTCACCAGACACAAATATATTCGACATGAATTTACCAACATTGCGCTCATTGTTTGCATTTCGCTTGCACACTTGAATTACTGATGACCCAACATTAAACTTCCATTATATTCTCAAAAAATGTGTTTTTGTTGAACATTTTGCATTTATCATGTTTTATGCTATGCATTTTGTGTTTGTAGATATTTTGACCAGGAATAAGAACGAGCAAATATTTTGTTTTTTGAGAGGACTTTGTGGTGTGACAGGAATATTATGACAATCTATTAAACTTTTTTAAAATACATCACATAAGCCAAAAATCAATAAATTCTTAGCAAGAATTTTGCATCATTAAGCAAAATGTATGTTTATTACATTCAAATTCATAACATTAAGCATTACTTGAAGTTTGAATTAAGCACCGTAAAGCAGCATGAAATGTTTTTTAATCATAATTATGATAAAATTTATTTATCATTGTAATCAAAATGTAATTCGTTAACATACAAAGTCTTTCATGCAGTATTTATATACAACACAAACCCTAACACAATAAAAAAAATATAATTAAAATAGATTTAAAAAATCGGAAAAGCTGAAGCTTTAGCAGGCACTTCGGCAACATAATACCTATGTTTAATTAGAATGATTCATGTGAATAAAGCAATAAAATTCTAGGAAATTCAAAAATATGTAACCAAAAAAGAAATTTCCGATCAGAGCGCCGAGCGGGAATATTGTGCATTATTACTTATAAATCTGTTAAATCAAATTTTACCACTTTCTGATCGACTTGAGTTGGTAGTTTCTTAACAAAAAACACGTAAAACTTGATTTCATATAAAATTCAAAAAAAAATATGTATTTTTTCCAACAGTTTTTTAGATTTTTGTAAAAACACAAAAAATATCAAATTTTTGCATGGCAGCTACTTGAAGGAAATGCTTGATCCCAAAAATCGTTCTTTCAGACCTGCGTGTGGTCTAAAAAAGCTTATTCCGAAGATATGAAATTAATCGGTTTGGTGCAGTCTGAGAAACCGTTCACCAGAGTTGATAATTTTGGATTTTTAAATCATGACAACTTGTTCATGGTACAATATTTCCACAAAATATTCTGGATTCGATCATTTTGAGACAAATACAATGATTTTGCATATTCAGATGTTTTAAAATATTCTCAGGAAAAAAAAAAAATTATATGGAAAAATGGTAGTTTGCACTACAGGTACTAGATGGCGCTGTCGAATTTTCTTGAATTAGCAAACGCGACCGTCTTATGGTTAAAAAAAGCTTATTCTGAAATTTTGAGACCAATCGGTCGGATGGGTTCAAAGATTACGAATACAGAAGGTAAAAAAAAAAAAATTTATAAGCATGACAACTTGGTCATGGAACAAAATTTTCAAAAAACCTTTAGGAATTGATCATTTTGGGTCAAATACAAGGTTTTTGCATATTCAGATGTTTCAATATATTCTCAGGAAAAAAAAAGATTTTGTATGGGAAAATGTTAGTTTGCACTACAGGTACTAGATGGCGCTGTCGAATATTCTTCAATTAGCAAACGCGACCGTCTTATGGTTAAAAAAAGCTTATTCTGAAATTTTGAGACCAATCGGTCGGATGGGTTCAAAGATTACGAATACAGAAGGTAAAAAAAAAAAAAATTTATAACCATGACAACTTGGTCATGGAACAAAATTTTCAAAAAACCTTTAGGAATTGATCATTTTGGGTCAAATACAAGGTTTTTGCATATTCAGATGTTTCAATATATTCTCAGGAAAAAAAAGATTTTGTATGGGAAAATGGTTGTTTGCACTACAGGTACTAGATGGCGCTGTCAGATCGAGCCCAAAAATAGGAGACTTTTGCACTGGAAAAATAAAAGTCTTAAGTCCTGAGTTTCAGCAGGATCAATGCATCGGTTTAATAGTTACAGAGGCCACACCATGAAAAAAGGAGTCAAAACCACGGACTGACATTTCGCAAGGACTCAAAATTTCGGGTTCTAGACCAAAATTTTTTTTGTTTTAGGCAAAAATAAGAAAAAAAAAAAAAAAAAAAGTTTGGATGAAACCAAGACTTCACAACTTTTTGTTGCCGAAGTAAAAATTGTAATTTGTACCTATTCTTGTCGAGAAATTGTTGTCCACATATTTTTTCTAACTATCCCATATTTTCATGTCCAACCAAAGACTAAAATTTTTTAAGTGATGAAGCAAAAAATTTCACTACGATGAATTGAATTCACTGTTTTAAAAGTTTCAGTGAAAAACCCTCCAATTATTGGAGGAAACTGGGATTCCTCCAATGATTGGAGGGTTTTTAGTCGCAAAATTATTGACAGTCGTTTGCGGGTAAAATTACCCGCAAGTATAAAAATGCGAAATTGCCCGAAAAAGGGTAAATTTAGTCGCTTTTAATTTACACTGAGCGTTCAATTTAGTACTAAAAATTAGTTCTAAAAATAAATAAAATGTTAAAAAACTACAAATTTATTATATTTCACAATTTATTTCAATATCTAAAAAATTTCTTGCAAAAATAACAATTCAATTACAAACATGATTCGATATCTCGTGAATTTTTGCTGGGCTGATGTTGGAAGATTCCTAGTCGGGTAGGGCGTAGTTTGGATGGATCACTTAGACGGAAGTTTTTGCTGATCGCCGAGATTGATGAGGTGTGCGAAGAACCATTTTGACCTAAAATTAATGATTTTATTAATTGAATTTTCAAAGTCTTTTAAAATTTGTTCTTCAGTAATAAAAAATGAATATTTCATAACTTACAGAGTAGTGTGGTCCATAATGCAAATTTGTTGAAATAGCCTGCTCCACCAGCCTAAAATAATTTTTGGGGCTAAAACAAAATACCCGTATTTTTTTATTATATTTTTTTACCATTTGAAAGGGGTAGCGCAAATTCGTTGAAGTTTTGAAATTGAGTTTTAAGACGACTACATCAAAACTGGGAAATATTTTAGACTTTTGCTAATATTTTTCAAAAACCTTAGTTAATACCAACAAACTGTTATTCAAAAAAATTATTCAAAAAAAATATCAGACAAAAAAGATATGGAGAAATTTGTGAAATTTTTCTCCCATACAAAAATATCAAAATCTTACTTTTAAAGATAACTTTCAGATTAAGAAGTAAATTGTCGATAAAATACCTTTTGAAAAATAGTTAACTCATTTATAAACCAAATGCAAAAGAGTTTGCCGATTTTCAAGTTCCCGAAAAAAGTTATAGTATCCGAAAGAGGACTATGTTTTCATAGATCACTTGTTGTTGCTGTAATTAAAAAAAAAAGATTTTGACCGATCAGGAAAATAAATGTTTACGGGAGTTGCTACCAAAAATTATGTATTAAGATTACTAACCTTTTTGAGCAGGAAAAAACAAAATGGTGGATGTCAAAAAGGCGCGAATATTCGAATTAAATTGTAAAAATGTTATGTAAGACGAATGCTTAATATATTACAAAGAGAAAAAAAATTTTCCACTGAAACCACAAAAAGTGAGTTTTTTTGTTGAACTTAATTTTGAGATTAACGATAATATTATTAAAGAACTATAAAGAAAACACTTTTAACCATATAATTTGAATATTCGCGCCTTTTTGACATCCACCATTTTGTTTTTTCCTGGTCAAAAATGTTAGTAATCTTAATACATAATTTTTGGTAGCAACTCCCGTAAACATTTATTTTCCTGATCGGTCAAAATCAATTTTTTTAAATTACAGCAACAACAAGTGATCTATGAAAACATAGACCTCTTTCGGATACTATAACTTTTTTTCGGGAACTTGAAAATCGGCAAACTCTTTTGCATTTGGTTTATAAATGAGTTAACTATTTTTTTAAAAGGTATTTTAACTTTCAATCTGAAAGTTATCTTTAAAAGTAAGATTTTGATGTTTTTGTATGGGAGAAAAATTTCACAAATTTCTCCATATCTTTTTTGTCTGATATTTTTTTTGAATAATTTTTTTACAGTTTTTTGGTATTAACTAAGGTTTTTGAAAAATATTAGCAAAAGTCTAAAATATTTCCAAGTTTAGATGTAGTCGTCTTAAAACTCAATTTCAAAACTTCAAAGAATTTGCGCACCCCTTCCAAATGGTCAAAAAAAATAATAAAAAAATACGGGTATTTTGTTTTAGCCCCAAAAATTATTTTAGGCTGGTGGAGCAGGATATTTCAACATTTTAGCTTTTACATACGTTTTGTGAACCACGCTATTACAGAGGTTGGAAAAGTTGATAGTTTTCTTTGCTTGGTGTCTTCTGGGTAGTATATATATTTGAATTCCAATAGTAACTCCTTTTCGGATTTATCCACTTCGGTATCAAATACAAGAAGATCAATTTAGCACCAAACTCACGGGAAACATGAATTCTACCAGTCAAACTATAATATATTAGGATACTTAATTAATTTATATGCTATATCTTTGTTAAACTTATTATTTTAAATCCTTACATTAGTGGCTCCAATATCTTACCTTGACTTAGAGATCATCTCAATTGGAATCTAGCACCATTTTGCTCTTCTTCGTGGTTCAAGTTCTGCGTCAAGTTCTCTGAAGTGTGACTTGTGTCCGAATTGCTGCTGGTGTTGTGCGTGATACTATCATTGTTCATCAAATTATAAAGTGCTGATGAACAACAATCTCTAAATATTTTTAACGTTTTAAAAGATTTCTTAGGTTTTATAGTTTAAATCATCATCACTTCATACTACTCGTATTCACTAGGTATCTACGTATATCTACCTTTTATGAGCTTTTGGCTCTTCAGCTCAATTTAAATGAAAAATTTCAAAACTCATCCGCGTGCAATCTAAACAAAAGTGATAAACTTGACAGTTTGCGACTAATTTTACCCGTAAAAATCAAAAACACCCGTTACCGAGCAATTTTACATTGAATTGGACCAATTTTACCCTTTTAATGGAGCGATTTTATCAAAAAAATCGAGGAATTTTACCCTTAATCTTAATTCCCCGTTTTTAGGGTAAAAACTCTCGTATTAAAGCAGTTTAATCCCTCCAATTATTGGAGAGTAAAACCTAAATCGCACTTTCAAATTTTAAACAGTGTTGATCAACATGTCATTGATCGGTCAATCGCCAGCTAGGTAGACTTCTGGAGGTATTAGAAACAAATGATGTGCCTAGGTAACCAAAAATATCAAACATAACATTTATTCTAGGTGGAAGCGTGGAAGCAATCTATCTCGTTTCAGATGATTCTTCTTCCCAGCATATACTCAATTTAATATTTTATGGTTTTAAGCTTAATTATGTTATACTGAAACTTTATGTATATAAAACTTTTGTTCCACTAGTAATCTGTAGGAACTTCTTTATGCTTTGAACATGTTAATTAATTTAGTGTTTTTAATGTTGAAACACTTACTTAAAAAATATGTTAATTCTGAAATTAAACTTGTAAACTTTTGCGTTTTAGGTGTTAATTCTAGCATTTCACGATATTAAATTAAATTTAACATGATGAATTTGATAAATAAATTTTACTACCTTTTAAAATATTAATTAACAAGGCTGTCGACTGTTTTCTACACCTTCTGAAATTTTAATGTTAGTTTACTACATCTACATTATGTAATGTGATAACTTAATTCAAAAATGCAAACAAAAAGTGAGAGAGAAGGAAATTCAATGAAAAACGTATTTACCCAGGGAGCATCTACATATGACGTACATATTTAAGTGGTATCCTGGCTATTTTCAAACAAATGTTAAGTAGGGGGCTGGTGAAAAATTGTAAACTTTCATGGACGACGTTAAGAGTGGACACTCCCATACTTATAGGTGGCTTGAGGTGTTTTTAATTACGATAAATTTTGCAGGAAAACATGGGAAATTTAATCAACGTGTTTGTGAATTAAGCAAGCAAACAAATGTGGAGCTCCATTTTATAGATAAATTTAGCGGTGAATGGAAGATGGATTGATGTGAAATGGGTCGGTTGAAGGTAAGGATTTTACAAACATTTAAAAGTAGTTTACATTATTTTTTCTTAATACCGTATTTTTCTAGGAAAAATATTATTTAAAATTGAAAGACGAAGTATGAAGTAAAAAACAGCAGCTGGATATCAGAATTACCACATAAATGTTTTATATATAATGCAGGCTTTCCACCGAAAATGAAGAAAATGCAGAAACAGAAAAACTAGAAGAACTTTTACGAAAATGTTTCTGTTTCCATGAATATTTTTGTTTCAATGTTTCCAAATGATGTCCTGCCATGTTCTCACACTAGATAATTATTTCTGATATGTTTTGAAAATACACAAAAAAAGAAGAGAAAAAGTCCCAGGAACATTTCAAAACAAATTTCAGTTGAATCTCGTTCATTGGTATTTAGGTTGAGTAAACAATGCACTGGGATTGTCTTTTTTAATACAAAATTTATGAAACTATGAACTATGAAACTATGAAAATAGATTATGTATGAAAAATGTTCCTATTTTCAAAACTTTTTCAGACACAATGATTCTGATTTTTGTTCCTGTTTTTTTGTTTGTGGTGGACACGCAGCCCAAGTGAAAATAATCCTGAAAAAGACTACTAATCATACTGCTCAAACATACTTAAAAAGGTCACGAAATAACGCTGCTTTTCGGATTTTTTTACACTACTTATACACTACTCAACATATTGAAATCTCGGATGTGTCACACTGCTTTTTCAAATTTTTAGTAGAATGTTTAAGAATGTTTTGGTAGGACAATTTTGCAAAAAAGAAATTTCAAATTGCTGAAATCTTAACTTTTTAAGGTCTTTTTAAAACTTTTATTTTATTTTTTGCAATTTTTAAAGGGAAATGTTGATATTATTGTTACGGCGTCAGCGATACTCTTCTTGTTGATTTGGGCCGGACTCAGGATTTGAACTCGATCTTCTCGCGCGAGGAAATTGCTTGCTACCACAAAGCCGTAGGGAATTGTTATGAGAGTACTGCTTAAAACTAATATAAGCCAAAGTGCCTTTTTTGAACCAATTTGGTATTATAATACTGAATTCTGGTATCAAATAGCTAATAGTGCTGAAGAATAAATAAAATATCCAAATTAATTGATTAAAAATATGTTTTACCTTCAATTATGCTTTTATATGGAAAATTGGAAATTCAAATCATAAGGTGTTGAAGTTTTTTATTCTAATTAAGCATATTTTAATTTGGATACAATTTAATTAATTTTAGAATTTGCAAGTCTCATTGATCATTTTGCGCTTATTTGGGGAGTTTATATAGAATAAATTTAACCTGATTTGTAATATGAACCAACCAATTGCAAAGTTGGTATAAAAACTGTTTGTAGATAATTGCACCCAAAACTGTTACAATAAAAACTTTTAATCATTTTTAATCTGCATTAACGCATTTAATACGAGCAGTTTTAATAAATCAAAATACATGCAAGTTTTTGAAATTTTTGGATTTATGAGGAGAAAACTTTGATTTTCTAATTTGGATGTCCTACTTATTAGAGGATGATATTTTAAAAACAAATTTTTATCAAAAGTAACCATTTTAGTACTTAATGTACGAAAAATTGAGAGATTAAAGATATTATAGATATTTTAATATGAATTTTAACCTAAATGTATTTGAAATGTAAAAGGATTTAGATTTTTATTCATAATTTACTCGATATTTGGTTGATATTTTAAATTCCATCCATTCTCAAAAGTCGTTAAAATTAAAAATTGTAAAGGTTTTTGCTTCGACAAAAAAAAGTGTTGGAGTTTACCAAAAAAAAACTCGGAAAATCACTTTAACATGACTAAAAATGGTTTTTGACTCAAAAAAGAGATTTTTGGATGGTGGTTAACACCCTGTAACAGAGTAGTTTTGAGTGGTAAAACCTGGCTTTCAGTCAAAGTGCTTTGATTTAACAGAATTATCAGAAACAATGCAAAATATTCCCGCTAGGCACTCTAATATGTTATTTTCATTTTTATTATACATAATATATTCGAATTTATTCAAATGTTATTGCTTCATTCTAATTCTAATTAATAAAATTTCCAAAGTCCAGGCTTTTACGATTTTTTATTATAATAAGCCGTGGCAAAAAATAATACATACGAAAACATTCTACTAATCATTTAAATTTACAGTATGTTGATTTATTGAAAGAAAAAAATTCTGATGAAGCACTTTGCTTTTAATCAGGGGTGTAGAAGTAGCAGATTAACAAGGTAGGCGCTGATGAGTTTTTGCAAACAAAATCGAAACAAAATCAAAAAATTGCACTAAACAAAATTTTAACAAGGGGGTCGCGACTACTCGCGCCTACCCACTTCTACTGTAGGGTCTCTGGTGATTACTGATGGAGCGAGTGGATGGGGAATGGTTATTATGTATTACAACGACGGCTAAAACACAGTCACGGTTAATTTAATGATATATTTATTACAACACTTTATGCCTAGGGAGGCATTCCAATACTTCGGGTGGACTGAGCTTACAATGTCTCAATATCCAATCCCGCTTTACACTACTATCCCTCACTCTCCCGGTCCCTTGGCCACAAAGTGTGTAAACCAACAACCGTCTCTAAGCACTGTTTCCCGTCAATGGCTGACAATTATCTACGACTGATTTGATAGAGGAAAAGTTCCTCATTATATACTAAAAGCATTCCTTTGTCCACAATAATGACGTAACTCGGATTTGGTTTACGCGGTGATCACGCATCTCGGATGCTGCGTGCTTTTCCTTATCTCTACTTAAAAGCATGCGTGGTGCGTGATCAGTTTAGCAGAGATAAGGTTTTATTGAATGTTCTAGAAGCTTACGTCATTAGCTGATCGCGCAAGTGCGGGTCAGCTTCAAAGTTAAGGTTAAGGTTGCTAAAGCTTATCTACGCACGTTGCGAGCTTGCTTATCAGCAAGCGCTGATTTATGTGACGCGCAGCTGCTAATGTAGGTTAAGGTTGTATGTCAAAAGGTTATCTTGCCTTAAGTAGAGTTTTGGCTGTATTCTGGCCCACTACATACTGCTCGCCTTACCAAAAAAGGCTCGGTAAGTTTTTTACAGAGAAAAAACGTTGGTTAGAAAAATAGTTGGTTAGAAAAATAGTGCTTGAAGACGGTTAAAAAAAGTTTTCCCCCTGACTTATATCTATTTAAAAAAATATTATTTTCATTACAAAGTTTTGATAGGTCATTTTTGATGATTTTTACTGGTGTATAAAACATTTACTGTATGATAAAAACTGATCATTATAAATTTTCTTACCATCTTTTATGGTTTACATTTGTTTGTATGTTTTCTGGGTTATTTAGGTGGGTAAGCTTATTGCATCCACATTTTTCAAAATCTCTGATTACTTTTCAGGTAGAGATAATAGTTTTTTTTAATTTTTGATAAGATTCAATATTTGTAATTAAAAATAAAAAAATCGTTTTACAACGAGTGGGCATTAGCTTAAATATTATTATGGTAAAATATTTATCTTGTTTATACTTCAGGTGGTTGTATCTCCTGGTTTGTTATGGCTTCTTGTTGTCTATGCTCTTTGATTTTGGGACAGTCTGATTGGCTTTGAATATTAGATTTCCGGTCTTCTCATGAGGCTTTGGTGAGGCGTCCCTCTGTGTCAAGAGTTTCCGATGTGGTTGGACCAGCTGAAATGTTGAGTTTTATTGGCTGCCGCTTTGGTTAACTCTTTTGTTTCCAATAAAAGTCCTTGAATTAGTGGATATAGTTCATCTACTTCTTTAAACTGAGGGTAAAAAATTGGTGAGTTAAAAATTTTCTTCAGCTTCTAGTTATTATCGATATGAGTTCATTTTCATTTATCTATTCTTTCTTTGAACATATTTGAATCTATACCTAAACTTTACTGTATCATTTTTAATTGACATGTATGCGACTCCAAAAAAAATTGTGTATTTCAATTTTAATGTATTGTTGTGGAGTTTTCATGTTTTACTTTACTGATTTTCCTGGTGTATTTGATTTTATTTTTTAAGGTAAGCATTTGAATTTTGTGGACTAGGATTCATAGGATTTTTTGTTTTTATTTGTTAAGTTTACCAAATGTTCTTTTTGGACTTTTTTATAATCTTTAATTATTTCTAAGGACTTACTTTTTTGATTGCCTCTAGGTTTTGACAATTAATTTATTACCTTTGATATCTGGCGCTCTCTTATGGCTGCTCTAGATTTAAACGGTTTTGATTAGTTTTTTAAATGTTCTTACTTGAACTTTTTTACTTTACCAGCTTGGATTTATTTTGGGCACTTTCTCTGCCTGTCAGTAATACTCTTTAATGGGACTTACTTTTTGATGGCCTCTAGATTCTGACATTTAATTTATTTTCTTGGACTTTTCCATAGAATGACTCTCAATTTTTTTGTTGTTCAATTTTCTTTAAAATTCCATTTGTTGGCTGGCCAGCTCTTACGGAATTTAAAGTTATTGAGAGAGCTTACGTTGCTTTTTTGTGATATCTGGCTGCTCTTGATTTGCAGACTTATGCTAGCTTACGATGCTTTTTGTGATATTTGGAGCTCTCTTAGGGTTGCTCAAACTTCTGATTAATTAAACCTTAATTGGTTTTTTTCTGAAATAGTTTTTCATGATGTTTTTGGCTGAAAATTTAAATTTCTTGGAGATTTTTCTCATTATTTTTAGTCTAGAATCACATTTACCATAAAATTCAATGCTTCCTTTTTTCTCAATACCCGGTTTGCAATCTTTCATTACTTTTTTTTATTCACTTTTCTTCAATTTTATTTCATGCATTATCTCAGTGAGTGAAAATTTTAATTTAACTCATTTTTTTTTTATATGACCACATTTTCTGCTATTACCCTAGCTGCTTTTCCTGATTTAATTAATAATCATGCATATACTTAACATTAGGTTTCCTGATTTTATTTTTTTCTTGTTGTTTTTTGCCATTGTCCATTATATCTGCATTTTTGAAAGATTTTGTGAGTTTATTACAAAAAAATTCATGTGTCTTCGTTTGTTGGTGCTCATTAGATCAAAGTTTATTTATTGTGTTGATGTGGGTGCAGGTCTTCGTCTGGCCACTCTTTGTCTGCTGAACTGTTATTTTTGTGCTCGTCAAAGTCTTCATCTTCTTGGGTGCGGGAAGCTGAGCCATTTTGTGTCCAGTTGCTCTCATTTTTTGAGAAATCCTTGTTAGATGCTCGATAACCAGTGCGATGGTTATTCTTGTAATTTTGGCTCCTATTCTGAGTCCTAGGTATTTGTATTTTGCTTGGTGGTGAGTTTTGGTTATCTTGATTCCATTGGAAATTTTCCTCGAATTGGCCGGGTGGTGGTGAGTTATTTTGATGTCTTACGTAAAAATCACCTTCCTGGTAACTGGGCCTGCGTTGAGGCTTGAAGTCTCGCTCCTGTGAGTGCTCACGGGGTGTCCAATATATTGGTTCTGATTCCCAGTTGTGCGTTTCGAGGTACATCTCGCTGTTGTCTTCGTTAAATCGTATTCCGCGCTCAAATTCTGGTTGTGGAGAGTGGCTATTAGCTTGATTTTCATCCCAATCCTCGGTCTCTAGATTGTCAAAATCTCTGATAGTTTGCTCAAGTTCTCCGCGCTCGATGATTTCATCACGTAAGCAGAAAGCTTTCATTTCTTTGAAACTTCTGAAGGTTTTGCTTTTGCAGAGGAGTTTCATGGTAATTTTTAGGCCATGTATTGCAGAAGCAAGCAATAATTTGTCCAGGTGAGCTGTGTGAAAACCTTGCTCTTCCTCATTAACCAGGTTGTACTCGCACGCTATAGAGTAAAGTTCGCGGAGATTTTCAAGTCGGTTGAAGTAACTTACTAGTGTTTCTTGCGGTTGTTGGATGATCGATGAAATCTCCCCGTACACTGTAGAGAGGTTTTTGATGAGGTTAAAGTGTTCGTAGAGCCCTTGCTTGAACTCTGCGAACGTTTGCAGCTCAGAGTTATTAATTTTGGAAAAGGTTTCCCCATCCAGCTTTATCGTGATTGAGCATAGGAATTGCCTTTCTCGTTCGATACCTTCATCGTCGTCTGGAGCATCAATCAGGCCAAGAGTCCTCCTTGCATTCACTGCTATGCTGGTGAATCTGGCTACGTCCTCCAGCTTGCCGCTGAACTCCGGAATCGAATTCATTGTCTCGATGAAAAGCGCCTTAAAATCTGCGGCGTTCATACTTTTAACTTTATAATCGAGATTTTAATTTGTTTTTTTTTCTGAGATATTTTATGATTTTTTGTTATTATTATTTATTTATTCCCGGGATGTGTTCACCGGTATTCTTAAATTATCAACTGGTTGTTGAATGTTGGGGGTTTAAGAAGCTTCTATTAAAGTTATTATTATATTCTTATAATTCTTTTCTGAAGAATTGAGGTTTTGAGTCGGATGGGATGTTGAAATTGTTATTGTGCTGGTTACAAGAGTGGCGGCTGTTGAAGATTCCGTCGTGTGTAGCAGGTGTAATTTTTTTGGACCGTATTTTCTCGGTAAATAGACTCAGAATAATATATGCTAGTCTAGGTACTTACAGTATCGTTTGGTCTTTTTCTTGCTTTTTTTTGAAAAAAATTTTTGTCACTTGCGCAGCATAACACTTTTTTCCAGTTTTTGTAATTTCTTTTTGCTGGCACTTTACTTAAACATTTTTTGGATATTTTTTATTTTCCACTGATTCACTGACTATAGCTTCACCTTGAGTCCGCCCTTTTGATGCACTGGAGCCGCCACGTGTAGGGTCTCTGGTGATTACTTGGGGACGGGTGGATGGGGAATGGTTATTATGTATTACAACGACGGCTAAAACACAGTCACGGTTAATTTAATGATATATTTATTACAACACTTTATGCCTAGGGAGGCATTCCAATACTTCGGGTGGACTGAGCTTACAATGTCTCAATATCCAATCCCGCTTTACACTACTATCCCTCACTCTCCCGGTCCCTTGGCCACAAAGTGTGTAAACCAACAACCGTCTCTAAGCACTGTTTCCCGTCAATGGCTGACAATTATCTACGACTGATTTGATAGAGGAAAAGTTCCTCATTATATACTAAAAGCATTCCTTTGTCCACAATAATGACGTAACTCGGATTTGGTTTACGCGGTGATCACGCATCTCGGATGCTGCGTGCTTTTCCTTATCTCTACTTAAAAGCATGCGTGGTGCGTGATCAGTTTAGCAGAGATAAGGTTTTATTGAATGTTCTAGAAGCTTACGTCATTAGCTGATCGCGCAAGTGCGGGTCAGCTTCAAAGTTAAGGTTAAGGTTGCTAAAGCTTATCTACGCACGTTGCGAGCTTGCTTATCAGCAAGCGCTGATTTATGTGACGCGCAGCTGCTAATGTAGGTTAAGGTTGTATGTCAAAAGGTTATCTTGCCTTAAGTAGAGTTTTGGCTGTATTCTGGCCCACTACACTACAACCCTGCTTTTAATCAAGTTTCACCATGATCAATCACAATCTTTAGTATCAACTACACACCTAACTATATATTTTTATGATCTTTGTCCTCTTGAAATGAATGTTTTTGCAAAAAAAGTACCAAATATCAAAACATGTGTACAAAAAGTACTTGAATCGACCATTTTGAGGTGAAAACAATGTTTTTGCATGAACAAAGTGATATGATCATATGTACTTTAGCTACTAGATGGTGTTCAATACAAAAAACTATGAGCATTTTTATCAGGATTTACAAATCTTAAGTCTTGAGAATGCTATTTGTAATGATAAATAACATTTTTACATTAATTTATATTAACGATTTAGTATAAACAAATTTTTTTCCCATTTTCCCCATTTACCACGCTATTCTGTCGCAAATACTGAATCAAAATATTGCAAAAATTAAAATTATTCACATTCAAAATGATTTTTGGTTTTCAATCTATTTTATCCATCATGCCGCGTCAAATCTACCAAAATGCTGCATTTATGATGATCAAATTGTAAATTTATTTACAAATAATTTTGGGCGAAACATCCTTAAGAATTCATAATATAATTTGAAATTCTTGTATGATTTAATAAATACCACAATTTCAGATTATTTTTTAAATATTGTTGTATGTTTTCATTCTGCTTTATTCTTTTAAGCATTTGAAATTGCTGTATAATATACTGAAAATTCATATGTTTAGCAGTATTTTCCAGTATATTCCAGTATGTTCAGTATGTTTTCATGGAACTAACACTTGGCATATTTTCACTTGGGAGCTTAACTTCTTCTTTCAATGAATTTAAAATGAGTAAAAGACCATTAATTAAAATGAGAGCTTTTTTAATTGCTTTTTTAATTTCATAGCATATTACGAGAACTATATTTTAATTTCTCAGCCTTTGTTCCGCTTTTGCCTTTATTGTATTTTTATATAATATTCCATCTAGAATTTACTTTGTGTGAAGAATTGAAAATTTCTATTTGTAATTGTAAAGATTTATGCTCATTATTTTATGAAATTTTTTGGTTTTTGTGAAATATCTTTTAAAGATTGCTTTCTGAATGCAATTTCAAAAGAAATTGTAAATTGCTGAATTCAAAATAAATATCAAATTTATTTGATGCAATTGTATTTTTTGCTTTGAAATTTCTACAAAAAAATCTCACTCGTATCAAGTAAAATCGTAAAAATCTCGTGCAGCTTCTTGCTTACGCTGCAGTATTTTCTGAATTGCTTGAAATATGAAATTTGTATTTATGTCACATCCAGTTTTTGCTACTATTGAGTGTTCATTCTCAAATCTTGTGTTTTTACAGATTTACTCAGCACGTTTGAAAATGAGTATACTTGCCGCAAGAGATGTACAATTTCATGATTCAATGGTGAAAAATTTCGCATCATTAATTGATAATAATAATATAATAATGTTCATCAAAATAACATTTTAAAATAGGAAATCCGATTTTTTTTAAAACAAAATGTTCTTGTATCGAATATTGTAACAAAGAGAGTTAACCCGTGAAATATTCAAAAACATAAAATTCATAATAATTATTATCCAGACGTTCGATTATTGCGTCATGGTTGGCTGATGGCATTTAACAACATGTAACCGAATTTTTTTACAACCATTGATAAAATATCTGTATGAATGTAAGTAGGGAAAAAAGTAGCGCATAAAGCTGTCAAGTAATGTTAAAATGCTGTGGAAAGCTGCAGTACCTTGGTGAAAAGCCACTGCAAGCTTGAAATACCTGAAAATGGAGAACATCATTGGATTTATTTCGAGTAAGTCCTTTTCTTGAACTTTTCTTTCATTTATCATTCGAATGATTAATTAGGGACTAAATTATGAACGTAATAAATTTCTGCATAATCTTTTCAAGGAAGAGCTTCGCAAGTAAATTATTATTAATTGAGGTTCTATGCTGAAGCAAACTGTTTTAGAAGTTTAGGACAAAAGAAGTTTAGAGCTGAATGGTAGCTGGATTATTTTGCCTAAGGGACCAGTTTACCTTCCTAATTAGTAATTACAGACCTCATGAATATTGGAGATCCAATTTGAATTAAGCTGACCAACATTAGATGACTATGCTTTTTTAGTGCTTGTTAACATCACATCCATAAATTATGATAGGTTTGATCTTTTTACCATATTTGTGTAGTGTAGAAAAACAGGGTAAAAATTTACATATTATGTTATGATAAATGTGTTGTAAATTGTCTTTGGAGTTCTTGTTTCCAATGTGACGCTTTATTACAATGTATTATTGATCATCGACGTTACAAAGTTTGAACATACAAAACAATAACTTCCAACGAATTTTTCTAGCTATTTACCCAACAAAATACTTTGCCGTTGCAATATCTCAACAACTTCTCAAAGAAATAAATGGAAACAAAAATGAATAAAACACGATTAAAAAATCGAAAACTTATAAACTAGTGCAACCATCCTGTTATAATCCAGGAGTAAATTTATTAGTGGATTTGATTTATTAGTAGTTTCTGATGCAAAAAATTTAGTTTTTATTGAAAGTTCAAAAAATAATATTATCCATGAACCTAGGTTCATGAAAAGCAATACTTCGAAAATTTAATTTATGAATGTTGGGACCCAAAAACCAAAAATGCGACCCGCGAAACCCAATTTTTGAGAATTTTTAGTCAAAAAACGAAGGTTCAAAAAATAATAATATTATTCATTAACCTAGGTTCATGAAAAGCATTACTTCGAAAATTTAAATTATGAATGTTGGGACCCAAAAACCAAAAATGCGACCCGCGAAACTCAATTTTTTGGGATTTTTTAGTCAAAAAATGAAAGTTCAAAAATATTATTAGCAATATATAATAGCAAAACTTCGAAAATTTTATACATGAATGTTGGGACCCAAAAACACATAAAAGTAGGGTTCTCCAGATATTTTAGAGCAAAGTTAAAAATTGTCAAAATCCTCTGTTTTTGGGGACTCTTAGTACTTTGTGGATCAGCGGGATAGGAAACTTGGAGATTTTATATTTTATCAACACTCCCAGATAAATTTTTGAATTAATTTGATGAAGTTGTCTACATGAAAGTATCATGGATTTTAAGTTCTGATTTATAAACGAATGTTACCAATCTGCGTTACAGGATCGCCATTTGAAATGCCAGTCCTATTAAAAGTTTATAAAAAACAAGAACATTATCAACAAAAATATTGTCATGATTTTTTTCGTGACGGTTTCTATATCTAAAGTCAATGAAATAATGTGAAATAATGTGAAATAATTTTGAAGCAGTTGGTGCGTGGTTGAATTTATTTATATTTATTCATGTTTGATATTTATTGGTTTTATCTGTCGAGGCAAAACATTTTCCTCTGAATTTCATGAATTTTGGTGAATTTTGGTATTTCAGAAATTTGTTATATTTTAGCGGATGGTAAATTCACAGGCTGCAAAGCATGTACAACATTGAATAGCTACATAAATGTCAAGTTAGTGTTGATAAGCTGGGAAGTAGAGAAATTCTGAATGCGAATAGAAAATGAATCCCAGTGCTATAATAGCTTGTTATTTGTTCGATGTAAGGACGAATATAATTTTTGTTAAAAGACCATGAATTCTTTGGAGTAATTTATACGACGTGTCTGAAAGATATTTTTCTTGATACCCTTTATTTGTCTTGACCCCAATATGGAGGCTAAATCTGTGTATAAATTTGGATTTTTGGTTCATTTAATGATATGATATTGTATGTATCTTACAGAGTAATCTACATTTTATGGAACAAAGAGTAGCTCGATTTTTGATCAAAGTTTACAACAAAAAAATGATAATATTTTTTTATGTTTTTTTAAATAGAAAACATTTTTGTTCAGTTTTCAGTTTTCCTTTAGAAATAATGTAATGAATCATAGTTTAAACTTTTTGAATCTAGCAATGAACTTTTAAACAAAAGAGAAACTTTAAAATTTATATAGAGTCTTTAAAATTTTTTTCAAATAGCTATACGGATACAAAAGATTTTTTTTTAAATTCCATAAACGTTAAAAGCCATAAAACCACAAAAAGGAATTAAGAACTAATTCTCCTGCAAACAATAAATCAGAATTATTATTATACCATACCTTGTTCCACATTTTTATCCGTTTTAAACTTTTGAGATTACATACAGCAAATGTGTTAAAATTGGTTCCTTTAGCTGAAGGTCACATATTTTGTAGAGCGTCACCATTTGGTATCTCGTAACAAGAAAAATATGGACAAATATACTGTAAATTGTAATTTAAACCACATTTACTTTGATTAAAAATCATTATTTTCAAAATAAAATAAATCAATGATGAAGATTATTGAGATTGTTTCCGAAGTATTTATTTTCAAATCCAAATTCTTACTCTGAGCTTTAGTAAATTTCGGGAAAATGCTCAAAGATCGTTGAAACTATACAAGTGGAAATTTAAACGAATGCCACAGAAATTTGCGGAAAACCAAAAACCATCCAGAAAATCCAATTTCGCTTCCAACAAATTTATAACAAGTTTTCAAGCAAATCATACGTTTTTTTGCAATTGATATAAATGTGAACCATAATAAGTTGTGTTTATTTGAATTCAAAACGACAAAAGTTTTATTGCTTTCAAGCCATTTGCAAACTAACGAATAACATTGAGTAAATGTAGTGCACATAATATGTGAGTTATTGTTAAAATGAAAGAAATTTGTGTGAAGTCAAATTGGAATTTATATGAATGTGCTTGATAAATTTTCCCAATAACCAATTCAAAAATAAAACGAAACGGAAGAGTTTTCATTTCAATAAATATATATGCATTCCAGGAAAGCATATGTGATAGTATGCCATTTTGAATTAAATTTTATTAGAAATCAGAAAATTCTGATCTTGTTTTCTGGGTTTAAATATCCAAACATTCGGAATATATGTTTAAATAAACTTGAGATAACACATGAATTGAAAACTTTTCTTTGGGATGCATTTGGATAAAATTTGATTAAGTCTTCAAAAGTTGAAAAATACGTTTCAAGAACTAAAAATTATGAAAATTGTGGTATTGCATGGATCTAAAATTTTTAAATCTTAAATTTTTAAAGTTTTGGGAAAAAATAAATAGAAGATAAAACTAAAACATGTTTTCAGTTTATTACTTCTCCGCAAAATTCGGAGAAGTATTGTTTTCTTCCCAGCATTTTCAGGGTTTTTCAATCTTATTTGATTTTTCCTGACTTCCCTGTACACAAATCTCAAAAATATCTCAATTTTTTTTTGTCCGTATTGAGTTGAAGAAAATTCCTGTAAAAAAAAAATCCGGAAAATATTGAACCCCCGACCCGTGAAATGCGAAAAACTAAGGGCCGTGTGCCTGGTGGTTCGGTGGTTCGGTGGGGTTACTGTAAACGATCGATCTGACCTCCCACCGGACCGATTCCAAATTTTTTGATGCCAATCGACTTGGTATCTCTTCCCATCGTGCACCTGATATTTTTGGTGATGTTGATTCCACCGGTTAGGTCACCAGAACCACTTCCGTGACCCAAAGTCGGGTTTTCCATACAAAAAAAAACATTTTTTTTTGAAAAACTAGAGCTGTGTGTTTTTCAGAAAATGTTTGAGATTATGAGTTGAGGCGGGAAATGTATCGATGTTTGGTCCACTACCTGCTGGGAGTCATCTGGGGGTCATCTGGTGGTACCAGACAACTTTTTTTTGAAAAAGTCTTAGAATCTCGTGATTCGTCCAGAAAATTATAAAAATCAAGTTTTTGGAGGATCAACCGCTTACTCTCAGCTCCAGAATTAGAGAACGTCTTAGAATCTCATGTTTCGTCCAGAAAATTAAAAAAATCGAGTTTTTGGAGAATCAGCCTGGTATCGCTCACTCTCTGCTCTAGAACAAGAGAACGACTAGCGATAGGACTTCGGTCTCTTCAGAAAAAATGTTTGAAATTATAAGTTCTGTCAAGAATTGCATCGATATTTATTCCGATTTTTAGAACAACTAGAGATAGCACTTCGAAACAATTC
Source organism: Parochlus steinenii (assembly GCA_038502155.1). Taxonomy (NCBI): domain Eukaryota; kingdom Metazoa; phylum Arthropoda; class Insecta; order Diptera; family Chironomidae; genus Parochlus; species Parochlus steinenii. The sequence goes on from JAXCIN010000054.1 coordinate 5,084,253, forward strand.
TTAATGAAAACACCATTCCATACTAGCGGAGAAGTCCTGCTCAGCTCACAAGCTGCACAACTAGTTTCATTTGTGTTCTTTCTTTCTTTCAAGTTCTTTTGAAAGTTTTTTTAATTTAACAACTGAAAAGTGTGAAGAATGAACGAAAGGATATAAAAAATGTCCATTTATTGATTGAAAACATAATAAGTACGTTTTTTGCCATCTTAAGTACTGAAATTTTTCACATATTAGCATTGAGGTTATGTCAAACTAAAATTTCTTTGAAAAAAGAGAATGGATTTTATTATTCTTGTATATTTGTTGAAATGTAATTTTAGCCGAAAGCTTCAAAAGCTTAATTTATTACTACTAAGGATTTAAATTATGAAAAAGGGAATTTTTCAGCATTTTCAGCATTTTTCAAAAACACCAAATTTGCCTCATTTTAATATACAATATCAACCTTGAAATTTAAAATCCAATAAACACCAAATAATGTTTCTCCCTAATAATCCAAATTTATAATATGAGAATCTAATTAAGTTCAATATAATTATAAGAAACCTCACAGCAAATTCTTTGAAATAAATTAAAAACTTCTTCTTACTTAATCAAACTTTATTTACCAAATTCTAAAATCGTAAAATTGGATTTAATTCTCAAGTTTGTTCAAGATAAATCTTATATACACTCAATTTAATTCAATTCCTCAATTTGATTATGCTGAACTTGAAGACTCCAACTTGTTTAAGAATATATTAAAATGTATTAAAGACACAATGGAAAACATTGAAGTGCGGCTCGAGATAATACCAGAAATAATTCAAAAGGAAAAAAAAGTTTGCTCATAAATCTCATTTCCGCAAACAAACACCAGTCTCATTCGATTTCATTTCCGGATTTATTGCTCGAAGCAGATTGAAAGCAAAAATGGCTGATTGGACACTTCTAACTTACAATGAGCTTGATATTATATTTAATGGAATTATGAATTATGAAAAAATTAAGAAAGGAGTTTTTTGTGAAAAATCGTTAATGGTGTTGGCCTTTCAATGGATCAGCTTTATATTGATAAATAATTGGAAACGTGGCTACAAAAAGTATACATGATTTTTTTAAATAATGAATTAAACTTGTCAAAGCAGCGGCTTCTATTTAATTACATATTGCTTGTTATATTATCTGTAACTTTGAGTGTTTTGTATTAGATTTGTTGAATATGGAAACATATATTTCCAAAGCAATCAACCTTACCCCACAGTATATGGCAAGATCTTGGGATCATCACCACAAAATTAAAACTTTTCATTCTCAGAACATTAATCTTACAAACTTTTTTTGTGACAACATTGTAAAGAATTTTAAAGAAATTTTTTGGTTTTAAGCTCCAGAACTTTTATGATTTTAATCATTCTTCATGTTTTATCATTTCATTAATGCTCATTTAGCTCTCAATAAGCCATAATTAATATATTCTCTTTTTTCTTGTGCTGAAATTGAATTTATATTATTAATTTGAAAAGGATGAAAAAATGCTTTAACTCAAAAATATCTAGATAAGCTCATAATACTTTTTATCCTGAAAAAACAGAGACATTCTTTTTAATCAACGAAAAACAAATGTTAACTGAATGCATATTCCTACACTCCTACTTTTATATTTCTTACTCTAGAGATGTTGGACTTGAATACAATGAATGTAGTATGAATACATTCCAGTGGAGAATTTTCTCTCCGACAACATTTTATATTTTTGATCGAAACAAAACTTTCTTATCTATTTAAGCTTTAAATTTTACTGAACATGGTAAATTGGGAATATGAAGCTATGAATAAATAATTGTTGGTCTTGAAAATATTTACTTCGATTATTTTTTAAGTATACATTCTGCGTTGAAAATTTAAATATATAATTTAGGCAATTCGTAAATGATTCAATTTGTAATAGGAAGCAAAACCTTGAACCAAAAATCAGTGAGTGAAGATTGTAAATATTTCAAAATTGGTAAGATATATTAAAACGTAGTAGAAATAATGCCATATTGAAAACATCAAGTCTCATGAGAATCCCTATGTTAGGCTCCGTAGAATCTGTTTTGACAATGTCCAACAGGCTGCATTGAAATGATAAAACGGAACCCTCCTCAAACATTTCATTGTTGTTTGTGCTTACAGATATTTGGTTTATTGTGTTGACGAAACTTCGTAAATGCCCAAATTAACAAACAAAAATTATAAAAACATCCAACTTTATATACATATTTAGGTGACAATACGTACTCGTCAGAAAAAGAACATTCTTTAATTAAGGAACTACAATGAACGAACATTTATTTCTTTTCAAACGAAAAAGTGCATGCATTTATCTTATTATTTACATGAAAGAAAGATTGGCGATATGTTAAAGTATTCATGTCGACATTTTGTGTAGATACTTAATAAAAATCTATATTATACATATCATTCATTTTTTGTAAATATGCTTATATCTAACGGAGAATCTAAAAGATTCTCCTTATAATACTTTTCAGCTGAATTTACAGGAAATTGTTGTTTTGAACAAAATTCTTTCATTTTTTATCTACCTACGTCCTACATAAAACCTGATTTTCTATAAATAAAAAAAGTAATCAGTTTATAAAATAAAATGACAAAATTTTAATTAGAATATTTTTCGTGCTTGATGAACCTCATAACTTGTAAATCAAATGAGAACCATTCCAACTTTTCAACTGCAAATTGGATTTCCACATTTTAGCTTTTTGCTGGGGGAAACTTGAAAAATAAAAAAAAACTTTAACATTGGTTGTAACTTGTTCAGCAATAAAAGTTTCTTCTTGTACCAATATCAGCAAAAATTTTAATAATATATATAATTTAATGTTATAGAAAATATCTAACTTTTGAACACGTTTGCTCTTGAATATTTGGTTCATATTTTTTGGATTGGAATATAAATTAAATAAAATTCGATTCAATTGAAATACATTGAATGTTTGAAATTACATACATTTGATCCAAAAATATTTGGGTGGTTTTCTAGGTTATAATGATATTAATGAAGGTACATGGTTTTGGTTAGAGGATAAAAAGTAAAATCTCATTATTCAGCATTCATTGTTTAAATATCTTATTCTGAAAATTACATGTATAAACTTAATTATTGTATGGTAATTCTGATTTTCAAATATTAATAATAATTAGTAATATAAATGGAAAGGTCCGGCAAAATATGCAAATTGAATTTATTCAAAAATCTTTTAAAACTGATTTTCGAACACAAAATGACATGGTTTCTATACATACATTGCATAATATACATACAATCCCAACCTGGTTATATTTTGCTTTCCAAAAATTTCTGAGAATTGGTTATTTATACAATATATTTTTGGTACCTTTTTCAACTCTAAAAAGGCCACATTTTTAATCACATTTTTTTAATGAAGGTAGATGAAAAAACACAAATTAAAATTGAGAATACATCAGTTTTTGAAGATTTTAAAAACTGCAGTGATACTTTAGCCTTAAAAATAACTAAATGTTGTACGTCACATTTACTTAGGACTTTGCTCGAATATTTCATGAAATCGTTTGTAAGTCTTTTTGAGAATTATTGTAATATTATGAAGATTAGCCCTTTGTTGTGAAGCTCCAGGTGCTTTTCCCTTCTTATGAAACAAAATTAAAATCAATTGATGTTTTTTTCGATATTCGACCATTATTTCTTTATGAAAATATGCTCGGGAAACAAAATCTTTCTAACTAATCTTTTAACTTTTAATTAGATTTATTTAAACTGATTCAAGTTTTTAATTTAGGCAGGGTATATTTTCTTCAATATTAGTTTAGCTACCCAAAATATGGTATCTACTGGTTTATGATTTGATATGATATATATACATTTAGGGATGCTTTAAACTTGTATCATAAATAATAATTTCTATACTTGTACAAATTTCTTATGAAAAAGGGAAACTACTTAAGTGTATATTTAAAAACAGAAAGTCAATAGTAATAAAAATAAATATTTAATGATGACAAAAATTTTAAACAAGGAGTATTTCCATAAATTTTGCCAAGCGTAAAATTTCACGAAGAAATTTATGATATCATTAAAATTTAATGCTATCTCGGCTATTTCAAATATGATATTTTATAGTCTGGCAAACAAATTGCTTGACAAGCCCTATTTTTGCTGTACGTAAGTTAAATACCAGGCTGAGTATTTCACAGTATTTTCTCATGCGGAAATTTATATGGTCTCAGTTAAGTCAAAAAGCATGGCAGAAAATTCTCCAAACAAAGATACAAATTGAGGAAGAAAATCAAATTCAATCATCAAAGAAGACTCATTTCTAAACTTCATTTATGTAGAATACTCGGTTGAAGCTCAAACACAAATTATTTAATAGACTGATTGCTACAAGTAATTTATTTTATACTTCTGTCATAAAAATATTCAAGGGTAGATTCGATGATGGTGCACCTTAAGTACTAAATGGAAAAGGATATAATTAACGAGTCTAAGATATTTAAACTTCTCCAACCTGAATTTAATTCAAAGGAATTATGTTAAACATTTCATTCGATTTTAGTTAGTAGGAAAAAATTACAAAGTGTTTCATGGAACTCCCCAAACTTCACAAATACCGATGAATTTGCGGTTTGAAATTTATGTTATTCACGTTTTCACACAAAATTGTCAAAAAGCCCAAAAAGCGTACATTCCTCGTGCTCTGAATAAAATATTTCTGATGAGAGTATCTATAGAGGTCAATACTCAAGGTAGTATCAGAACTTGTTACTGTCTAACAGGTGCGAATGCTAGATAATTGAATTTCATCCTTTACAATCATCATAATTGTTTGATAATATGCTTATGGCAGTGTTGAACGTGATATGAATATTAGAAGGTATTGCCATACCACAATTGTGTCAATTCAATTCATATCACCAATCCGTATAGTTCAACCAACATATTGAAGAAAACTTCCATAACCCACAAAACCACATTTTGTCGAAGTTTGTCAAAGTTTTCATGTAAAACCAAATTGAAATTGATGATGCGGTGACTGAGAGTGTTTTCGAGATTAAAAGCATTTGATTGCTTTCTTGGTTCCATGTGGGTTTTGGGGATTTTGAAGTTTCTTGATATGAACTTATAAAGACATTGCTATGGAAATTATCTATAAAATTTTTGTAGTTTAGAGTTGAACTTCTTCGATCAGATAGGAGTTTAGGACATTGTTTTGAAATTTAAACTATTTAGAGCCTTCGAAGGGTTTAAATTCACTTTAAAATTGTTTTGTAAGAAATTGATCTTATAATTCATTTTGAAGGAATAGGTATTTAAATATTTAGATATAATAAAAAACAGATTGAAAAAAATGTCATCAAAATCTGGTTTTAAGCCCATTGAAAACAGTTTCTTTACATAATTTCATTCGAATAAAAAAATGTATCAGTAAGAAGGTTTACCCTGCATAAAGTTTAACAATCACATTTTATTGAAAATAATTTATTTATGCGCTTTACCAACTTGGTTCCGTGTACCCATATTCCACGTATAAACCGTTATTTATGAGCCTTTTTTTGAAGACTTGTGTGACTTTCACAGTTTATTGAGATTTGCGGTTGTATTGGATTAGAACGAACTTTTTTCGGAAGATAGAATAATAGATTGAATTCATAAAAAAAGATTTGAGTTTTTTTTTTCACTTAAATCTCATCTAAAAATAACTAAAGTTTTTATGTTCTTTACGTCAAACTCAATGAAATATTAAAATACTCCGCAAAAACATAAAACTGTCTGAAATGGAACAGATGTGATTTTCTTGAATTCATAAACAAGAGTTTTTAACAATTCAGTGGCACTTTATCCATCTTCTTAGAAGTTTGGTTGAACAGAAGAAGTGCATTTATTTCTAGCATTTACGAATTGGATTGGATGAGAGTAACTTCACACGTGGCTTAGATTTCACAATTTATCTACTTAACTGCATTTTCTATGTGAGTTTGTTTTACTGCAGAGTTTCTAACATGAGAAAAATCCAAACGTATCATCAATTTATATATCCTTTCATTGCACCTCAATAACATGATATAAGCTTTAAAAGCTTCCATGTAGTACTATAATCTTTCAAGTAAATAAATTAATGCAAAAATGATCTCTTTTGTAAATTTTCACACTTAACATAATTTGTCAGTTCTATAGATGATCAAAATTTAGTAGACAGCCAAATCTTCATCATTGTATTTTATCCATAAACGTAAATTCATTGTCATTAATCATTATTGCCACATCAATTAATAAACAAATGATTAATGTAGACCCATCAAGATTGATTGATAAATGATAAACATGATTAACAAATTAATTGGCACATCAAACATTAATTTGTTTTACATCGAAATTTCCGAGTGGATAAAACCAATTCCCTTATTTTAGCTTTAATGGATCTATCAAGTCCTTATTGAGTAATTGACATTGTTCAAATATTTTAGCAAAGCAGTTGGATACCCATTTAAATATCTCACAGGTAAATACATTTTACCTTGAATCAGCATAATTGAAAAATAATTGAGACTAATAAATAACTCATCGATGCAAATAAGTATTTGTTTTTTTCATGGAATATTGTATTCTTGGAAGGTGCTTGTTAATTTAATCATTTTCAGTTTAATATAATTTGCAGTAGTTTAATAATTATTCATATCAGAGAGTCAGATACTAGCTCGTCTTATCTGTGTATCAAAAGTTTTCATGCACGAACACATTTAAAATAATTAAGAAAATATATAGTTGTAAAACAAGTTTTAAAATAAAATTTGCATAAAAGCTGGTATTTATGAAGCGGTTGAACACAAAACACAGCACACAGCACGTTTGGTGGAATACCAGTAGAAAAACATTTGTTGGTGAACGCTAAAGTACTGAATTGCTAAAAGTTTTTAATTTTACAGTATTGCGACTTTATTTTAGTACAAAATGGCGAGTGAGCTCTGCAAGCATGACCAGCAAGTTTTGGATACTATTTTTGATCAAAATATAGCAGACAGCGAGATAGCTGATGATTTGATTGAACTCAAAGGTTGGTTGAAGAAAATTTTCCATGAATTTTAATTCATTCAAAAAATTGTTGCTATAGATGTGGAAGAACATGACGATCAGTCTGAAAATGTCAGAAAATCAAAAGAATTGGAATTATCTGCAGTTGAATTGGCAGAAGGAAAAAATTACATTGAAGCTTTGGATTTGCTAACCAAATCAATAGAGTTGGCTCCGCTTCGACCTTCATCATTCAACAATCGAGCTCAAACTTATAGATTTATGCGAAACGATACCGGTTAGTATAGAATGAATACTTTTACATTAAATTTCTACCCATTGACTATATAATTCAATTTTTTAGCTGCTTTGAGTGACCTTGAAGAAGCATTAAAACTATGCAAAGATAACCATCCAAACACAAAATGCCGTTCATTGCTGCAGAGAGGTCTGGTCTATAGAAAGTTGAAGAAATTGGAAGAAAGCAATAATGATTTTAACGAAGCTGCTAAGATGGGAAGCAAATTCGCGAGAAAAATGCTAGCTGAAAACACGGATTTGAATCCATACGCAAAAATGTGTAATCAAATTCTTGCTGAGGTTATGAAGTTTAAGTAAAACTTCCAATCTTATTACGACGTGTACCAATAAACAACTGATTATTAAGGAAAACGGAAAAATATTGTAGCCTCGGGATGGACTGATTTGGAGTTCATGATCTTTATGAAACATCATATAAATTTACACTGAAATCATGAAGAAGCTTATTTTATTCCTTTGATTGATGTATAATAAAAATTTCCTCGGAAGATACAAAAAAGAAAATTGCCAATATAGTCATAAATTTTATTGATATCGAGTTTTCACAAATTTTTATTTCTTTACACATGTTAAATCAAAAAGAGACGAGAAAAAAAACACAAAAAATAGATAAACAAATTTATGTAATTCACAAGAATTGACTCAATTGCAAAAAATATTTCTTCAATAAATCTATTGAAGAAAGTTTAAAGCTGTAGAAGCAAATCTTTTAAACTTGAGAATTTACAGAGTTTTAATGACTACTTGTTAAATATGAAGCAATTTTTTTTTAAATTAATGAGCTTTCTATAAAATACATATTTTCATCCATTTGCAAGAATGTTAATTTAATGTCTAAACAAAGCACAACGCACGGAAAAATCTTAAAACTGGAAAGAATGGACTCATTAAAATTACTCGTTCTGTTTATTCTTTGTTAAAATGAATTTCATTAGTTAGTTAGTTAATTTGAGTTTATTAAGGTCCGTTCAACACTAAAGGTTATATTAGACCTAAATCAGTTACAATTTATTATGCATTGCTTGATTTGATGATTTGGAAACTTCTGTTGGCTGACGCCATCTTCTGCCTCTTCATCCAGTTGTGGTTTGGTAGCTTTATCCCTTGCTTTAATCAGTTACGTCTCTTGCGAAAGCGGGGTTTGAAGCTTTTCCTTGCTTTTGATCAGTTACGTCTCTTGCGAAATCGGGGTTTGAAGCTTGTCCTTGCTTTTGAACAGTTACGTCTCTTGCGAAAGCGGGGTTTGAAGCTTTTCCTTGCTTTTAATCAGTTACGTCTCTTACGAAAGCGGGGTTTGAAGCTTTTCCTTGCTTTTTCAGAACTTAAATTATTTTTGTTGGAGTTCTATCAAAATTCGAGTGGACTCCATCTTCCACAGGAACAAGAGTGTTGACCAAAGCTTTTTATGCCAAGATAATTGTGAATGGACACCTTAAAATCAGTTTTTTGGAAATTTTGGCCGGAGCGAAAAATTTCTCAACTGACAGCAATGAAACTCAAAGCCAATTTTTATTAGTATTTACAAGAACAATACACAATTTTGATCTTCTAGCGAGTTCAGGTGATAAAATACAAATCGTTTGAGTTTATGAATTATTATTTGCTCAAGTTTTGAATTCTTGGAGCACAATACAAATTATTATTTAAATTTGAGATGATTCGGTTTTCAATTTTTCAAACTTTCGCAGTAAATTGTATATTTATAATTTCAAAGGAAAAGTTTTTGCGAAAGAAATTTTAATTTTCGACAAGTAGATTTAAGTTTAAATTAATGTAGTTTCAAAGGTTTTTGAAAATGCTTAAGATTTAAGTCAGAAAAACGTAAATTTTCTTAATGAAAGTACAAAAGTGAAAAGAATATAAGAACTAGACATTACCAGTACATTCATCGTGAAAACACGTTTCAAAATCGTTTATGTATTTAACAACGACAGAAAAATTAAATGCCTTCAGTTTGTACATTATTTTTTTCTTGCAGATAAAGTGACATCTTTAAAAGCTTCTTCTAAAAGGCACTTGTTCAATTACGAGAGCAGCAAGAAAGTTATTGTTAAAACAGAACAAACAAAAAGCTTTTACGTTTTGAGTGCAATTCTACACTCTACAGCTCTATTGTTTTTTGTGCTTGAAAGAAATGAAAGACAATAAGACAATGTATAAACATTTAATTCATATCTTCATTTTCTTTATGAGCAAATTTGAATGAATTTTAGAAATTCTCGAGCATGAAGGAAGGATAAATGAGTTAGACATCTTGACTTTTGGAAATTTATGTTAGTTATTACTTTTTAATGACTTTCCAAAAATGTAACATTCATAGTAAATTGAAATGAATGTTTATTAAATGTAAACCAAACGATATGAAATTTGTATAGATGTAAGAAAACGCGCAGTTACTTAATTTAAATACGTATAAATTTGCAAGATTCTGAACTACGAGCAGATCAACCCCCTGCCCTCGTATGAACCTTAATCAAACTGATACCTTATTGAAATTTAAACACTTTTTGTTTTCGAAAGTATCAAATTCAGCAACCTATTTTGCTTAAGGATAAATTTTCACTCTGAAGAGCTAAAGATTTGAAAGAAAATTTTTATATAATTTTATGTTATTGATTATATTAAAGTTAAATTATGTTCAATATGGGCAAAAAGCATATTCAACTCATCTAAAATGTTAAAAATGGGAAAATGACATAAACAAAGAAAAGATATCTAAGAAAAAAAGTGCATTTTTCAGAAATGATTGCAACCGGATTCATACACTCAAACTACCAACAGTTTCTACTGTTTCGTATAATTGTTTGGATACAAAGTTATATTATATTTTTGTTCCCATATTAGGGAAGAGCATCTAATATGACATGAGAATTTCAACAAAATTTCAACAAATATGTCAGTTTATATATTTTCTCAGTGACATTATTTTGAGTATACTTAAAGTAAAGTAATAAGATTTGATCTTACATCACGCAAGTTATAATGTTAATAAAAACTATATTATTAAATTATATTTACTCAAAACTTTAAGCATATGCTCTCTCACTCATTTTATTGCCAAGATTTTTCCTTGATCCAACGAAGAACAACAAGATTATGGAAACGAGCTAATTATTTATGCATGCAACGAGCTGAACAGCTCTTAAAATATGCTTTTCTCATCGTTCTGCTTGCAGTTTTTAGATACACAAGCTTAAAAAACTTGACAATGTTGATAACGTAGAGTTTTGTTTAGATATGATGAGTAGAGTTTTCCATTTTGATAACATTATGATCACTACAGAAATTGTATCACAATCGATATTTCACTCTATTCGTTTAATTTTGCATTCGTAAGATATCACCTACATATAACTGTTATAAATATTTTTATGAATGTTTTTATCAGATTTCAAGATTATAACTTAAATCTAAATAAAACATATATAAATGAAAATTTCCGAGAACGGTAGTGATATCTTTGAAACTTGCTAAAACTAATAACCTAATTTATTAAATTATTCTAGGATGGCATCAACAACTAAAGTCTAAAGTTCTAAACATGAATACATCTGAAATGGAAATTTGGTTTTTTTTTTACTAAAGAAAAGAAAACTAATACATTAAATGGTGAAAATGGTTTTTATATCCTTTTTCATCAAGTAAGGGTTTTGTAAGGCTCTTCGTTATTTATTTAAGGTCGTCATGAATGCTTAGCTTATTGTGATTTTTGGTTGATTTAATATGGAATTTCCTTTAATGGTTTGTCAAATGTGCTTCCTTTTTTAATGGAATATTAAGATCTTTGCTCACTCTACAAACGGGATTTCATTCAGTATCAGTAAGCACAATATCCTCAGCTTTCTATTCAAAAGGGAATCTTGAGTTTTTTGAACAATTTTTTAATATTTCTCCCTTCTTTAAATCTTTTATAATGCTAATTTTATGTAGGTTGTAATATTTGTACATAAATGTGTATTGTTGTTAAAGGTAAAGAATATCAGCTACTTTAGTAGTGGTTAATCTAAGGTTTGAAATTATTTGAATATCGAACTGATTTGACAATAAATTGTTTAAATTTAAAATATTTCTAGATATAAATAGTAATACTAACATAGTATTGTTTTGAAGTATCTAAATACAACGATGCTATAAATCAATTAAAATTCAAATTAATTTAATTGGAATAAAAATGTTGAAGAAAATGCAAAATCAACTTACTAACAATTGTTATGACCAAATAACCAGCAAAAAAGTATTAATCCACTTATTTTTATAATACACGCAGTCAAAGTCACTCAAAGTTAATTGAATTGTTCATGGAACATTATATTGTTATAGTGAAGCATCAAAGGAAAACTTAATGTCCTGGAAACATTCATTGACTCTCAAAAAGCTCATCTTCACAAATAGATTTCAATCGACTCGCATTTTGTTTTGACCTTGTTTGAAGATTTAACAAACTTTATTATTTTCATAGAAGGCAAACTATATTATTTCTATTGTTTATGATAGTTAGTTATTTTGAGTTTCTAATAATTTAAGTGGTCATGTTATGTATAGCGCACCCATCGAATTGGAAGTTAATATTATTATTCAACGCATCGTTATGAATTAATGAAAAAATGTATATAATAGGAAATTTTTAGCAAGGCAAAGTGCTTGAAGCTGTGTTCTGATTTTTATATTAAACTGTATAATTGAGAAATTAATGCAGTTACTCTACTTAAGTACTTTTGAAGCTTTTCACAGGACTTTTTTTAGAAGAATCAAATCTCTTTCCTAAAAAAAATTCTTCCAAGTACTCCAAGTGAAATGATACAGAAAATTATACAAGTAGAGAAAAACAGAAAAATTAAAACAGTCCTCATCAAATTACTTATGCTGTGGAAAACAAGAAATAATTAAGGTGACGATAATTGTATTTTATTTGCTTTTATGGTTCTCTCGTCCTTTGTTGTCATTGCTTTTAATTAAGGCTTGTTCTTTTATTTTTTCATGGTGAATGAATAATAAAATGAAAATTTATTATAATATGGAATGAACTTTTAAGCTTTATCTCACCATGAAGAAAATATAAATTTGTTTAAAACATTACAATGGTTTATTCAATCAGTTAACCTACATAAAGGATCATTATATTGACGTGATATAATTGAAAACTTAAATGGAGTTCCTGAATAATATAGTAATTTGTTCATAAAACTGCAGTTCGCTAGTGGCTTGAAGCGTTAAAAAATATATAAATGTGAGTGTCAATATAAATTAAATCTTGTGTGAGAATATTGAATATATAAAACTTCATATTGTACTAAAACAGAATGTTCAATATCGCAATGTTACTCATGAATTGTCGCTATCAATAATCAATTTACGCACAGCTATAGAATTTACACGACGCTACAAATTGATCAGTTTTATTTTATTGAAAAACAGCTCTTTCCATTAAACTAGGCAATAGTTGCGAATAAATAATCATAACTGATTGCTTTTTATTGAAGGAGGATAAAAATCATCGATTCTGGCATCACATTTTCACATGTGGGGATGTTTGTCTACTATGTCATGACTAATGCTTTGAAGTTTAATATTAAAATTACCCTCACATGCAATTTATTGAGTCCATCAACCAATATTATTTAATCGATGCTCTGATAGAATAAAATGGATGAAATTTTTAACAAAAAAAAGAGAGAATAAAAAACACGAGGGGTTGGTCTTGATGAATTTGAAAAAGAAAAAAGCAGACTTTAGCAAAAAGCAGAAGAGCAGATTGATGAGCAGAAGAGCAGATTGTGAGCAGAAAATCGAATTTTTGCAAAAAGTTAAAAATTAAAAATTGTGATTATTTTTCAATTTTTGACAGATTTGAACCCATGACCTCATGCGTCAGAGCTTTTAACGCTTTATTTTTTCTTACAGACTCTGGATCGATTCTTGATCGGGGCTATGTTTTTTTGCCATTTTGCAAGATAAAATGATTGTTCAAAATAATTTATTTTATATTTTTTGATAAATTTTTATATATGGTCCTTAAATTCGGTGGCAAAAAGAGTCAAAAGCATTACTTCATCAAACTACAACAATTGTAATTTATTGAATATATGTGCTCACAAATATTGAAAATATAAATTATTTTAATTTTTGCCTTAAAAATTAATAATGATGTATTAAAAGCAAAAAAGATTACCTTCAAATACATTTTAAAAATTTAAATGATCTTGGTTGAGAACAAAAGCAGAAAATTTCAATAAAAAGCAGATGAGCAGACTGCTGAGCAGATGAGCAGATTAGTGAACAGAAAAGCAGAAAGTGAGCAGAAAAGTAGATTATGAGCAGAAAAGCAGATAGTGAGCAGAAAAGCAGATAGTGAGCAGATGAGCAGATTTTTGCCTCTGGCAAAGAGCAGACTCAAGACCAACCCCTCGAAAAAACATGAATGTTGATTTTTGGAACAAACCCCGAAATATTTTTTGTTTAACCCAGCTGCCAATTTCTGAACGATTCAAAAGGACGCCTGTAACTATGTATGAAGCTTCAAGCGCAGCGTGAAAATAAATTGAATGCTTTTGTTGTTGCTTCCATGAGAGTTCTGTAAAAATAAAAACCACGATTTAACTGCACTGAATAATTCTCTATCATTTTCCTGAAAAAATGAAAAAGTTTGAATAACATGAAATATATTTTTTTTTTGATTGCAGAATCCAACAAGTAGAATGAAATGTACTCAAACAAAGAATAAAGTTCAGTTGGGAGTATGAGTATTTGCTCAGAGTGATACATAGTTATTTCGAGTTCTCTAGATGGATACACAACCGGATCAATATAAAATTGAAATTGAAAATGTTCTATGGAAATTTTTGTGTGATTGTCAGGATTTATTTTGTCTACTCATTTGTTGATGCAAAAAAATGCTGTGCGAGGGATTCGTTCATGAGGGAGCGTTCACATATCACGTACAGAAGTTCTTTTTGAACATATTGATCAAGTTTTTTACTATTTATCTGAAACTATTATTAATCAATGCTAATCGTGCTTGAAAGTATTGTGAATGAGTCACATTTTTTTTATCACATTTTGAATATACGCTTTTATTGATGCTCACAGCTATACATATATGTTTAGAAGGTAGACCTCTTTGAACAACGTTCACCTATCTAACATGAAAACTGAGGAATAGTGATCTAGAGTTCCGAAATTCAGAGAGAAGCAATAGGAAGAGTTGCTAGTTTAATGATATAAGTATTATACATACCGTACTTAGAAGTTATGGAGTGAGAAGAGCATATATATTATCACACAGCCTTTTGGAGATGTACATCGTGATGATTATTAAAAATAGTAATGTAATAAAACTGCTTCGAGCACTTTATCGTTTCCTGAAGAAAAATTTTCTGATTCCGGACTAGTTAACAGACAAAATATAAAAATTTGTACTATCGTCCATTCAATATCAATATATTATAACAACAAAGTCATCACAATAATATTGATTTAAATGAAAAAGCTTTTCGACTGAGTGAATTTTGAAACTTTTTGAAGGAATAGAAAATTTATTACAGATCCCACCACTACATAATTTTCTTCTTACATATTATTCTTTTTTAACAACTTTAAAAGGTAACAAAAGTTTTTCTATTAAACAGTTTGATAATATTTTGCACATTTTGCGCTCATAAAAATGATAAGAATCTCTGAACGGATGATTTTATGGTGTGGAAAATGGAAAATTCCATTTCCGTTTTTATGGCAGGATGTTTGTTGGATTTGGATGTAAATCCAAGTGTATTTAAGGATTATTCGGTTCACCAAATTTTGATGAAAAATTTCCGTACATTTGCTTGCCCCATTATTCTTTGTCACTTTTTGTTATGCTGCGAGGAACTTATTGCTGTGTTTTTATTAGAAATTCCTGTACATCAAACCATTTTGTTTTGAAGACCTTTAATAAAATATGATTCTTGAAATAATATTTCATGGCCTTGAAAACTCGTCCTAATTGAGAATGACATTTTTTTTCACAGTACGACTTCTTGAATATATGTATCTTATGTTATTCAGTTAGGAAAATTTTAAAATGAAAATGATGAAAATTTTTGACGTAGGTAAATATCCTTCCTCGAATAAGTTTGCCTTATTGGCTATATGTGGATACATGAAACAAAGTTTTATCATTTTTATGGCATCCTTTTCTCATTATTTGATTAATGCCTTAAAAAACCCAAGAAAGTCCTACAAGTTTGCCTCCATTTGTCATTTTTTACTATAAAAGGCCATTATCGAATACAAATAATCTTTTTTGCGTCTTATCGTCAAGTTAGAGTGATTGGAACATGACAAAAAAGTGGAGGAGACAAATTCACAAATTTGCTACAATTGAACAAACAAAATATTGTGAATTTAATCAAACAAGCAGAAGCGAATTAATTGACAAGAAGTTTCTGATGTTAAGTTGAAAATTGAAATCACTAAAAATTAGAGATAAACATGGAATCTTCCGTTTTCAGACATTTTGAAAATGAATTAGGCTTCCAAAATTTCTCGTGAATATGAATCGAAGTTTAAATATAAGTTCAATTGAAATTATTGTGTAATCAACACACTTAAAAAATTGTTCAAATTAATTATCCTGACTAAAACAATCAAAAAAAGGTTAGAAGTTCTTCAGATTTAATCAAGACAGACAGATGCTTTTCCGAATTTCATGAATGGACAACTTTTTCCGGAAAATCTTAATTCGGGTATACTGCTGCCAGTGATTTATTGCGTCTGTTTAATTTATGTAGCGGAATAATTCTTTATCTTTGAGTCAAAACAATTCTGCAATTGTATCTTAAAGTTATAGTTATTTGTCATGATTTTTGTGATATCTATAATAATAATATCATAAATATTTGAAGCTTCCAGTACTTTCTTATGTTCACCGTTTATTAATAATAACACATGTGTAAAACAATACATTGTAACTGTTTCTCGCACCTACTATCAATTGAGTACTCTAGTAAACATGGACAAATCATATAAATATTCAAAAGCTCCATTAAATTATGCACAGACAATCAATTCAAGCTCTTAAATAAATAAACTATGTAACATTTGTATAAACGTTGGGGGAATACAAATTATTATTTTAGAATTGAAATATGATCTATATGCAATAAAATCTATCAGTTTTCCGATAATGCTTTGCGTTGAATGACATTTTATCCAATTTTCAGGTGAATGTAAAATATTCATCTCATAAAAGTAGTCACAAATGTTTCAGTAATAAGCTTTATTTATTTCAGTAAATGAAAAGGCCTGTCTACTAGAGTGAATCGATTTTGTAAATAATAAATACTGGCGCGATATTTCATTCCGTAATTTCAAATTAGGTTGGATGTTACTTACAAAATCGTGTACTGAAACCAAAACATGCAGTAATTGATCGATGAAGTATAATAAAATTAGGTTTCGAATTTAACATTATTCATTGTTTTTACGCTATTCGCATTCAAATATTTAGGATATTGTTGAATAAAATATCTACAAAGAATTGCCAAACATGTACCTGAAAAGTAAAAAAATATATAAAAATATTTTACTCTTCAGCGTCGGGTTCTTGTTTAAATGTTCTAGGACAACTTGATCGAAAGTAAGACTTAAAGTCACGGACAACCAGACTTACTAAAAATGAAAACAATAGAAGTCTATGATAAAAATTTTCAACAAAAATGATGCATTAAATTTTCCATCAATTAAAATTGAAAATTCAGGTCACGTTCCACCTGTCACATCTTCAGCTATTTCCAATTTCTTCCTTGAAGTTTTTGTAAAGAATGTAAAAAGCACAGAAAAGAATGTATTCTGATCATGCATTTTCTTATAGAGGTATCATGTTATAGTAAGAATGTGTTTGATAGAGTATAGATTTCCTTTAAGTTTTCTATAAAATATATCAAGAATATTTTTCTCATTATGCGTGTAATTAACTGTTTCAAGAAATGAACTTATTCATTTTGTAATACGATCTTTCCGACAAACAAAAAATCTTATTCACTACACCACCTTAAAATATTTCGTACAAAATATTCAAACACAGCAATAAAAACAATTTCAACTAGGAATGTATGGGGCTGTTCATGAAGAACTGCTTATTGTCCGAATAAAAAGGACATATTTTTTACAGGACGTCACAAAATTTTAAACATTGCCATCATTTCATATATTAGACGTTTTTAAGATGCCATGTGTTTTAAGGTGATTTAAATAAACTTTTTGTGAATAAAAAGAAAACGATTCTTATGAACGTCACAAATCTTGGTCCAAATGGGTCAAACATTTTGACCAAACTCTCAAAATTTCGTGGAGGTCTTTCATGAACATCCCTCATATTTCTACAGCATTTTTGAAATATTTCATGTACAACGTACTGATAGCACAGACACCATAGTTCAACAGGTTTAAACTACAACCCACAATTAATTAATGACAAAACCTTTTGTGTACAATTTTAGCAAATTTAATTAATATTTTATTATGATGAACCCAAAATATTATGAAACAACACAAAATAAAGTTACGATCAAATTTATTGTCAAAACAACAATAAAACTGCTAACAGGAAATTCATGGAACATTTCCCTTGAACTTGCTCTAATTCAATTTAATTTGCGAGTCATTTAACTTTTACCAACTTCAGTTGTTTAGAATTTGAACTATTTTATTATAGTCACAATTAATAGAGCACACAGTTTCGTTAGATAGATAGTGGCAAATACAAAGAAGACTAAATTGTATTGATTTTACTTTTCATTTATTCGCTCTCAATGAATATTTACATTATTAAGTGCTTTGAAAAGGCGTACTCGAGTTTATTGTTGCCATTAGCTATACTCAAAAATTGAATGACAAATAAAAATAAAAAATGATATCATTTCAGAATTCAAAAATAAAAGGGATGAATATTGATTTTAGTTAGGATCTTTTAAACTAAACTAGAGTTTGTTATAAATTATTTCATTATTAGAAATAGCTCTTGTGGAAAATTTTTTCGTGGACTTATGTGTCTGATATTAAAGCTCTTTTACTTACATAAAATGACTGCTTGTGTTTAATGTCATAATAGTTTTGAAGTACTAACATAAATATCTCCATAAATTAGAAACATATTGTTACATAACCGTAAATCCGAAATCCGACTAACAAAAAGGTTTAGTTATGATTCTATTAAATTGATTATCTATTTTCTTCTCAACAAGAACTTCATATTTCTTCCAAGTAACAAAAAGCTCATTTGTCTTTCCATTGATAGAATAACAAGCTATTATAGCTCTGGGATTCGTTTTTCTGTTCACAATCAAGAGCTTTCTGGCTTATCAACACAATCTTGACATAAATGTAGCTATTCAATGTTGAACAAGCTTTTGCTTGCTTTTCTGCCAGTCAATTTTGGAACCGCAATTTTGGTTTGTTATGATAAAACCACAAACAAGAAATTTTGAGGGTATTTAATTAATTGCAGATAAAGACAAAATCCAATGTTTGAACTTTTACTCTATATCCGTAATGAGTATTCTAAATAAATCAAAATTTCTTCGTCAACAATATAGCGTAATTCATTTTTTAAAGTAATTTATTTTTTAAATCTGAAATGAGGGTATAAAATTAATACATCAAACAAAAGAGAATTTTTTGCAGTAGAATTTTATGAATAAACTTGACTCAATGTACACTTAAAAAAAAGCTTATGAAGTGTAATAGAATTTTTTTTAAATTCAATCTGAGAAATTAAAATAATCTTCATCAAATTACTTGTACAAGAAACAATAGAGGTGGCGATAATTGTTTTTAATTTGTTTTCATGGCTTTTACGTCCTTTTTTTGCCATCACTTTTCATTACGATTCTTACTCTTCTATATAGTATATGGTCACAGTATACAGATACGTTGGACATAATACTTAAGCAAAATAATTGCCATGTTTATGTCGAAATTTAAAATTGTATTTTATAACCGTCTAAACTGACCACGTGCTTTTAATTTTTATTGCAATGTTCAAACTCTTAAAGTTGATTTTTGAAACAAAATTTAATAAATAGAAATTTTAGAACATAGAGGCAAGTTTCTAAAGAGAGCTTAAAAGTTAAGGAATGCAAATAGGTACGAAATTTTGCTCATTAGCGAATAATAAAATAGTTATAACACCGGAACGACTATGATGATTTAGAGGCAGAACATATGAATGAATAATATATGAAGTATTTAGTATTGCTTTTGCGACCACACTGCTCCCTAATTAATTTTAATGATCAACATAATTCAAAGACTCAATTTTTTATTTAAAGTTCACATTTGAAGAATTTTCACCAACTTCAGAGCGAAATGTTGTTTTATAAATTTTTGTTTGAATGAATATTTTTCATTACTGAGTTCATTTATTTTTCTTTTATATTGTTTAATTTGTTTAATTTGAATCGGCGATGATGCTAACTCTCGGCGCACGAGCTGCGGGTCAATTTCAATTTAAATTTATCCGGTATGACGTTAATAATATTTTCACCGCAAGAGCTCAAATTTTCAAATATTTTCTTTACATAAAAAAATAGAACATGAAAAATACATCATGAGATACAGAATATTTAATATAAAAATTTTCCATTTTGACTTGACGTTAACGAAACTGACTTTCCAAATTATTTTCTGAAAAACAAATTATTGAATATTCAAAATCATGACAAAGTGTGAGAAAGCTGTCAGCTGACAGGTTATTGATCCATTAAAGGGAATAAATGTGCTTTTATCATGTAAAATAAATGTTTGTGGTTTGTTTTAATAACTGATTTATGTCTAAGCGACTAGAATCAATACTTCACTTGAGAAGAACACAGAATTTCATTTTAAAACTTTGAGAAAGGAAATTTGTTTTAAATCATTCAAATAAGTTACGTAAAAATGAAATTTGTTGTGAAAAAATACTGCTTGAAAATCATTTCCTTCTTAAATATCTGCGTCATGAGTGTTAACCAAATAAGAAAACAAACCTTTTATATTTTAAGCAAATCCTCAATTTTCTCAAACTAAATTTCCATTTTAACAAAACAAAATTTCTTTTCAAATAAATTGGTTAAAAAGATTGCTTGCTTGAATAATTTTTAATGTTGAACCTATTTATCAAAAGCTTTTATCGCAAATTCGTTGCCCGAATATTAAATTATATTCAAGTGGCCTAGCAAAAAGGTAAAATCTCATTATCAACTCAAATTTAAAAGTATGAAATGAAAAAAGGATACAAACACTTATAAATTATATCGAAAGACCGAGCTTTCAGATAAAAATTTAATTTATTTCAAGATTAAATTATTATTAAAGATTCATATATTTTCCGCTGATATTAAAATTTATTGTGATTGCAATGAAGAATGTTTTAAAATAAAAAGCAAAGCTCGAATATTTTTACTTCTCCGCAAAAGCGGATAAGTATTGTTTTCGTGTCAGCATTTTCAGGGTTTTTTGACCTCTCAAAAATATCCTATGTTTTTTTTGTCGATATTGAGTTGAAAAAAATTTCTGTAAAAACAAATTTTGAAAATTTTGAACCCCTGACCCGTGCCATGCGAAAAACTAAGGGCCGTGTCCGATTATTTGGTGGATCCGTGGATTACTGTAAACGCTCGATCTGACCTCCAGCTGAACCGATTCCAAATTTTTTGATGCCAATCGACTCAATATCTCTTCCCATCGTGTTCCTGATATTTTTTGTGATGGTGACTTTACCTGTTAGGTCACCAGAACCACTTTCGTGATGAAAATAAGGGTTTTTCATACAAAAAAACTTTTTTTAAAAACTAAAGATACAGCTGTGCTTCTTCAAAAAAATGTTTTAAATGATGAGTTGAGTCAAGAAATGCATCGATGTTTGGTCCACTACCTGCTGGAAGTCACCTGGAGGGTCATCTGGTGGTATCAGACAATTTTTTTTAAAATAAAGTCTTAGAATCTCATGATTCGTCCAGAAAATTATAAAAATAGGGTAATCGTGATTTAAACCAACAGATGCCGGATATTCATTAAAGATTAATATTTACAAAAATACTAAAGGACTGATAAAGTAATTTTCACGTTTGAGCGAGAAGACTGTTTATGAATTTTTTGACGATATTCCTTATTCCCAATGGAGTTAATTCTAAATTTGAAAACAACAAGCTTTTGTACAACAAGGCTACTACAAAGATTTTAACTAAACTTGCACTCCATCTTTCGTGACAGAATTTACTGCCAACGATTTCAGTATCAGACATTCATTTGACCCCATATTTCTCGTTTCAAACCAAACCATCAGCCTAGTAAGTGTTTCTTAAACATAATTTGCACTTTAATGATACATTGGATTTAAAATACTAAAAAGATATAAAGTAAAGAACCTCAATTGAGCTTTTTAATTTAATTTTTTGATTTAACTCATAATTTAATTGCAATATAACTCCAGATCGATAATAAATTATCAAAACTAAATCAACAAAACAGTAAGGAAGAACTCAGTTTACTCACAATTTTTCATGTAAGCCTTTTTTAAGTTGCTGTTGAGTTGCTTATCTTTTATTCACTCAGGAATTTCATTATTCAATCTCATTCTAAGCAAAAAGAACGATCCAAACAAATATTTTGAAAAATAATTTTTTTTAAATCGCATTTAATTGCTGATTTTCGAGCAATGACGTTCTGAAAGCTCATTAAAGCCACTATTTTCACTTAACTCGACACAATATCAACATTTTCTTCCTCAGGTGCATCTCAATCAAGAGCACCGGTGACGATTAATTCGCAAAAGTCTCGCAAAAGTCACCAAAAAAAGCAAAGGTTACACCGAAAAATAAAACTTCGGAAATTTTCCGAAAATTTTCCGGAAGAAAAAGTAGTAGTCCGTGGGGGTTTTCCCAAATGAGGAGTAATTGAGAATTTCAAGTTTTCAAGACAGTCGATTTTCCAAAACGCTCCACAAAAATCGCAAAAAAAAATACTTGGAACGCTTTAAAAGACCAAAAAACTTGATTTTATCGATATTAAGGTGCTTGTAACTGATAGTAAAGTGAAGGTTAGTAGTTTAAAGCGATATTTAAAAAAAATTAAAAAAATTGACAGCGAAAAATTTTGAAAGTAGTATAAAGTCTAAAATACTAGGGTTTGTGGAACAAAAAGTGTCGGAAAACCTTAGTTTGGGACTTTAACTCTAAAATAAGAAAAAAAATTGTGATTTTGGCTAGATTTGGAAAAAAATTTCTAAAGTGTACTAAAAATTGTGAGTTTAGAAATTAATTGATTTTTTTGTTTCTTTCTAGATGTCTACTGATTGGAATGACATGATGGAGGAGGAAGAAGAGGGAGATAAGATTCGTAATTTCCGATTAAATCCAGAGGCATCCGAATTTGCTACTGTAGGGAAGTATGACTTTGATTTTAAGTATGGAAATGGATGTGAGAAGGGAAATATGAAAGTAGGGAATAATTGTATTAAAGAAAGTTGTTTAAATGTGGAAGCTTCCGAATTTTGTCCAAAGAAAATTTTTTTGCTGAATTCTGAAGCACCTGAATTCAATCCAAAAAAATTTTCTTTGCTAAATTTTGAAGCACTCGAATTCAATCAAAAAAAAACTTTTGGCTTAAATTTGGAAGCACCCGAATTCAATCCAAAAAAAATTTTCGGGTTGAATTTGGAAGCATCCGTATTTGCTCCAAAAAAATGTATTTGGTTGCATTCGGGACCAAACGAATTTTATCCTAAAGGATTGTAGTTTAGTTGTTAGTTTCAAAATTTGAAGTTATAGACTGATTTTTGGCTTGATTAGATTAGATAGGAATATTATTTAATTTTGATAGAAAAATTATAAAAAATCCTTTTGAAAAAAATAAAAAAATAGAATTAATTTAAGTTAGATGTATATTTTAAGAAAAATCTACGAATACTGAAATCACTTTTTGGGGAGATTGGCGGATCAAACCAAAATAGTTGCTGAATTATTTTATGATTTTTGTTAAAATATATAGGGATTAGTTGAAACGATATGATACAATATTTATTAATCTTTTTTTTTCTTTTTCTTTTGAGTTCAAAATTTTAGGTTGAGGACTGATGGAGTTGGAGAGTTGCAGCAAATAAAATTTGTTTGAAATGTAAATTATAAATGTAAAGATTTTTTATGAAAAATATTTTTTCCTTCCAAATTCTAGGTCAATAAAATACATTTTTTAACTTGTTTTATTAAAACTGCCCGAGCGTTTTTTTTGGGGTTGGTGACTGATGGAGTTGGAGAGTTGCAGCAAATAAAATTTGTTTGAAATGTAAATTATAAATGTAAAGATTTTTTATGAAAAAAATTTTTTCCTTCCAAATTCTAGGTCAATAAAATACATTTTTTAACTTGTTTTATTAAAACTGCCCGAGCGTTTTTTTTGGGGTTGGTGACTGATGGAGTTGGAGAGTTGCAGCAAATAAAATTTGTTTGAAATGTAAATTATAAATGTAAAGATTTTTTATGAAAAAAATTATTTCCTTCCAAATTCTAGGTCAATAAAATTCTTTTTATAGCGTGTTTTAATAAAACTGCCCGAGCGTTTTTTTAGGGTTGGTGACTGATGGAGTTGGAGAGTTGCAGCAAATAAAATTTGTTTGAAATGTAAATTATAAATGTAAAGATTTTTTATGAAAAAAATTTTTTCCTTCCAAATTCTAGGTCAATAAAATACATTTTTTAACTTGTTTTATTAAAACTGCCCGAGTGTTTTTTTTTGGGTTGGGGACAGATGGAGTTGGAGAGTTGCGGATAATAAAATTTGTTTGAAATGTAACTTATAAATGTAAAGATTTTTTATAAAAAATATTTTTTCCTCCCAAATTCTAGGTCAATAAAATACATTTTTACTACTCCGCAAAAGCGGATATTTACTTCTCCGCAAAAGCGGATATAAGTATTGTTTTTGTGCAAGCATTTTCAGGGTTTTTTGACCTTATCTGATTTTTCCTGACTTCCCCGTAAACAAATCTCAAAAATATCCCTAAATTTTTTTGTCGATATTGAGTTGAAAAAAATTTCTGTAAAAACAAATTTTGAAAATTTTGAACCCCTGACCCGTGCCATGCGAAAAACTAAGGGCCGTGTCCGATTATTTGGTGGATCCGTGGATTACTGTAAACGCTCGATCTGACCTCCAGCCGAACCGATTCCGGAATTTTTGATGCCAATCGACTCAATATCTCTTCCCATCGTGCACCTGATATTTTTTGTGATGGTGACTTTACCTGTTAGGTCACCAGAACCACTTCCGTGATGAAAATAAGGGTTTTTCATAAAAAAAACTTTTTTTTTGAAAAACTGAAGATACAGCTGTGGTTTTTTCTAAAAAAATGTTTAAAATGATGAGTTGAGTCAAGAAATGCATCGATGTTTGGTCCACTACCTGCTGGAAGTCACCTGGAGGGTCATCTGGTGGTATCAGACAACTTTTTTTTAAATAAAGTCTTAGAATCTCATGATTCGTCCAGAAAATTATAAAAATAGGGTATTCGTGATTTAAACCAACATATGCCGCGCGGAATATAGATATTATATCTCAGTTAAAGGAATTTTTAATTAAAACACAATTCTACATAAGCGGAGAAGTCCTGCTCAGCTCACAAGCTGCACAACTAGTTTTCTTAGTTCTTCACTTATTCATTATCAAATTTCTCAAATTTGAAATTTATTTCACCAAGTCATTAAATTTATTACTCATGTTATGTTTAATACTGTAGAATACGGGATTCCAGTAAAACACTACATTTAGTTAATCTTATTCCTTGCATTTATTAACACTCTAATCTCCAATACTACTTCCATAATACTACCGATACTACAATCTTCCCTTTTCTTTAAAGAAATTGAATAATTACATTATGGTTTCTTTTAATGATTAATTCTAATATTATTCTGTTTCCGGACACCGGTGGTCTTGTGTTGATAATAGTATTTTCCCAGTTGTGATGAGTGAAGTGACGTCGCTGATATCCTTGCTTTAAATGGGTCCTAAATGAATAATATTATTTTAAATGATAATTTGAAGTTCATCAACAGCTGCTTCTATTTAATCTCTGTGAACGAATGCTTGATATATTCTTGCAATATGTAATCATCTGCTCACTTTTCTCCCGCTCTATTTGTTAGCTAATAATGACCTGATTCTTGCTAAAAGTTCCTCATAGCTATCCCTTTTCTTTTTTTTTTCTTTAATTTATTTATTAAATGTTGCTGCATATTTGTTATTGAATTCCTGCTAAAGTTATCCTTAATTCTTTTCTTAGTAAATGATGCCTGCACTTTAGATAACCCTTCATTATCTTTTGGAACCAAAATCTTTATCTTCATAGTTATTTTATCAATAATATATTAGTAATTGTAGGCAGTTTTAATTTAAATAGTAATAATTCAATAATTTTTTGTTAATCTATCCGATATCGCTTTTTTTAACTAATTCTTTCCTCTTATCAAACATCAAACCTTATTGAACAGTTTTTTAAAGTTTACCCCTCTTGACTGTACAAGCTTTAAAACTTTTTTTCTTCATGCAAACTCGAATGAAGTACAAAGTTTGATGAGATATTTATATGGTCTATTTATAATTTTAAGTAATTATCTACAATATTCTAGAATAATTGTTTTCATCATTTCCTGCTGCCTTTGATTGCCACTTTCATCTTTCTAACTGATAATTCCTAAATAGTTTACGTCCTATTATTGTTTATACTTATTTCCAACAATATACATCCTCAATAATTCTTCTAATTAGGAACTGCTGATGCCTCAGCTCAATTTATTTCCAAATAACTACTTGGTTAGCCTCAAATCATTCCTTGGTCAAATTATTTATTAATAATTTATGCTAATTCTTAATATTCTTTAACTAAGCCTCTTAATATTGCTGTACTCTATTTCGTGTTGCCTTAAAGCAATGGCGTGTGCACTTCAGTGACATAATCATTGGTTTGAATCTTGTTTCCTTTGATTGAAACTTTCAGCTTTCAAATGAATATGAAAATCGTTATTTTTGTATGGTTAAATCTTTTCCCAGCAATATATCTATATAAATTACAAATAACCGTGACGTTACTAGAAACTTCTAATACCTCTTAAACTTACTTCTCTTTAAATAACCAATTGTTTCGTTTAAAATTACTTATCAATCAAACCTTCGTTGAGTTTTGTAAACTCGTTAAGTTTTGCAACCTTTTTTTAGTTGCATCAATTAATATTAGATCAAAGTTTTAACTAGAACTTTTAGTATAACATGATAATCTTTTATCATCATAGTATCTATATCTCTATAATTGGTTTCTCTCTATATCTAATTATGTTTGAGAAGTTTAGCCGGAGCTCGTGTTTTAGAAACTTCAGTATTATAGTTATAATAGAGACTTTCAGTATTTTCCTCCTGTGTCTTATTTTCTCCAACATTGTTTAACTCTATTCATCAAAGAATAATTTATAAATAAATATCCATCATTTACAGAATTATTCTCTTAATCTTGAGAAATATGCTAAATTCAAGATATCTTTTATATTGAATAAAAAGTTCATGTTTACAGTTTCAATGATTCTCTTATCAACTCAATTTACTATACCTCATTTTAGCATTGAATTTTAAAATTTCCTTCTTTCATAAGTCACCTTTAATAAGTCACTTTTTATTAAAGCTATTTATTCATGCTTTTCCCTTCCACAATCATTATCAATTGTAATTTCACTATATGCTCGATTTGATGAGCTGAATATTTTATGTGTGCAACTTGCAACTGACTTGTTATTTCAAATTTAAGCCCAAACAGTTTCTTTTTTTTTTTTCTTTCCTCCAAAAGACAATTTTACTTGAAAAGATTACTATCTTCAGTCTTTTATCATAGTAGGAATATATCTGATTCATTTATGTATTATTTAAAAGTCCACAACAATTCGACTCTAGTTTAACTATTTGCTCCATTCGATTGAATATTCTATACCAGTTTCCTTCTTTTTTTTTTTTTCTTAAATAGATTATAATTTTATCAAATATTCCAGAAAAGATTATTTCTTATTCTTTTCATAAATCTTTCCATATTCTTTTCTAATTTGTTTTCTTGAAATTATCTCTTTTTTTCCAATAAATATAGTGAAACTTGGCAATTTCAATATCTACATAAGATTTATTTTATCATCATTACATCGTTTTTTATCTGTACGCTTGAAAACTCCTGCTAAGTTTTCAAATGCACGAGGTTCTCCACTAGATTACTTGCTGTATTGCTAAGCAATTTTAGTCTTCGCAAACACTTCAAGTATTAGCAATATCTTTTTATTATTTTTTCAATTACATTGGTTCAAGACCCTGTTTAGTTAATATGTAAATTCAACAACATCTTTTTCCTCTTTTCTTGTCTGATAAGTGTCAATGATACAAATTGCATCATATAATGTAAACTCATAAAATATAAATTCTCATATGATAATAATTAACTTCCTATGTTTTCTAAAAGAACCGTTTCCATGATTTGATTTTCATTATATCCAAATAAATTTCTATTTTAGACCAAACAATCAAAATAAACCCGATTTCATAAATTTGTAGCTAGATCATTTCTTAACCCCCTTGATCTTAGAGTCGTTTTAAACTCAGGTATTCTATTCAAATACTACTCTTTAAATAGATCTTTGCCACATTCTGTCTACAAAATTTATATCTCTAGTCAATACAATTCATTCATTCTCCATTTCGAAAATACTCTATGTAGAGCCATTAACGATTTTTTCAGCTCGTGAATCATTATTTAATATTCAAGCATCGAACACTTTCCATCTACTTAACACAAATGCTTCAACTTCATATTTAGTTCCTTCGATGTAAAAACTTCCTAGGATCCTCGATCGCTTTTGAATTCATTTTTCTTTGTACAGATTCAATAAATTATTCTCCAATTCTCTCTAGTATCCGATTTAAAGATTTCGAAAAATTTTATTATCGAATCGTTAAAGCTAATTTCTATCAATGTTCTTATTTCTATCAATTCAAAAGGACGTCTCACATCTCATCCAATTTGATCTCATTCATCATCAATATAGACTCTCTAAACTCACTAGTGCTCTATAACATTAATATCCAGTAGTCTTGAACCTTTTCGAGGCTAATATTCTAGTTATCTTCAACTTTAAATTTGTTTGTTATTATTTTCCAGTCGTTTTTCCTCTCCGAAAATCATCATTACTATATACTCCCGTAGTATTTCATCATGATTTCTAATTCTGAAAATCGATTAATCACTTTCCATGATTATTTCCTAAACTTTTTTCTTAGGTGCAACTTATTTCTAACTGGTGCATTTGAGCCACCTTTTACTTCTTCTCAGCTATTTCTGGTTGCTGTAACCCTCTTTCACTTTTCCGTTTGATATATTCCAAGGTCCTTATACCAACAGGTTCTTAACAGACACCTTTTTTGACCTTTTCAGAGTCATTTTTGCAAGTTCCTTTTCCAGGAAACTTCTTCAAAATTGCACGACTCTCTTACAGAGACGCCATTTCTTGCAAGTTCCTCTTTTAGGACACTTCAAATTATCAGTTGGCCGTTTACAGAGCTGCCTATCTCTACTTGAGCACTCAATGAGCTGCCAATTTATTCCTCTAAATTGTCTTATCAAGTTTCAATTTGGTGAGTACTCCGACTTCCAACCAATAAGCCAGCCTTTTAAAGAGTTGCCCAGCTCCCTTGCAAGCGCTCCACGAGACACTTCAAGCTTTGTCATAGCCTTTTACTGAGATGCTTTCTCTTCTTACAAGTACTCCGTGAGTCACTTAAAGAAATTAAGTTCTAAATACATTCAACTACCTACTCACTATGTAATGGCGCAATGGTTCTATTTAATAGTTTCTCCGCTCATGATCTGCAAAAGGATCTTTTCTAGCACCATATTTCCTTCACTTTTCAAAATCAAAACAATAACAAACCATTGTGAAATACGCGGATTCGTTTTTATTCTATTTTTCACTTTAATTGCACTTTTCCGGCTCCACCAACAGTTGAGATGGTTCTCACGCATCCCAGGTTTATCTCAGTCGCCATTGTAGAATACGGGATTCCAGTAAAACACTACATTTAGTTAATCTTATTCCTTGCATTTATTAACACTCTAATCTCCAATACTACTTCCATAATACTACCGATACTACAAATACCAAGAGCTTAAAAGTCAGCTACAAACTTACTGAAACCCATTCTGACAGTATTTAAAATTAATTCACGTTTAACCTGTCACATCTTTCACAAGGTTTGTTTATGAAGTATGCGAACCGCATAAAGAAAACATCAACATCAACCAGCTCATACATTTTATAATGGAGGCATCAAGTTACGTTGTTATCAAGCTTTTTTTTGTTTGTTTACACAGCGTAATACTCTTCAAAGTTTAAACAATGTTAAAAAGTTTTTGCGATCTTTAGGTATTTTATTTTGATAAATATGATACTTGGGAGATGAATTATAGCGATGTAATGAGCCAATGTAGAAAGTTTTAAATCTTAAACAGCTAATATTGCATGATATATTGTGGTTTTGAGAAAACTTAACGTCTTCTCCAATATATAAAAAATATGAAATTTTGCGCAAACGTTAAAGTATAAAACTCAGGGTTCAGAAAAGGCATGCCCGAAACTGTTTAGACAGTATAAGTTCTAAAACTACGTTTAAAACGTTTTAGACAGTTTTAAACGTTCTGAAATGTCTAAAACCTCTAAAACATATGAAATTGCTTGTTCATGGATAATATTATTTTTTGAACTTTCGTTTTTTAACTAAAAACTCTTCAAGAATGAGGTTTCGTGGGTCGAATTTTAGGTTTTTGGGTCCCAACATTCATAAATCAAATTTTCGAAGTATTGCTATTCATGAACCTAGGTTCATGGATAATAAAATTTTTTGAACTTTCGTTTTTTGACTAAAAATTCTTCAAGAAACATTCGAATTTAAGGTTTTGGGTCCCAACATTTTTATTCATGAACCTAGGTTCATGGATAATAATATTTTTTGAACTTTCGTTTTTTGACTAAAAATTCTTCAAGAATTAGGTTTCGTGGGTCGAATTTAAGGTTTTTGGGTCCCAACATTCATAAATCAAATTTTCGAAGTATTGCTATTCATGAACCTAGGTTCATGGATAATAAAATTTTTTGAACTTTCGTTTTTTGACTAAAAATTCTTCAAGAATTAGGTTTCGTGGGTCGAATTTAAGGTTTTTGGGTCCCAACATTTATACATTAGATTTTCGAAGTATTGCT
Organism: Parochlus steinenii; assembly: GCA_038502155.1. NCBI lineage: Eukaryota > Metazoa > Arthropoda > Insecta > Diptera > Chironomidae > Parochlus > Parochlus steinenii. Next base: position 5,114,895 of record JAXCIN010000054.1, read on the forward strand.
ATTCATGAACCTAGGTTCATGGATAATAATATTTTTTGAACTTTCGTTTTTTGACTAAAAATTCTTCAAGAATGAGGTTTCGTGGGTCGAATTTTAGGTTTTCGGGTCCCAACATTCATAAATTAAATTTTCGAAGTATTGCTATTCATGAACCTAGGTTCATGGATAATAATGTTTTTTGAACTTTCGTTTATTTGACTAAAAATCTTTAAATAATAAGGTTTCGTGGGTCGAATTTTAGGTTTTTGGGTCTCAACATTCATAAATTAAATTTTCGAAGTATTGCCATGTATTGCTATTCATGAGCCTACATACATATTAAATTGGACCATTTATAAAGTGCACTTAATAACTTTCATTGAATTAAATAAAAAAATGTTTATTTCCTGCAAATCATCTGAAAAGTGAAAAGTAACATCAACAGCTTCACTCAGATACCAAAGCTGTTAATGTGAAGCACTTATGAATCACTGTTTTATTCAGGGAAAAATGTTTGGAGTGAACATTTTGTTACTTTAGCCTATTTTTTATGTCTATTCAATACGATAAAATGCTTTACATATCTTTGTATGTAAAATCACGAAGAGCTCCCATAGCAAAAGTGCAGCCAATAAAACAATTTTTCAATTCATTAGAAATTTTTTATAGCTCGATATTAAATTGTGCTTTCGAGCAATAAAATTAATTTAACTGCTTTTAAACATTCTATAAAATTTGAACATAAGACCATCACAATTATTAATTGCTTGAGTTTCTATAATAACTGTCATCAACAAAGATCTAGAACAGGTTTATGTTCAATTATACAATTTTACAATGTAGAGTTTAAAATCAAATTTTCTTCTATACGAACCCTCGCATGTAATTTTACTGGAATTTTATCTACACCGCTGCCAAGCGGTAAAAGCTATACCTGCTTAAATGGCGATTTATACGTTGTCATTTTAATGGTAAATAACTGAGTGAAATGAACAATTTATCAATTGAAACATGTCAACGAGATTTTCCAGTGCCACTTAAATATTTATATTGAATAAAATGGAAATACATTGCATACATTTTTATTCACTGACTTCAAAAAAAATTGTCTTATACAGGAGACTCGAGCATAAATTCTAAATCGGAGCAAGAAATGGAATGTGAGTTGACAATATTTCAAGCATTTTAGAAAAACAGCAAGATATGCAAAAACTTCATGGAAATTTATTGCTAGCATTTGCATTTCGCTGCTCGACATTGAACCGAAATCGTATTTTTAAACATAAATCCAATCTTGTTGGATGGGATTCATGGAATTAGTTATTTCTGCTGGGGTATGGTAGAAATAACTTTGTATAGAAATTGATTTTTATCTCATAATTTGGTTGAAAGAGAAAAATGATTCACAAAATGTTTCTTAGTAGATTTTTCAAATTTACTTTACTTAGCCATAATTTATAGTTAGTTATACCTAATTTCAGTTATTTGTAAATTTATTACCGAGCATTTGATAATTTGGAGTACTGAATATTTAAGTTTTATTAAGTATTCAGTTTGTTACTCCAAAAAATGTACATCTTTTATGATTTAAAGGTTTTGAAAAACTGAATTTCTGATAAGATTTTTACTTCTCCACAAAACGGAGAAGTGTTGTTTTCGAGACAAAAATTTTAGTGTTTTCCATCAATATTTGATTTTCCCGAACTCTTCGTACACATTAGGGTGGTTCAAACTACTATGGGAATGCTATTGTATTAACAATTATCTCTTGAAATGAACTTTTTTGACCTAAAACATAACATTTTTTTTGATAATTGTTAATAAACTTTGAAGAAAATGCACATTAAAAAAAAACAACAACAACATGCCATCCATTTTTATATTGATCCACTAAAACTGGAATTAAGCATCTCGTGAACATCAAATATATGCCAAATCTTTTTAATTTCTTAGAAATAACATTTTTATTGATTGTAGTCTAACTGCTTTTATTCATAGAACTTGCTAGTAGTATAATTTAACTAAAAACAAATTACGGGATAATTTTCTTCAATCATAAGTGTTAAAAAAACAATTAAGATTTTTCCGAATTTTCATCAGGGCTTCTGTCGAAAATTCTCAAAATTTTTCCTCAAAAACTTAAAAATTTCAAATGGATTGCGCGACCTCTAAACGTCCATCAAAAAAATTGAAAATTTTTGTGAATTTTCTTTATGTTATTTTAAATCAAAATTTGCTAGGGGAGCGTGACTTTTCAACAATGTTGCATTATGGTCCACCCTAGTACACATACTTCAAAAATATCTTATGCTTTTTTGTCCGTGCAACGAGAATTACTGAGGATAGGATGTTCGATGATTTGGTGTATTACTTCAAAGTGTATACGATCGATCTGACTTCCCACAATATCGAATCCAGATTTTTTAATGCCAACCGACAAGATATCTATCCCCACCGTTCAACTAATATTTTTGGCTATGGTGACTTTACCTTAGGTCATCAAAACCTCTTAAGTGACGCAAAGTCGGGTTTTTTATACAAAAAAATTAGATGGGTCCACGAAAATCGCCCCAAAAAAAAATTGGTGAGCCCCCTTCCCAATTTCGCTCCAACACCTCATCCTAAAAGCTAACAAATACACATTATTACAAATTACTTTTTATGGACCCGCCAAAATCCACCAAAAAAAATAATGGTGAAGCCCCCTCCCAAATTTGCTCCATTCCTCTTCCTAAAACCTAAAAAATTTAATTCAATTTAAACTAAAAAAATCTACACATTCTACTGTAACTAAAAAATATTATAATGAATACTTCTTCAGGAAACAACCAAATATAACACATTTAACACTATTGATGAATCCGCCAATTTAACAAAAATGTTTGTAACATTTAAAAACCTCAAAAACCCAAGTAAAACGATGATGTTATATGAATTTAAGTATAGCTAAGTATATGATGAAGAATTAGCTGTTTTATGCAGAAACATGAACATGAACGTGTTCAAACAAAAATAAATCATCTCATCTTGTTCAGTCAGGTGCGCTGTCAGTTTAAAAAAACTCACGGAACATTTAGAAAAGTTTGTTTTGTAAGGTTTTGAAAGAAGCATTACTTTATTTGTTTAAAACTTTTTGAGCGGTATATTAATAAAATTTTTGAGAGACCTGAAGCCACGAAAGATGATATAAAATATTACTTGATGCAAGACTTTAATTTAAAATTTCTTATAAATATAAATATTTTTTATCATTTTATTAATCATTATTATTTATCATTAATAAAACAGTTTGAATGAATATGGTATTTTTCAATATTTTGTGTGTTTTTTCAAGCTCGAAACGATTTCTTTCACAACATTAAGTGTGATGATCGTTCCACATGATACTGTCAGCCTGTAGGGATTATTACCAACAATATATATATTTTAAAATATGTGTACTGCGACATAAAATTTTGTACCTCTCAGCTAAAAGACGCACAAACGTGTCAATTATTTATTTTTTTCAAACTCAACAAAAATATGATACTTTACACTTTACAGTCTACGTTATCATTTTCATTCATCAATTTTGCTTATATTATCAATTCACAGTAAAATGTGAGCTTCAGCAAGGCATGTAAGCTTTGTCACAAGAAATATATGCTTTTAATGATCAAAATCTTTACAAACTCAAATCGATGAAGTGAAACGAGACGACTGAGAAACGATTTGTACAAAGTGGCTGGAGTATTATTTTCAATAATTTTGTATTATGATATATGTTCTTAACACTTCCAAGACTCAGTTTGTTTTATGAATCACTATACTAAATAAACGTATTGGTTAGTGATATGAATATCATTGAGATTGCTTAGCTATAGTTTTTGAGTGGGTGGATGATGAAATTGCACATGCAAAGCTAACTACCTGGAAACAGATGATTTTGAGAAGTATCTATAGGTATCATGGAATGATAAATATGCGAGAATTTGTTCATGCAGAATATACAAAGATAATTAGATTGATATGATACCATAGCTACATTATCTTCAATAAATATTTACAGCTTGAAAATATGGTTTTTTTTTCTCATATTTTACTCTAGACGCAGTTTCTGGATTTCCTGTGAGAAGCAATTAATCTCAATTAGACATGTCTCAAGTTGAAGGGAAAAAGTTCAGAAATGCTTCCCAACAGAAAAAAAGAGAGGATCCCTGGTGATCAATTTATAAGTTTTTATGCTGATGAATTGTCATTCTGCTTAAGAAACTTTACTTAAACAAAGAAAAAGTTTCAAAAATTAATGAAACCAATATTGAACCAACCTTCGTTAGTACTGATCAAATATTAATTATTATTCTTGTTAAATTTCATTGAAACTCAAAAGTTATGGAACTTTGAAAACAATCTTCCGGTTTTTAATAAGAATTTACTATTGCATATACTAAAGAACCTAAATAGGAAAGTAAGCGAAGCACATAAAAAGTTTGGTTAAGTTTGCGTATGTCTGAGTAAAAAACGTTACTTTCCGGCGCGGTTACCTGGTCACTGACATAAAGAATTTTTAAAAGCCGCTCCAAACAGATCCCTGTTTTCATACATAATTTATTTTGGCGGGAATTTGCGTATGATTATGTCAGAAAACAATTCAAATATGCAATCCATGCTTCGCTTACTTTCCTATTTAGGTTCTTTAGCATATACGATGTGCATGATGAAAAAGCACTCTATTTCATTTTTAGGTGACCGGATCTATTTTTCAATTCAATTTGAAACATTTTCAATTAATTGTGACAAAGTTTCATTAAATGTTAATCCTTTTCATTGATATAAACATACTCTCGTTTCCTGGTAATTGCTTAAGTCACTTGCTAAGGTTATCAAAATTAAAGTCGTTATTGGAAATCATTTAGTCTCGAAAGAATTTTTGTCAAAATTTCTACGGCCTCAAAAAGTAAACAGTCATGCTATTTGAGATAATTATCAGCCTTTTAGTGAATCAACAATTTTGTAAAAGTTCCATCCATTGTACAAGAATCAAGATCGATACAAACATTCTATCTTTTATTTCCTTAGATATCACAATGAATCTTAAAATTATACAACATGACACAGAAAACTCTTCTAAAAATAGTTTCCTTATTGGCTGATACATTATGGATGTGGAATTGAATAAAGTTTCATCATTTTTATGGCATCCAATTTCATTATTTGATTAATGCCTCGACAAACCACAACAAAGTCCTACAAGTTTGCCTTGGCTCGTTAGTTTCTTTTTTATATAAAGGCCATTATCAGGATCTAAATAAATCCTTTTTGCTTCGAATCGTCAAGTTGGAGTGATTGGAAAGCAGACAAATAAAAAGGACGACCAAAACAAATTTAGTTTCGTACGAATTTGTCACAGTTGAACAATCAAATCATTGTGGATTGAATTAAATCGAGATAAGATGTCGGATCGATTGGAGAGGAAGTTTCTCATGTTTGTAACACTCATCAGTGCTTTCGGAGTTCTGGTTGATTTATCAGAAAGTCGCATTGCTGAGATATTTTTTGATGACGAAGTGGACACACCAGAAGTTGAAACTTTGAGTCACATTGTTGAGCCCATTTCACAGCACGTCGCTTTTTCTGAGAATGTCAACACCTGCCACATGGAATTTCAAGTAATGAAACGAGTCACGGGACACTGTGTGAAAATTGGCAAAACAACTCGTGGATGTGTTTCTGGCACTTACATTCACCCTTTCCATCATGATTGCTTGTAAGCGAGTTTTCCGCAAACTTATTTCATTGTTATCCGCAACAAGTGCAACCATTGAATAAAAATCTTCACAAAAATGTAGAAAATAGTCTCTTCTTATTTTATTGTATTTATTTTGCGGGACTGACAGTTTTTCAAGTAGAAGTGGCAGCGTTTTGGATATATTGAAAATGTTTTCAACAGAATTTATTTTATATAATATGTCATAACATTTAACAGTTCTACCTACGTTTCGAATGAAATTTTAACAATAAAAACTAAGAGCAAACTTTACAAATAAAATCGAGCGCTAAAAACACAAAGAAAAGTTTTGGCATCTCTGTTTAATATATAATTCCATGAAAATAACAAAAAAGCTCAGTGAAAAAGTTTATGAGCTTTATTATTAAATAAACTGTGGAATGCGAGAATAAATAAATACGTAAAATACTGCAAACGACTGAAATGCAAACCATAAGCAAATTCCAAAAATGGTTTTATTTGAAGTGGGGTTGTGTAGCGTAAATGTAAGGTTTGTGTAGTTATGAAATTACAAAGCCAATCGGATTATATGTTCAGGAATTTCAATGATTAAAATGGCATATTGCTATAGAATTTCATCAAATTGTAAATGAGGTTTTTACAAGAAATACTTGCTTCAGGCATGAACGATTATAAATTTGCATATAACATACATTTCTGATATTTTCAAATTTTCCGAAAGCTTTTAAGCAAATTAAAAGTAGTCTGCACTCAAAAAACAGTCAGCTTTGTGACAAGTCTAAGTGGTATTTATTGTATTTAGGGATTTTAGCCTTGCAACAAGTCTAGTAGAATTGTTGTAAGTTTATTTGGACTTTTAGTTTTTGAGTGTAAACCTTGTTGAAATTTAGATCTTTAACGGTTTTATTTGAGGTATCATTGCCCAACATTAAAACCAAGAACGTGTCAAGTTTCTGACAAATTACTTTCAAATATTTATATAATAAAAATTCAATCTTGAACCCTCTCGGCGCCATATTTATGAATTTCCATTAAAAACAAATTAATTGAATTGCTTTTATTGCTTGTATTGCTGGTTGGAGGTTGCGCAAATTTGATTAAGTTAAAAGCAGTTAAAAGCTTTTCAAATTAAAATGATGATTAAATTGCAAAGTGCTATGCAAATATTTGAAATTTTATATTATTTACATCATCGTTAGCCAGCAAGGTTTAGAATTTTTTCAACGAAAATTGAAATATTGGATAATTCATGGTACAGTACAGCAATATTTGTATTGCAAATAAGAAGGTATTCATCTAAATACCTATATTATAAATAATATCATGCTGAACTGGTTCCAGTTCTAAAATTTAGGTTTAATGTCACTATTTAAATCAACTTCGATGTATGGCATGCAGTAACTGCAACCTGACTGAATTATTTTCAGTATTCGAACTTTATTTGGAGCTTAAATTTGTAATGTACAGTAATGTTTTAATGATAATAGAATAAATTACAATAAAGCTGTTCGATCTCCATTCTGTGTCGTATTAACTTGGTTTTATTTTAGGATTGTCAGACTTCTCTGCAAATAATCTAATATAGATAATGGTATTAGAGAATCAGCTATCACTCAATAAGAACTTGATTGATCAATTACGGCTGAGGGAGTGGTTTATGGTATTTTTTTTTTGTATATAATGCGGATATTGCAATTAGTTTTAATTATTGATCGATCAATCTTGATGAGGCTTAAAAATAAAACGTTTTGCTCATCTACTTTTCATATACTTTTTTTTTAGGTTCGGTAATAATCAATAGAATTAATTTCGATTTGACCTCTATTGACCTCCTCGTGAAAGTATGCATGTGTCTTAAATGATCAAAAAGAATTTTTCAGCAAAAATCTGAGAAACATTCATCAATCAAAATGATGTTTATTATTTAAGTATAATATTTTGTAAGATTTTACGATGAATTTATATTGTTTGATAAATTTTCACAATTAATGTTATATCCTATGAATAATTGAATTTGTTTGTTATGTTGTATATTGACTAGCATTTTTTATATTTCAGTTTTTATTGTACAGTTATGACGTTATGACTTTGAAGTACGAAAGCGACAATACACACGATATTTAATATTTATGCAAAATTGAAACGAACGTGTTTGCATAACAAAGCCGTAATTAACAGAACAAGTTATCAATTTCAATTAAATTCCCTACCCATTTTCTTAAACACTATTCATCGAAGCAGTTCTTGTGGGAACATGTAGTTATAGAAAACGCCATGTTGTGCTCAAAATCAAGCTTTCATAACAATCAAGGAACAAAGCAGATGATGACAACGCAAGATTATTTTAATGAAACATGTTATGAAACCAAAATACATAAGTACGAAAAGCTTGACAATGTTATGTTCGTTTTATGTAATGGTTTTGTCATAAGAAAATTCAATTAAAATTTCTTTGTAACATAAATGTTCAAAATGTGTTAGATATCATTTAGTTGAAATTGAACCGAGATACTCTAATTTTAGATTGAAGCGTTTTAGGCAGGTTAAATTATAATAATAAGATTCAAAATATCTTACTAAGCCCTTTAAATAGTAGCGTAAAAGCTTCTACCCATATAAAAATTTATACCAAATTTCTGGGTTTCTTTCCGTCTTCTCCATTACAGCCCAGAAATTTACAGCTTTGTTTACTGAATGGAAAAAAAAAATTGATTTCGCTTGCAATCATTGCGAGATTCAAATAATAATACATGTAGTTCATAAGCCTTGAAGCTGTAAAAGTAACATTTATGGCCAAAATGTTATATTTTTTGTGTTTTATGAAGCTCTACATGACTTCGTCAAACTATAGGATTGAAATGTAGCAAAATTTCGCATTCTTGGAAATTGGTAAACGTGCTTAGTTTAAGGGTATGTATTTGGCTAGCATATAGACTCTAATCTTTACTACGTTTCTATCATCGAAACAGATTGTGTTGACTAATAAAGACTCATTAGCTTAAATAACGACTCACGAGTCCTAAAAAGAACGACTCATGAGTCGAAATATCGACTCATAATAACTGTCTGACTTTTACTCCTAAGACAAATAGGCTAGGTGCTCATGTATGCAAAATGTTTCAAATTTTTCTTTTGAAATACTATTGAACCAGAAAATTAGGAAAAAAACAGAGCTGTTTGATGAATCTAAAACCTTTTTTAATACTGCGTTGATAAATTCGTAGAAAAAAAATCAGTGCTCTATATTTTTTGTTGATTGCTTTTAATATAACATATGATAACAAAAAAAAAATCATTATTTCCCTAATTCTGTATAACAACCTTAACATGAATATCTAATATGGCTTCAAGTCCTATAAAAGATAAGCTCCTTTTGAAAAATACATAACTAGAAAAAATCCAAATCCTTATTAGCTCTCAACCATTGATCCACTTTAAATAGAATTTTGCTCTTCTTTATGCCTCATCATTTCGCTGTTCACTCTAGATTATCTAAAGCATGAAAAATCTCATAAAATCTAACAACAAATCTCCATATCAACCGGATGAAATAGAAGCTTGACAGAAGCTTCTAGTAAAACCAAAAAATTCTTCAAAATATTGATTAAATCTTAAAGAAAGCAAAAGTATGCAAAAATATGGTGAAAACATAGAAAAGTATAATAAAGCCGAAGTCCTTCACGAACATGGCATTTTTGCACAAAACGACAGAGCGATGAAACAAAGGACAGTTTTCCAAACAATTTTTATTGAGTTTCACTAAAAGAATCAAGATGAATGCTGCGGAACTGTTTGAAAAGAATTTTTGTATAGATGGTAGTCATGATAGCTAGAAACCTGAATTCATAAAACAAAGAATGTCACGAGTTTCAAGGAAAATTAATAATATTGAATGAATATTCAGATTTCAGTGTCGACAAAATTTTTAACACTTGGCAAATCCAATTAAAAATATATAGATATGGCATAACTAATTGGAAAGTTTCATCAGCATACTCAATTAAAACTTAAATTTAATGTAAATTACTACAACCCAGGTGGAAATAAATGCCATTTACACTAAGACATACACTAGAGAAAAAACACTAGAACCTTCCCCGTAGAAACACTAAGCTTAGTGTGGTTTTAAAATACTAAGCGATTGTGTATGTTCTAGTGTATCCTAGTGTGGAATTTTTGAAAAATTAAAAAATATAAATTTTATTTCTACACTAGAATATTCTAGAAGTACATAATTTTCTAGTGTACTTTCTTTTTTGCATCTTTTTAAAATTTGGGTTTGAACCGCTGCCGTACATTTGTGAGGCAGCGCGCAATCCACTCGGCTGTATTGCCAACTAGTTTTATGTGACTTTTAACTTACTTAAGTGACCACCAAACATGTAATATTTGAAAATTATTTATTTGTAAAAACGCTCACATTTTTAACAATAATGATCAAATATTAAACGAGTGATTGAAAAACCATTTTGGATATTCAAAACAATATTTTTCTGATAAATTGAAGGGTTTATATTTAATTCTTTCATGAAATTTGAAAAATCGGCAAAAATAATATTTGAAAAAAAGATTTAAAAATCATCAATTTAAAATTATGTTTTAAAAAGATGAAATAATTTTTAAGACAAATAATATTTCGAAATTATAAAAAAAATTTATACGTTTAAAAAAAATCGCAAACATTCAAAAGTAATAGCAAAAAATGCTTTCAACAGCAAATTTAAGAATATAAAATCTAATATTTCGCCAAAAAATTTCAAAATTTGAATTTTCAAGGTATTATATTTTCCACACTAGAAAACACTAGAATACACTAGAACGAACACTAGGAATTTAAATGTTCCTTAGTGTATTCTAGTGTGGTCATACACTAGGATACACTATAGAGCACACATTTTCCTAGAAGCTAGTGTGTCTCTTAGTGTATCCTAGTGTAATATTCTAGGAAAAAGTGTACTTTCTAATGTATTCTAGTGTACCTACATTAGGACTTGAACCAGATTTCCACCTGGGAAGTTTCGTTTTAATTAAAGATTATTATTTATTAATTTTAAAATGTTTTCCGTAGAAATGGAGATTTTGATTGATTTTTAAATTAAATATATCTTAATACAACATTTTTTTTTCAATTTTAAATTTTCTTTATTAGATTTAGTCATATCTCCTTTAATTGGAAATTCCAAGTCAAGGAAATTTGAAATTTGAAAGCTACGAAATTTTATATTTCTGGGCACTTTTCAGCAACGATTAATTTGATTAAAATTTATGTTTTTCCGGTTGATTAATTTATTTCTAACAATTTTTCTCGTCGTAATTGAACATTTTCGCATAAATACGCTCGTTGGTAATTGAGCTCGCATAAATTATTCTCGAATTGTTCCTCACAATTTAGAATTTTATTCGAGTATCTCGAATTCACTTGGAATTTACAAAATTTGCAGGCTTTTCAACGAGAGCGAAAATTCAAAAATTGAATAAATGATTTTATTTTGCCGCAAAACAAAATTTTCTATGTAAATTTATGCACAAAATTTTGGTGGATGCGGAAACTTTGGTAACGAGAATTGCGGGATGAAAGTTCATAAGGGATTATCATATTTTATCACCCACATGATTATGAAGCTTTGGTTGAACACGATAAACAAATTAACGGTGTATCAAGCTGTACGTGACAGAGCTGAACATTTTTAGGAAGCGGAAATAATAGGAATAATAACCCATATTTTATACATTTTAAAGTTTCCCAAAATTGTTCACAAACAGTTTGTTACTTGTTGTGGCTTGAAACTTAAAGATACAAATTATTATTCTCTGTTAATGTAAATTCCGTTTTATATCACGGGAAGCAATCCTATAACAAATAAAATACCAACACAAGATCCAAAAACTCATCAGATTATGTCGCCAATAGTTCTACAAACATTTACATTTAGGATAGCAATAAAATTCTTCTTAACATTATCCTATTCTGTCATTTCGTTTCAGTAGATCCCTCGTTGTTTAAAGATAACAAAAAACTATTTGATCAAATCAAAGTACCATGACGCTGTAAAATAAAATACCACTACAAAAACCTTTTGATAAAAACTTTGAATTATTCAAATTGCACATTAAAGAATTTTCATATCCTATTACAGATTTGTTTTAGAAAAAAAGTATTTCTTATGATTTTAAAGAGAGTGAATTTTGTGGATATAATCTGAGGCCAATGAAAGCATTTTCTTGTTAGTTATGTAGTTGAAATGAAAATTAGTATTTTCAATAAATGATCAACTTTCGAGTATTATGTCTCGTTGTAAGCATTTGAGCAAACTTGTGAGCACTTCAGTTTTTTTGCTCTATACTTATTTTCAAGTTTTTTAATGCTTTAATGCAGTTTCTGTGTTAGTAGGACAAACTTTGCCATTGATAATTCAATATGCTTTAAAAAGATGATGAATTACTGAAAAACGCCTGCACTTATTCTGGATTCGAAATTATAAAACTATCATATCAATCAGATAGGAGTTTATAGAAATTTCAAGAGACAGTATAATATATAAAAGTATTGGAACTTAGAATTAAAAGCTGACATTGTGAAGGTTACGATTCCAATTTTTCATAATTTCCAAACCATCTTAAAAGTTTGATTATTATTAGAATTATGAAGTCGTACTAGTTTTCAGTTTATTCAGAAAATCGTTAGTTGTACCCTACACGATAAGCTTCGATCTATTTTCTGAAAAAAAATGTTTTTCGTACAGCAGCCAACGAAGGCAAAATTCCTTATCATATCAGCACACATCACAAAAGCTCAACGCAAACTCATGGTGAAGTTTTTAACTTTCTGATACGAAAAGATAACAAGACTTCAAACCCTCTTAGCCCACAAGATACAAGAAAGCAATAAGTTTTATAAATCCTGAGAACACTCTCGTTAGCCGCATCATCAATTTCAATTTGTTTTCGAATTGAAAATTTTGACAAAACTTGGTTTTTGAGTCCCGATTTTTGGAAAAAAGCATAACAGGTGTTCATACAAAAGTACACTTATTATGTTACAAAGTCCATCTCACCTTAAACGCTACTAAAACATTAAGTGTTTTATTCACTTATCCTCTTTCCCATCGTCTGTAACCTTTTCAACCCACTGCGTGTAACTTGAACATAAATAATAAAAATATGTGCCATTAAAAAAAATATTCAGGGAAAATGGCACAATACAATATTTAATTGTAGGATTTAAAAAATTTTATTTTGTATGGAGGCTTCAAAAATTTTTATTCTCCTATTTGATATCAAATGTACCGGTCCCGGTAAATTGTACTATACTACTGTTTTGTAGGATTTAATGCAGAACCTTACGTCGAATTTCAATAATTATTATCTTTAATAAAAATATCTTTAACCGAATAAAGTCGTTAAACTTTTATTTTACTGACGATAAAATGTGTTTAAAGACTTTTATAAAATATTTTACAACTTACTTAGAATCAAAAACATCAAGACATAAATATAGCTCCAACTGATTAAAACCAGAAGCTTCCTCTGTTAAGTTATAATATTTATTATTTATTAAAGATTATGCTAGCGCTTCAACTACAAAGGTCATTTTGCGCCGATTTACAAATAATTATAATTTTACATTTGTTGTTTGCTTATCTGGTAACTTAAAATCTATCTTTTGTATTACAATTTACAATTAAGACTTAATACTATATATTATTACTATATACATTTGATACTTATCGTTAAATTTTTCTTAAATTTCATTGTACAATTTGGTATCTTTCAAAAAATCGATAAAATGGTTATGATAACTTACATCATTTAACAAATTTAATCTTTGAATTTTATATTTATTTCTCTCATTTTCATATTTTTTACAGAATAATAAAATATGTTTTATAGTGAGAGCTACATTACAAGAATCACATATTTTTTGATTTTCCTTTTTCATTAAAAAGTCATGGGTTATTCTACTGTGCCCATGTCTGAGTCTGCAAATTTTTACTGAATCAGATCGTTTTAATCCAAAATATAAACTTTTTTTTGTAACATTTTTCATAATATCACCCAATTTTGAGTGTTGGATTTGTTCATTCCAACTTATTTGCCACTTTTCATTTATTCTGTATTTGCATAAAGATTTTGCATCATCACAATTAAGACTTATGTCCCTGTTATAAGATTGTTCCAGAGATTTTCTTGCATAATGATCTGCTTGCTCGTTTCCGAGAATTCCCATATGACTGGGAATCCAGCAAAAGACTATATGAGACATATTTGTTGCCATGTATGAATGAAGTTTTTGAATATGTGAATTTGTTGGGTACAGGTTTTGTATTGCAATCAGGGAGGACAAAGAGTCAGACAATATAAGAAACTTGCCAGGTGAATGAAGCTGGGTCTCCTCAACTGCTTTCAGAATGGCAAACATTTCTGCATTAAAGATTGTAGTATTATTTGGAAGGTGAAAGTTTTTATGAATTTTATTTAAATCGTCGGAAAAAAAGGCACAACCTGATTGGTCTCCAACTTTTGATCCGTCCGTGAATATTTTATCAAAATCTTTATATTTGCTAATCAGCTCATTATACAGTCTTTTGCAGGTGCTGGAGGATGTTTGATCTTTTTTCATTACGCTCATTGACAAGTCTACTGTTATGTTTTGAATGAGCCATGGTTCACACGAAGCTTGGACATATGGCTCGATTTTTTTTGTGATTTGCAAGTTATCTAAATATCTGATCGCTCTTTGGTAAAAAGGTCGTTTTCTGTTAGGATTTAGATCAAAGAAGTTGGTGGATTCATCGTCAAAAAACTTATCATATAAAGGATGATTAGCATTACTCAGAATTTGCAACGCCTTACAGCATATCAACGATTCTCTTCGATATTTGAGTGGAGAAATGCCTGCATCACATGCCAAGCTACTAACTGGGGTAGAACGAAAAGCTCCGGTAGATATTCTTAAACCATTATTAAAAACGGCATCTAGTGATTTGAGATGAGTTTTACTGGCGGTTTCATAAATAATTGACCCATAATCTAACCGTGACACAATTAATGATTGAAAAATTCTCAGCAAGATTTCCCTGCTGGAGCCCCACTTGGTGTTTGCAAGGCATTTAATCACTCTTAATTTAGAAGTTGCTGATTTTTTTAAGTTCGTGATATGTGTTTTAAAATTCATTTTTTTATCGAAAAAGATTCCTAAAAACTTTACGTTTTCTACAAATTCAATTTTTTGCTGATTGAGAATAATTTCAGGATCATAATTATTTTTGGTGCGTAGGCTGAAATGGATAGCTTTCGTTTTTGTTGGAGATAATTTAAAACCAGTATTTTCAGTCCATTTGGTTAGTTTGTTCAAATTTTTTTGTAGTTCTTTTTGGATTTTCTTAATTGATTTTGCTCTTAGGTAAATAGTAAGATCGTCTGCGTATAATATATATTCAATTTGTGGAGAAAAGGTTTTTGTGACTGTATTAATTACAACCAAGAAGAGAGTAACACTCAAGACGGAGCCTTGAGGAATACCGTTTTCTATGGGATATTTTGAAGAATAAGAATTTCCTATGAGAACTGTTATTTTTCTATTTTCTAGAAAGTTATTTATAAAATGTAAAATATTTCCCTTTAAACCTACTTTAACCAAGCACTCCAAAATTAAATATCGCCATATTAGATCATAAGCTTTTTCCATGTCGAAAAGGATTGCGATCATATGTTCTTTATGCGCTAAAGCTTCAAGAGCTTCAGATTCCAAGCAAGCTAGACTATCGGATGTAGATTTATGCTTTCTGAAAGCAAATTGTCGTTCACTCAAATGTTTCCCTTTTTCTAGATAATAGACCAATCGGCGATTAATTATACGTTCTAAATGCTTGCAAGGGCATGGAGTGAGTGCAATTGGTCGGAAACTTTTCTTGGATTTTGGGTCTTGATTGGGTTTAAGAATTGGAATGATGATAGCTGTTTTCCAAATTGAAGGGAAAACATGATTTGTATATATTTTATTATAGATATTTAACCACAAGATCTTTTTATCATTTTCTAGTTGATTTAAAAATTCATAAGGAATATTATCGTGTCCTGGAGAAGACCCTTTACACTTGCCGAGTGCAAACTTCATTTCTAAAAAACTGATTGGGGCGTTAATTGGCATATTTCTTAGATCTTTTGGAAAACGAAATTCCTTTTTTTCGGCTTTTGCTTTCCTAATTTTAAATTTTTCGTTAAAATTTGATGTTTTAGAAACTTCGCTGAAGTATTTTCCGAAAATTTCAGCTATTTGGCTTGGGTTTGTGTATATAACATCATCATGTTCAATTGATGTAATCTTGCACTTAATAGCTTTTCCTTCAATTTTTCTAGCTTTTTGCCAAACTTCAGTGACAGGAGTATTCTCAGTTATACTTGATGCAAAGTCTTCGAAAGACTTTTGACGATAAAAATTAGTGAAAAATCGAGCTTTCGCTCGTGCTTTGTTATATGAAATTTTGTTTTGCGTTGTGGGATATTTAGAAAAGATCTTAAGTTGAGTTTTGCGATTTTCAATAAGAATTGCAAGGTCATCATTCCACCAAGGAACTGGAAAGTGTTTTTGAGTTTCTTTAGTTAGTGGTATTGATCCTTGTGCTGCAATGGTAATGCGTTTGTTGTAATTTTCAACTGTTAAATCAATATTATCTAAGTCTATGTTAATTCCATCGATATTAATCATTTGATTAAATTTATTCCAATCAGCTTTCTTCAAGATCCATTTTGGTCTTATTTTAAGCTCTTGACAACCTGACAATTGATTCATTATAATAGGGAAATGATCGCTGCCACAACCATCCTTCAAAACAGTCCAATCAAAATAAAATTCCAATAAAGGAGACACAATTGTGAGATCTAAATGTGATAAGCTTCCTGTAGCAAAACAAATGTGCGTAGCATAATCAGCACCCTTATTTAAAATATTAAGATCAAATTTATTGGAAATTTCTTCGATTATTCTACCTTTTGGATTGGTTGTTGGAGATCCCCAAACGGTATTTAACGCATTCATGTCCCCAGTGCACATAATTGGATATGATTGAAGCTGGGAGAATAGATCAGATAAATCTTTTTCAGTAAAAATCTCATTTGGTGGTAAATAAATGTTTAACAAAATGAACTTAATTGGATAAAATAACAATACTGCAACTGCTTGCAATCTGGTAGTTAGTGGGATTTGTTCTGAAGAGTAACCTTCTTTTATTCCCGTTAAAACACCCCCATGTGCCTTTTGAAGAGGCTCATGGTGGGCTTCTTTATGATATATCTTATAGCCGTTTAGTTTAGGTTCATTTGGAGTTTTAATATGTGATTCTTGTATTGCAAAAGCATAAGTTTTATAATCATTATTCAGTTTTTTTAGTTCGTTTAAATTGTTATAAAAACCGTTCATATTCCAAATTACTATTTTTGATGTTTTGTTCATAGTATAATAGAAAGTAAAATTTTAAATTCGGATTGATTGTTTGTTTAATTGCTTTTTAAAATTTAAACGTTTGCTAAGAACTAAAATTATTCCTAGAATTATTTACTGTTTTTAAATACTTTTTTACGTGATGTATAATCATTTGTGATTTGAATATCATTTTCCTGAGTTTCTGATGGAGTGGTGAAAATTAGGTTTTCATCACTTCCCTCAGAAATGCTGGCTATGCCATCAGAAATATCATCCACTGGCAGAGCCAAATTTTCAGGTTTTTGATTTATAATTTTTACATAATTATTTTCGATTTCTTTTTGGTTATTGTTAGAAGAGCTAACATTTTCTTTTCTTACTTTTGGGATTGCTCCTGTTTTTGGAGACTTTTGAGTGCTGCAAGTGCATGCACACTTACAATCTTTCTTTGGGATGTTAACTTTAAGAGCTGCTGCGAAGCTTAATTCGGGATCTGGTGGGCTATAAGACTTGAAGGTCTTTCTAGCTTCATTATATGAAACTCGTTCACTCACCCGGATTCTTTGGATCTCTTTTTCTTCCTTGAAGCGTGGGCAATCGAAAGAATTTGATGCATGATTTTCACCACAATTCGAGCATTTCTTGGAGGAAGTGCATGGGGTGTTACCGTGGAATTCGAGTCCACAATCTTTGCAGATTTTTCCATTCTTGCATACTGATGTTTTATGGCCATATCTGAAGCAGCTTCCACATCTGAGTGGGTTTGGAACGTAGAGCTTTACACGGCACGTGATGTAACCGACTTTTACGGTGTCTGGTAGTTGGTTTGATCGGAAAGTTACGATAATCAGTGGGGTGTTTGTCAGTTTCTCATCTCTCTTTTTCTTGATCCTTTCAATGCTCACGATACTTTTGTTTTTTCTTTTCAAACCTTCTAAGATTGTCTCATCGTCGTCATCAATGATGTCTTCACAGTATATGACTCCGCGAGTGCTATTTAGTGTTTGGTGCTCTGTAACTTTGATTTCGGCAATGTTGGAGAAGTTCTTGGTTTTAAGCAGAATATCGGCTTGCTTATGGGTTTTTGTTTGAATCATTAGACTTCCCGTCTTCAACTTTTTAACGTTCAAAACATCCCCACAAAGACCAGAAAGGACCTTTTCTATGGCAAAAGGTGAAAGTGAGCTCATTTTTTTATTATCATCCGTTCTTTCTATGATTAGGAACAGCGATTCATCGGTTGTGTTGAAAAAGTTTTTCACATTTTCACTGGTATGCTGTCTTTTTCTTATTTTATTATTTATTGGCGGGAAATCTGCAGCTCCTGAGAGCTGAGAAAACCGATTTTGTAACATGATGTCTGTTTATGGCCGAGACGGCCTTGGTTTTTGTTTTATACCACTAATGAGTTGCTTTTGTACTCCTGATTGTTAAAAAAAATTTAATCACTTTTTACTTTTTCGGATTAAAATTTCAGGACTATTGTGAAACGTTAATTGATTTTAAATTAGCCTTTTATTTAATTTTCGGAGCTAAAAAAAAACGATGTGTATCCTTTGCAGGTTTGATATCGACTGTTAAGTTATAATAATCTTTTGATGATGCTTCGCCCATGAAAAATTCAACAGCCTGGCGTTCAATAAACTGAATAAACTGTAAGAAACTTGCTCATCCCAAGAATCGAGGTTTGTCATGCAATTTGTTGGCTAGGCCATCAAAAAGCAAATTCAGAATAAACGCAAAAATATATAAAATACATGAAATATTAATAGTGTCATAAATTGTCCTGGAAATATGCTCCACGAAATTTATGGAGATTAGCTTGCTCGAAATAAAAAAATACATCTTTTCGCCGTCATAAATTATTTATGTTTTTCATTATTGAGTTTCATTAGTTTGTTTACATCTCCAGACAAAATTTTTGTCAACACATTTTCTACTTTTCCAGCCAACCTTCAATTTATTCGTGCAGGCAATTACTGTTAACGTTATGCTTTAGTGCAAATGAACAAAAATGATCGAGGCGTGAATGTTTGAGCGATGAGATGGAATCCTAATTTGCACAAACAAAATTGTATATTTACGAGTGGATGATTTTACAAATCAGTTTGCTCAGAATTTTCTTTGATTATTTATTTTATCGCAAAATTCGAAAATATTTTCAAGTATCCAAATTCAATTGAGATTTAAAAAAGGTATACAAAGTAGCTTTTAATTTCAATCAAATAAACTGACAAAATTACACTCTTGAAAATATTGCAATATTTTTACATTCTGTTTTTGTTTTTATTTATTCAACAATTTAGCAAAAATCCATTTATCAGCCAATAAAATTAATTAGTAATTTTTTGGATTTTCACAAATCATTTTCAATATCTTTTATTGTACAACAGTGAACGTTCACGCAAAATCAATTTCAAATTTTCTTTCGCAATATTATTCAGAAAAACAAAAAACACCTGAAGCAAGATAAGGAGCGCAACTTGGCATCCTATTACAGTTTTCCCCAAAAAAGGATTCATTACACAATTTATGCTGAAGATAATAAGGTTTTGTTTGCCTTTTGCTCTCTCATTTCCATAATTAATTGGAATATCTGTAACAAAGAAATTGGCGGTATTTTATTTCTATTTTCTTCTTCTAATATTCAAGCAAATGATAATGATTAATTAAGCTTTTTATGGTGGAGTCATTGCAAAATATAATTTCAGCTTGAAATAATTAAAATAATATGTGCGGTTGGTAATGTTGATTGACAGTCACGCAGAAAGCTTAGTCGTTTTTAACTAAAGCTCCAAAAAGTCTTTGCAAAAAAAAAGGAAATTCTATAGAAAATTTTTTTGACGCTTTTAAGTAAGACGAAAATATTTTTCTTTTGCTTCACCTTTATTGATTAATGAGGGCAAGCTTTTTTCGCTTGGCGAAATCAGCAAATTTCGGGCTAAATATTTAATTTAGGTCTTCTTACAATTTTTTCTGCTGTTTTCCTGATTGCTTCTACAAAATGAATAATTCATGTTTATTCGAACAGATTTTCTTTTTGAACTTTTTGCTCCAAAGCCATTTATTTTTACAATTAATTATAAAGCTTTGCAGTTCAGTGATTCTTTGATTCAAATTATATCTTATTATATTTAAAGAATGCAATACATTAGGGTGAATTAATTTTTCCAGTCTATTGCGTTGTACCGTACACTCGGGACTTTTTAAAGTTGACGTTTTGAATTATAAGCTCAGTAAACGAAGCTCAATCAGTTGTTACTACCAAATCTCATGATATTTAAGCAATAAAATTGCATACGTGCATATTTGTCTACAAACTGTTTTAACCATAGCTATTCATCAGATGAGATAAATAAGCCTAGAGCACCAACAATAAAGATGAGAAAGCTGGAGCATTTTAGTTGAAGATAAAGTTGAAGACAAATTTAGAGGAATCTGTGTTCCAAATTTTCCAAACGATTTCCTCTACAATCATTTGTTCAAGATTGAAGTCAAAGCAATTCACCTTTGTTTAATTTCTGTAATTTGGAAGAGCAAACATCAGACTACTTAATGTTTGCAGAGAGCTAGTAGATTTGAGAAACATACTGGCAGATAAGGCAGGTTCATTCGTGAACCTTAACTGGGCCGTCAGTACATTAAGCCTTTTTTCAAACATTTAGCAATTTTTCTGCATAAAGCTATGCATTTGAAAAGAGATAAATAAAGATGCTTTTGATAACCAAAACAAAACAAAAAATTATAACCTTTTAAAAACACATTTTTCAAGGAATGGCACACACAAAATGGCAAAGAGCCCCAAAAGCCATAATGGGTTTATAAAAATAAATTGATTTTGTCATCTTTTCCGATTTTTTAGCTTCCTGGAAAAGTTATCTTTTTACCTGTTTCTAAACATAGAGTGATAAAAAACTCCATTTATAGAATATAAAATACATCCTATATATCTTGATAAGATCATGAAAATGTAAAATGCTTTTTATGAAAATTTTTAGCGATTTTTAACAATTTTTTTGTTGCAGCAGAATATACGCTATATGTTCTCACTTTAGTAGTTCGTCTGTCTGTTCGTCCGTCAAAAAAATAACTCTCAATCGATCTATAAAAATATCTGGATTGAGTTCACCACCAGCTGGTTTGATGATCTAGTGGCTCCAGATATTATTATATGTTTTTAAAAAATATAATGAGTTTCTCGGAGTAGACTCCATTTTCTAGCAGAAATGATTTTCTTCTCGAAACCTGTTTAACTATTACAAGTTTTTTCAAAAGTTGGCTTTGAGTTTCATTGCTGTCAGTTGAGAAATTTTTCGCTCCGGCCAAAATTTCCAAAAAAACTGATTTTAAGGTGTCCATTCACAATTATCTTGGCATAAAAAACTTTGGTCAACACACTTGTTCCTGGGGAAGATGGAGTCCACTCGAATTTTGATAGAACTCCAACAAATATAATTTAAGTTCTGAAAAAGCAAGGAAAAGCTTCAAACCCCGCTTTCGCAAGAGACGTAACTGATTAGAAGCAAGGAAAAGCTTTAAACCCCGCTTTCGCAAGAGACGTAACTGATTAGAAGCAAGGAAAAGCTTTCAACCCCGCTTTCGCAAGAGACGTAACTGATTAAAGCAAGGGATAAAGCTACCAAACCACAACTGGATGAAGAGGCAGAAGATGGCGTCAGCCAACAGAAGTTTCCAAATCATCAAATCAAGCAATGCATAATATATTGTAACTGATTTAGGTCTAATATAACCTTTAGTGTTGAACGGACCTTTATAAACTCAAATTAACTAACTAACTAACTAAAATGAATAAAATGTTTTACTCAAACTCATAACATATGTTGTTCTTGTTTATAAAATAATACTGAGGTAAAAAATTAAAAGACGACTTGTATTGTTTTAAAAATTGTAAATTCAACTTGCGCTTTTAAAAATAAATTATTTGCTAGATATTTCAGTGGTGTATTTTGTATCCCATTGCGAAAAAGTTTATTTTCAGCTCTTTTTTGTTTGTTTTGTTATTTTGTGTAACCTTCATTAAAAATTCAGTTTGGTATTTTGAAAGGGTGAAACAACAATTAAAAGCTTTTTTATCGCAAACTTGTTACCTGAGTTTTGTACGGTATTAATATTAAAAAAGAATTGTGAAAATAAGAGAAAATTTAAATACAGAAAAAAGGTCCAGTTTAATTTCTGATAAATTAAGAAAAATGAGAATTTACATAATTTACATATTTTTGAGGCACTACCAATAGCAAATTCTAGAAAAGCTGAAAAACAACCAAAAGGGTTATATTCAAGTTCATCGAAAATATAATTTGAATAAATAAGAACGTTATTTGATCAAATTTGGTTTGCAAGCTTAATCCCTGAGGACCGGAAAATAATAAAATATCTTTTTTTCGGATCATGGAAGCTTTCTGCTGTTTCTGATTTATGAATTCATTTACACATTTTATTTCATCAAGAAAGTGTCTGCTTTCACAGATCTTCACTCGTGCTGAAAATCATCAAAATTAACGTTAATGGGTGACTGACAATGAATAAAATATCGGAAAAAGATTTTAGTATCACACAGATACAATTTTGTGCTGGAAATTCTTTAAGATGATTAATGATTAAGAAGTGTTGACTAGTGATCTGCGAATCAGTCTCAATAATATTTAAATAAAAACCATCTAACAATTTTTATTTATAAAGTTCATTTATCAGATGTAAAGTTAGAAATATTTAAATCCAAAACAAAAATTTGTTTCAAAGATATTTCGTAAATACTGAATTCTTCTAAGTGATAAAACTGCACAGTCATTTATTGAAATTTTTTTTAATTTTTTTTTGAAATCTGTGATAAGATTATTCACTTTACTGATTTTTCTTTCGAAGCGAACAATTGACATGATTTCTCAGATTCAAATGCAAGAAAATATTTCATCTTTTCGTGAATATAATATATTATGTGTAATCCGTTACCCCAATTCTATACAAGTCTATGTTAGATTTATTTCAAAAGATTGAAGTTTAAACTTTATTTCACATTAACAAAATGCGATGGTGAAACCATGATGTTGCCGGATCTTAAAATTTCTTAATGTGATAATGCGATCAATTTTGCCTTTAACTTTTCCTCAAATAAGATTACATTTAACTTTTCACGTGATATCAGAAAAAGGCAAAAGAATGATTTGACTCCATTTGATTTCTGACAATTTATAAATTTACTGTTTATAAAAATGAGAAAATATAACAAAATGCTCGGTAAATGCAAAAATCGTAAATCAGCTCAAAGCATTTGACATCATGAGTATGATATTATGAAATATATCATTGTGTCTCTTCCTAAATATTCTTTACCTAACCTAATATTGTTATTACAGTTAACATATTTTATGATTTACACAACTTTAACCTCTATACCTTATTTTGTACTGGAACTGGTTTAAAAATTGGATAGTGCGTAAATTGTATTTATTGATTGAGTTCTGAAAAAAAAGAATGTGCAAAATTTTACACATAAACTCTAACGAGGATAAGCAGATATCATTGTGTAGGCTTATCACAAGTTTTATGTACAGTGTACACATTTCATAAAACTTGCAAGAAACAATATTTTATATAGCCGCCAAGCATAAAACACGCATATCATATATTCTCTGTGTATTTCTGAACTCCCAGCGGTTGTTAAATAAATCTTTAGCTGATGTTTTAAACATGAAATACAATATATTTATGTGATATAATGGAGTTTAAAAACCATATAAATATCCTAGACAAAACCCATGGCTCATAGAATTTTACGAGCACACTTTATGGTGACACACTGCCTTTAATGATGCTGGATAATGTAACGATTGTGCTGAAGCTCGAAATTACTTAGAACTTTGGGCAATAAGGATCTTGTTTTTTTTTACTGGTGTCCTTCCAAGATAAATAGGAGAGGCTTTAAAAATACATTGAAGTAAAGTATTTATTATTATGACAAGAAAGGAAGAGATTACTTATAATATTTGGAATATTTGGAACACTAAAGATTTGCTTTACTTTCCTAAAAGATATTTTGATTTTTGTAAAACCAGCAAGGAGAAGATTTGTGTAATTTTTATTTTAATTTTGTAGGAATCTAAATATAAGCAT
The DNA here is from genome assembly GCA_038502155.1 of Parochlus steinenii. Classification (NCBI taxonomy): domain Eukaryota; kingdom Metazoa; phylum Arthropoda; class Insecta; order Diptera; family Chironomidae; genus Parochlus; species Parochlus steinenii. Next base: position 5,139,155 of record JAXCIN010000054.1, read on the forward strand.
AGTTTTTTACCCACTTAAAATAGAATTTGTCATATTATATTCAATTTTTATGCCCAACCCCTCGTTTCTTATTCAGTAATAGAATCGAAATAACTAATTATAACTTTGCAAATTGTAACTTAAGTATCCACAGGATACGACTTGATTTGTACCTTCTCACAAAGCAGAAAAAGTTCAAAGTTTTTGTAATGATGACCTTCATTTTAATTTTGTAAATATACAACCATAAAATACAACCTTCAATCCTTACTTCAAAGAGTCCTCACGAAGTTCTCAGAAGAAGCCACTTCAGAAAACTTCCAATAAAAATAAAATTTGAATAAATTTGATTAAATTTATCCACACAACCAGAATGGCAGCCACAAAGAAGATGTCGAACCAAATTTGTATTTGGTTGCTTTTGAATGCTTTTCTATGGCAAACAAGGATCCGCAAAACATTCAATTTCCCTTTCAAATTATAAAAATGTTTTTCGGTTTTTTCAGAGTTTATTCTGAGTTTATTTAGATTTTTCCGGATTTTTGCGATTTTTTTGCTTTAAAAAGGAGATAAAACTTTATCTGGTTTTTTTGAGGTTTCTCAACTTGAAATACGAAGCTGATTTGCAGTTTAAAAGTTCAGATGGTTTTCATTTTATTTGTACATGTTGTTATGGACTTAATTTGGCATGAAAATCTTTGAAGTTAAATTGGAATGAATTCATTCAGCGTTGGGTGAATTATTCGGGTGCTTTATTGTGTGCTTTATTCTAACAAGAATATCATTATGAATGAAATGAAAAGGATGTTTTATTTGTATTCAAATTATGAGTACATATATTTCTATTGCGGAAATTTTTGAGGAAGATATTCAAATTTTTAGAAACATTCGAGGCGAAGTTAAATAAGAATAAATAAAACAACATCAACAACTTGCTGTCAATAGGAAAAATCATAATTTAAATATCTAATGAAAGCTCATCTACAAAATTACTTATTTAGATTGAAATATACTTCAGAAGCTTCAAATAGCGAATAAAAGGGTAACCTTGAGAAACAAATATTATAAATTTGTTGAAGAACTGAAGGCTGCTAAATTTTAACCTTGCAAAAAATTCTATTCATAATGTTCTCTGTTCACTTCACAATTGAATTTGGTTCAATTTGACCGTGTTAACAAAAAATCAATCAATATGGAGTAGTAGCAAGGAGTAGTACCATAAAACCAAATAAACTCGAATGTTATCATATCATATCAGTCTCTCCCTAAAAGCACAAGTTCGACCTCCCCTAAAGCATTATTCTTGAACTAAAAAAATGTCTGAAAATATGAAAAACTGACAAATTCAAACACAACAATGATACCAATTTTTTTCACTACACAAAAAAGTCTCTAACTTTGGATGACAATCCATTTCGCCCAAAGGCTCAATCAACCTAGCCTAACCGAATAAAAAAACCTGAAATAGATTTGTGAATTGAGTGTAGGGCCGAATAAAACAAAAGGAGCGACTTTCGTTCCCCTTTTATTCATCTGCAAAATTTCTTTGGTCCACTCAGCGATTTGATACCTTTTCTGTTCATCTTTCTTCTTTCACCTGGCACTAATTGACGGACGAACATGTACGCAATACCCATAATACCCTCAATGAAAGCTGCCCCGAGAGAAAATTGTGAAATGAGCTTATCCTCCTAAATCCTTGTTTCGTTGTTTGGTGCTTATTGCTTAAATTGTGTAGGAAGGGATTACTATACTGTAATCATTTATGATCATAATTGATGGATGGTTGATTGAATAATGCAAAATTGTTGTTTTGTTTAGTATTGTTTAGTTGACTTTAAAACCATTCATAGAATTCTTAAATATTAATTTATGCACGCAATTTATATTCAGAATAGCTAATGTACAATATTGAGGAAAGCTATAAATCATTATACAATGATAGAATATTATATGGACATCAATTCCAATTCCAATAACACTCTATAATGGATTGGCTTATAACCACAAGAATCAATTGAAAGTGGTGTTGCTTCGTGCTTGTACAAATATTTGAATATCATGTTAACTACAAATGCAATTGATTACCCAAGAGATCGAAAACAATTGATTGATATTCATGGTATACCCTGCAATATATATCATACATGATACACCATATATCAATTCTATTGTTGTGTTCATAATTTTTTAAATGTACGTATAACTTAACAAGTTTGAGCAGAATCCAGTGCATCCTCATAAATTGTGTGTATGAAGAACGATTCGGAAATTTGAATATTCAATATATGAAAATGATTTACTGTAAATGATAATGGAGCTTTGTTGACAAACTATAAATTAAAAACACAATAAAAAACAATGGATCAAAAAATTATTTTTGGAATCATGATAATCATTTTTATGTTTGACTGTAACTTTAGTAACTATGCACTAAAAAAATTTTTAATCAACTTTTAATATTTTACGAATCTTTTGCCTGTATCTTTTTCCAAATCTCTCTTATAATTTTGAATTCATATGCCAGAAGAGCGGAATTTTCCCAAATTTTGGAATATGAGAGAGCATTTCCCCTGAAAAGTATTCAACGGCGAATTTTCCTCGTGATAGAAATATATAATAAGAGTGCATGCCAGCTATAAAATCAGTCGACAGAAATCTTAACTAGAGGCAGGTTTTCATTGAAACTAGACTCGTTTGTGTATTATGCAGTTTTACAGTTGTGCCAAGTGATAAATGATCCATAAATTATAAAATAAATTATTCATAAAATTCTTTGATTGAAAAAAATATCAAAAATACGAAATGTTTATTTCTTAAATATGGGAGAAATATTGCGGGAACATAACAAACAAGAATTCATAAAGTGTTAAACTTTTCGCAAGTCAGTGAACTGAAATTGAGATTGAGGTTCTCACAATTTGGAAAATCCTAACACAATAATTGTTAAAGCTACTTTAAAGTTGTTTGAAAAGGATTAAATTTGCCTCGAAGCTTAATTTAAAAATAATTTATATTGTCTGTTGAAACAGAATATTATGGTATAATGATGTAATTATGTGCTTTTCATCATTTTTTAAGTTTTTATGTGCTTCCAAGCTAAACCGAGCATTAAAATGGATTATATGCTTCCATCTGCATTTGGATTACAGCTGTGTAAACGGTGTATTATCCCATTTATCAAGCACTTTTTGAACTTTTGAAATTTCAAAAATCTCAAAAATATGTGTTAAATTTCGAGTTTCTAAAATTTTATGGAAATATTCAAAAAATGTTCATGGAATTCACAAAATTATAAGAAGTGGAAACCCTACGTGAAAAAAAAGATTACTCATTCTGCAATCACAATTAAAAGGTTTCATGAAAAATTTGTTTTAGCAGGATCACGATCAAGTTTTTGCTGAATAATGAATACCTAGTTCAGTGCTTCATACAACCATACATGAAATGATTATTGTTATATGTTCGCATAGTGGTTGAAACTTTTGCTACGTACTCAGAAAACTAGGGAACCTCAGAAACTTGTTCAACCAAATACGAATTAAGCAATTTGAATGGCAGCAGTTTGTGAACAAATAAAAAAGTGATTCGCAAAAGTTAGTAATGCTCGTAACACTTGTGAGAATTCCAAAAGAACGCCAATCGGATTGAAAGGATTACATGTTATAAATCAGCCATGAAGTCAACAGTGTTTTACCACTACTATGGGCCTCTGCGGTCGAGCATATGCTGTCGTACGTTTAGCACTAAATATTTAGCGTTAACTAGTGCCATATATAGTTTGGTGAGTGTCTTAAGTGTGTCTATCATGAATTATTATACACCGTGTCCCAAATGTTTTAAAGACTTAGTAATTCAAACTTTACATCCACTAAAATATGAGAGCAGAACGTTTAAATGTGTTAACAAATTTGAGCTAAGGTCTCGTAAGATATTTTTTAAATTTAACTTCTGTTGATCAAACTGTTCAAAACTTTGTTTAAAAAAAGATTAAATACTACGAAATCATAAAATTGAACATATTTAAAAAAATTATTTTAAAAGTTTTCAAACATTTGAATCACGACTTACACACCATCTATGTCAGCATTACATTATTCATGCATGATAATGTATACACAATATTATCGATCACATGCCATAACAACCATAATGATGGAAAGAGATTTCCACGAACAATCACTCCACTCCACTGAATAAGTTATTACCAAACTGCAAATAAATTTAGTGGAATATTATAAACTCACTCGAGAAACATGTGAATGATGTTGTGTTTGTTTTCGAGTTTTTCAGGAAATTGGTTAATGTCTTTTGCACAATATTAGTAATGGTAAAGGATGACAACAACATGAACAAGTATTATTTGTACAATTTTACCATTGAAACTTTATACTCAAAATTTCATTCTCTAGAACTTAACATAGATATTTTATTGTTACTCTGAGTAAAGTTTTAAAAGACTTATTAAAGGTCGTGTTTTTCGTAGAACTGTGAACATTAATCTTAGAAGGGAACATTCCTCTCTGTATAATTTTAATGTTATTTTCAAGTTTCATTTGTCTTAAAGTTGAAATTAATGTAATTAAAAAATTGATTTTGTTTTATAAATTATAAATTTATAAGATAATCTTGAGTTATTACACAACACATAAAATTTGCTGAAAAAAAGTTTCACAATAAAAAAATACTATCTAACCAACATTCCACAAATCTACTAAAATATATATTCATTGGCATTTCGTAAGCATTATTTCATCCTTCTTATTTTTTTCCTCCTCCAGAATATATCGATATTGGTGATTTTGCTGTATTCGTGGCAAATCAGTGTGAACATGAGGAAGTATCAAGATCTTGGTGAAGTATATTATGGTAAAGATAAATTGCTCGGGAAAATGTTCAACAGATATCAACTAATTGCCTTTTATGTTGTCGTTTCCCGTAAAGTAGGTGTCCAAATATCATATTATGCAATCATCGGCACGCAGTTTTCAATGATCGTGTTGAGCGTAGTGCTGATACTAGGGATTTATACAGTAAGCTCTCTTAATTCTGGTATTTTATGCATTAGCAGGGATTGGAACAGATTTATTTGAATATAGTTGATCAAAACTAATTATTTTGTGGTATTATTTGAAAATGTTTGGATATTATTTCGGTTGTTATTTAAAATCCATATATTGAGCTTTTTCATAAGTTAGCATCATGAAAGATTACAAGTATATGGAAGTGTGTGTTTAACTACCTTTTAACATATTATTATTGATTTACTGGAGTTTCTAAAGATTTAATATCGATAACAGTTAGTATAAAGGTAATAAAAATTTCAAAAATCCTCATTAATTATATTATTTAAACTAACGTATACCCGTATTGGGCAGTAGATCTAATTTAAAGGGTCAAGTTTGTTCAAATTGTGTACTTCAGTGTGGGAAATAATTTTTATTAGTATCAAATGTGAAGATATAATGTGAAAACCCTCGATTTTATTGGATTCCAAATTACTTTTTTAAATCAATAGTGTTCAAAACACTTTAGTTGCCTTGTTCAATAGTAATCAATTTCGATTTTATACTGCCCGTTTTCAAAACATATACGGTACTACAAACTCTAGAAAATCCAATAAAACGTTTCATAAATTTCATTTTGTCATTCTTTCACGTCATTTTAAAAATATTATGTTATTTTATGCTTTGTTCGCTGGATTTATTTGAAATTTCGCTTTTTCGAGTTTTTCAAGTATTTTATAAACCGTCATAGATGTTTTTAAAAGCTCACTGGCTTTTGTCAATTCTTCTGCTATTTTTACGGTTTCAGATTTTATTATCAACAAACATTCACCTTTTTATTACTGCATTCTATTCTTTAAAAACAAAAACATCGAATAAAGGTGCCCGTACATGCGGTTGTCGTGAACAAAATTTTTTTGAAATCTAACAACAAATTTTAGTCTGATATAATTTTTCTATAATTTTCGGTCATCCATGTACAGGCACCTTAAAATATCTCGATTAAAAACTCTGTAAAGCAAAATAAAATCTGAAAATATTTTTGAATGAAAATTCATACAATAGATGGTTGGAAAATTTATTATAGCTAGCTACCTCTGCCACAAAAATGCCAAACATTTTTGCAGCTTTTTAAAAATAAAATTGTTAAGAGTTCTCACAATTTTACAATTTAATTTTAAAGTATTTAATATTACCTGCTAATACCATCAGCATTCAATGTCAAACTAGTTTCTAGAGCCTTATTTGAAACTCAAAAAGGCTCCAATATTTTGGATTAATTCAGATTTATTGAAGATTTATTAAAATATTACAGCTGCGAAAGGATATTTTTATTCATAGCCTCAGAGCATTTATTGAAATTCGTTTACATACGCTCGGAAAAAAGATAACAACAAAAACAAAAAATGTTATGAATACATACGATGAAAATTCATATGTATCATTAAAAATGTGAGACGAGCTTTGTAAATAGACTGCAAGCCACTTTTGAAATGACATTGTCTGAGAGCTTTTGGTTTCTTTTAAGCAAAGAATTTAGAAAATTTTGGATCTTTCAATATAATTTTTTTAAATAATAAACAATACTAGAAAAATCAAATTGTAAAACAACATAAAATAAGTTGAAAAATCTGTTCAATTTCTGCTAAACACAATAACCACCGAATAATTACAACAAGACAGCAGTTATACCAAATTATTCAATTCAGGAAAATTCTGGCCTGGTCGTTCCGTGGATCGTTGGATTTTTAACTTTTATGGCGCTGGAGGCTGTTGCTATGATGTACTCCAACGTCCTTAGGGACCACATTTATGGGGTGGGTACTACAAAAGCACGCCACAAGACATTCTAATTAAAATTTTTATTATTGCAGCAATTTGATGGACTGTGTAAGGCTGAAGTGGCCTTTTTCATATCACGTGCCGCCTTCAATGTAAAGTTTTTGCTCTTAATAAACCCTTTTTTATTCAAATTTTGCTATCATTTCATCATTGCTATAAAATTATTTCAGAGGTGGTGATTTTCTGGATAAATATAATCAAATCATAATTCAATGAAATTGTGATTTTATGAATTTATTCTTAATCAACTTTCAAATTTAAAATCTCTTCTATTCGATATAAAATTCGATCCAATTCATTTTTTTAATGGTTGTTTAATTGTTTAAGTATCAAAAACCATCATCCCAAGCTAATAATTTTCCTTGCTCTTTTCCGCTTCAGGCGCTCGCCATTTGGAGTGTGATGAGATTTTATCATTTATTACGTGCCGGCATAACTTGGAAGCTAAATGACAACGTAATAGAATTGTGACAAAACTCCAGTGATGAGAAAACCACCTCGGCGTCCAATCTAGAGGACGATGCTGAGTACAATTTAGATACTTCCGAGAAGCACGCACACAAATTTGGCGACAAATTTTACACCAAGTGCAGTGATAACGAGGACGATAAAATAATTGGATACGGCAGCGATGAAGACGATTCTTTGCTGGTTGTGTATGATAATAATTCTATAGTGTCATTTTGATGGGCAGATATTAGAAATTTCTCCCTATTTAATGTCTAGTCACTAGTTACTAATGTAAATATTATATTAAATGTAAAAAACAATGTAACATATTTAAAATAATTGAGTGTTAAACTGTTGATTGTTAAAGTAAATATTTTTGATATTTATACCATGCTGTAATATAGACGATAAAACCTATGAAAAATAAAACGTGCAATGGAGATTGCATTATTCATACAAGTGGCGACTGAATAATGAATTGAGTTGAGTAGTACTTGGAAGCTTTTGTTTGAAGGTATCTGCAAAGAGTTCGGATAAAATGCTGAGGACTGAAATTTTAATTTTTTTTGAATTTTTGAAATGCTTCTGTGAATTTTATACAATGCGAATGATATTTAAAAAACAAGCTGTTTAAAAAACTCTTGGCTTCAATCCTTAATTTCAATAAAGCTAAATGAACTCAAAAGCCATTTTACCCCAACATGTATTTCAAAGAAAGGTAATTCTAGGTAGGTGTACCACAAATATGTAAAGAATCTGTGAAGCATGCAAAAGTTTACAAACAAACCCTTGACATAAGACTCTTCTATAATTAGAATTATGCTTGAAATAGTATAAACGATTCTTTGACGTTTTGAACGAAACGATTCACTATAAAAATGGTATGGAAGCGATAAATGCTCATTCATTGCGTACTCAAAATGTTCAAACGATTAGGTAAATATGGGCATATGCAAATGTTTGAAACTGATGTTATCATTAGCCTGACTGTTGCCTAAAAAAGTGAAAAATAAAAAATGATTCCCATAAAGTTAAATGTGTTATGATCCCAAAATAAACCACAAAAACCAACCAAAATAATAATATCAAGTTTAACGAGACTTTTTACTACTTTGAATAAAAAATTTAAAAAACTGTAATGATTTAGATCGACAGGAAATATAAATGAAAATTCAAAAGCTTTCAACAGGTGTTGCCGGAATGTTATTAATAGAATTTTTAAATCTAAAACATTATTGTAACGATACCCCAATTTACCGCAATTTATTTCGAATGGGACTTTTTGCCCTCCAAACACGACCACGTAATATCGCAACATAACAATTTTGCAAATTTCGAAGCATCAGTAGCATCATAGCATTACAGAATTTTCCTCGGTTTTTGCTGGTAACTGGGGGAAAATCCAGTGTCAAGAGATCAAGCACAGCATGGTATTTATGAAACATTTTAACATAATTTTCATCTCCGACGAGATGTAGTCTAAAGCTGAAAATAAAATTAGGGGAAATTGAAGGAAACTTCAAGGGAGCTTTAAAGCTTCTAACTATTTCATTATATCCCTTTTTCGAGCATTTCAATTGTGATGTACAAGAAAGTTCAAGTATTGTATGTTTATCTCTTTTGTATGGCGTAGTTAGGGACCTGCGAGCCCAAGATTTTCGACTCGAGCCGAGTCGCGAGTCGAGTCCACAAAAAAGGTCGAGTCGAGTCGAGTTTCGAGTCGAGCCAAAAAATTTTAAATTTGAAACTTTAGACTTACAAAATTACAAGTAAAAAATTGTTGTATACATTTTCAGGGTTTTTCAACCTTCTCTGATTTTTCCTGACTTCCCTGTACATAAATCTCAAAAATATCCGGAAAATATTGAATGATGCGAAAAAAAGGGCCGTGTGTCCGGTGGTTTGGTGGATTTGCAAACGACCAATCTGACCTCCCCTCGAACCGATTCCGGATTTTTGATGCCAATCGACTTGGTATCAAATCGTTGATATTTTTGGTGATGATGACTCCACCGGTAGGTCACTAGAAATTCCCAAAGTCAGGTTTTCCATACAAAAAAACTTGTGTTTTGAAAAATTAGAGATATAGCTGTGGTCTCTTCAGAAAAAATGTTTGAGATGATGAGTTGAGTCAAGAAATGTATCGATGTTTGGTCCACTACCTGCTGGGAGTCAACTGGGAGTCATCTGGTGGTACCAGACAACTTTTTTAAAAAAGGCTTAGAATCTCATGATTCGTCCAGAAAATTCGTGATTTGAAAACAACAAGCAATCTGTTTGCTGCATTTGCGCTCAATTTTGAATAAGGCTGCCAAAAATTAAATAAGGACTCGAAAAGTCGAGTTGAGATGTTCGAGCCGAGCCGAGTCTCGAGTCGAGGCTTGACTCGCGAGTCGAGTCGAGTCTCGAGTTCTCGCAGGTCCCTAGGCGTAGTATTACTTTAATTAATATTCAAAGTATTTAGAATTGAAGAAACATCAATATAAAATTTTTGTATTTAGCTCCTACCATTAAATCTATACAAAACTCATTTTAGTACACCTAATTAATTCATGAAGTTTTGAAGTGTGCGAACAGAGTGAGTGCATCAAGCATCACTTGAAAGTTTTTATTGCGCAACTATGCAATTCAAATTTATGTAAAATTAAGAGGCTCAAGTTGTTCACGAGCAAACTTTATCGTCAGCAATTTCGCAAGCTCAACAATTCAGCAGAAAGCATCAACTATTTTCTGATGATTAAAATCGTTAAGTGGATGCCTATTGTGTGGGGTAGAATGGTTATAATGGTGAAATATTATTCAAATTTATGCATTTCAACAGATTGGATACTTTTTCAGTTCTTTGTTTACGAAAAATCTGTAGAGAAATCCATACCACTTTGTAATGTGAATATTGTATATAGTACATTATATTATATTTTACCATGAACATTTTATCATTCCCAGACTAGAGTGCTATAATATTGAGAGTTAAGCTTCATCATTTGCTGCAAATATAAAAATAATAAATATGGTTTGTATTTGAAAAGGCTTTCGATAATATGCGATAAAGTTGAAAAAATAGGTTGTACTTAGTATTCATTTAAAAATGATATCAAAAACAACAAAATTCATAATAAAACTGGTCGATAGCGTTATTTGTTTTCATTTTGAAGCATATTTTGAAGCAAGAAGATATTGATATAAGGATTAACTGTTGATAAATATAACGCAAACTTGCGAAGTACATGTATTTTCTTTTTTAGTTAGACAGAACAAAAAGCTTCCAAATATGAATTCTTACTATCCGGAAGATTAACGATGTGCTTATTTAAATTGAGAGCACGGTGAGTACCAAAAAAAAAAGTATTATTATTATACTTTGAGCTGATCCAAACAAAAAAGAGTAGAAGCTGCTTGGATCATAAGCGTCAAGATTGCAACAAGCAAATTAAAAAGTCAATCCAAACTAAAAGCAACCTCGCAACCTTCCGCAAAACTTTTAACAACTTTTTAATTTTATTAGCCGAACACTGAAAGCTCTAATTGGCAGAAAATAACTTTCTCACTGCACCAAATTAAATTAGGGAAACAATTGCACTCAAATTAATTTTAATTATAAAGTTTTCTGGAGCTTTTCGAGTAGCTGAAACTTTTCCTGGCGCTGATTATAAGAATAAAAGAAAAGTTGGAGAACGGACAAAAAGTCTTGAATATTTGAAAAAATCTTTGTTTGTGAAAATCTTAGCGGATTTTATCTCAAAAACAAATCGAATTGCGCTCAAGTCTAAAGTTTTACAACAATTAAAAAATTTTCCTTAGAAAATTCAAAGTGCAGATCCAATTTCATTGAATAAAACATGTTCTCCAAATGCATTTTTCGGATCATCCGAAATCCAATAAAATATTTATATGGATGAAAATAGACTGCAATTAGAGTTGTCAAAGCTGATTTTAGTTTACTACAAGGGGTAATTGTATCGAAGGATACAGTTCTAGCAATATTAAATGTTAACGTTGAATATCATGAGGACTTGTCGAGCTTATGAAATGATACAAATAATTCAGAACATTGAGAGACTTTTTTCAACTTTTTTAATCCCATAATGGAGTTGCATTGAATATCTTTGATCATAAGATAAATATTAAATAACATTATTATCTGACTAAGCTGGTCGTATTTTCACATTATCGTTAAATGCCAGATTAGGTTTATTACTATCAATAAACGTGCTAATGTCCTTTCACCAAAATTTCATTAAACCCACAATAAATGGAAATGGAATTAGCAAACATCGAGCCAACAAACTGTACCAAATAGTACCAAAATGATGTGAAGTGCCTCGATTACAATTATACTCACAATCAATAAGCATTTGCCATATTTTGCAATACGAAGTACATAACAATAATAATTTAACAATAATTCCAACAATAAACAGTTATGTTAAATAGAACGTGCGTATATAATAACAGAATGCTAAAAGCTTTACGAAAAATATTTAAGCTCAAAAGCCAAGCTTTTTCTAAATCTCGGACTTCAATTAATGTCAGCTGACTATACAAGTATCTATACAAGAACATAAATCTGACAGGCATCCTTGAATGAAATTATGAATTGAAAAATAATTCTTCTATTTTCCACACCATTAAATAAGTATCAAGACAGTAAGCATAAGATGCTTATCATTTGCAGCCAGAAACAGATTCTTCTTCTTAGCTAATTCGAATGTTGTATATTATTTATTGTTCAAAATTGAAGCTTATTTAAGATTGCCAAGGATCCTGGGTAATTAAGGAGCTTATAATTTGGGCTATGTTAACTCTAGACTCCATTGTACAGACTTTGTAGACTGTTGAGTCTAGAAGAATAGATATGGCAAAATTCGACTAACTTTAATGCCCCCAATTATGCAAAATGACTTGCCATTACAGAGAAATTTTATTATATTTGAATAATGTGAAGAAAAGTAAGGAATTTTAAAAGGCTAGGATGTTTTAGAAAGTAATATTATTCACTTGAAGTGTCATATCATTTTTTTAAGAAGCTCTCTTCTATTTGTCATTTTCAAAAATAAATCATCAAAAAGAATAATACATTCTTCTTAAATCACAATACATTAATAAGATGTGACATCCTTTTCATCTTACACTGTTTGCTGAACATTCCTATACTTCAAAAAGTTTATAAACATAAATAAAGCTTCGTAGGTCATACTGATCTATTACAAAAGTAAACGCAATTATTCGTGACAAAGAAAAATCCATCCAATAAAGAGAACGAAAGAAAAAGCTAGAAGATAAAAAAGAATAAATAATTATGTGCATACTTTTCTATCCCATCTTCCATCAATATTCAAGTAAACTCGGGCATTCAAGATGATTCAGGCATTCAATATTTCAATGAAATGAATAAAAGGAAAACACATAAAGGACCATAAACATGAATGGTTAGAAATTTCTGAAATACTGGTGATACTGATGGAGAAAATAGAGCTTCAGTTACAAATGGTCAAACTCATATTAATTTCAGCATATTCATTCAACATTCTAATTGCGACTTGACTCTTCCTTACATACTCTTCTCTTGGTTTGCTAGTAAAAAATTGTGTCATGGTTTTTATTTGTTTTTAATTTCAATGATCAATAGTTTACTTATTGGGGACAACAATTTGCCTAAAACTATCCATAAAATTTTAGAATTTAAAGAAAAATTTGGATGCTTTAAAGTTAATTCTAAATTTCCAACAAAACATCACAGATTCTGTGAAACCCTTAGAATAGTGCCAAAAGAAATGGTTTGGCAGTTATTTATCACAAACGATAAAAGCAAATGTAAACACATTTTTGCACAAACCCTTTTTTGTGCTTCCCAAGTGCTTCCACAAAAATTATTCAAATATATAATAAAAAAACACCCGAGTATTCCATGTAAGTATCTTTTTTGAGAGAAAGGCGCTTCAGATACGTAATTGTTATGATAATTTGATGTTTCACAACATGGAATTAAATTGAAATATTATTTAAATTAGTCTAACCAGTTTTTCTGTCGAAATTATTCAAAGCATCAACAAGTAACTGATTTCTATTCCCTATGAGTTGAAAAAATCAATTTAACTTGAAAGCTTCTGAGAATCCATCGCATTGATTTATATTGATTGCTGTAAGTATTTATAACAAATTCATCCTTTAAATCCCCACAGATTTTCCATAAACCACCAGATTTCTTAATTAATTAGCAATTTGTATTATTGTCTCGTTAGACAACATCTTGCTAGCTTCAATGCATTCATAAAAAGTTTCCATTCCTCGTATCGTATCTTTTTGCCCCACTTTTGCCATCAACATACAAAAACAGGAGCTGAAAAAGTTTCCGCCTGATTTGCTTTGTTAACGCTCATAATAATCATTGTCTACAGACTTTCTTACGAAGTTTCTTTGGGGAGCGCTGCTCAACCAGCCATTTGAACGCTGCGTCCTTGTTGTTAGCAGTTTAATGTTTAGTAATAAGAGAAACTTTCTTTATGGATCTTTACGTGACTTTTGATTGTGATGTATATTTTCTTTGATTTTTCAGATCTATTAAGCATAGTATGTTGTATAAAGTTTATTTTAAGAAAATATTTAAGCTTTTAAATTTAAGATTAAATTTGTATTTTAAAATTTTTCAAGAATATGCAATAAATGCTTAAAGCCTTCAATTCAAATGGAATATATTTAATTAATATTTCAAACTTTTTTGAATTATAATTCAAAATGTTGCTTACAATAAAAAACAAAAGTTGAATAAATTCAATATCCATTAAAAGTGTAAACAAGGTCAAACTTTTACACTTTAGGAATTATAGAATTTAAACACATCGAAGATGCAAAACTTTTCAAGACGCTCGTCAAAAGTTCTAGACCAACAAAATATTCTCTTTTTATCGGGCCTCTTAAAGTCTTAAAGCATCTTTCTTCCATAAACTTGATAAATTGTTTAGATAAAGTAACACTGTTGTTGCTTTGACTTATCGATTTTTTATTATTTTGTAATATCTCATACATATTTAAATGTGAATCAATCATAAAAGATCCCTCGCAATTTGCTCCAACACGTTACTCGAATAAAGTATCGCGTTCATCGACGTTCATTTCATTTTAATTGACACATATTTTCTGACGAGCAAATAATTTGCTACTTGCAAGTTCTTGCATGGATTGAAAGCAGATTGTGTTTTAGTAGCTGTTTATGATACGAGCAGGGATTTGGTTTGGAGGGGTTTGTGTTTTAATATAATCTTCTCTCTGATTTTTCAGTGATGTTTTTCCATATGAGTTACCTAATAAAAAATGAGTAGGTGTTTGCATCCTTTTGCATACTTTTGAGATCTGAACCATGCAACATCATCGAGGTGAAAAAAGTTTAAATTAAAAATTCTCGCAACCGTATTCATACAGAATGAAATTCTCCATGCAAATGATCAAGTGAACTCTAAAATGTTCAAATATGTTTTAAAAAAAACTGACATGAGTATATTTTTGACACCTTAAAAAATGATATATGCTTCTGAATCATGCACTTTCATTTCATATTATTGAAATTTTTATATATATTACCTGATATTACGATGAAAAAATTGTTGAATATTGTTTCAAAATAAATTTCCTTCTACTTCAGTTCGTTGAATTAAACCAATTGTGTGAAGTTCGAACAGAGATGTGAGCTTTCAGTTTGTAATAAAATACTCAATTCACGGATTCTTCAAAACAAAAGCGGAAACTTGTGCTTTTGTGTATAGAATTCACAGTAAAGCTTTCGAACAATCATGGTAATTGAAATAGTTTTTTATGTTTCTTTTTTCAGCACCTTTTATTCGAGTTAATTCTCGTAAAACTCCATTTATGCACGTCTTTCTGCCGCCTGCAGCAAAAAGCTACACAAAATACGGTTGAGTATTCAACAAATGTTTAATTTCGCTCACACCGACGATGATTAATGAGTGAAAGTTCAGCCATTTCTCCGGCACATAAATAAAAATGCTGCCAAGATTTTGCTTTCGTTTGCTTGATTACAGAGCTGGGTACTGTTAAAAATAAATTATTTTTTATTCAATTGGCTATAGTATAAAATTTTAAGAATTGTAAAGAAGTTTTTCTATTTTAAAAATAAATTTTACATTTTAATATTATGTAATATTTATATGATGAAATTTTTAACAGTGACCACAAACCGAGGAAATGAATAATTCGCGAGAAATTGAATGAGGCTGATTAGCCTAAAGTTCTGTGCGCGAACGTGCACATGTTGCCAAATAACCCGTAGCGAGTTTTCCGTCTCATTGCTTTGCAAGCCCATTTTTCATGTTTCTGATGCCACACAAACAGTAATGCTATAGTAATGCCTGTAAGCGCCGAGTGTAAGACTCCAAGGTAGATAAAGGTTTTTACGCGTTTTGTATTTTGTCAGAATACAAAAAAACGGAAACCATTTTTCAACCGCAATTTACGGGGATCTCCTTTGTTTAGTGAATCCTCGTGCGGTGTGTATTTTCGGGTTTCACTTTAACGTTTGCTAAAATGGTGTTTGAATAACGAAAACCACTTTTGAGTTCGGGTTTTATTGGGTGGATTGAATTATTCTCTAATATAGTAAGCAAGTTCTGTTTATTCATATATTTATATAAAAATAACGCTAACTGAGCTCTAATAGCTCGAAATCCTTAAGACTTTTGTATGGGCATCTTAGTCTTAAAAGGTTTATCCATGTCATAGAATTTGCTTTGGATAGTTTTTGGACCAGTTCCACAACCCTCCTGGTGACCAGCCAGGATCCAGCAAGACATGTTTTCAGTATATTTTACCATAATTTTTACTTTTTACCGAGAGTTTGGGTCGAGGTAGAGTTTTGGTTTCAAAGAAAAAATAGTCAAGGTAACGAGTTGATCCATATGAATGAGGTAATCTCATGAGATGAACTCTCCAGCAGCTGGTGGCATGACTTGGTGGCTTTGGACAACATTTTTTTTTAAAACCTTAGAATTCCACAATTCGTCCAGAAAATTCGTCGGGGTGGAGTTTTGTCAAAGTAAGGAGTTGATCCATATGAATGAGTTCACCACGAGCTGGTGGCATGACCTGGTGGCTTTGGACGACTTTTTTTTTAGTCTTATAATCTCACAATTCGTTCAGAAAACCAAGTAAATCGTTATTTTGCATGTACTGGCACTTTTATCTTGGTGCCACTACCTGGTGCTACTTCCAGAACTAGAGAAGAGGTACAGCTTATGTGTTTTTAATTCAAATCTTCGGGAGATAATTGGGATTATTATTGTGTCACGGGTTCGTCCAGCCCTATTTTTTGCCATAACCTTTTTTGAGACCACTTTTGAGAATGTTAACTATTTGATACCATATTAACTAAATCCTGGGATTCTTCCCGGGTAATACACTAGTGTAAATATAATTAATACCAGTAAATAAGACCAGTAAATAAAAATTTATTACAATCAGGAGACCAAAAATTAAATCAATTTCAAACTTTTCCACCCCAATTGCTTCCACGTACTTCACACCTAATCTGCATATATATTCCATCATGTGAACTGGCTTAATTGAATTTTGCGAGATGACAGCATATACATAGATTTAAAATCCGTTGGTATTAAATAATTTTTTGATTTAAATGCTTTTATGCTTTATGCTGAATATTGAAATTTAATGTGCTGATCCTATTATCGAATTTTGCATATATTGTGAGCAGTGAGTACATATAATTGAATTATTATTTGCTTACCATTTTTGCTTGATGCTATCGAGAATAAATTATGCAAATGCCTGTGCAATTTCATGCCATATATGGTTGCTAAAATAGGAAATTTTCTTTTTGTTTTATGCTTCCCGGCCCTCAGACATGCTATTAAAAGATTTTCTCAGTGTTCCAACGTTTCGATCCTCATTTTATTGGATCTTTTTCAAGGATATGAGCTATAAAATACATAAAATACATAAAATACATAAAATACATGAAAAAATGTTTAAAACTAAAAAGCCCGTAAAACATGTAAAGCATGTTTTTATGGAAAAGTTAAATATGTTGGTTGACTTACATTATTAGTTAGTTATGATTGTAATTAATTTTGACTTAATAGATCATAACAGATGATGTAGGTGCAATGCTAAAACTAATAAATAAATATATATAAGATGCGTTCACACATAAATCACAGTTTGGTAATTACTTATTTCTAAATTTGCGAACATTTTGTTGCCAATTGGCTCTGTGAAACACATCAACATGGTAATAAAATCAAATTTCAAATTAAATTTGAAATATCATGACAATTAAAATAAATATCAAAACAAACTGAAGTGAACTGTTCACTTGAGTATAAAAAGTAATATATATGGGGGTTTTTGGGGCTTTTGGGACGAAAATGTTAACTTTCGTTTCAAAAAGAGCGCAAATTAATTTCAAATAATTTTAATTATTTAGATGAATTTACGATCTTTGAGTGTTAAAAAAAACACTCAAATAAAAAACACTCAAAGATCGTAAATTCATCTAAATAATTAAAATTATTTGAAATTAATTTGCGCTCTTTTTGAAACGAAAGTTAACATTTTCGTCCCAAAAGCCCCAAAAACCCCCATATATATTACTTTTTATACTCAAGTGAACAGTTCACTTCAGTTTGTTTTGATATTTATTTTAATTGTCATGATATTTCAAATTTAATTTGAAATTTGATTTTATTACCATGTTGATGTGTTTCACAGAGCCAATTGGCAACAAAATGTTCGCAAATTTAGAAATAAGTAATTACCAAACTGTGATTTATGTGTGAACGCATCTTATATATATTTATTTATTAGTTTTAGCATTGCACCTAAGCATCATCTGTTATGATCTATTAAGTCACCTCATTAATTACAATCATAACTAACTAATAATGTAAGTCAACCAACATATTTAACTTTTCCATAAAAACATGCTTTACATGTTTTACGGGCTTTTTAGTTTTAAACATTTTTTCATGTATTTTATGTATTTTATGTATTTTATGTATTTTATAGCTCATATCCTTGAAAAAGATCCAATAAAATGAGGATCGAAACGTTGGAACACTGAGAAAATCTTTTAATAGCATGTCTGAGGGCCGGGAAGCATAAAACATAATTTCAACATACCAGACGGGTTTCCACAATTTAGGAAATTTTCATTTGTTTTTCTAACTAAGCGCCTTTACAGTTTTTCATGCTCTTGGCATTTATCACGATTGATTAATAAGTCAACGAGAAAAGCGCGGAATTCATGGAAATGGTAAATCTGGTTTACAGGTAAAATGAGCACACATTGCTCATTGCCCAGTAAATATTGGACATTGAGTGATTTGATTACCATGGCATTTTTTACTTTAATGATTGTGCCATGATATAGTGAAATTGTATATGAGATTATATAGCCTTTTAGGTTATTTTGTTGATGTTTCAAAGGACATTTTAACAAATTGGAAACAAATTGCGTTTTCAAAAGGAGTCATTTTGATTTTAATTCAAACTTAATATGATTGAATATAATCTCGAATTGATTTTTCTGATTTATCTTAATGTCAGGAAATATTCTAAAATAATTTTTATTTTATTTAGAGGGTTCCATTGATTTATAGTTTTTGAATTCAAAAAGCGTATTTGATTTCTGAAACAATAAAGTTAATTAACGAATGATCTGAATTTAAAGCGAGAACAGTTTTTGCATAATAAAATTTATTTTTACCAAAAATATATCTCAACACTCCTAAACTTTTAAATCCTATCCCTCTTAAATTCCAAACCATAATTCTTACATTTCTATGAAAAGTTTTCCACTTCAAATGCTTTAAATGCAATATGCAATTTGTCTATCATATCGGTAGCAGTCATACTCCTTCCTTTTTCCTGGTAAGCTATACTGTTGCAAAGCTTTGTGAGATAAGAAGCTGCATAACATGCAACAACAGCTGGTTGCAGTTTTTCCTGTGGACTTTGAATCGCCCAATGAAAAAATATAGCCACTGCTCCAGCTAGAATATCACCTTGGCCTCCACATCTTCTATTTGAGCCACCTAATGTACAATTTATTGTAAGCTGATCTCGAGTATCATAGATTAAGTCAACAGCCGCCTTTTCTAGGATTGTTGCATGCCTTCCAAGCTTTTCTATTGATATTTGCAGTTTGTTTGGATTATTACCAAATAACCGTTGAAACTCCATAGCATTTGGCGTTAAGATCACATTTGGATAGTTATGAATAATAGATGCGTCTCCGGTTAGAAGAAAAAGGCCGTCTGCATCAATTACTAAGGGAATTTCTTTTTTTTTGCACTTTTTTATTAAGTCAGTAACTGTCTGAAGAATTGCGGGGTCACGACCAAGACCTGGAAGCATAAATTGTTGTTAGAAACATAACAGTTTTATAGTTTTTCGGAAATTCTTTGGAAATACCTGATCCAATAACAATTACATGCAGTCGCTCCAACCATGGCTCTATTAACCGCAAAGCATCAGGTGAATCTAGTAAAGGATGTACAATAAGTTCTGGAGAGTATGATTTTATGGGTGTAGCTGCATTCTGAGGACAGAATATGTGCTAAAAGATGAAATAAAGATTTATAAATATTCGTTCGATCCACTAAAGCAAAATTAACCCACAACAAGATCAGCACCAACTTTAAGAGCACTAATAGCAGCAAAATATGGGGCACCAGTATATTCTAAAGATCCTCCGATAATTCCAATTCTTCCAGCTTGTCCTTTATGAGCATCCTCTGTAAGTGGTGGTACTAAAAAAGTTGAATTTAATGACAAATATAATGACAAGATACGAAATAAGTAAAAAACAAGACATACCAATCCTACGCACTCTCTCAATCCATTGACTACAAGAAGACATGTTGTTGCTTGTTTTCTTGAATGGCCAATTAGGACGAGAACTCAGTACTTTAGTTAAATTTAACAAAAACTTCATAAATATAGCAAAAACAAAACAAAAACAAGAGAACTGTCAATAAAATTTGTTTGGTTATGTTATTGTTTTCTTCCGCGGGTATATTTTAGAAATATTTTTGAAGATTCAAGATTTTTAAGATGGAAATCGACTTTGGAGAGCTGAAAAATGACACAGGGTTTATTACAAAGGTCAATAATGTCAAGGAAGCTGTGGAAAATATAGATAAAGCTATCAAAGCAAGGTAAGCTATTGATTTTGAATCTAACACGGGTTGTTGCATAGAAAGCATTTTTATTTAATAAGTTTTGTATTCGTTTCTAGCGCTGAAATCAACTACGAAGAGCTAACATCCCAGGAAAAAGTTACATATGACTTATTTTTGGCATACTCAATCAATTCTCTATTTTACATGTACCTGAAAGTAAATGGAACTGACCCCAACACAGTAAATCATCTTTTAATAACATCTGGAAGCCTAAATCACAAGTATTTCTAATCTTTTTAGCACAATGTAAAAGCTGAACTGGGCCGAATCAAGGAACTTTTCCAGAAAGACAAGGAAATCCTTGAATCAAAGACATTGAGACCAAAACTGAACCAACCTGCAGCTAAAAGATTCGTTAAAGGTGGATTATATGACCATAAACAGAAAAGCGATGACTTCAAAAGACGTCATCACCAGCAGAACTCCAATAAATTTGTTCACAATAAGATTGGTTACAATAAGCTTCCAATTACTCAACAGAACAAGAAAACTAGATTTGATGATTAGAATATTTTTAAAAATAAATCTTTTAAATTGAAATTGATCTTTTAATTTTTTAAGCTATTTTGATAAAAAGTTCATTGCTCGCTCAAGATCATAAACAATGATCCATAATTAAAAATATTCCTCTTGTTTCACCTAAACATACTTTCTCTGGCATCTCAACTCCATATTGTAATTTACTACTCTAGCTATTTAGACGATGTTATTTAGTTGTTTTGATTACAAAATAGAATGCTCATAAATATTTACTTGTTCTAGCTGCTAAAAATCAGCAAACTATCTATACAAAAACCAAATATCTATCTAATAATTATAAATGGTATTATTAACATCATATTTTCTACTCGAACAATAAAAGTCCCTTTGTGAATAATTTAGCTTTGTTTCATAGAATTTATTAATCAAGAATTAATTAACACTTTTCGAGGAAAAAAAAGTACATTTTCAAAGTTATGGGTGCAAGAACAATATTACTAATACGTAGATACATGTTGAATATTTTTACACACTAATTGTGAGGAAATTACAAAGAAAAATGAAAATACAGAAGATTTCTGTAAATTAAATTTAGTTTTCATTTAGTTTGTCATCAGAATCTGATCTTTCGTAGAAAAGCTTAGCTTTCTGTTGCTCGAGCTTGGCAATTTTCTCGTTAGCTTCCTGCAGCTTTTCCTCGAGCTGCTTGATAATCATCTGATTTTTTAAAGACTCACTTATATTTTCTTGGATGAAAGCTAAGGGATCAATTGGACGACTGTCGTGGCAACGCATTAGGACCTTAGTCAGCGACTCCAGCACTCCACTTTTGGTCAAATAATTACGGAAGTCTTCTTTAGTAGTGTCGATCGGCTAGATGAAAAATAATAATTATCAATTTTACGCCAAAATAAAGCAAAAACCTTTGATAACGCTTGAAACTTACTTTGAAACTCACTGTGAAGCTCATTATAGATTGATTTATAATTTATTTCTGGGAAAAACAGCACAATAGCACAATGAATTGATTTGGTCGAAATACTGGAAGGTTTAAAAAAAACGATGTGCACTGTTTGAGGACGATTTTGATTCTGAAATTCTGCAATTTCGATCGGATTTTTGAGGAACGAATAACAGTTATTTTGCGAAAAAGAGACGGGAAATAAAATTTACATCCAGCGTGATAATGCAGAGTCAAATAAGGAAAGATCAAACTTTTAAAAAAGCGAATTTGTCTGAATAATTGTTACTATGCTATCTTAGCATGTTTTGAAATCTTCAAGAATTCGTTATTACTTACATTTTCTTTATTTGCAGACACAAAAGCGAGCATATTGGCAGTTTATTTGGTATGCTTATAAGTTATAACTTAATTTTAGTTACGAGAACAATAAAAACAGTTTTAAATTTTAAGACGCCACCAAGAAATTTCTAAGAAAGTAAATTAGGTAGGGGTATATTAGTGTTGCCAGCATGTATACATCTTAGATTAAGTTAGGGATTTTACGAGAAAAAATATTCAAAAAATTGCGACAAAATATTGGTCTAAAATTTTCTGGCTGAAGGAAAGTAATATTTAAGAAAATCTCAGACTCCATGTATGTGAACAAATCTTTATTTAAAATATAAAATCACTTAGTTATTCAAAGACAATTCCTTGAGCAAGAGGCAGAGTTGCGGAATAATTCAGCGTAATTGTTGATCTTCTTACATATTGCTTCCAAGCATCAGAGCCACTCTCGCGGCCACCACCAGTGTGCTTCTCACCACCAAAAGCTCCTCCAATTTCTGCTCCTGATGGCGAAGTATTAATATTAACGATCCCACAATCCGAGCCATTTTCAGTGATCCACTGGAAAGATAAAGAGGTTGCAAAGTTGTTTGAGGATCAAGAATTCTGTAATCATAATAAATCAAAAGGAATCTTTGTTAAACTAACCTTGAAAGAAGATCCAATATTGCTTGTGAACAATGCCGAAGAAAGTCCATGATCCACTTCATTATTCCATTTAATTGCTTCATCCAAGTTCTTTGCCTTCAAAACATAGACGATTGGGGCAAAAGTCTCTCTCTTCACAACAGGTGCATCATGAGCCAAATCGGTAATAATTGTTGGCTCGACAAAGTATCCGGCACGATCAATTAATTTTCCTCCCACAGCGATCTTTCCTCCTTGAGCAACTGCATCGTTCACTGTTTTTTTGAAATTTTCAACTGCTTGTTGATTGTGGAGTGGCCCATAAAGTGTGGCGGTATCTAGAGGGTGACCAACACGCTTGAGGATCTGGTAAAATTATCAACACAGTATAAAACTTAATCCATTATTGATATTTTCAGTATCTTACCCCCTTGTATCTTTGTACTAATTTTTGAACAAATTCATCATACAGCTTTTCATGAATGATCAATCTTCTTGTAGATGTGCATCTATATAAATTTCAAAATGACTGAATTTAATCTTAAAACAGATGCAAAATATTTCTCACCTTTGACCAGCAGTTCCAATGCACCCAAAGAAAGCAGCATCCATAGCCATATCATAGTTAGCATCGTCATTAATGATCAATGCATTATTGCCTCCAAGTTCAAGCAAAGATTTTCCAAATCGTCTTTGTACCTCAACTCCTACTTCTCTGCCAACAGCCGTTGAACCAGTGAATGAAAGCAACTTCACTCTCTCATCAGCCACCATCATCTTGCCTACATCCATACCTCCTTGGCACAAGGTTACAGCTGCAGGCAAATTATTTCTTTTGAAAACTTCAGCGACAATTTTTGAGGTGGCAATGGAGACTAAGGGAGTTGATGGAGCTCCTTTCCACACAACAGAATTGCCCGTAACCAAAGCCAAACTCGCATTCCATCCAAAAACGGCATTTGGAAAATTAAAGGCTGAAATTATACCAATCAAGCCCAATGGATTCCATTTCTCCATAATTACATGTTGAGCTCTTTCAGAAGGCAAAATTTGTCCAGCAAACATTCTAGAGAGTCCAACCGCGTAGTCGCAAATGTCAATGAATTCTTGAACCTCGCCAATTCCTTCGGCTTGAATTTTTCCCATCTCGAGAGAAACTAGTTTTCCTAACGGTTCCCGATATTTACGCAATTCATCGCCAATTTGTCTGACGATTTCTCCACGATATGGAGCTGGAAGAACCTTCCATGTGTTGAAAGCGTCGACTCCCACAGAGAGACATTTTTCGAGATCAGCAACATTCCCGGTTTGAACTTCAGCAATGATATCACCGGTGGCTGGGTCGATGGATTTAATAATCTGCAAGAATTTTATTTTATTATTTTAAAATATCAAATTAATCAGTCATCAAAAAAAATACAAAACATACCTCTCCATTTCCGGTCCACTCTCCATTGTAAACTCCTTTATTAATCCTCTCGAGACCCAAATCTTTTAAGAATGAGAACTTCTGGTCTTCCACCAAATATTTACCGCTAGCCATAGTTCTTACGCTTAGAATTCTGTTAAAATTTTTCAAAACCGATAAACGTTGTACACTTCTAACTAGTGAGATCATGTCAAGTTTGCTCGCCAACGATTCTCAATTACTTAAAGCTTCAGATTTTTTTCGACTTATATTCGATTAGGTATTAAATTATATTTTAATCAAATAATCAATACGCAGAGCACTCGAGATATGACATGAAAAAATTGAATGAAATGTTGTGTTGGCCGATCCGAGCTACAATGTGCTTTAATTTAATCAACTTGGACATTATCAAATTAAGTGAGCGTAGATAATAGAAGAAAACACAAACAAGTAATTTTTCTTACAAAATTTACGAAAATTGCTTGATAACAAATCATATTTTTTTTTCATGCTCACATTTCTCGCAAATTGCTTGAATTAACACACAAACAACCAACACAGTCGAAAAATATATTTGAGAGATTGCTTTCAATCAGTTTTATGACTTACTTTTAAAATAGTACTTGCTGAATGCTCACTCAACTTCAAATGAATTAGATAAACTAAACCCGGCAACAAGTGCAAAACAACAAATTCTACTCGTCTTGTTGTCTGAAATATTCCTTTTGCTATTGCTAATGTATGTATACATTTTGAACCTACACAAGCTTGGATCATAAAAAATTTGTAAGAGCGAAGAGATAAAATTTTTCGGGTTTATTCTTATCAAAAAACTTGTTGAGTTATTGACTGCAATTGAAGTAATTTTGTTTTTCCACTTTATGATGTATTTAGAAGGCTTCCTGTAATGCTATTCCAATAAAATAAGATTTTCTTGTGAAAATGGTGAATTGAAACTAAAATGGTTTTAAAATTTTCAAAATATAACACAACATTTATTTTAGAGTATGACATCAATTAAAATATTGTATCTTAGTAAAATAGGCAAAAGCCAGAAAAATATTGAGTACCTAGATAACAAAACGCCACAAATCAACTTCTATGTCAACTGAAGATTTCTTATGGAACTTATAAGTCGCATCCAGATTGTATTTAAGTTCAGCTATTACTTCTCCAGCCACCTTAAAGTCTTTTGCCTTTCTCTTGATAAAATCTCTACAATAGAGAAATTCCATTGTTTAAATTTAAAATACATAATATCTCAATTTATAAGTGATATTACCTAGTGGAAGACTTATGAAGCGAGTATACTACTTTTCTTGCCAAATTAATGGCAGTTTTCAAGAATTGGATGTCAACGCCTGCATTTTTTTTAGTTCCAAACGGTGGATTCAAGATTACAGTGTCAAAAGATTTGCTTAAGAATATTCCAGATTCTTCACTTGATGATGGTAGGTCAGTTAAAATGTTGCACTGGACAAAATCAATGTTTGGAATTTCTATCTCTTCACAGTTGTTTCTAGCTATCTAAAATTTAATTCAAAATAGTAATCAAGGAACAAATTCTATTTCAACTCACCTCAATGGCTTTTTCACAAATCTCGAAGCCAACTACGTGAGATGCCCCCAAAATAGCTGAGCCAACGCTTAACATTCCACACCCACTTCCAAGATCTGCAACTATCTTATTCTCTATATCTCCATAATTACTTTGTATAGTGAATAAAGCTGTGCTTGCAAGATGATGAGGTGTAATATATTGTTCCAATTTGATGTTTGGTTTCTCAAAGTCGTCTAGGCATTGTAAATACTCTTCCAGTTTTTTTAGTTTTATGCATGCCATTATGTTTTATGTGGGTAGTTCAATAAATATTTAAAATCTTGGGATCACAGGAAGATTTGAATTCCCAAAAAGAGACTCTTGAGGTATAAAGAATCCAAATGTAGTGGTTAGAGTTGACAAGGGTTGCCAGCCAGTTCTTTGAGAAACTGAATTAAAATCCGTATTTTGAGGGAAACTGTTTTGAGAATTCTGTTGGTATTGTGTAGTCTGGGGTAAACTGTTTACTATTGGAGTAACTACCTTCCCAAGTATTGATTGTTTTTTCAGTTGTATTTCTTCTAGAATCTTTCGGTTAGTGTCTTGTTGTGATGCCATTTAAACTACTCACAAACACGATAACGCTCTAATAGAAGGTGTTTCTTAAATCCAAACGGATTTTCAGAAACAGGTAAGATTGTAAAAAGCCTGAATAAAGGATTTATCAAAAATATTCTCAGATATTTTTCTAGTGGAATTTGTAAACAATAAATATTCCAAGACACATTTTCTGACAATTTACGCGAGGGGTTAATATAATATGTCAAAATTGAGTCTCCGCTAGAATATACGATTGAAAAAATTTATTGTTTATAAAATTAAAAATTAAAGTAAAATCACTGATTACAAGCTATTTAAATTAACTCAAAATACTGTAATGGCTACATACATAGCCTCTCCCGATGAACAAAGCGAGGATGGTCAGTTGCGGAGTCCAGGAGCCCGAGCTTATAGGTTTGTTTTTTCTTCATAATATAGTAACATTTGCAAAAATAAAATTGAATCTTTTATTGGAGGCAAACTAAACAGATTAACCAATCCGTACTTTAATTTTAGTGATATTGAGGAGAACACGACTGATTCTTTGGACATAAAACCACCCCAAGCCAAAACCGAGCAACATCGCCCGTACAAAAAATCCAAAGAGAAGAAAACCAGCAGAGATCACAAGCTTAAAGAACATGGAAGACATCGGGATCAGAGGCCAAGGCATACTGGTGAAAAAGAAAGAGATCGAGAACCCAGGGAGCTGAGGGAGGTGAGAGATCCGAGAGATCCAAGAGAAGTGAGAGATGGAAGAGAAACAAGGTACCAGGAAGTAGGATTGAGACCTTCTAAAAGTCTTGATTATGCCGGTAATTCTACTAATTACGCTAATTATGATGAAGCTAAATATTATCACAACAGAGAGAAAGAGCAATACTACAAACATCAACATAACCTTCAATTTAAAGAATTCAAGGAACGGGAACCGAAAAGGAATGATCGTATGGAACGCGTTGATAGAGGACCCACTGGATCCAGGAAAAGTAGCCCAGCTCCTGATGATAAATCAGAAACGTTAGCAGAAAAGGTGCTAGAAGATCTTCGAAACCGTCTGTTGAGTAAGAAAAAAAAGCACGAATCTTCCGAAAAGCCAACTGAAGAATACTACGAGCATAAACGGGGCGAAAGAGAGTACTACGAAAAGAAAAATAGGCCAGATAAGAATTATGGTCGAGAAAGGAAAGAAAAACCAATTACGGAACTTATCGACAGTCCAGAATTTAATCTTGGTAAATCATCAAAACACCATCGAAGCTATGATGAAAAAGATATGAGAAGAGCTAAACTATTAGATGCTGAAAGAGAGATGGCTAAGCGCAAAGAAGTTGCTAGAGATGAGTTGGAAGCTAGAAGAATACAAAGGCGAGAGAGAGAAGGTGAGAATCCTAATAGTCCATCCCCTGAGCCAAAAAGGAAACGTTATGCTTCTGGTGAAGATGAAAAAAATGAAAATGAAGAAATTTCCGAGGAGGAAGGGGAACAAAGTGACCAACAAGATGTAGTTATGGTATCTGATCACTCAAATGCTGAAGAAGAAGAAATTGAAGAAGACAGTGAAACAGATTCTGAATCCAGTACTAATTCAGAACATTCAGCGCATTCAGAACACTCAGAAGTAGAGGTAGCTCAAATAAGTCCACTCTCTGTAAGCCATATTATGAAATCAGATCATAGAAAGAGAACTCTTAGCAGATCCCCTCACAGTAAATCTCTTTCAAGATCCCAATCACGTTCAATCAGTAGATCCAAGACCAGATCCAACTCAGAACACTCTGATTCGGAAGATTCTAGGTCTAGAAGCAGATCAGTTAGCCCAGCAAAAAAACCAGAAGAACCGGTTAAAGAACCAGTTAAAGAAGAGCCCAAGGAAGATTTACTACCAGCCTATTTCCCAGCTATTCAAGGATGTCGTTCTGTTGAAGAGTTTCAATGCCTGAATCGTATCGAAGAAGGAACTTATGGAGTTGTTTATCGAGCAAAAGATAAAAGGACTGAAGAAATTGTGGCTCTGAAGCGTCTTAAGATGGAGAAAGAAAAAGAAGGCTTCCCGATAACATCGTTACGAGAAATTAACACTCTACTTAAAGGGCAACACCCAAATATTGTTACAGTCAGAGAAATTGTCGTTGGAAGTAATATGGACAAGATTTTTATAGTGATGGATTATGTTGAGCATGACTTAAAAAGTTTGATGGAAACCATGAAGCATAAAAAACAGGTTTTCCTGCCAGGTGAAGTAAAATGTTTAACGCAGCAGCTGATCAAAGCAGTGGCGCATTTACACGATAATTGGATTTTGCACAGGGACTTGAAGACAAGTAATTTATTGCTGTCGCATAAAGGAATTTTGAAGGTAAAATATTCATCTGATGTTTTAAATTACTCTGAACTAACGAAACTTTTATTCTAGGTCGGTGACTTTGGTCTAGCTCGGGAATATGGAAGTCCTTTAAAAGCCTATACGTCAATAGTAGTAACTCTCTGGTACCGTGCTCCAGAACTTCTTCTTGGCTGTAAAGAGTATTCTACTCCAATCGACATCTGGTCTGTAGGATGCATCTTTGCTGAATTCCTCTCAATGTCTGCACTGTTTCCTGGAAAATCAGAGGTGGATCAAATAAACCGAATCTTTAAAGATCTTGGAACGCCGAATGAAAGAATTTGGCCAGGATATAGCGATCTTCCAGTCGTCCAGAAAGCAACTTTTACAGATTATCCAGTTTCACTTCTCAGGAAGAAATTCGCACAATTAACGAGTGAACTTGGTTTGGATGTTTTGCAGAAACTTTTAACATATGATCCAAAACAAAGATACACAGCAGATGCCGCATTAAAGCATAACTATTTCAAGGAATTACCTTTGCCAATTGATCCAGCAATGTTTCCCACTTGGCCAGCTAAGAGTGAGCTAGGTCTAAAGAGAGCACTTGCATCGAGTCCAAAACCACCAAGTGGTGGTGGAGAGTTTAAAAAATTGGTAAGTGTTATGAGTTACAATAACTTTCAAATTAAATTACAAAAAAACAAATTCAGCTTTGTCATATATGCCTGGAGCTTTTTTCAGCTCAAAATTCAGACAAACTGCATTTTTTTGCGCAAATGAACATTTTTATCACAATTGTTGATTGTCGCTAAGCTGCAGGCATTTACAGCTGAAAAGAAATTCCCTATCTGTTATTCTGTCTTGTCAAATTAAATTAGATTTAATAAATTGCGTTTTTTTAGGGAGCTGACGATGGAGCAGAAAATGCTGGATTTACGCTGAGTGGTGCTGGTTATGCAACTTATTCAGAGAGCAGACAAATGGCGATGGGACCTGGTTTTAGTTTGAAGTTCTGACACAAATAAGAAGAAAGGATTTAAGATCGGATGTAATTATTGTGTACATGTCTGGCTACTTGGAGAATTTGCCTATGTGTTTTATAAATTTTACTTCTAAACAGATAATTTAATTAAAATCAAGAGTTAAATAAAGTTCAAGCAAAGAGTAAATGTAGAATCATATTTGTTGAAATAAAACAGATTTTAATAATAAAAAACACCTGTGTTTTACTTGAACAACATAATATGCTTTATGTTAGCTTTTTTACATTATTACACTGGCGGTTTTCCACCAAATTTTTTTCCATAAGCATAAATATATTTATGACCTTCCTCAAAGCTAGGTCCAAAATATTTCTTAACGCTAGCCAACCATAAAATTACTTTCTTATGCCTTTCACTATCAGGTCCACTGTTACAAACGTAAGGCTGCATAACATCACAGGCACCGAACAAATCCGCAATGGTGATATCATTTCCAGCAACAAACTTTGAGTCCATCAGCCAAATATTTTCCAAAATATCCAATGATTTGAAATAATCTTTCTTGCGCTGTTCCAAAACTTTTGGATCAGCTGGTTGGCCAGTTATTATTGGTTCTGCCCATTGTGATCTGAAAAACAAACCTGGAAAAAACAGGTACGAACATAATTGCAGAATAGTAAAATTTTAAACATTTTTATTATTAAATACTATTTTAAGATTTACCTGCAGTCATTCTTATATTGTTATGTTCCCACGCGTTAAATTCATCAATTTTAGCACGATGCTTGACATCAGCTGGATTCCAGATCTCTGGTATAATTCCTTGTCTACTGAGGTAGTGAAAAATGGCCACCGACTCGGTCAATTTTAAGCCTTCATGATGAATTACCGGGACTTTGTTGAAACGTGAAATGTCGTTCTTGTAAGATTCGGACAAGTGTTCTCCTTGAATATGATGAGGAGGACAAATTTGCATAAGTTATCTTACCCACATCAAACAATGTATGTAAAGGTTCCGACAAGTTAATTCAAGATTCGTTTTACTAAATTGCAACAATTTCATAGCAAATAATATTGGTAGAATACTCTTTTTGAAATGAAGATATTGAGTAGGGCCTTTGAGCCTAATCCTCTCAAATAAGCCGCTAATAGAAAACATAAGTATACAATACGGAACCAGAAACTATTCCCCCACTAGAACCTCCATCAATGATAAATTACATGCTAAAATATGTTTTACCTTTCCTGAGAGCAACAGATATTCCTTCATATTGTATCTTGTTGAAGTTGAAGAAAATGTAGAGCGCTCTGCTGGGAGGTGAAAGTAGGTCGTAGAAGAATTTAAATGGAGCCATGTCCTCAAACTTATTTACAAATAGCACCAGTTGCTGAGCTTACAAAAATACAAAATTGGAAAAAAAAATTCTTACCCTTACAATCTCACGCACTAAGTCCAAAAAGCCAAAACTCAAGTGTGCATGAGGGCTGTTCATAAATTATGTCAAAGAAAATATGATTAACAGAACTTTTCTGAGGATTTCTAAAGTTTAAAAAATAAATAAATTTAATTTAAAATTGTTTTTAAAAGTGTCATGATTAAATCTCGCCCTTCATTTTTATGATGCTCAAATACAAGCTTATAGGAACTGAATATACACCATATTACAAGTCAGTGTACCTTTTAACCAAAAATACACCAAACACATCAAAACACACAATTACAAATACACACAATTTTGTTTATTTTGTTTATTTGGTGAGATTTTTTGTTTTTTCGCAATGTCGCATTAGTGATGTAAAATCATATCATTCTATGATGTATGATGACATTTATTAACGGGAGTTTTTGCGAGGTACTAGCAAATACTCGAAACTATAAATATTTTAAATACATTTAAAAAATTTGCCTCAAAATCCCATTTCTGGGACAATTCCAATTACAAATTTTCCTCAATATCAATTATATTAAATACAAAAGTACGATCATAAATAATTAAATAAGTACTGTTCATGAAAACCAAACAATAATCTCGAAATTCAATGAAATTATCCTTAATGAAAAAGTTTCTAGATAAGAATTTTACAATCTACACTGAGAGACCACAATATGACTAACCTAGCTAACATAATTATTATTGTTCCAGGTTTGCACTGACAAATAATTTTGAAAACTTGACAGGAAATACAAAAGCATAAGAATTTTCAGACAGAATGATAAAATAATAATACGGTATTGCATTCAGAAAATTGAAGGCAATGAAATGATACAACATTAATAGTTTTGAGCAATGTAAATTGAAGCAAAGTTATACGACACATTTATTATTTTGTAGTTTGAGAAACTTAAGTTTCTTAAGCTTTATATTCCGAAGTATTCAAATTATTACATTATTTATTATCTAGGGATTTAAGACTTGTAAAACTTTACATTTACTAGTTTCAGATAAACTATTTTATTTGTGTCACAGTTTTATTCAATTCTTGGTTAAAAAAGGATCTTTCCGATCACCAAATATATTGACGATAATGTAAAAGTTTTACAAGTTGCAGTTAATGCATTTTGATGGTTTTTCACTATTAACACAATTTATTATTCATACTCCAATTTTGAATGAAATATTCTATCTGAATTTTAATATGATTATATCTTTCTGGATTTTCAGTAGGATTTAGTTTTCAGCAAAAATTGGCTTCGAAGAAAACAAAGTTTTCATAAGATAAAGATATTGTGTGCATTCCTAATATTATTGCAATTTTCTTTTACGATATTCCAATTTCCAAGTAAAATCGAGGATACTAGCCTCCATATCGATTAAGCTTAGTTTACAATGTAGATGTGGATGGGTTTGAATAAAAATATGGATATACTTTATTGGTGAGATTAAAGCTCGTAACATAAACTTGAAGGATATGTTCTGCCTGAGTATTCTTTTTAAACCATATTTTCACATTTTAAAAGAGTTTCAATGTGGATTTGTACAATGATTTTTCGTATCTACTCGAAAATAGCATTTAAGTGCATATGAAGTGTTTTCATCAGTAAATACCGAGTAAATACTGTATGATACTGTCATTTTGAATTTTTAACTCACAATCACGAGACATAAGTCTAAAATTAAATCATTTAACAGTTTTTCATGAATATTTAAAAACTCTATCAGAAAATTCTATAGCTGACAAGGATTTACTGAAACGTACATATAAAAAATCGGAAAAGCTTGGGGCTTTAGCAGGCACTTCGATCACAAAATCATAACTTAGGTACATTAGAAATTGTATTGAGCAATAAAACTCTAGGAAATATGTAACCAAAATTTAAATATCAGCGCCGCGCGGGAATAATGTGCAACATTTCTGATAATTGTGTTGAATTGAAGCGCTTTGACTGACAATCAGGTTTTATCACTTTTTTTTTTTTTTTTTTTATTGAACCCCTTATAAGGGGCGGGTGAAGGGATACCGAGGTATCCAAGCACGGAGGCCAAATGCGGCCCATTGTACTATCCTCAGAAATGACAGGTTATCATACAATCTCTTTTAATCTTCCAGATTCATGAATGAATCTTAGAATATCAGAGACGTTGATTTTCCTGTAGTCAGATAAAGTTATGACGAAGTGTCCATAAACTTTATAACGAAGATGCGTATAAGAAGGACTGCTGCACACAAAGTGATTAGCTGTTTCATATCTGCATTATTGGGACTTTGTTACAAGCCTAGTATTGGTCATGCTTAGACACGTCTTACTAGTGTAACGACGTGTTTTACCACTACTGGATCACAATCTTTAGCATCAACTACAGCCTAACTACATATTTTGATGATCTTTCCCTTAATGAAACGAATTTTATTGCTAAAAAGTACAAAATATCAAAACTTTTGTATGACAGGTACTCGAAGGACCAGCCCGATCGTAAAAACCAGCCTTTCATTTTTTTTTTAGATTTTTGAGTCAAAAACCAATTTTTAGTCATTTTAAGCGAATTTCCCGAGTTTTTTTTTTTTTGATGAATCCAGGACTTCAACAACTTTTTTTGTCGAAGTAAAAATTCAGTAAATATAAGAGATTTACAATGAAATTGTATAATCAACTACTACAAACACCAAAACATGTAGTGAAATAAGAATTAAGCATCGATATAAATAATTCCTCAATTTTCATCAAAATTTTCAAATTTTTGCTCGTTTTACGACAGTTAAAAAACATCTTTAACAAATTGTTCATAACGAGTCATTAATTTTGCAAAAAGAGCTTTAAAGATTTATTAGGCTCCCTTTTTATTGCGCGTTCGACCAAGTTAAATTATTAATGGTATTAGTTGAGTTGAAGCCCAACAGGTAGAAATTAAGGAAATTTAGAAAAGCCAAGAGAAAAATCGCCCATCTAAAGTTTTGATCAAGATTGTAAACACATTATTGGTTTATGTGTATAAAGTACGGTTTGAAGTACAAAATTAAATTATGAAAAGTTTCGCGCTTAATGATAATAGCTACCTCTATAACCTTCCAAGAGATGATAAAATCTCAAATTCTAAATCTGTGCCAAATTGTGTGCAACGTAATAAAATGTATGTATAAGATCGTATTGAAAAGTTACTACCGTATAATAATAATATAAGAATGGTCTTTTTCACAACAAAAAATGATAAATGTGTCTTGTGTCTGCGATATGACTGTTTTATATTTTCATCGTATGCAGTATTATAAGACATATATCATAATATGTTACTCCACACTAAAGGTGTAAGTTTACAATTGTATTTATAAATTTTATTTTCAAATTGGAAATTTTCTTTGTTTCAAATTCAAACTGTTTGGTTAACACCATTATCTATAATTACCATCTCCTTCGCTTTAAGAAGCGATCCAATATTTCTGATTTTTTAAGGACGGAATGTAAATAAATTTATATACTCAAGATTATGCAAACAAAAACCAAATTCAAATTTACCATGTGTATAATCTACGTGTAGTTTGATTCAAATTTATGGTTCTCGTTTTAAAAAAAATTTTAATACAGATAATAAGAATTTACAACAATTTTTACCTGCGCTATAATACTTCCATGTCCACTTATTATTCATTGTTATTTTGATCGAAATATACGAAACGTTTAACACCATCAAATTAGCATAAATAAAGAATCAATCTCAAATCCCATCCAACGTTTTCTAATTACTCTGCTTAATTTATGATTCGGAAGAAATAAAGTTCTTGAAATAAATTATGTAAAAGCGTATAATACTAAAAATTCCAGCAGGTTAAAGCTTTGAAGGTAAAATTTTGTAAAATCTCAGAATAAACAAAATTTACAGAATTGTAGAGTGACCCGAATGAATTTATATTAATCATTATTCTAAGAATTCTCCAATTCTCTAAAAACAAAAAATATGAAAACCTGAAATATTAACACATTTCCTTATTATGGAAGTGAATTTGCTTCAAAGAAACATATTTTTAATTATAAAATTATACTGGCTATGGGGATACTCACTAACAATTTCATAATATGCCCTTTGAAAAGTATAAACTTGGCCAGACCGTTTGGATATGCATTTTGTTAGTTTCATTTCGGTCGAGTAAAAATAACAAAACCAAAATTTTCAAAGATATTTACATAATTAATTTTAAAGAGAAAAATATTGAAATATATCCTTCAGAATCTAGAAATTTGATCTTTTAGTTATGTATTTTATGCTTTAAGGATGGATGTTCTTTTGTTGTGCAATGAAATTATCAAGTAACAAAAATATGTAAGGTTTGCCAAATGATTGAAAGTCTTGATGGCTGAAACCATATCACAATCTTTTTAATCCCTTTTGAGTGTACATTTTCTTAAATATATGTATTTGAATATTTACTTCTCCGCAACACGGAGAAGTATTGTTTTCGTGACAGCATTTTCAGGGTTTTTCAACCTTATCTGATTTTTCCTGACTTCCCTGTACATAAATCTCAAAAATATCCAGTATTTTTTTTGTCGGTATTGAGTTGAAGAAAATTCCTGTAAAAAAAAATCCGGAAAATATTGCACGCCCGACCAGTGAAATGCGAAAAACTAAGGGCCGTGTGCCTGGTGGTTCGGTGGTTCGGTGGATCGGTGGTTCGGTGGGGTTACTGTAAACGATCGATCTGACCTCCCACCGGACCGATTCCGGATTTTTTGATGCCAATCGACTTGGTATCTATTCCCATCGTGCACCTGATATTTTTGGTGATGATGACTCCACCGGTTAGGTCACCAGAACCACTTCCGTGACGCAAAGTCGGGGTTTTCATACAAAAAAAACTTTTATTTTGAAAAACAAGAGAATTGAGATACAGCTGTGGTTTCTTCAGAAAAAATGTTTGGGATGATAAATTAAGTCAGGAAGTGCATCGATGTTTGGTCCACTACCTGCTGGGAGTCATCTGGGGGTCATCTGGTGGTACCAGACAACTTTTTTTTGAAAAAGTCTTAGAATCTCATAATTCGTCCAGAAAATCGGAAAAATTAAGTTTTAGGAGGATCAGCCTGGTACCGCTTATTCTCAGCTCCAGAATTAGAGAACGCCTAGAGAAACAACTTCGGTCTCTTCAGAAAAAATGTTTGAAATAATAAGTTCTGTCAAGAATTACATCGATGTTTGTTCCACTACCTACTGGGAGTCATCTGGGGTCATCTGGTGGTACCAGACAACTTTTTTTGAAAAAGTCTTAGAAACTCATGATTCGTCCAGAAAATAAAAAAAATCAAGTTTATCAGTCTGGTAGCGCTTACTCTCAGCTCCAGAACTCGAGAACGACTAGAGATAGCACTTTGGTCTCTTCAGAAAAAATGCTGGGGATTATAAATTAAGTCAGAAAAGGCAACGATATTTGGATATCTGGTGGTACCAGACAATTTTTTTTAGAAAAGTCCTAGAATCGCAGCTTGGTACCGCTTACTCTCAGCTCCAAAACTCAATATCTTTTTTGAAACAATTTTTATTGAAAACACCATTCTATGCTAGCGGAGAAGTCCTGTCCAGCTCACAAGCTGCACAACTAGTTTTAAAATGAATTTACTTATACGTAAAGTGCGAAACTTTGCAAAAAATCATCACTTTGATGAATTGAGCATAAAAAAAGGTTTTGTACACATTTTTATGAATTTAAATTTATGAAAGTAATGATAAACAATAAGAAAATCTTCTACTTCAAGATTTTAACGTTAACACTACGCTATTAAAGACTTTTTCTCAACAAAAATAAAATTCACTAAAAAAACGTCTTGAAAATATACATGATTCTAAAATCTAGATGATGATACTTCCCACATTTACATAATCAGCCACTCAAATCTGTTTTTATGAACCCTCAAATATTTCTGGGACCGATTTTTATTTTTCATTAACATTAATTACCGTACAGAATCATCAGGGATATCTTATTCATACATCTAAACAGTCAAATTAAAATTGTTGAGAAAACTTGATGGGGCATCAAGATATTAATGCTACGGAATTTGCATTCAGAAAGCTTTTTAATTACGACAACCAATTACGAATTACAAAATTACCAAATAATTCAATTTCATCTTATTAATTCGCATCCTCAAATAGATCCATCTTTTTTCTTGAGACTTTAGGGACACGAAAAAGAAGAACTTTAAGGACCAAATAAAAAAAAACTTTGGGGTTGTTGCAAAAGATTCGTCTGTATTTACTTAAAGAAAGTTTTGAAGCTGTGAAAAGCTGTGAAAAGATTGAGAAATTGGGTAAAAGAGGGATTGCAGTTGATTATATTCTAAATGTTGTTGATCTGATCTCACGCCTGAGGAATTGCAAAAAAATAAATATTAGATTATTGCTCAAAAGACAAAATTTATATTCTTTTGCCATTTTTCAATCTTATTTATAAAATGTTTGTTACATCAAATAGAAATGATGTGTGTACGTATTATGTATGAGAAAGTTTAAAGATTAGTTGACTTTTTGGGTGAATTGGATTTTTGTTTGATATTATATTTTTGCATGTAATGAATTTACTGATACAATTTATTAAAGTGAATTTCAAGTTTAAAAAGGTAACAATTTTGTAAAAGATTCATTCCAGAAAGCGATTGAATCAGCGATTGACGTGAAATTCACACAACAAAAATTTTCAATAGTCACGAAAATAACCCCAAGATATTACTCAACAATTTTCTTGCTATCCAACGTAAAAACAAAAGTCCAAACAGGTCAGAGAATCACGTAGCTAGAATTTTTTCTGTATTTTTTATACCGTATCAACTTCAACGTTGCCCTACAATCCATATTAAATGTTATCGTGCATAACAGGTATCGTAATTCCATTCACATATCATGTTAATTATAACTGGCATTTACTATAGAAAATGAGCAGCGTAGAACAAAGCTCATCCTGAGAAGCGCAAATACAGCGTGTAGATATAGGTAAAGAGTTCCATATTCAATGTAGCAAAAATCATGATTAGCCAATCAACCGCACACAAAAACTCAAATTAATTAATCAAGTGTAAAAATAGAAAAGCTTTATTTCCAAATTGATATTAATTAGCTATGGGTATTAAACGTTGCGCATTTTTATCTAAAACAGAATTTATCTTGCAGTAATTTGACTTAAATCAATTTAATAGTCATTAGATTTATTTACTTACTCGTATTTTACTGTAATAATGGCTACGAGGTGGTTGCTCTCAGACAATAAAAAGACAGATAAAGAAGAAAAGGAATTAAATATTGTCTAAAAAAGAGTGTATTAATGGTTGAAAAATATGCTTGACCTATTGGCAATTGCAAGTATACAGACTTTAAAATAATGATTTCAATTGAAATAAATTGCATCGAAAGATTTGAGCCATTGGTCAACCTTAATTTATGACTTTGTATATATATAATTGAGACCACAGTTCAATAAAAGGTTATAGCTAAAGCAGTCATCGTCTGTCGTAAAATTAAAGCTCTGCAAATTGATAATGAAATTTCAATAGTTGATTCTATTTTGAAAGAGCTTGATACATTTTTGCTCTCAGACATTTATCAGAAAGTCATATTTCGTTTTGAAATGTTAAATTGAATTCATAATAATCTAAATTCGTTTTCGTTGATATGCTAGCTCATTTTTAGATTTTCTTACAAAATCCAGGAAAATAGCGAATTAAATTCTTTAAAAGCAAATAAAATATTTGGAATTATTGTCGATTTCCGACAAAAACCAAAGTGCCACACATTCAACTTGCCGAATTTAACAATACATTAAACAATATTGATTTTTTCACGGTTTTATATATTATTCATTTAGTTTCTACAACATAGAACAGAATAAACTCCCAGAATAATCTCTTTTTTAAAGATTGGTTCACGTCTACTTTCTTAGAATGAGTTTATGAACTCTTGAATCTGAAAAACTGTTAAATCAAAATAAAGTCTAAAGATTTTTTGAGCGTCTTGCTCAACTTGATTGAAAAGCTTTCATAAACTTTCTAATATATAGTTCCTCAGATTGCATAGCTTTTGAGAAGTAATTCTTGTATGATTTTTCTTTGAAAATGAAATAAAACGTAAATCAAATTATATCAAGCATAACATGAAACGTAATTATAAGAATTAGTACTAACATGATGATCTCTCTGAAAAATCTACTTAGTGCTTAAAACTTTTCAAAGGATTTTACAATTAGCTGTTAAAAGTTTTGCCAATTCACACTCGATGAATTTCCAAGAAATAGAAAACTTGTTGTGTTTCTGTTAGCGTTCAACTTTTATGCTCATTAAAGCTTATTTAAGTATGAATTTTGAACAGAGTTAGTAAATTATGCTAAACACGTTTTTAATAAGTTCTTACACAAAGAAACACAGTGTTTTGAAGCAAAATTCAAATCTCTGTAGTTCAATCGTTTCAATTGATTGTATAATTCTTCGCCAAGTATCCTTAAACTGTTTGTTATATTCCAGCTTATAGCAAACATTTGATAATAATATATATTCAGGTCATTAATTGCGAAAATTGCGAAGGAACTTCAGAAAGAGATTAGGCTTTTTAACTGCTGTGCTCAAATATAATGAAAAATCATTTATACAGTGCCACTTTTCTTCTTTTTCCGTTCTTAATTAATTCCCGGATAATCTGAAAATACACAGAAAATGATTTTCAGTCTGAAAACTCGCATTTTCTTTCAAGATACTTTCAGAAATTTAAGAAGATGAAAGCACATCATTTTGACATTTCTGCCGTGATTTACGCTCAAAGTGAATTATTGAATTTCCATGACTCGATTTAATTTGAGAAATCGATTTCGTTTAAACAGAACACAAAATCTAATACATTTTTAATTTCCAGTCCCACAAAATCAAAATTAGTTCATTCCTTCATGATTTCTCAAAGTGAAGTGAAAATTGAGGTTAATTCGGAATTAAAAAATAAACTGCGTACTTTCAAATATGATATTTGTGACATCATTTCAAATCAGTGAAGTCTTTTTTATGTGTTGGATTGATTTAAAATGTCTGTGAAACATTTTTGTGCCTGATTAATAAAATAATCTGTTTTCCTATACTTCGAACTATTTTGAAAGAAATCTGAGAAAAATGCTACAGCAAGTTTTGACTGTTGTATTTATGCGATATTTATGATTTTATTACTCTTCACTTAGTTCAATTCATTTTTCAAATTGTGAATTTTGTGATAATCTGAAATTAATTTAAACTACTTTTTCTAGGAGTCCTGTAAAAGGTTTCGAAGGATGTTTAAAAAATCTATCAACTAAAAAATAAAAATATGTTATATATTTTATTAGGATTATTGTGGCAAGAGTTTTCCATCCTATTGTTGTTTTTATTGTACAAAATATATTTATGGATTAAAAAAATTTATTTTGCTTCACAGGTTTAACTAAAATCACAAGAACACATCTCATAAATAATATATCATAACAACATACTACCGTATAACATACTTGACATCCATCCTTTGAGCATTTTTTATTTCCAAAAGCTTTGAATGAGTTGCGGAAGAAAATTTTATCTAGATTAAAATGGAACATACAAAAATAAAAGTAATATGTTATCTTTTAAATTTTACCTGTAATGTTCAAAATTCATGTTTCTGCTTAGATAGTTTTGCAAGTAATTTCGAATGCAGTATCAATTTACCCCATAAATATTTATGATATCATGCAAGGAAAATACCATTAAATATTTTCTATTTCCCATTGCTTTTGTTTCACTGGTATGTCGGTGTACAACTTTGTAGACACAATGAAGGTAATAACTGATCCAAAATATGATAAAACATTTTCATGGGATGAAAGAGATGAAAATAATTTTATCCTATCTAAGTACTTTAAACTTTAAATTTATGTATATATATATAATACATAGACGCGATAATCAAGGTCTTTAGCATTAAACTTCAGTGATTTTACTGCTTTTATATTGTTCTTCACTTAGTATCAAAATCAGAGAGCATGTAGTTTTATAAAACTGCAAATTTCTGTTATTTGCTATTTCTTCTTGATTTGATATAAATATTTCTTATACTGGGGTAATTTCATTATAGTTAGGAAATTCTATTAATCGTGAAACAAAAAGTTTAAAGTAAATTTCTAAATTTTGAAAACCGTTGAAAACAAAGGAAAGGGCCGGTTTTAAAACAGCTTGAGCTTCCAGACTTGCATGCAATTTTATATTACGATACAAGTACGTTTCAGCTATAAATCATTTTGAAGAATTTCACAAATTCAACAAAATTCAGATTTGCAGTAACTGCACAAACTATACGGTATTTATGGGAGATTGTGAGATAATAAATCACTGTGGCTAATTTTATTATTAACACTTTAGTTTAGTTTAGTTTGATTTTATTGTTCATAAATTTTCATCAACAACCATGAAATTATTCTTTGAAAATTTAAGAATTTTCATCATAAATGGAGTATATATTAATTAATGTAAAATATCCTTTGAAAATTTAAACGATGGAAATGAATACAAAATTATTATTATTGGAATTGAAACGCAAAACAAATAATTTTACACACTATAGCATATAATAAATAACGTGAATTTCCAGTATCCTGAGTAGTTTTCAGAAAACCAACAAAATCATTTTAAAAAAGCCAACAAAGTATTTTACGAGACTATAAAGAGAGCCAATTGGCTAGCTGAATAGAAATTGCTGTCATTCAAAAACAATAAACTTTACACAAAATTCAACTAAAATTCTTGAAAGACACAACCATTTCCATATTAAAAAGAGAGCAGTGAAAGCACGGTCCACAAGTACCACATTTCAAGCAGATTTGGAAGTGTTGTAGTGTCAGATTTACAGTGTTTTTTTTTATTTCACTGAAAGCTTCGAAATACTGAATATGCAAATTCTCGTAAATTGCCAAAATACATAAATTTGTAAAGCGAAACCATAATATTTCAGATTATTATTTGAATTTTTTGCTGGATTCTGAATTGCATGGAGTGGGAACTTTCAAGTCTGTTTCAAGTTATTGCGTAAAGCTGTACACTTTAGATGCTACAGAATTGCTGAAGTATTTATAAAGAATTCAAAGAATTTTGAGAAGATTCCCAATTTTCGATAAGATTCCTTTTTTACAATATCTCGGGAACCTTATTTTTCTATTTTTCTATCATGTTTCTAATGTTCAGTTGACTTTCAAATAAAATAAATTGAATAAATCCAAGCAATTTGGTTTTTTCCTTCCATGATATAGACAAATTGTTTAATACATCAATAATTCAATACTTTACAAAAAAACATGAAGGGGTTTTGCGATGAATTTCTTCAAAATAATGATGATACAAGATCTGAAGATAGCAATTTAAACTGGGATTTAATTGCTTCAGGCATTGGATAATAATAATTATTTTTACCCAAATGATGAAGAACCTAAAAAATTCATGTTCATTTCGAAAGCTTTTCAAATCTCATAAAGCTTAAAGCTCCATTTTTATGTTTTGATCAAAACAGAAAATAAAAACTTTTGACGAAAAAACCATTAAAACTAAGCCGAATGAGTGTTAAAAAAACGATTTGAAATATTTTTTGCTCAATAAGAATAGCAGCTTCTCAGAAAGAACATTCGAAATTGATTTGTGACAATTTGAGAAGAAGGTGGTGGAAAAGTACTTTTTTGCTTGGAAGTCCTTTATATATATTATATAGTCTCAAATATTTCTGGAAAATATTTTACAATAAATTCTATGATTCTATTTGAAGAATGCTCAGGTGTCTAAAAGTACTTACATAATAAAAAGCCGTCTCGAAATTTCATTTCAAATGGTAGTGCTTTTGGTTGCTTTTTATCTTGCTTGCATAATGTCAGTTCTTTGTCCAATGAGCCACAAATAATTTGTGGAAAAACTTGGGATCAGCTGAAGTTGTAAAATTTTCATGATATATCTCATATCGTAACAACGGGTGGCTAAACAGACAGTTTTGTGGATAAAAGGCACAAAGTTGTGCTTATATTCTGGTACACGAGTAATGTTGTATGTAGAAGAACCGCAACTAAAAACGAAAGCAATGAATATAACTTGATTTGTAGTATAAAGATATACGGGTATGTTTTCTCTAAGACAAAACTCTTTATGGCGTTATCCTCTCTATCGCGTAAAAATTTTTCAGTCCCAAAAAAAATCAAGGTTGCTGAAAATAATTTTTGAAAATTCCATATCACGTTGTTCTCTCTATCACAACGGTCCCAACCATCAACGCCATAGAGAAAACATACCCGTATATTGAAATTTCCACGATAACCATATGATACTATTACTTAACAAAGAGGAAAACAGCTTATGTAGCAAATCCAACAAAATCCTGATAAACAATTACCCTCTAGCCATTCGCTTTGTTTGCTTAATGAAAATTAAGTATTTACAGACAACTTTTTACTCATCAATTAAAATGATTTTTTCTCTCATTTTTATTCTATATATTTACAATAAATA
The DNA here is from genome assembly GCA_038502155.1 of Parochlus steinenii. Lineage (NCBI taxonomy): Eukaryota > Metazoa > Arthropoda > Insecta > Diptera > Chironomidae > Parochlus > Parochlus steinenii. The sequence goes on from JAXCIN010000054.1 coordinate 5,182,849, forward strand.
AATATTTACAATATAGCCCCTGTAGCACAGTGGATAAAGCGCTTGCTATAGGGGCTGGGAATCTTGGGCTTGATTCCCGCAGTCGACACGAGTAATTTTTGCCATCAATTTTTCACCATGAAAGTTGGTGTCAAAAAATAACTTGTGGAAGCTGTGTGGAGTTGAACCTCGAAATGCGGATTGATCGACCGCATTCTAAAGTGGACAATGGATTGTTGCAAATTGGAAAATGGGAATGTGTCTTTGTCACGCATACATTTACAATTAGCTTCATGATGTTTACAGTATAATTGAGATCGTTTCTTCGAGTAGTGGTTCGGAATCCACTCACCAAAAATAGTAGGTCCACACACAGCTGCGGTAGGCTTATAACCCGCCCAGTATATGTGTTATTATAGATGAAGCCGTAAAATACTTCTAAGTATTGCATGGCGATCCTATCCCACAACTAGGGATGTAGCACCAATTTCATTCATATTTACAATATATATTTTTATCGAGTTGCAAAAAGCTTATAAAAGCTTAAAAAATGATATAGCAAACAGCTTCAAAATCTACAAATACGGTATAATATCTATATTATTTTTTATTATCTTAAAGATAAATTTATCTTATTTAGTTCAATCCATTTCATGATAAGATTTTTTAAATGCTTTGTTTCTGCGGCTTTTATGTAGGATATGCAGATTAGCTTTTAAGTATCTTTAAACGACCCAGAATTCGGAATGAAAAATGTATGTTAAATCGCAAACTGAAATATATTCCATTAGAGTCTGAATTAAGGCGATCTTTAAAGTTTATTATGATCATTGGGAAAAACCGCTTTTTTCGATACATTTAACATAATTAGATTTTATCTGAAATTTCACAAAACTTCCAACAATTCAATCTCTACCAACAATTGCCGGAAATTGTTTTATTTTGTTAAATATCAACCATTTTTCAATTTATGGTTTTGCGACGGAAAATTGAAAAATGTGAAAAGTTTTTCGGCTAGCTTTTACCAGAGCCAAATTACAATGGGAACAAATAATTGTTTGTTAAATGTTTGAATGGCAAAAAATTATCTTGAAGTGGTATATTGAAGCATGAGTGATTTTTTTAATACACTTTTTTGTTTGCAAAACTTGTACAGGACTTCCAAAGAATTTTAAAATAGAAAGGTTGCCCTTTCAAACTAATTGAATAGCAGCATTTTGTCATAATTACTTTTTCGTTTATGAAGCATTAGCAACGGAATTTCCTAGAAATTTAATCGTAACTTGAGATTTTCTCTAACTACATGCAACTATTTAAAAATGTAAAATTCTCAGATTGCCTTTAAGGAAGCCAATAATTAATTAATTGAAAAACTTTTGATAGATGCCAAATTTAGAACGCCAACTACCCTTTTACAAGAGTTTCTTTACAAATAAAGTAATAGGTCTCATGAAATGTAGTCCACTTGATGGTAAGGATTCAATAAAACTACCTGGAAAATTTTCAACATTAATCCTTTTCTGGTTCTACATTTCTTCAAGGTACAAATTTACAAAACAATTTACAACGCAATAAGCAGTATTTTCTTGAAAACTTGAGCTGGATTACCGGAGTAACAAAAGATTTGTGCCGCTGCTAAAGTGTTTGGTTGATTTAAGAAGTACATGTCTGGAAAATGAATTTTCATTACAAATGCGCTGTAGTTCTGTATCGTATTGCATGTTGTTGTAGTGAGGACTTAAGGACATTGCTGATTGTAAAATATGTGTTGTGATCTTGATTTAGTCCGATAAGCAGTTCATGTATTTTTAAAGATTTTTTTACCTAAATAGAATAATTCAAAATCGAGTTGCATATTGAATATTAAATCAATGACTAATATATATGCAAACATAGACATTTATTTGCATAGTTGATGACTTATCTGATCTTCGACAAACCCTAAACTTTTTTTTTGTACGTTTTTGACCAGTGCTGGATTTATGTTTTTTAAATATTTAATGATATATTATTTACTTTACTTTATAACTCAAATATGCTTTCCATCATTTATGTAATCTGAAGAATCATTAAACTTCATTTAACTTCGGTAATATATGCGCATACGTTAATCTCATGAGCAGCAGATTTCTTTTCTGCGGTATAATTTATTCTGTAACTATTAGGGTCAGCGGCAGGTCAGCAAACCCTTATCAAATCCATTTCACTTTAATATTGCAGAAAGATAAAATTTAAGTTGTAGCTATTTTTACAATGTATTGGTTTTATGAAAAGAATATTTCTTGAAGCACATTTTTGAATTCGAAATGGACTTTTCAATAATTTTACCAGTTTTTGTGTTTTCTCGATACCTTTTAATAACCGGGTTTGTAAACTATTCATATTATTCAAATTAAATATTTGGAACATTTTCCAAACTTCAATTCAATAGCTATTTCTTTTTTTAGTTCATATATCTGTCTGGAAAATGCTATTTACAGATATTTAATATAATATAATATTATATATTATCTAAAAAAATAAAATAAATATTATGTATTATCACTTATCAGATTAGTAAATTACACTGGAATTTGGGGATAAAATACAAATATAGAACTTAGCAACATTCAGAAGTTATAGCTCCCTTGATGTTCCAACACAGTACAGTAGTCTTTGAATGTCGGATAATATTTTCGCAACTTATTAGAAACTTTTTGGGGAAGTTATATGATGAAGTTATCAAACAGAAAGACCAGACGCACCAAAAACTAGCTTAATATTTTTCTTAAGAAAGTTAATAATTGTTTGGCTATAATATTCGTATTACAAGATAGGTTTTATTGAATAATTAGCAAAGAAACTGATAAGTCCAAGCAAAATTAAGCTTCTTTTGTTTGGGATCCAAAATGTTGCAATTCTAGTGAGTAAACAGTAATTAATTGTATTTTATGAGATTTCTGGGAAGTTAAATTTCTACTATTAAAAAATTCGCTCCTTTTAATCCTCTCAAAACAATTTGTGTAAACAACCCGTTCTTAATCACACTGTAAGATCAAAAGATTTCTCAGAAGTATTAATTGATTTGATATCAAACGAAACAAAATGTTTTGAAAAATATTCAAATAAAATATGAACGGATGACTTGTTCGCCTTTGGTTGGTTTTCTGAGCTATCGATTGGGTCCTTCATGTGATGATAGCTTCCGTGAAATACGTATAGAAGAAAAGAAAAGAAAAGCTCCTTATTTTTTTTAAACTTCATTGATATAGAATTTTTTATAGGCAGCATATTTTCAAATAAATCGACAAATCTTCTGATAAAAAACTTTTATTTGTCGCTCTGCTTGTTTGAACAGCATTGATCCTAAAACATGTGAAACCTTTTATTCTATAACCATAACCCTTGGGAAATATTCACACTGAATTCAAATAGAATTAAATCTGAATAATTTTAAAAATTTATCCATTCAAGTGAATTGTATGCTCAACCTGTAGTGAATTCCCTAAATTGCTGGTCAAAGACGCTACACAATTTTGATGAAACTTTGTTGAGCATAACTTTTGAAAATGTCAAGAATTCCGTTTTAAGATTTGGTCAAAAGTTTTGATTACATTTTTGGAAGATTCTAAGCCTTAGTTTACAAAGTTTGAAGGATTTTTAGTAATAAAAATAATAATAACTTGTGTTAAGAATATCAAAGTTTGTTTAAGAATTGTTTTGATGGTACTCGAGAGAGATTTCAACATAAAATATTTATTACTAGGTTCAAGTTTTAAAAGTGTAGTTAAAAAATATTATTGAAATTATTGCATTGGCGTACGTATAATTAATTGTAATTTCCATTCTTCAATATTCCATCAAATTTTTTATTCATTAAGTATGAATTCGAACATGAAAAGCCTGCTAACAGTATTCAAAGCAATCAAGGGTAAATTAATAAAAGCTCGTTCATTTTAATGTTTTTCAAACTCATACATTTATTAGGCCAAAACTTTTCATATTATTATATTGAGTAAAAACACTTAATTAACACTTATTTTGTTTCACTTTTCGTATTTTTATTAATGCAATATGTATTTCGACTGCAAAGCAGTCATTATCAAGCACAGTCTAAATTTCTACTAAAATTACATTTATGTGTTATAAATATTCTAAACTAATTTAAATCGAAAATGAAAAAATACATTTGTATATTTTCGGTTTTTACGTTAAAAGTCAATCAATAAATAAATTGTAAATAATGTGACAAAAAAGTTTTTAAAATTATGGTATTTTCATATTATCTTCACATCATTATTCCTAAGAATCATCAAAAAGAATCAAGTTTTTCTATAATACTGTTACTTTAATCAACACATAAAATGTTTTAATTATAATCATAGATTATAATCTTAGCAAATAATATTAATATAAGAAATTGGAAGATTGAGAGATAAGGAGGCAATAATCTAGTCTATTCAAATTCCAAATTCTGAATTCTAAATACTCTTTAATTAAGGCAGCCAATTACCAAATAATTCAATTATTGTATAAAGCTTAACGAACAATTTTTTATACTCGTAATTTTATTCTAAAGTTGGAAAATGTTTTTACTTGGCTTTTGCTGTATCTTTAAAATTTTTGATGTTCATCCGTATTTATTTATTTTTACTCATCTTTATTCAAAATCTTGTAAAGATATTGAAATTTTCAGAATAAAAGAGGCCTCAAAGCATTTTAATCACAATGAATAATGATGATTAAGTGATTCTACTGATGTTTTGGCGCCAGTCACCAGTCTTATGAATGGGAATGGGTGAAATTTTGATTTTGAAGAATTTATTTATTTTTGGTCCTTGTTTTGACATTAATCTATTTTTAAGCTATTACAAGAAAGGCTTTAGAAAAAGATCATTGTTAAGTTTTTAAAAGATGAAAACTATACCTGAATATCGTGAAGGCGGCGTCAGAGCAAATAAATTATAAGTCTGATCGTTTTGATAGCTCATCATTCTTCCTTCATCATGATAAATAAAGCACACAGAGAAAAGATTACACTCATCTTTTTAGTATCTTTCAAGCACCGCTCAATTATACTCAAATTACTTATTACCGTTCGTGTGATGAGCACGATATTTGTCACACTATTTGAGCAATCACTCAAAACTTAACTCAACCTGTTAAACGTATCGTTAATTTAAAGCTTTGATACATTTTAACTTAAATTATTTTTAACAAACATACTTATACGCGCTTCTCGCTTGTATCGAGATATTTATTTTTTAACAAATGTTTCTAAAACCAATTAGAGGTATTCATTTATAAATATTTAGCATCGCTGGAAAAAGTACACTGCAAAATGGTAGAAATGGTAAAGCTAAATACTGTTGATTGAATCGGCCGATGATTTTAGAATTTTACTTTGGGCAACGTATAACATAAATTTAAAGCTCTGAAAATTGTTTAATAAAACTTTAACGGTTGATTTCACCTGAAACGGATAATAAAATAGAATAAAATCGAAATACTTTGTATATAGCTAACTTGAATTCAACTGAAATGTTTACCTTCCATTCAAATGAATAAATTGAATTAAATTCTACCAGAATCGAATAGAAATGTTTGAATATCTGCATAAAATTCTATTTCAAGTGTTGAAAAAGCTACAGCGTATTGCATATAACATAGTATTTAAAGGTATATGAATATTGGGACGAAATCAAATGATAGGAAAGTTGTTCAAAATCTGTTGTTGCAATCGTTTCTCATTTATTTGGAATGTATAGTATATTTTTGATTTGGTTCAATTGAATACGGAATTCCAATGCATATATTAAATTAAATAAAACTATAAGCAAAATCTTACTCTCAAAATTAAAAATAAAATTTATTACTTGCATACCTGGCATTTCAATAAGTTGTATGAATTTTAACTGATTGTAAAAATTTAATAATAAAAAATCTGCTTAACTCAACTGTGAGTTGCTATTCAACAACAAAGACAGGAAAAAGTACGTGGAAATGTTTTTATGTCGACAAAAAACTTCTATTGTGTGAAGTTGTTGACTTCACATATTTCCAAGGATCTGTAAACTCTGAAAAGTAAATATGGTGAAGAAATCTCGAAGAAATTTTACACATTTTGAATTGCTTGAAGAAGTAAGAAACCTAATTTAAAATCGCTGTTTTCATTAAAAATTTATTGTATACATGAATGAAATCTTTTGAAGATATATACTTCAATTAATTTCTATTGTAACTATTGTAGCTCACTGAAGAAGCATATGGTTTCAATTATACCTCCTTCAGCTTACTCATGTTTTAATGTTATGTTGAAAGACTCTAGAATTTTAATCCGTTCCTTTAATCTCAGAATGGATTAAGACTAATCTAATTAAGAATTTAGGTGGCAATGAAGGAAAAATGCACAACAAAAAGTAGTTGAATCAGCTTGTAGATCACATTATGGAAAGCACGTTTTAATAAAATGAAATGAAAAACTGAATTCTGTCCGTTGTTGGCAAGCTTAATGAAAAAAAGAGGTTTAATAAGCTGACAAGCAGACAAACAAGCTGTGCTAGGAAAAAATTATTTTATTATCGATATGATTTTTTCTCGCAAAAAAACCTTTTCTGAGGTTAAGTTTGAGGTTCAATGAAAAGTGAAAATTTGTTGCTAGGTGCTTAAACTTGAACAAAAACTCATGATATAAATGCAATAAATGAATATCAGATATACTCAATAGTTCAAGTATTATTTAGAAAAGTATACAATATGATAAAAAACGAACGTCGTAAACATTTATGAATATTGAATGATTTAATGATTGAACATGCTAGACTTGATTTAATTTTAAAATCAATTTCGCTAATGGATTTTCATATATGTATATATTTCATAAATTTCTCTCATTTGAAACCATGAATATTTTAACAATTATCTTGGTGAAAACATTTTGTCAACAAAATTATTTATATATTTTCATATTTACGTATTCGAAAATCATAATATTTCAATATGGATATTAGATATATTTAAATAAATTTGCAGCCATCATTCAAGATTATGATACGAGTTAAAAAAAATAAAATCTCGTAGCAATGTTATTGATCCTAAATGTCATTGAACAATCATTCTACATTACATCTTCACACCGTATATATATTTATTACTCAGATAAGTACGAAACATTGAATTGTATACATTTATTTAGCAAACTGGATACAAAAATCCTGAGAAAATCTTACAATGCAAAGAGTGCAACAAAGTATATATTGAGTGCAACAGTCTCAAGAGACGATTAATTGAGTTTTTTGTGCTTTTTCCTTCTCTGAAATTCTGAAATTCTGAATTTCTTAAGAAATGTGGCACGAATAACTAACAAAAATGGAAAATAAGAAATGAAAAATTCCTATTAATTCAAGAGCTTGGTGGTCTAATAAAAACAAAATTCTGGCTCTCAAATCACAATTTTATTAAAAAGGATACAAAAGCAAATCGTTATAAATTATATGTGTTCTTTTTGCACCAAATAGTAGAAAATTTTGATAAAAGTCTGAAAGACTCTTAAATGTATTTAAATGAGTTTTATTGCAAATTTTCAAGCACTTAATCGTAAAATTGTTGAGGACTTCCATAATAAAAGCAAAGTGCTTTCGTATTGTTCTCAATTTAGTAAATTTTACTTATAAAATGCATTTTGATGTAAGCGTTTTAAAGTTAAATAAAACTTTTGAAACGTGACAGGAATCATGCTTAAAATAATTACAAACTTTAAACAGCAAAAAATTTATTAAATTCAAAAGATCTATCATGTTTATATTTTTATATTTTTAAATGCATTTGGAATGGTTTATGCGGAATCAATAGGAAATATACAGTCTTTTAAGGAAATGCTCATATAAATAAAGGCTGACCTGTTTATAACTTTGAACCGCATATTAATAAGTATTTAATCTTTAAACCTTTCATGGTAAATAAAATTTACGAATGTTCACTGAAACACAAAATATTTTTTCACAGATTCAAGAGTCAGAAGTCTATTCAGCCGTTGATTTACTGACTTCATGCATCCAGCTTATAAATTCCAATAATGGGCACGCTATATTGAATAGAATAAATTGGTGGTATAAGAAATTCTGAATTGTGTGTACATTCATGTGAAAAATATTATTACGATCATAGCTACTAGCCCATTGCATAAAAACCAATGTGGGAGTTTTATACATTTTTGCTAGATTATTATCTGATTTTATGAAGCAAAAACGATGACAACTACTTAAGAGCACAAATTCATAGTTTGGCTTGAAAAGACGAAAAATACAAATTATTTCCTAAAAGGAAATTGGATTTTGGGAAGCCGAAAAGAATTTGCAACGAATCTATTATCAAGATTGTACAATTTATTTCATAAAGTTTTTGGAATTTGTACCATATTATGTAAAATACTTAATAGATAAAATAAATTGCTGCTTTTTTCATTATGAATCAAAGTTCTTTGGTTCAAATAAAAGATTTGATTTTTTTCAGGTACTGATTGTATAAAAGCCTCATAGGGACTTCACTGAATAAAAATATAAAGAGCATTTACGAGAATAACTCAGCCTTACATCAAAAAATCATTTACAAATCATGGAAATCAACGTTTTGATTTCATGTAAGCCAATTTTCTCATTTCGATTCATTTCACTTTTAATACCACTTGAATTTATTGGAGTTATCCACTAAAACGTTTGTGTGTTCAGTGTAAAAGTTACTTGATTGAATGAAGCATCAAAAAAGATTCGTCTTGCTACGTCCTTTTAATATTGAACCAATAACTTGCCATTGAAAATCAATTCAACTTTTTTCAAAAAATGTTTGTTTGCACAATTTGGATGAAATTTAATTTCGATGTCGTAAAGAAGAAAAGTTCTTAACCGAAAAATCTGCTCATGTGGAATTCACCAAATTCTCCAAAAGAATGGTTTAAACTTTTCTAAAATTTGCAAAATTGCAAAATAAGAATGCAGCATACAAAGTATAGCTAACAAAGTTTTTTAGAAATTATACATTTAATCGTGTGCAAATCTCAGTTTAAACTTTAAAGTTGTTAATTTACTTTTCTCATTAATTTTCAATGATAAATAAAATATTTTTATCGTTTAGTCAATATTTTCCGATTGTCTATGGTTTTGGCTTTTTGATTTAATTTCAATGTTTAGCGATTTAAATTTTTAATTTAAAAGCTCGCTCGAATATTGTTCTATAAAAATTTCGGCTAAAGTCCACTTTACCGGGGGGTAACCGATTTCGCTGAAACTTTTTTTATAGATAGCTGGGGTCAAGGGGAGCTCAAATCTGCAAAAAAAAGGGGCGGACTCTTCAAATATGGCCCCACCCATTTTTCAAAGTTTCGATTTTTTCCCCAAAAGATTCCGTTTTTTAGCTTCAAATGATAGCTAAAGTCAAGGCAAGGTGAAGTGTGCAAAAAAAAGTGGGCGGAGTCAATTAGTTTGGGCTCCACCCCTTTTTTAATTTTTTTTTCAATTTCATGTAAAGTGTGTTTTTTATGATAATTCATGCAAATATCAAAGCGAATTAAAATAAAGTTTGAAAAGTGGGTGGAGCCATCTGATTTAGGCCCCTCCCCTTTTTAATTTTTTCAATGGGTTTATACAAAAAGTTGTTTTTTTATAATATTTAATGACAGATATCATTCAAGGCTAGTTCTAAAATGGTTTGAAAAGTAGGCGGAGCCATCTTATTTAAGCCACGCCCCTTTTTGTTTAATTTTTTTTGTTTGATAAGTGGTAGATTTTGAAAATTTTTCTTTAACAGGCTAATATGATAAAAAAAATTGTAGTTTTGCCTTTTACAAAAAATAGATTAAAAAGATTAATACAATAATCAAAATTTTTGTCATACCATCTGTCTCTTAAAATCTAGTTTTCTTTGAAGAAAACCTATTCAAGCCGCAAAAAATTTAATAAAATGAACAAAGTCTAATAAAATCAAAACTAAAATGTTTTTTAAAAAATCACTTCATTCGTATTTCAAGAATATCATATAAAAAATTGAGATCTTAAAATACATGTTAAATTTAAAATTGAGGTTTCTTATAATGTGTGTCAAAACTGAAATTCATGAACTTAAAGTTTCCATCAAACTAGAAAATTGAAACCATAGTTTTTATCAACCTGGAAATGAGTTAGATGACCAAGATTAACCAAGATGTCAGATGGATCTTAAAGTTTTTACTAACCTATAAGTGAATTGAATCTTAAAGTTTTTACAAACCTAGAAATGAGTTGGATCTTTAAGTTTTTACGAACCTTGAAGTGAGTTGGATTATTAAGTTTTTACCAACCTAGAAGTGAGTTGGATCTTTAAGTTTTTACCAACCTAGATGTGAGTTGGATCTTAAAGTTTTTACCAACCTAGAAATGAGTTGGATCTTTAAGTTTTTACCAACCTAGAAGTGAGTTGGATCTTAAAGTTTTTACCAATCTAGAAGTGAGTTGGATCTTAAAGTTTTTACCAACCTAGAAGTGAGTTGGATCTTTAAGTTTTTACCAATCTAGAAGTGAGTTGGATCTTAAAGTTTTTACAAACCTAGAGTGTGCTTTTAGTTAAAGTTTTTACAAAGTAAAAAGAAATTCTGTACATTAAAAATTTCGAGATATATGAAAATTGAAAATGGGTGTGGCCTAAATCAGGTAGCTCCGCCTACTTTTCTATCCATTCTGTGAATTATCATGAAAAAAACACATTTTACATGAAATTGAAAAAAATTTAAAAAAGGGGTGGAGCCCAAACTAATTGACTCCGCCCACTTTTTTTGGCACACTTTACCTTGCCTTGACTTTAGCTATCATTTGAAGCCAAAAAACGGATTTTTTTGGGTAAAAAATCGAAACTTTGAAAAATGGGTGGGGCCATATTTGAAGAGTCCGCCCCTTTTTTTTTGCAGATTTGAGCTCCCCTTGACCCCAGCTATTGATAAAAAAAGTTTCAGCGAAATCGGTTCCCCCCCGGTAAAGTGGATTTCTGCCCAAAATGTTTATTTTGATTTATTTGTGATTTTTCCAAAGTGATTGTTGTTAAAATATTTTTAAATTGTATCAATATTTATTTTGAATTCACCTTTATTTGCAGTCTAAAAATCTTATATCATCTAATAATGTTATTTACTTATTTTGACCTTTATCAACATCTTTTATAAAAATAGACAGTAAACTTGAAATCAAATTACTTATTCCATCAAACATGCAACGAGCATGAGTAGGGTCACATCCTGTAACATATCTGACACAGTAGAAAACAGAACCCCAACACAGTTGAACCATGAAATGGAGCTTTAATCAAGCAATACGTCAGTTTTAAATTTTCTAGAACTAAATATGATATAAGGACGATTATGTTGTCATTAAAATTCTTTAGCTGTAAAATGTTTGTGTTCCCTGAATAACTTTCTATACCAACTGAATCCATTCAAGCTGAATGAATTGAAAATCTTTTTTTGTTTAGCATATATTGAAATGAGCTAAATTTTGTTCTTGAAACTTGGTCAGCTATATTAAGTAAACAAGGTGTTGTATATGGAGTCTTTTCTTTTATGTTGTGTCAATCAGAGGCTTTCTATGTGTTATATTAGAAGAGTATATTAATATCATATTTTTCTGCTTTTTAATACCAGACTCCTCTCTTAAGGGAAACTTCTTGTGAGGCATTTCTTCTAAGGACATAACGTCACCTTTAAAAATAGTTAAAAGAACTTTGATTTAAAAATAGAACCTTTCGAACTGTATAAATAATATATAATCTGAACATTATCATCACATTGAACATAAATGTGACTATATATACACACAAAATTTTTACCTAAAATTCATAAAACAATCAAAAATATTTTCTTTCATCTTGCAACCATTTAAATTATGTAAATAAGTAATCACTTGCTCCAAGAAAAGTTGTCGTGTTTGAGGTGAATAAAATAATATATCTTTGCATTTTACATTTTTGTAAATTTAAGTGTAAATTATGCTTAATCACATCCCGATTAACACCGATGCAGAGAATCGCACGAATATATTAATAAACTTGCGAATATTTGCATACATTCGGGCGATTCTCAACATCGTGTGTTAATGGGGATGTTATTGAAATATTTTATAATATCAACTCAGTTGCATCATCATTTCATACTATTTAAAGATATTGTTTAGAGCTTAGATTAGGTCTGAATCATAAAATCGGAATAAAAAATTAAAAATTAACACATTTTTAGTAATAAAAAAAATATCAGTACACTTTATTGATTATTGTTATCTTTTGGAAACATCCGTTTCAATTCATTGAACATAGTTTGTACATATATACTGGGTTAAATAAAATGTTCTTGCAAAAATTGAATTTTCTTAAAATTGTCATAAATAATGAATCATGAAAAATTTCTTCAAAAGTAAAACATTATACAAACTTTTTGGAGTGTTAATGGAAGCTTGGAAACCAAAAAGTTTCCTATTCAAACTTTATGTTCTTCTAAATGAATTTGTATAAATTGAATGCTATTTATAGAAATATAAATTATGTAAGGAAGTGTAAAGTTATCGTCGAGGTTATCTTGAATAGTGAATTTCCATTAGCTACCTGTGAAGTGTGAGCACTCAATTTGAAAATATCTGGATTCATTCATTTTTCAAAAATCTTACTAGTTTAATCTTTTCATCAGTTCTTCAAGCTAGTTTCAATAGCCTATGCTTAACACCTTAAATTTACCTGTTACCATAAAAGGATTTGTGTCAAAGCTAAAGTGAATTTAGTTGATTTAAGGGGTACAGCTTATACATTTTTATTGGGAATTTAGAGTGATTTAGAATGAAATTGGATTTATTGAAGTGGAAAATTGTGCAGAAAGTGTACAGAAAAGCTTCTAAATTTACTCACTTCTTTTTATTCTATGACATGTAATAAGGAATAATAATCGTCTTTAGGTTTTATTACAGAGAGATGAAATCGGTTTTTTGAGATAACAATAAAAAATTACTTACTTGTTCTTTTTCTTACGAGTGGATTTTGTAAAGCTTTATAAATTGTTTACTTATGTCTTTTTGTTATTTCTTATCATTCGTTGCTTGAAAAAAAGTTCCATAGAGCTGCAAATTTTTTCGACGGATCACTGAAATTTAATTGTTAAACAATAAAATGTTTTGGCGGATGTCTTTTTTTATGCGTCATAAATGCAATTGGGAAGTTCTGATGTTTAAAAATGTAATATGCTTTGCCTGCAATAAATATATGAGTAAAAATGTACTCAAAGTATATCCATAATGTGAACTGATGTCTTTTTCATTGATGTTCAATTTCCCTTCACCTATTATATTCAAGCTATTCAATTTGATCAATAAAAAGGAGCAGATTTTGATTTTCTTCATAAATACTAACGTGAGTTATTCTACATCATTCAATACTCAACGGTATTTATGTTAAAAAATAAAAAATCAGAGAGAATCAATAAATGAATTGAAAATATCCTTAATAACTCCTTGAATAAGCTTCATTCACTTTGAAGTTACTTGTACGGTAGCATTTTTGACCTGAAAAATTTGTGTGTTCGCATTTTACAAATTACACCACTGAATGGGATATTAATTTTCTGAGCACTTCAACCAATACGTATTATATAAATGACAATATTTTCCACAAATTTCATGACGGCTCCTCAAAATGGAAAGCATTGAAATCATGTAATTTTATCGAAAAATGTCTGTTTGCACAATTTGGTTGAAATTAAATTTGTCTAACGCAAAAAGGCGCACGTCTACACCGTGATATCCGTTCATGTGGATAACACCAAAACTCGGCAAAAAATGTGACGGAATAATCTGGTACAAAAGTAATCAAGCTAAAAAAGAGACACACAAAGCGGTTTTCATTAAAAGTCAAATTTGTAACTGCTCCAATTATTTTTATTTTTATTTTAGCTCGGTGAACAGATTTTTTGGTACGACAACATAAAAAAAGGGAGAACATTCGTGCTATTTGCATGTTTTCCATGATACAGGCATTTTATGTTAATTTTTTACTTAACAAAGTTAAAGCTTTTGATGAATTAAAATCTGTAAATATTTGCAAAGTTTTGACAAATTGGGACTAAAAGGTTTAGAATTTAGAGTTCAAACTAATCAAAAAGTTAATTTTTATTTATGAAAATTTTTCGAATATGACATTTGAATTTTTAGTTTTAATAAGGGTTGAATGATTTCTAAAAGGTGAAAAGTTAACGATGGATTTCATATCAAAGATTTTTGAATAAAAAATTGCATTCCATCTAGTTTCTTGAAATTTTGAATATTTTTATAATATACACACTCGAATTTTAAAATTTTCCTCAAATATGAACTTTTTCAGATTGGAAGTTAAATGTTACCATAAACGTTTGATGGGTGATTCATAAATTTGAATAAACTGACCCATAATAAATTAAAAGTAACCAGAGTGAACAGTTTGCAGATAAGAGGGTCATTAAAACAAATAGAGGGTATTTTCAAATAATTTATTTTAAATGTGGCTCAACTTTGAAATGATTTTCTCAGAAAAGATACTTTAAAAATGAAAATATTCGAAAACTCCCTAGAACAATTGGTTTGATGCTATTGAAATTCAAAAGAAAAACATAAAATCCACTTAGTCTAAATGTATAATTTTCAAATTTATTGTTATTGCAATTGAAAAGTCTTAGAAAAATTCACATAAAATTAGCTATATAAAATTATTTTGTTGAAACACATAGCTACTTCACAGATTTATTTTTTCACTCAATTACTTCACTTAGAGTACTGATAGAACCTTAAACTCCAATCAAATTTACATAATACATTTATTACATTTTTCTGTATGCTTTGTACTTTTTTACACGTGAATTAATGATTTGATTTTTCCTAGGCTGTGCCTGATGTGCATGATTTAATATGACGAATGAAGGAATCTTTTCTAAACACGTAGGGAGCAGGAAAAATGATATAATATGTTTTGGAGAATGGCATTTGTTGTAGCCATTATTCATTATTTTATTATTAAGGAAATTTGAAGATAACAGAGTGGAAATACTTAATATAAAAAATACTGTTAAGGGATTCAATTTTTGTTGAAAATGACACAATAATGTTGAGTTCCTGTAGGATAACAAAAATCGTGTTTTTACAAACAATTAATATTGATAAAAATTGTAATGTTTAGAATTTAGATGAATAGCATAGATTTGATAAATACGGTATAAGATAATATAAAAGAAAAAGTCTAATAAATTACGAAATGATCTGTTGGTACCTGAAAACTTTGAATTGAAGTGAATACTCCTATGATTTATGTTTAAACGAGAAATAATAATAATACCATTTCCTATAGACATAGAGCCAGTTTAGAAAATTCTTACCTAAAGTATTCAAAAAAATAATATATCTTGATCACCGAAATATTGTAGCTACTATACCTTTTAAGTATGTTTAAGCTACTTAATAAATGTATTGTAAATTAATCTCATAATAAATATCTAATTGATTATGATTAGCAATCAATTATGCAGACCTAATCCTATATCCGACCAATTTACTTGAAATATCTGCAAATATTTCAAGCACAGCTGCACAAAATAATAGATAGTCTTAATTAATAATTATTTGCTCACTTCACTACGCCAAAGGCATCTTCTTGTAAGTTTTGTGTGGGATTTGGATTAGGTTTATTCGTTTGATTGTAGGAATGTTTAGAGCAACCCATTGAGTTGTCTAAACTGTTTCCGTTGGTAAGCAGTTTTTTGCTGTTCTGCAATCTTCTTAATGAGTTTGCATCCGCTGTTCCACAACCACCCATGCTGATGCGTCGGTTAGGCTCGTGTACTCTTTTACAGCAATGAAACAGATTGAGGAACGCCTTACGAAACCCGCAGCTCATGAAGCAATAAGTAATAAAGTTGCAGCACGATGATGTGTAAGCCAGCAGCTGGAAAAAGCTGATTGCTGTGTATCCAAGATTCTGGTAGACCCACTTGGGGTTGAACAAGGCTACAGTATTAATCACGTATAGCGGTGTCCAGCATATGAAAAATTCCAGTACAACCACAAAAAGCATCTTTATAATCCTCTTTTTGTTAAGCAAACTTTTTTCGGCATTTGACCTGTTTTGACGATAAAATATAAATTAATCAGAGAAGGTGAGAGTTTCAGTAGAAAGATTTTTTTTTGTGATTATTCAGTATCAATTTACTAATAAAATATTTTAACATCTGATCTTGAAAATTTAGAATTGGCGATACACAAAATATTAAAGTTCTCTCTTATTAATCAAATTATTCAATTTTATTGTCTATTTACATCGGTACAATCAAGTTAATTGAGTTTTAAACTGCTCATCGAAAATCAGAAGTTAATTCAAATTTTTGGCGTGATCACAGAATTGCGACTGAATTGTTCTATAATTAACGATCCATGTATTTAAGGGGTGCCAAACATTTATGCTAAAAATGGGTAAAAAACCCTTCAAACTTTAATTGGAGAACGGTTATAAAAATGCTTTGAAAAGTTTCTCTTTATTAATTTAATGGACGGAATATGATTGCTTTATAGCGGTAGGGAGCCATAAAAAATAATGACATGGGCGTTGGAAGAGAAAATTGTGAAACAACTTTGTAGAGCTGTAACCATGGAATCTGATTGATTGGACACATTACAGTTCTTGTAAATTGATATTTTTTAGAATTATCTCAATTAAAATCATTTCTCTGTAATTCAGAGAACGAACTTTAAAAAACAGATTTATTTCCTCTTCTAGAATCTATTCTGAAAATTTTAATGAAATTTCAAGTTATCCAAGATATCTAAAAAGCTTTTTGTGAAGCGATAAAACTACCATTTAAATATAATTACTATCAAGGGATATGGTTTTTCTCTATTGTCTAGGAAAAATATTATGCTACGTAGGTATTTCCATAGAATATTCGAAAAACTTCAAATTTACTCCAACCATAAAATCCAACAATAAAATTATGTGTTTTTCCGGAAATAATTCTCAAATGAATTGTTAACCTATATTTATATGAAACAAACTACGCATAAAAACAAACTGATACTTATAAAATATTTACTATTTCAGCTTATAACCCCATCAAACCTCAAACAACTAACTAACGAACCTTCGTAATGCCGGATTTTTCTGGACGGAGTCGTTTTTAACAAGTGTTGACTCTTGGGACCAATTTCGCAACTGATGCCAGGATGAAGACTGAGAGCTTTCGTTCATCTGTCGACTTTTGTACATAGATGAGCACCGACTTCTGGGAGACCCATGCGAACTGATGTAAACTTCCACCAAATTGTTAGCTGCTATATAGATGAATGAACAACATAAATAAATCATTCCATTTATTGTTTTTGTCAAGTTTTGCTTTAAAAATATTTTGAATTAAAGTACAATCCTATACAGATTCTGCCAACTTTGTACATCTTTTGATACATATAAAATATATCTAAAATCATGGCAATTTTTATTTTGTTTCATAATCCAAATTAATTTCAGAATTCAAATAATTATTCATATTATAGCTAACTAAACACATGAGGTGGGATGAAAAGCGTTTTGAAAACTCCATTTATTGGTTGTGGATTTCCCATGAAAATGTAAATTTATATCATTCGTATAAAAATTAGGAACCACTTTGATTTGTACAAACAGTCCGAATTATTTTACTAAATGGAACCAATGTTTGTTTCAATGATTTTGCAGGTTATACAATTTTTCGTTGAAAATTGAAATTTTTGTAAATCTATTCATCAGTTAGCGCCTGCTGTATACACATATCAATTATGGAGTATGAAATATTTAGAAGTTCAAAATGTATTGTTGTCTCTGAAACCATAATGTGGTCCGATCATGTTTATTTTATAGTATTAAGCAGCTGTATTTACATAATAATTGAAGGGAAGTAGACAATCTATCAATTATACATGCTCCCACTTAATTTTATCCTTGATATACATCGTATGCCTTTCACTTACAGCTAGTAAGTCAACAGTGTTACTGCATTATTCATCATAAAGTCTATAATAAGGTAAAGATCAACATTTCATTTACTCTCACTAAAGATACATATCATGTTGTGTATATAATTTGTAACTGAATTGTAATGTATTTACTTCATGATATGGTTTTGCAGTAAAATGGAATATTATAAAAGTTTCAACAGCACAGTCCACTAAAACTATCTCAAAATACAATTTAAATTACAAGTCTGCATGTCAAATACAATTTGCAGTAGACTCTTGGAAGCCATATAATGCTTGTTTATACCTATGATATAAAAAAAAGAAAAGAAACGAGTGCAAGGGTGGCTCAAAAACCAAAAGTCTCGTTCCACAAGTAAAAATAAATTAAAATGATGAAAAAAAAAACAGAAAAAGTGAATTAAGATTAATGTAAGCTAATAAAATTAATAAAGGTCAACAAAAAATTTCAACATCTGACTTAACAGATACCGTCAAGGATCTTCGAAAAGTATACCTAAAATTCAATGCGGACTCCTAAACTTTCTTCAAAATATCAATTGATTTTGAAGTAGTTAGTTTCATCATAAATAACGTATTTTTGCTTGTAGAGCGAGACTTTTTTACACTCTGGGTTATGCATACAAGTTTGTGCTACCCTAACGAGTATATAAAATTAAAAAATGTCTGTTTAAAATGTTTCCAAATAACTTTCAATGATCACATTTTGTATAAAATTTTCATAAAATCATCTATGAATCTGTATGTTACAAAATATTGGATTTACCAACAAAAACAATATTCACCCAATGTTGGCAATATATTCCTGTTTTATTCCCTTTCGAGCTCAAATTAGATAAAATCAACAGCTCCTGTTCTATTAAACTCTCTTTTTAAAGGATAAAATCCATGATAATGAATGTTAGCATACCTCTCACAGTTTATTATTGATTACGCATAATATTTTATCAATAGAATGAACTATAAAGATGTCAAATGTTTTAACACTAGTAATACTTTATAAATAATCAGAAAACATTGTAATCCTATTTCAAGTGCATGGTATTGTAAATGTTTCAAGATGCAAGTAAATTGTTGCTTTTTACATAAATTACATACACAGCTAAAGTTAAATTAAATTAAACTAAATTAAATTAAAAAGTAATTTCTTTATGATTTCCCATGCGATTTGTTTTTAAATTTAGCTTAAATATTATAAAACTCTTTAAAATTACATGTAATTTAAACCATGAATTAATTAAAACATGAAATGTATGGTAGAATAATGTAGTAATTAATCTCTATAGCTTGAAAATATGAAAGTGTTAAATAGTTTCATTCAAAACTGCAAACATATAGAAAAAATATGTAAAAATTGAAATACACTTTTTGTACTATTTTGTGGTTCGCATCAAAAACATATTTTTGCTCAAACTTTGATACTTTTTTTTTTGTTCCATAACTACAAAATACAATTTGAAATGCTTGAAATGCGAATGAAGCATATTTTTTCAAAAAATTCAATTACTTTGTAATTTAGCGGGGTAATTTTTTAGCGTATGAAACCACTTTAGCGAATTATAGCACAAAATACATCATAACGTGAGTTACTGCTAATAGTAGAACGGAAATTTTTTTCTGCATTACTGTAATAGCAAGTATTACACTATTTAGAATTTAGATACAAAAAGTGTTTTCTAATTTAAGGAGAGGAGAGTTCAAGCGTTTCAAAATGAAAATTTTCAGAGGTTCTCATACATTAAATATGGTTACTTTCTTATCGTCGTTACTAATATAACACAAAAATTGTGGAATTTGTGGGTATTTCTGCTTTCCACTTCTTTCTACCATTATATCAACATTGTTTTCCAATGTTTTCATTTCGCTCTTAGTTCCCTTTTTTACAGAATTCAATACAAAACAAAACAAAAACTTTTGCAAAAAGTTGTAAAGTATAAACAAAATAGCCATTGAAACAAAAGTTAAAAGTTAACAACAAAAAGTTCTTGTTATTCAGTAAAGAATTAACATAAAATTTTTTGTAGCATCTATTGGATTGAATAACCAAATATCAATTTGATAGTGGTTAATGCACATTAATTAATTTATTTGATTTGAGCAGCTAGATTTGTTTCGAACTTTTATGTTTTTCATTATTCTTTAGAAAAATAAAGAAGTTCTTCAGTAAAAACAATAAAGAAATGGTTTGTTTTTCTAAGAATTTGATTCTCAAACCCAAATTAGAGTATACAAAAAAGAACTTTTATACTCACTGGACTCATCCTTGCGAGCATTGATTGTTGACAGATGCTTCTTCAGTTCATGTTCAGTTCGCATTCCTTGCCATAGTGACAGCGTGACTAATGAAATTCACATAAACATTAACTTTTTAGATGATGCGGGTGGTTACAAAAATGTTAATTGTTCATACTCAGTGAATACGTGGCACTCAGCACCAGCAAAGGTAACACCAACAGCACAAAGTCCAATATAATCTGGAAAGTTTTTTTTGGTAATGTGTTAGCTTTGAAGTTTATGATGTGTAACAAAAAGATCGTTATCATATTCTCTCAGAAAAATCTTTTAAAAGCTCAAGTTTTAAATGCTCCGATGAACTTTATCAGTGGGAAAAGAATTGCCATTCGACAAGTACAAACAGCGTTTTTTTCGAAAGCCACTAGAAAGATCGATGAATATTCGCGAATTGAATTTTCTAAGTTTTAATTGTTAATTGTTCAAGATATAATCTCCAAGAATCCAGTGACGTGCCAATCCAGATCATGTAAACGGACAGACGGACGGTCGAACAAAGAATGTGAAAATATAATCGTAATTTTTTAAATTAAAAAAACGCTGAAAAGGGTTTCTTGAAATTTTTTAATCAAAGATTAAAAAAGTGCTTAAAAACACAAAATATTTTGCTATCAAATGAGCTCCTGAAGCTTTGTGTTGTTACATAATATTAGCATTTAATAAAGTTCAAAGGTTCTTTTTTTATACAAATTAATCTTCTTTATGTAATTATGTGTTATTTGCTGAGTCGAGATTTCGATACATATATTTGTCTTCTGTAATAAAGTTATTGTGAAAAAATTTGGAAATTCACCACTGGACCAATCCACATCATCCAATTTGTGTCATAATATAAAAAGGTTGTACTCACATTATAATATTTCTCAAACTCAATTGTTTTCGGCCAAACTTCTCGACATTTACTGTGACCTTGGAAACAGAAGAGAATTAATTAACTTATCCGACAAACTCAATCAACGACGAATGGCGAAAATGGCGGAAAACAATTTTAATTTAAAGTAAAATCTCGGCATTTCGAGATTTAAAAGATTTTTGTATTTAATGCTTCTTAAAGCAAAGCTCCCATAATAATATGAAAGTTAATACTAATTGAGCTAAAAAACAATTCCTACTTCAAATTCACAACAAATGGACAAAGGCATCCAATTAAAAATTAATTTCTAACTTTTGAAGAATCCTTAAAATTTCGCTATAAACACAGAAAGTGTTTTATTATTTATTTTGTGTTTCTTCTTAAATTAAAATTTTTCAGATTTTCTTATTTTCAAATCACTCTATTTCAGTTTTCTTAGAGAATGTTCCAATAATATGATTAAATGAAGAAAATAATTAAAAGTGCTTTTATGTGTAAAGTTCGGGAATCTCGTCAAGGCTAAAATAATAATTATCATCAAAAGTGTTATGGTTATGGTATCCTTTTTATATCGAATTAATGAGAAAAGTCAAAATGCGAAAACTTTGAGGTAACTTACCTTGACTAGTTGGCAGGAGTTTACTCAGAATAGCAATTGGTAACATAAACAGTAAACTTGAACACCAAATTATTGCAATCATTTTGTAAGCGTGCTTTATAGTCTGCCATCGTCTCGATTTAAGTGGATGACAAATTGCGTAGTATCGTTCCACAGATATTGCAACTAATGTCCAAGCAGATACACTAACAGAAGAAGCTGCAAAAATTTAAAAGTTGGTTAATTGACATCTGAATCCATTTTGGTGATCTTTGTTGTCAATGTTTCACAAGAATCCATTTTGAGAATTGAATTTGTCTCAATTTTAATACAGAATAAGATATTTGTTGTTTTATGAAAAATGTCAATACTTCTAAGTATTCTTATTCTTATTAAATACAATTTTGTAACAAATATGATGCATTGTTTTGATGATTACGAGACAATATTATGTTTCTGAGAAATTTTTTAAACAAGCAATGTAATATTTTTTGGGTTTATATTTCATAATGGATTTATAAACAAAATAAGGTCCTAGATCAGCATTCCAGATTAATATTTTCTAAACTGTGTATCATTTTCGATATTCGACACATTCTATTTTTGAACTATTTTTTGCAGCCAATATCATTTTCGACGTACGACATGTGGACACTTATATCATTTTATTGAGATTTATTGTCTTTCTACGTGCTATTTGATAACAAATAATCCAATTGAATTGATGGAGGCAAAATATTTGATGATATTTGCTTTTTCTTTATTTCTATGACAGAAATAAATAAAGCATCACCAAGAGAAAGAAAAATCTAACAAAAATCAGAAGCTGCATAAACACAATCAATTTATGTTTATATCACTTGACTTATTCATTGCAATATATTGATGCCATACGGTAATATATATTTTGTGTCAATCATGTTGCACTCAGTAAAAGGATTCAACCAGAATATAAAATATACAAATATTTGTGAGATAAAATGGGAAGGTAAAGTTCACAATAAAATATCCAAATTACTTTTTCACAGTTAAAGCAAAAATAATGCACATAATTTTGAACATTAAGCGTTCACTTTACCATTAACATATTTTATAGTTTTTCTTGTGTATAGTGTTGTTAGAATATACATTGAAACCACAGTAATAGCAAAAAATGGTGAATCCAGACGAAAATCCAATTGAAATATCATTATGGATGAGCTCTGGTGAACAAAGAAGCAAAAGGTAAAGAGTACAAGTATGCCATTATATAAATGCATTCTTTTAAATTGAAAAGATATTTTTCAATTTTCGTGGTGCAAGTAAAGGTGGGTGAATAATCGAAACTTGTCTGAGCCATTAATTCTTTTAATATTATTTTTGTTATTATTATTAGATGGTATATATTTATGCAGAATGAAAAATTTAATTATAAAAAATATATATTAGTCTGCAATAAACTCCCAAATGAGATACAGAGCTAAATATTGAGCGCGGTTTTGTGAATGTGGTTTCTCGTTAGCACTCGATTTTCGATCCGTTCGTGAAATATTTACATTACATTTGAAACACAAAGTGGGAATTGCACATATACTTTGCATCGATTAGAAAAAATTGATAATGGATTTGAGGCAAAAAGCATGCTATGCAGCTTTACTGACTCAATCGTGTGGGCTCAAAAGCTTACAAAGAGAAATATACAGAGAACCATCAATTAATGATTTATATGGTACTTTTCTGAATCCATTGCATTGAGGAAATGTGTTGCGGAACAGTCATGTTCACAAATAAATTTGAATGCTTACAAGAATTATTCAAAATATAATTATTCAGATCAGTGAAAGTCTGCATATACTTCACTATAACAGTTAATAAAAATTATATGAAACTTTTTGTGTGTGACATTTTCATTAATTTGAAGAAACAAAGTTTGAATAATGTGTTCTTAATTAATTGTACTCTTTAATTAATTTGCTGGGATTTTGGATCACAAAATGAATACTAATTAGCAAATTTACAAATTGTGATAATGAGTTCACAATTTAAGTACTCAGAGCTTCCCACTATCCCGCAGTAATGTATTCCTTAGTGATTTAAAAATCATCAGTGCTTTTTAGTTTTTATTAAAGTTTGCGAATTGAAATATTCCTTGAGCTTAGAATTTGAGAAAAGCTAATGAAATTTGTTTTTATAAAGTTATAATTCGTTTTTTTGTCTATAAATTCGTAATGTACAAAATAATGAAATAAGTTTAGGATTAAAATTATTATGCGTTCTTTGTTCTTCCCTTTTCAGAGTGCTCTTAAATCCTCCAGAGTTGTGCTATTAGTCAAGAGAAAACTCATTTTGTCCCGAATATCAAATTATTCAGGATCAGAATTCAAATCCTGATATTTAAATTTAAAATCCATAAGCTTCCTTTTGGTCTGTTAATGAGATTTAATAATTAATATATTTTTATTCAAATTTTTACTAACAAGTTGTCTCAACAGAAAGTTTCTATGTTTCCCGATTTGCAAATTGTTTTACATGAAAAACTTAATAATTATAATTTAAAATTACCAGGAATGTTTTAAGAAGCACTTAAAAAGTATTTTTAGATTTTCAATTCCAGCGATTTGCAAAACTGAGTATTTTTGTTTGTTACGTATCATGTGGGATTACAAAGTTTCGTAGCAAATGAAACTTTAACTACGGTATTATAATTACTACATAATAAATCCTGAAGATTTTACAGAAATTCTCATACTCAAATTCATAGTAATGTCATTATAAAAGATACTTCATAAGTACCAACCTTGTAAGAGTTTTAAGCTTTAGAAGAACTGATTAAAACTGTTACTTTCTTGATAAATGATCTTATCTGATGATATAATTATAATAAATCTTGTTTCTGCTCGTTGTTCAACTAAAAACCTTTTAATTTTTCGAGAAAATAGATTGCACTATATTTTATATAACAATTCCATAAGTTTTACTATATTTCCACGCAATTAGCATAAGTAATGCGATTCAATATTAAATATGGTTACACCGAAATAAAGTGAAAAAAGAACGTTTTAAGACGGTTCCAGATCGATTTCTTAAAAAAATAAATTCAATGTTTTTTAACTGTATGAAATAGAAAATATGGTAGTTCTTACAAAATCCAATTTCCTTCAAAATTTCTCTCTTTTTGTAAAAGATTGACGGAGCTTCCCAAAATTCAAACTATTTCTGAACTCAACTTTATCAAAAAATGATCACAAATTTATGGAGTTTGATACAGTTATTTATGTGTGAGATATACGTGAAATTTATACCGTTGTTATATTTTATAGTTCCATTTATAACGTGGTTTTATCATTATCATTCTTTTACCAAAATATGACCCTTAAGGGAATTGAATTACGGTTTGTGGTTTTCCTTGTTTTTCAGAATTTTTTCTTGTATAACCAAAATTATTTCTCTTCATTGTTTTTGTTGGTTTCAGTTGTTTTCAGTTGTTTTATATGTTTTTAGTCTTTTACAGAGCTCAAGTCTAACTCCTATTTTCCTATATTTTAACCACAATTAAATTATTCCATCGTTAACATACATAGAAAAGCACAGCATTCATTTTATAAGTTTATAGAATTTCATATTATGCAAGACTGGTCGGAAAATATATAAAATTTAAATGCAGATGAAAATAGGAATCGGAAAAACTCAAAGAAACTTATATTGCATGTACGGTAGTTTGGATTGTGTTTCATATACCCTAGACATTGAGTGAATTACGTCTTTAAATCATCTTAAACTGTTTATGATTTTTGTAACAGTTTGGTTCTTATTTTGCTTGAAAATGTGTTAAAAATAGAATAAATTGTAAGAACAGTAATCAGACACTCTAGATTTGCACTAAATTGTCATGTCAGGCAGTCAAGAAGAGATTCAGTTTTTCTCGTGCCAGGAGAATCTTAAACAAATGTTTTTTGTTGTATAAGATATTTAAGTCTCAAATTTTTTCTTTAATTTTTCAATTAAAAAAAAAATAACTTTACCTTGTAAATACGGCAACAATTTACAAAATATTTCTCCAAACACAAAATCTCTGAGTAAAGTCCCTATAAGTGTGAAAGGCAAACAAAACACCCCCAAACACAGATCAGATAGGGCTAAATTCAAAAGAAATATATTCGTTATAGTTCTCATTCGTTTATTCTGCACAAGCGTTAAAATAACTAATGAGTTTCCAATCACAGCCAACAGAAAAATGATCAAGTACAACGGTATAATTCTTGATCCATTGTCAATCCAGGATCCAGAATTAACGTTGTGATTCGGATGAAGTGTTGAATTTCTTGAGTAAAACTTTGTCACATTATTCACATGCAGAATCAAACTTGTATTTCTATCTAAATTATCCACAGACACTTCTTCCATTTGATTGTTTTGGAAGATTCTTTGTGTGTTATTTAATATTAATTCCATTTTCTTTTATTTCATTAATTTCATTTTTTTAATCTCCCGATCCACTTATATTTTTTAATGGTTCACATATTCCTGAATATTGAGCGTTTAACTGTTGCTAGCGAAGGCTGAAGCACGTCTGAAGCAAACATCTACAAGCTTCACATTCAAACATTCAGCTGCAAGAACGAAAATGTTTTTCCTCTCTTCTTTCTGGCGCTAAAAGAGAGATTTTCATCCAAACGCATTTTCAATTTGAAATTGCCATGTGTCGAGCTTTGTTATGCTAAAAATAGCACACAGAGCGCGCCCAACAAAACATTAAGGATCATCTACGATTTTTTGGTCGAGTAATGTGATTATCTGACTATGCAAATGCAAATAAGGGAGCTAATCCAGTAAATTGAGGACTTCTCTGCAAACTCTTCGATTTTTTTTTTCGCTTTATGGTTATTGAATACATTTCCATAGAAATTTTCTTTTTATTATTGGATGCTCGTTCAAATCAATAAAAATTCCCACACAGCTCAGACAAATGAATGTGGTATAATTTGCATAATGCTGTTTATGCTTACCTCAAGCATTGTTTTGAAAAACAGATACAGTTTATTGTTCACTGAGCAAGACGATGCAAATAGTTCTATGCAATCTACTGAACATTTCAGCAATATAACTCTTTCATGTGTGTAGTTTGAAAATGAATGAGAAAATTTGTAGCAAAGATTGAAATTTCTTACACTGCTTTTTTGTGTATTTTTTCACTGTGATTACTTTAGAGGAGATTTTAAGCAAAACTTTTGATTTCATGAATATTTTTTTTAATTCACCTCTATTAAATTAGGCATAGTTTAAAACAATAAAATTTATAAAATCAGTTTTTCCATGATATATGATAAAATGTTTACCGGTTAGAGCACCAACAGTTCATAATGCATATTTGAATGAAAAATTGCAAAGCTCGTTTATGACTTTATTATACAGAAATTTATAACTAATTTCACTCAGGATACGAATATTTTCACGGAAATTGTGTTGAAATTTAATAAGACCACAAATTGAAAATAAAATGAAGTATTTTTCTTAGCATAAAATAAAAGAGCATCGTGAAGATTTTGGTTAGAATTTCGCTTAAATTTCTTTCATGAAATATTATGTACGTGATGGATTTGTTTTCTTAAAGTTTCTAGACTTACAGAAAAGCATAATATGATTATATTTTTTGATATCGATTCTAACGATGAAAGCCAAATAAAGAAGAAAGGTAGTATAAAGATTTTAGTGTTGCTTTTATTTTATTTGAATACGGAATTATAAAAGCATAGATATGATAAAAGCTTACTTTTGTTCCCAGCTTAGTTTCCATAAATTCTTCAATGCAGACAATATGTAAATCTTTTCTCAACTTTGATCGTTCATACATCTTTGATGTCGGATTTTGATGTATAATCTTTTGATTTCTGGAAAATAAACATGCAATATTGAATCGCTTATAAGCTTTACAGACTACAAATAAATGTTCGGAATGATAATATTTCATATGAAATTGAATACAAAATTCTCGATACAAAAAGGTTCTCCAAGGCAGCTTTGAATTAATATATTATATATTTTATTTACAGCATATGTTTATTGTTCTTTATACATTTAAAAATTATCCCATCCATCTTTAAGTCTTCAAAATGATTTATTTTATTGCAGTAGCTTTGAGCTTTCCTTACATATTTTGTTTCTTAATCGCATCGAGTTTCTTTGTCTAACAATATTGATGATCATGATCAGGATGCGGAAGACATTTCATTTAAATATTCAATTCCTAAAACAGAGTAACCTGCTTACTACTAGAAATTAAGTGCTTAAAGTTTCATAATGGTTGTTATCTTTGCGTTTGTTCAGACTTTAAGATTTTACATTCAATTGCTCTTATTTTATAATATGATGTAATAATATTCAAAACTTAATATGTTTCAGACAGATATGCTAGAAAATTTCTAATATCTTTATGATGCTTTTTAATACAACTTGTAGAGCAAATCATTTAAATCATCCCTCAAAACCAAAACCAATCGTATTAAAATCTACTTTAGTATTTAATTATACATTAAAATAAGTAAAACCATTTAACATTTTGCATAAGGCTACAATTATTTTACTAGACAAAGTTTTAATCATCAATTAGATTAACACGAGAAAGTTTTGAAACTAACCAGCAAACCAGTAATATGACAATGTGAAGTTATGCTTCAGACTTTTAATGAAATCACCAGTGCTTTTTAATGAATTTATTTTGCAGTGTGGTAATTTAATGATTATTGAATCATTTAAATCGTGGTGATGACTTCGTAAATGAAAACTTTAATTTTATAATAACCATTATTTTCCAGAAGTGCTATTTGATATGATTTAACATGGATGAGCCAATTTATTTGGAAGTTTAGATTTACTCCCAAGAAAAAACAAATGAAAAATATATTCATTGAGTAATATACTCAATTTTTATGTAGCAAAAATGTATAAGAAGGACAGTTATTTCAGCAAAAGTTTCAGCCATATTTGATATGAACTTTTTAAATTCTATTTTTCTTTCAAAAGTTACTCAAATTTATGTGGGTACACTCTGACTATATTTTATCAATGTGAAACTTTCCAAATATTGAGCATACATTCTCAACACATATTGCCCTTATATTCAACTGGAGCTCAGTGTATTGATAAATATATTTGGAATTCAAAATTTGCATAAAATATCTTCCAAAGTACTTTTCAGAAAATATACACTTGTCCTCAAATTTTCATGAATCTTTATATATTTAAAATAATTGAAATTGTCTTCCAAATGCTCGATTAATGAATTTATAAAAATGTCAGTATATTTTCTATGAAATACTTCAACCTCAAGATTGATACGGAAATTCTATATAATTATACGTTCATGGACTTTCAACACACACTTTGAAGCACCTTTATATAAAGCATCTTAAAGAATCTTACAACTGTTGAAAAATAATAAAGTATGTTTATGAATTATTCTTACTCTTAAAAAATTCTTTTTACAATTTCACCTTCAGTAACAAAAACTTTTCCTTGCAAATGGAAAACTATTCAAAGAAATGTAAAGCTTGTCGATTGGTGGTTGCTGAAAGACTTGCCAGTTTAAAAGTTCGCGTAATTTAATTGCAATGATTTGATAACAATAATCATTGCATTTTCTGCAATGTCGTCTTACCAAGACTTATCCCAACTCTCAATGACATTAAGCATCTTAAAATTTCAAACTTTACTTTCAAGTTGTATGAACAACATTTCTCAACTTCCTCTTAATTTATATCACAGCGTTTTTCACCCAAACTATATGTTATTTAAACTTTTCATATTGTGCAGAAGGGAACTCTCACAAAAAAATATGAAAAATGAATACCAGGAGCCAGTAAGCAAAGAATTTCATTGCAAGAAAGGTTTAAGATATTTGTTGCATTTTTGTATTATGCACAATTTTAGAGTTGAAGAATGTTGCAAAATTACAAAGTGCAACTTGTGAATTTTATAATCTAGAAATTTTAACGAGTCTAGGTAAAGATTTTTGTAACATCCTAGGAATCATTAATTTTTTTAGGGTGAAACTGGCTTTTACAAATCATGTACAAAACAAACTTTACTTCAACACTCCCCTCGTTTTAGTCTACAATAAATATTTTATAAAATATTTAAAAAGTTAATTTGGTTTTCAAATACTTATATGAATTTTTAGAATCTGTTATGTAAGTATGTACTTTTTGAATATATTTTTGAATTGAAAATGCCTTGTAAATTATAGTTTTAGTTTGCATCCACTCTTGTAATGTGAGTATGTATGTTTTTAACAGTTAACAGATAAGCACATCCCTAGAATTCAAGTGTTTTAACATAATATATATTGTATGCAAATGATTTGAGCCCTGCAGAATTTCTTGTATGCTATAATATATATTAAATAGTTTATACATACTTGTTAATGAATGTAAGATAATTTAAATGGAATTTCATATATAAATATGCTATACACAGTTCTCTTAAACCCTTGTATATCAGAAGATTTTTATCATACTATTGTCTTACCGGGTGTTCTAACAAACAAATGAAATAATGCTTACAATAATATATAATTGAAGATATTCTTAAAAGTGGTCCATTGAATTTAACATCGGTTGTGTGTTTTTGATGCAAATCATCTACGGATAAAATTTAAATTCTTCGTTCAGACAAATGAATTGTAAAGGAAGCTTAAGTGGGCTCTTTCAACTATTTTCTATTTGCAAACATATCATGTAAGATAAATGCATATATTTTGTAAGTACGCACAAGGACATGTTACTATCATAAAACTGTTCACGAAGATAATAAAATACCCTATGTTATAAAAAAATGGAATGTATGCTTTACTATGGAAATTTGTAATGTTTGTGGTTAGCGATGAGCTTCTAGACAATCTGTGAACTATATTAATTGAACACATTTCTCGTATTTCAGAAGGATTTAAAATATTTATCAATTATTCCATTACAAATTGCAAAATTGCAGAATCGTACGAATTATCTAATTAAATTGACAAATGAAATTCCTTCTTCAAAAATATTTTAATTGAAATATCTTTTCTTTTTAAGTAAAGTCTATGTAAATTTTGATGAAACTTGTAGGGACCATTCATTTTAAAGTCTGGTAGATAGTTCTGAAATAAATTATTGTTTTCAGATAATAAATATTTAATGTTGTGAAATGGTGTTTCAAATCGGCTTTATATTAAATCTGAATAGATTTTTGTTCAGTAAACTTGAGTTCACATGTACTATTACGTGTACACCCAAGTGAAAAAAACACACAAAAATTTGTGACTGTACCTGTCAAGTGTACCCGTCTAAACGTCACATAAGGACCCGTCAACACAGGTTTTTTTATCTGTCGATTTTGTGTACTTGAAAGGTTTTGACAAATATAAATACCTGTAAAATTTGTGTAACTGACAAATATTAACAGGTACAATTTTGAAAAAAAAAACCAAAAATAAAAATCGAAATTTCTTATTCAAGGCACTTTCTATTTATCTGAGACACATTTTATAGTAGTTTATTTTTAAAATTTGCTATCTTGGACACCTTTCTTTTTTGACTTCACCGGGACTCGAAACGCGAACTTCTAAATATCGGACGACGACTTAGACCACTCTGCTACAGGAACTATTCAATACGTACTGTTAAAAGTTTATCAAATAGCAATCGAATGTAAAAATATGTTATTGCACTGATTCTTGAGTGTTTTTAAGATTATTGCATATTGATACAAATGTTTAAGTAAAACATTCAACATTTTACACCTAAATTTTTTTTTTGCCGTTCGATAGAGTAAATTTAGAGTAATCAATTTAATTTTTGAAATTATTTTTAAACACGTTGTTAACTTGGAAAAAGCCAAAATTTTAAAAGAAAAGTAACGAAAATTTAAGTTACAATATTAAAAATATGTTAAGATATCAGAAGTTAAATAATAAATTTAATCAAGAAAAGCAATTATTCAGTAAAGCGTAAAAAAGAAACATGTTTTTGTTCTTGTTTTATAGTATAATATTGAATTGATTGAAAAATTTAAGATTCAAATTTTACTTTCAATAATAATATCTGAAAAAAAAACATCAGATTTACGTTTTTCAATTTTATCTGACTAAAAATTCCAATTTTATTCTAAAAAAACTCATCAGAGCTTGAAATAATGTGAAATATCTCTAGAAGAATTTTGAAAATAAGATCAAAAAGAACCTGTTGATATTTGACAATTACACTTTTATGACAAGTACTTTAAACACTTGTCAAAATTTGTGTAATTTTACTTGTTAATATTTGAAAATTACACTTTTTTGACAGGTACTTTCAATACTTGTCAAAATTTGTGTAATTGTATCTGTTAATATTTGACAATTACACTTTTTTGACAGGTACTTTAAATACTTGTCAAAATATGTGTAATTGTACCTGTTAATATTTGTCAGCTACACTGTATCAAAGTGTCATGACTTTGACTAAAATTTGTACCTGTCAATATTTGTAAATAAGATAGACGAAACTAAATCGACAGGTACATAAAATAAATATTTGTCAGTTTCATGTAAATTAACAAATTTTAACAAGTAAATTTTATTTTCACATGATTCGAACCTTGGAAAATTTCACCTGGGCAAGCTTATATTCCAATAATTCAAACAGGTAACAAAAAGTCTCTTATGTGACAACAAGCATATAATATAATTCAATATTTTTTAGTATTGATTGTCTTTTTTCTTTCAACTAAAAACACCTTCTATTCTCAGATATATTTGACTGCTATCATTGTACTGATATTATAAAATCAAATCACAGTCAATTTTTAGGAGAGGATTAGCAGCTAGGTTACATTTTTAAAATATTATATCTTCTAGTTAACGTATTTCAAATAAATTAGTAAAAAACAGGAATCCAATACTCGAGATGATCAATTTTTTTGTTTATTTTTAGATACCTTATATACATTATAAGCCCTTAAGAAGCAAATAAAATTGTAAATTATCTTTTGAAATTATTTGAGCTGTTGTACAAACAATTTTGCTTGGTTATATTGAAAGATTAGAAGCCAACCCACAGTAAAATCCGTAGAAAATATAAATATTAGCTTGTTCAGGTTTCTGAGACTAAAAATGTTGAAAAATTTATGATTTCTTCTTGAAATTTCTTATGGAGATAGAATATTTCAATTCCCTGTACAAATCAGTCGATTTTTTTTGTTGGAAACAACACCATGATTTCAATCTGTTATGCAAATCAAATATAAAAACCATTTACTTAAGGCGCATATTTCTCAATTTCGCAACAAGTCTGTATTTCATGTTATAAAAGATATTTACAATCAATCATTCAACTCCAACAATAAATTATTTGTTCAGTAAGCTTTTGCGTTGTGCCTTAAATCATTAAATTATTCTGGGCTACGCAATAAAAATGTGGAAACATACTTGTTATCATGTTAACACATAAGAAATATGCGAAATTAGTATTCCATTGGAATTTCACAAGTAAGAATACAGTACAGCTACAATAAAACAACAGTGCGGAATGAAATATAATTCTACGCATGGAATATTTATTTTTAAAAATCTATCTCAAAATAAATTTTCATTGATTTGCCTGAAATAAACATGATCTGTCTGCTAACAATAAAAAATTTATATTTATTTGATTTAACAGTTCCAGTTTGCAAGAAACGCTAAAATTATAGGAAAAGAAGTTATATTTATGTAAATATAAATTAAAAATGGTAAATTAGATTTGGGAGCTTTATTGAAAATTGAATGTTAGAAAATAAAAAAGATTCATAACGGCCAGAAATAAAAAATTAGAATTTACCTAAACTGATAAAAAAGGTGAAAAATGAGAGAATGATTGGAAAACATATTCTTGAACTATATATGATCTGAATATTTATGAAAGCACAAGCTGCTTTCCAGTCGTTAGCAAATTTAATGTTTGAACAATGAAAAAGGCTTTTCTATTTTGGCACACCGGAAATTTCCTTAAACTATGCTTAAATTTTATTAGATTTCACAAACAAGCTTAATTTATCCAGCTGGTTGGGCATTTAATCAGATTCACAACTCTTTGACTGGTATATTATGTATTTAAATATATTTTCAAATTGCAGATGAATTTAATGTTCACTAAATACTTCAATGGTTCCATCAAACCAATAGTATAGTGACTTTTGTGATAATATTTGGAAAGAAATTTAAAACACATCAAGCTGAATCATTTCTAAAAAAACGAAAAAACTTTTTGAAATATGTTAAATTTGCTTCAAGTTCAAAAGGATTAAAATAATGCATTTCTTAATAATTTCATCAACAAAAAAATATCATGCTTGTTAGGAAAAATTTAGATAAAATTGTACCAAATTTATATTTTAAGGAAGAACACAAAAAAAAATGAACGTGATCTATCTTAACCAGCAGGTAAAAGGTAAAGTGCCAAATAAAACTTTTCATTATTTAGTATTTCCCAAGTTGTTTCATAAAAAGAAACTTAAATAAAGCAAAATTTCTTTTGAATAAACTTTGAAGTTTTTTGGAACAAGAAATAATATTTTAGATACAACAAAACTCGTTTTTGAATACAGTTCTATTAAAAGTTTTCTACAATAGTTTACACATTTCAATGAAAAGATGTTTCTCAACACTGTTCAACCCAATTCTTTAATTTTAAATTCTCCCAGCGATGGATACAAAAAATGTCTAGGCAAGATATAAACTTTTTGGCAGCTTTTGGCTTTCCTTGAAGTTTCGTTCTCAGATTGAAAAATTTGTTTTAAAAATGGAAAACTTAGACAAATTACATTTTATTGGAAATAAAAACAACAAGATAATTCTAGTAAAAAATGTAACAAATGTCTGGATATTGAAAAAAAAGTTTCTCCAATAAAAGGTGGCATGTCTAGATTAAATGATTTGTGTACAGAAAGTGACGTTAAGTCGAGATCTTTAAGGCAGATAAAGAGGATGAACCCTTTGTTCAACAATTGGTCGAGACAGAAGTATAAATAGAATACATTAAAAGATTAAATAAGGAGCAATAGAAGAATTTGGGTTATATTATATGAAAACTGTTGAACATTTATTGATTTTTTATGGATGCGGTAATGTTGAAGAGGTAAGACCAAATAATTGGCAAATGTTCAAAAACTGTTGATACAACTGGCAAATGCTATTTTTGTTGTCTTTTTCCTTGAATCAGCTCCTTGTTTATTTAAAGAAAACTGAAACAAACAATAAATATAAAAGTATTCCCAAATATCTTCAACAACTGATAAACTTCAGATATTAAAAATAAGAACTCCTACAAATATGTGCA
This sequence comes from Parochlus steinenii, assembly GCA_038502155.1. Taxonomy (NCBI): domain Eukaryota; kingdom Metazoa; phylum Arthropoda; class Insecta; order Diptera; family Chironomidae; genus Parochlus; species Parochlus steinenii. The sequence continues at coordinate 5,217,877 of JAXCIN010000054.1, forward strand.
ATTGTTTAAGATGATGGTAAAAATTCAAGACCAATCTTTTTTGGAACTTTAAAAATTAATCAGGCTAATTATCAATTATGATAATAAAAGTGGAAGGAAAAGATTCCAAAGTTAAGTGATTGAAGCTGCAGTTAAAATTCCACTCTCCCTTAAAGTACCCTTCGCAATGTTCTTTAATTAATTATTACGACTTTATTAATAAAATGTTTCCTTTATGTTAAAACAGATTACAGATGTAGAATATTGTTATATCTTTAAGAATTCTTATGTATCTAAGAATTTTGAACGTATCCGAAGAAAATTTTCATTCATAAAAATTAAATACATGTATTATGTAGGAAACAAAACTGATGCCGGATTTTTAAATTGGATTACAGTGATTTGGGGTAAACAATAAAACATATTTTTACTTAAATTTTCTGAGCACATCTTGTTTGCTAGCTTATTAATAATACTCTACTCTCTCTCACAACCTTACAGTAGGGCAGTTCCTGAAAACTGGTGATTCTATAGCAAAACTGGGTTGAAATGAGAATCAAGTTATCCTCCATTTTTTGAAACGTGCTTCCCATTTGTCAAGTTAATACAGAGATTTATCCTAGAATCTTGAATGACATAATTAAGCTAATTTTGAAATTCCGCTCCACTTTTTATTAAACACCTAATTAGAAATATTTGAGTCTTATTCGTTGAATATTAAAATATCTTTAAGTACCGGAAGATTTCGGATGTACATATAAAGTATTTTAAATAAGTAAAGGCCATACTATACTGAGGTTCAACCGCAACGTTTCTTCCGGAAGATGTTTTGGAAATTTGGGTTTTTCGAGTTTAGCGATATTTTGAATACTATTTCTGAATTAAAATATGTTAAAAAGGTTCAATTGGATGGCATAAACATATTATAATTCAGAAATATAATTCAAAATATCGCTAAACTCGAAAAACCCAAATTTTCCAAAACATCTTCCGGAAGAAACTTTGCGGTTGAACCTAGGTATATTATGGCCTTAACATTCTGTGCTTAAACGATATTGTGCACGTGTGAATCGAGTACATTTTGTATATTTTCCGAATATTTTCATAGTTTTACCTAAAGAACCTAAAAGAAAAGTAGATGAAGCATGGATTGCATATTTGAATTGTTTTCTGACATAGACGTCCGCAAATTCCCGCCAAAATAAATTTTGTATGAAAACAGGGATCAGTTTAGAGCGGCTTTTAATAATTCTTTATGTCAGTGGCCAGGTAACCGCGCCGGAAAGTAACGTTTTTGACTCAAACATCCGCAAACTTAACCAAACTTTTTCTGTGCTTCTATTACTTTTCTTCTAGGTGCTTTAGTTTTACCTTATTCACGTTATTATTTTGACAAAACAGCAACAACACGTAATATTTTTGGAAAGTACATGCCGCTATGTTACAAACGATTTTGTAGTCTTCGTACTATGAAAGTATCAGATTTTATTTTATAAGACTATCCTCGCATTGTAGTATTACGCGTATATGAATATTTTTTTGTCGATATTTTAGGCCAATTATTCAATTTCTCCCACGGTATTATACTCTTTAAATTATGTATTTATTCGTCTTTTTGCAAACAGTGAAAAGTTTGAAAAAGTGTAGGAAGATCAAATTTGTCACTTCAAAGCTGTGAAAAGTTAACTATTCAATGCCAACATTTCATTTAAAAAATTGCTGACGTTTATTTACAAAATCACAAGAAAATTCTTCCAAGTTAGACGCAAGTTAGTCTATTGAGCTCCAAGTTTTTGATTTTTTTTAAAATATTGAACCTTGCTTTTGTCATCTTATTTATCCAGGTCTATGATTAAAATTTTTTCGATTAAATCAAATTTAAGCTGATTAAAAAATCAAAGTTTTTGCTTTGCTATGTGAAATTTTCATGGGTCATTTATTCATGTTTATGGATTTTTGTGGATTTGTCAAATATTTTTCTAAAATTTTTAATGTTAACACTGTAAATAACAAAATGTTATCACAAAGTCTTCTTGAAATTGAAAAGACTTCATAAAAATGTTTGGCGATTAAGATTTTTAAATCACCGTTAAATAACGTTTCATTTTTAGCACAAATTTAAATCATTCAAATCTTTAGCATAATCTTTAGCGACAGATTATAATAATCCTTACCAGATCACAACTTGACATTTCAAAAAAATATGTAAACAAAAACATTACAATTATATCGAAAATTCTACACATCATATTGTGAATTTATCATTAAATACAGTAATAGTTCAATACAAATAACTAGGGGTACGTAAAGAATGCCCAAGATTCTTAAAAAAGAAATCAAGAAGTCTCTCACCACCCCAGCAACACCAGATACATCCAAATTAGATGAGCTGACAAGGTATTTTTAGATTTCTTTAATGGCTTGAAGAATCTTTAACAATATTTATTTTAGGAAAGCAATCGAAGAAATCAATCGTGATGCACAAATTTCTAAAATCAAAGTCAATGAATTTGGAACCTACAAAAAATGTCCATTAATAAAGACAAACAAAAAGTTTCTGACTAGAACCATTGCAACAGTAGTAAATCATAACAAAAGGCAGCTAGACAAAGTCAAAAAGCAATCTGGATCAAAGCTGAAGGATTTGGACCGCACCAAAAAACTGAGAGAATCTTCCAAGAAATTCGGAGACAGAAAACATGAATATAGAAAACCTGAGAAAAAAAAAGATGAATAAACGCTATATTTTATAACCACCTTCTTTTAACGATTGGAGCTGAACCGAATTGATTCATATTTTAATTTTATCCGATGCACATCATCGTGATTGATAAAATTGTTAGACCAAAAAATCCTTCAGAATATCACGAGGGGCTAATAGTTTTATTTTTGTTTACAAAAATTAAATGCACAATGCACAAATAAAAATATGATAATCAATTAAACCTACTCATAAATTCATCAATCTGCTTGTGAAAACAAGCGCAGTATGTCTAGTGAATCTGTTACAAGTGCAACGGAAGAAATGAAGATTTTGAACAAAAAGGTGGTCAGCTCGCTACTTAATTTGGCTCAAGGTCCAATTCCAGGTCCTATTGACGAAAATGTTACATACTTTGATATAGTTTGGACCTTTATTTCGATTATTGGACGTGTTATCAGTGTTATACTCAACATAAACTTGGCGATGAGCTACTATAAAAATGAAAAGCAAGAGTATTTCATATGGACAACTTGTTGCATAGTTATTCCAGCTTTTGTAACTGTTATGATGTCTACTACTATGTATGTGGGAAAAACATTTTAAGTTATTTAGCGCTTTTAATAACTCATTCCTTATTCAGGTTCATTAAGGATTACAAAGCTAAGCAAAGCAAGACTAAAAACAGTGTTATGGAAATTCTTTGTTTCGTTCTTGTTTTTCCTTACATATTTAGGTGAGTTATCAAAATGAAACTATTCTAAAATATCCAATTTTATTAATTTTTGTTTAATTTTTAGATATTGTCAATCTCTTCGCTTTGCAATCCTTAGCAAACGAGCCGAACTCAAAGGCAATCAAGAAGACAGAAAAAAATATTTATTATACCTTCTGGAAGAGGACAGTGATGTAGCTCTCATAAGAATTTTTGAATGTTTTCTAGAAGCTGCACCTATGAAAATTCTTCAAGTGACAATTGTACTCTCAGGTGAAGAACCACTAGACACTCCTCAACTGCTGACTATCATTAATTCGATATTTTCAATGACATGGTCTATGGCCTCGTACTATCGTTGCATTCGATTTACTCAGCCAGAAAAGCGGCAAATTTCGTGGATCGGAACAGGCTTACAATGCGTCTGGCATTTTTTGGTTACTATTTCTCGAATAATTTCAATTTCCATAATTGCCACTATTTTTCCCATCTACACATTAATTGCAATTGTGATCCACGCATTCTTAATGACAATATGGAATTTTTTGATTGATCGATCTCCATTCTGCTCGAAAATTTTCTTGAGCTTCATATTTTCATTGCTTTTAGGAGTAGTATATGTCTTTACTTACATTTTGCCAAAAGATGGACCCTCATTTAGAAGATACTTTGCATTTTACAGTATCTGTGGATTAGAAAATCTCGCGTGTGCTATAATATTCTGCATTTATACAGATCTGCCATATACGTATGTTAAAGTCTTGACCTTCTTGTCAACAATTCCGTTTGTTTTGGGAATTTCGTTTATGATCATCTATTACAAATGGTTTCATCCAAACATAACAAGCCGAAGATTTGAATTAAATAATTTGTAAAGTCACGAATACTCATTTTTAATATAAAGCCCAATGAATCTTAAAAATTAAGCAAGGAACATAATTGACTGATTTTTTTTACTTAAAGAATGGAATAAAGTATTTTTGAAAATTTAATATTGTGTTATCCTATATTTTATTCAAAAGTTTATAAAAAAGTACCAACTAACATATTATAACATTAATATTTTCCTATAATAATGCTTCCTTAGAAGAAGTACACAATTACATTAAAAAGTTTAAGTCGAAAATTTGTGGCTGCTTATCAAAAAAAAAATATTCGAAATAATATTCTATGATAAATCTTAATTTCACACAACAGTACTCAATCCTTTCAAATCTTGTTGTTGTTGTTCCACTTTGTTAACTCTCATCATTCTGCTATCAAAAATTTTAGCAACATTAGCGACATAGCCCGGCCTTATAGGAGCAGCTTCTTCTTCAAAATGATTTTTATTCGGTCCAGCACAACCAGCATGATTACAATCGCATTTTTTCTGTGGTTGAGCTTTTTTAGAATAATCTCTTATGACCAGTTTTCCTTGGTCAACTTTCGAAGCTTGCACATAAGTTTGATGTCGATGAACTGCAAAATCATCCACATAGTTAGCATTGTCGTGATAAGGTTGTGCTTGAGGATTTTGATTTGGATGAATGTGTCTTTGGTACTGTCTCTGTGGATAATACTGTTGAGATTGATGTGGTCTTTGTTGAAATTGAGTTGGTCTGCTTAAAATTTTTTTATAAGGTTCTGTTTCAAAATGGTTAATGATGGTGGGAGGAGGCTTCACTTTAGCAAAAACTGGAATCTGTGCAGTTGGAAACGTTTGCCGTTGAACATAGTCTTCACGGATGTTGTGCATACTCTGTTGATTTTGGTCTTGAATTGGGTGATTGTTCTGGTTATTAATTTGATAGTTATGCGGAGGGCCATTATGGTACTCGAATTCGTCTTCAGCTTCTTCCATGTAATGACTTTCTTGAATCTCCTTTTGTGGTGGCATGTAGTTCTGAGTATAATTTCGAGATTGCATCGGAGCTTGTTGAAATCTTTCTGGACCTGGTCCATTAAAGTCCGTTTCCAAATATTGAGTTTTTGGCGGTAAACGTACATTCAACGGTTGTGGTTTTTTTGGAGTCAATGGAACATCATGGGTTGGAATATTAGATTGATGGTCAGTTTGATCTGGTTGAATTAAATTCTCTGTGAATGTTGAATTTGCTCCAGTTTCAGAATTTATCAAATTCCCATTATTAGAAATAATTGCAATCGGTCTTTTACTTTGATCGTTTCGATCAATGGAATTTGAGTCAGTTTGAGTGGCACCTGATCGTTTGCGTCCCAAAGGATCTGATAAATCAATCAAAAAAAGAAAGGCAACGAAAAATGATAAGCAACCTAGAATGATGGCATTATCATGTAACTCGGGTGGAACTTGGTCAATAGCGGCAAACAGCAAACCACCTGAAATTAAATCAATCATTCAACCACAATCACTTGAATTATACTCCGTTGAGGATGTATGGGGTTGCGGTAGGATTTCATAATTTTATTCATGCATTATGTTAATGAATTGAAGGAATGCGGTATTTAAGTACTCACCAACTCCAAAAAACAAAACGGAGCCAAGCCCCAAGAAAATCTTTTCGGACAGCGTTGGTCTTGACTTGGAATCAATGCACCTGAAAATTGGCAGTATATTGTTATTTGTGGCACACTAAACCAATAATTGCATATTAAATTTTAAATCGTGAATTATTATCTATTATTTTGCTATTATGTTGTGGCTTTTTGACGATACCGACCGCTATATTTTCATTAAGAATTGACAATTATGAACTTTGGTGTCGTTGGTTAGCGATATTATCACATATTATGCATTATTTCAGCGTTTAATTGTTGTTGAGTCACAAACATGATAAACCGCAAAGTGAATGCTTCAATGCTCAATAGTTTACTCTCAATCATAAAATTCTTAAAATACAAAGACCTGATTGGGAATTGCATCAATTTGTCATAAATTCGATAAAAAGGTCTGTTGCAAGAAATCTCACAATTAATCATTTCATTCACAAAAATACTTTTCATTTCTAATCACTTAAACAAAATCTGAATACTTTGTATAGTTGGACTCTTTTGAATTTTTTGATATCTGCACTGCAACTTAACATATGACTTTGCAAAGTATTTACCATTAACAATGACTTATGTGCTTGGTTCTCCAAAATATTATTAATTTTTGTTATATTTTTTGCTCTATGTGAAGTTATGTTGCAGACAATGCAAAACTAAAATGAATACAATAACATTGTTATGCTTTTTCATATTATGTGATGCAATATTTAATAAGAAAAGCCGTGAAACCATTAGAAGTAGATACACATTTTACGGAAAATTGTCCACATACAATATAAATTAAATGACCCTCAAGGTAAAGCACACATGAAATAGATAAACCAAGGAGTATTAAATACCAAAGGTGGAACAGACTATTTCATTTTGATAAAAAATTTAAAATTTTAGAAATTTGCTCAGGATTTCCACAAATGTATTTCTGATTCCTGATTCAATGGTATAACTTTTAATAAAATATTTTCAAAAGGTGTGTTAAAACAAAACTAAATCACTGTTTAATCAAACATCTTTGCATGAACGACTTTTCGATCACTCACCTGTTAATCCCTAACAAAAGTGTGATAATTGCATACGATCCGAATGTCACATTTGTAAATGCATTCCCTGCATTTGTCCAAGTGATATTGTGGAGCAGTCCCCATTCCCTAAAATTCCACAAACACACAAAAATACTCATTGAATCAAAACTTGCAAATGTGGTGCTGTAGTCACATCGTATTGTTTATTTTACCTGGACCGTTTTTGGCTAATTAGAAAAACTCGACGGGACTCTATATCAGTAAGAGCTTTCGTAATCAAACAGGCAACACAGCCAATCTGGAAGTATTGGTTAATTCATTAATTAAAAAACTTTTCCCGCTGAGTTTACTGAATAGAAATTTCAGTAAAATTAATTCCTCGTGAAACCCACAAACTCAAGTATTTTGATAAATATTCTTCCGCTTGGTTGCATTCTGGAACATAATTGTCGAAAGTAATCCTTTGAGTCTGTACAAATCCCTTCACGGATATTGTGTAAATCTGTCTTTGAAGTTGATATCGTATTCAGCTTCTGAACATTTTTCCAGCACTTTTCACTTAAAAGATTTTTCACTAAATTTTCAGCCACATGAAATACTCTTTGAAATTAAAAATTCCGGCAAAGAAACACAGAAAGGTCTTTTCACTTTGAATTTTTTTACATATCTGACTCAAACATGTCTTTGACAGACGAAACAATAAGACACGCAAATTATTTAGAAGGGAAATATTTTTCAAGTGCTTTTGCCTCAAAATTTAAATCTGAATAAAAAATGTGCAAAATATTTGTATAAGTTTTTGAGGCATTAAATTGTGTTTTAGTACTATGGGAAAATTTTCATCAAATTTATGCGCTGTACAAGTGTATTGAAAATTTTAATGCTTTTTGACTGCTTGAAAATGCATTGAATGAATGGTGGAATAATATGAAAAAGGGTTGCCATAAACAGTTTTCTTTAGATATCACACCTTTTATTGTTTTATTTTGACGCTGCAGGCATCTCAAAGGTAAATATTAGTGCAGTTTTGATGTATTATCATATTTTAACACAAATAAAACAATCAGGTAGTTTTTTATCAATTCTTTACAAAATAGTCGGAGGCAGGGATTTAAAATAATTTATTTTAATAGAAAATAATACGATTTATTATAATCCTACTTCAATAGTATTAAAGAGCTTTCCAAAAATATATAATTTTTAAATTGAATGAAGAACTAAGTCTGTTTTTTCATCGAGCTAAGCTGAAAGAACAAGAACTGTTTATAATAATCTGCAAAATAAAATAAGGGAATTTCTAAAAAATCTGCCATTTTCAATATCACGTGGCTCCAGAACCCATAGCCAATTTTATGCTTCCAAAAGCATGCAAAACAACACACAAAGTAATAAAAATCAAAATATGAAAAGTGTATTTCATACCAAATAGATTTACAAATGATTCAGTTACTTTTCCCTCCAAGAACTAAACAAATTAAAAGTAACTTGAACAGTTTTCAATTTCTTCCGGACTGCAAAATCCAAATGCTTTTGCCATGAGTTGTAGTATGACACATTTCCCACAACCAAACGTACTAAAAAGGGAAATTGAAATTATCGCTTTTATTGTTTTTATGAATTTTTGCATATTAACCAGCTAAAGCGAGATAATAGTTTTGTTGGTTGTTGAACATAAATGCAGAAAAAACCATAACAGAATTAAATGTGCATTGCAAACTGCAGTGGCAAAAGCCAACGGAAATTTTAAAAATTGGATAATTTTTGCTGTTCAAGCTACACGAGCCACAGAGCACAACACATTTCATTGAACAATTTATAATTATTAATATGATTAAGCTTTGGCGGGTTTATAGTGGAAGTTTTACAGGTTCTGCATTTAAATATGAGTTATTGACTTTTGTGTGGAATATTGTGTAAATAAAACTCGGTGATTGTGAACTTTGTATCGCTTTTGCATTTTAATCCTATTAAATGTAAGAATTATTATTGTTTGTTCGTTGGATATTAGCTTTAAAGTATGAAACATGATGTTAGACAGTTGATGTATTTATTTATTTAATTTTTTTTGATATCGTTATACTATCGATATTATATATACTTGATGTTAAAATAAAAACCAGTGACCAATGGAGAGATAAAAACATAATTCAATCTTGCATAAGGCGGACGATTTGTAAAACCAAGTTAAACATTGAATGGGATAGGAAATCTTGGTTAGGAACAACTTAATTTCAATTTATTGCTTTTTGATTGCAATCATTTTGAATCACCACCCTTGCAAACACAAATTTAATCTGAATCTAGCAAATAATTGAGGCATTTACAAGGAAATTAAACTGATATTTTAGTTCGGATACCGTAAATTGTTGGAATTATAGTTTAATACGCGAATCAAAATATTTAAAGTTTTCGTGACGTTTCAATCAAATGATAAATTTAGTATTGCTTTAATTTATTGATTGCATAATTAATCAATAGATTGATCAATGTGCTCCAATGCTATCAGATTAATATGTCAAGATCTATTTTAAATATTTCATTAAACTTGCTCCATTAAGATTAGCAAAATCAAATTTTAAAATCTTGACATAATATGTTAACTGTTTCAGTTAATTTAAATAAGTGGATTTAATAATAAACATTCTTCATAATAAAATTGTTAAAATTCACATCAGGGATCTATCTGTTTTACGAATTGTTTATTGTTTTCTAACACGTTTCACACAATTTAATGGACAAAAATCGATAAAAGTCTGTTACACCAATAAAATTCAAATTTATGGAGTTGCAGCAAATATTTTTATAGAATTTTTTTTTTGGAGTACATGAAACGCAATAAAAACGTGTTGCTTTTAAAGTCTGAATCACTCGCTGGTTTTCAGGAATCTATTATTCTCATAAGTTTAAATAGAATAACCTGAAAATATTCAGTGAAATGTTTTAAGTGGCAATACAAGGGATATTGAATAAATCTCCTGAAATACAAAATATGTGAACCAACATCTTTGTAAAATAGGAACATATTTAGAATATACTGAATGAGGGCTGCTCCTAGATAATGTTGACTAACCTCTTGAAAATTGTTCAAAAAAATTCCATGAAATCCATGAAATTAAATAAACTGAGGGCAAATGCCAATAAACTATCGAACAGCAAAGACATTACCAAAAACCATCCTTTATCACAGTGAATACAACAAAATTCCGAGTATTTTGGGCCACAAAATGTGATAAGGATTTCTATTTAAATATACATATTACATTTTTGAAACTCTATAACTGTTCAAAGGAAGGTTTGGGAAACTTTTATCACGTTTTTAAATTTTTATGTACTTCACCACAAGGAATTACATCATACTAATGTCTCTAGAACGAATAAATGTTGATTTGATTATTGAAATTTGCATTTTTTAGTATAAAATATAAAAGCTTTAAATCCAAACAATGGTTGTAAGGCCCAATAATATCTTTAATAAATAATAAATAAATAAATAAAAAGAGCTTTAATTTGGCGAAAAAATTCATTTAAACAGAGCTTTGTATTTAAGTTTCAGAAATAGGAATAACAATGATCTTTCCACATTTCACACGTTTTTGGGTTACCAAATGACCGATAACGAAATTTTTATTATTATACTATGCGTATGAGTCAACGACCGGTGCAAAAATTTTCGAATGACTGATAGCAGAAAGGTGAATGTACTCATGATCATATTATAATTTATAGGAATAATAATTTTTAGAGAAATTATTAATAATATGTAAAATTTAAAAAATAAAATATTGAACAAAAAATGCATAGATTAATATAAAAAATTACAGAATGTTTTTACAAAATTGTAGAATGTTAAAACTCTTCTAGTTAATGATATTATGATTGAACAATGCAGCAATAAAGATATGGATCATACACTTGAAATTTTAATTTCAATATTTATTTTGCTGTCTAATCTTAGACATAGAATTCGCAGAGCTATTGTATCTATAGATTTCCTCTTGTATATAAAGTGCGTGTGAATGGCAGAGGTTAACCAGTTTTTTGAATGTTGGAGAGAAGTAGAGCTTAAAATTGTGTAATCATGAAAATAATAGGATTTTTAGGACTATTAGTAGTTTTTGTAGTAAAATGTGAATCAAAGCTTTTGTTGGATAGTTTTGAAGATTTTTTTAAAGATTTCAAATCTTCAGGTGATTCCAATGTTTTATGTGAAAAGCAGTTTAAATACTTTCTAGAACAATTGCATAAAAATGAGATGTGGGCGCTCAAAGGTGAGATTATCTATGAGCTTCCAAAAGTATTTTAAACAATATGAACCGTATTCATTTTTAGTTTACGATTCTTGGGGAAAAGTGCCATCCGGAGTTTTGTATGGAAATGTTTTTGAGTTTGGAAATTTTGATCAATGCGTAAACCAAAAATATGACACAGAAGCTGTTGGAGTAATTCAAGGTCAACATTGCACACTGATGATACCATTAGATCAGAACATGTTTCAAAAAAGTATTGCTAAGTTTCAACCAGCAGTGCGATCGTAAGTTTAACTCTTTAATAAGAAACGTAGATTAAAAATTATTTTACAGCACCAACGTTAACATTAAATTGGGTATTTGTGTGCCATCAGCATGCTCTCCAGAATTTGTGCAAACTACAGCCAACTTAATGTTACCTCGATTAAATCTAACAACATCTAATAATTACCTGCAAAAAGATTTTTGTACAACTAGTAGCACAAAATTTCCAATGAATCCTTTACAAATTTTTGCAATGTAAGTATCTAATTAATTTTTGGTAGACTAATTATAACAAACTAATTATTTTACTAAAAATATGAACTCTATCGAATTGTAATATCGGTTTGTGCTTCTTCAGAATGTTTTTTTCTTTCTTCGCAATTTTGATGTTCTCGAGCACGACTTACGAAGTAGCTTGCATTAATCGGAAAAAACAGATGGAGCCATTATTGAAATCATTTTCAATTTATTCAAACTGCAAGACGATCTTCTCATTCAATGTTAGCTCACCAAATGAGATTAGGTGCCTCCATGGTCTAAGAGCTTTGTCAATTTTGTGGATTGCTGCGTTGCATACATACGTTGTTTCTTTTTGGCAAGTTCCAACAGTAAACGGACAGGAAGTTATTGAGGTGAGATTTTGTGAGATTCTGTTAACAGATCAGTGAATTTTGCACTGGAACTTCAACCACAGAGAATAGTGTTTGAAACTAGTTGTTTAACATTCTCTTATTGAAAAATAGAGTTTGCTATTTCTTCATGACGTTGTGAAATAATTATTACCAATTATAATCATTATAGTGGTTCCAAAGCAGCTACAGCATGATAATTATCTCGGGAGCAATTGGAGTGGACACCTTTTTCTTATTGAGTGGATTGCTGTTAACTTGGTCTGTCATGAAGGAATTGGAGAAAACGTTAGTATTTTTAAAATGATTGCAAGTATTTAATTAAATTTTTGTTAAGGCTCCAACATACTGGAAGGAACAATACTCAGAATATTTTATTTTGTATGTGAAACCTAAAATATCTGAAACATGCAACGAAATATTTATTTATCAAGTTTTGATTTAAAAAAAATCCAAAGATTTTATAATGATACAGTTTTATATCAATTTGTTTTTTTTCAGGAAGAAAATCAATTTATTGAAACTTTACATCAAACGTTATTTGAGGATAACTACACCATTGGCAGCTGGAATTTTATTCACTCTGGCTTTCCTGTTCTATTTATCCAATGGACCAATTTGGTCGATGACAAAGTACTCAGCAATAAATTATTGTGAATCCCACTGGTGGTCATCACTTCTTTACATACAAAATTATGTAAATCCTGAAAAAATGTGCTTCGGGCATTCTTGGTATTTGATGGTTGACATGCAGCTTTATTTCCTATCACCAATTATATTGTATCCTTTGTGGAAATATGGAAGAAAATTCATCATGTTTATAGTTTTACTAGCTGTTGGATCTATGAGCTATGTTTTTGCAACATTTATGGTTAACGACTTCCGGATTGCGGTATTGAATCCAGATTCTGCTCAAAAGAGTATTAAGGATGCTTTAACATATTGCTCAACTCACGCTAGGGCTGGAGCATGGTTGATTGGAGTTTTGCTAGGATATGCGATCTTTAAAACGGCTGGAAAGAAAATATTTCTGTCTAAGGTAATCTGTTTTAAATTAGAATACAATATAGCTTTAATTAAAATAATTATTGTTCACTTTTTTAGAAAATAGTTGTATTTGCCTGGACATCATCTATAACTGTCATGCTCATCATTATCTTTGGTCAATACAATCTTCAGCAAGAAAACTTCCAAGACAATCCACTTATTTTTGATGCCCTCTTTGAATCTCTTCAACATGTGTTCTGGGTAATTTGTGTTAGTTGGATAATATTCGCTTGCTTACATGGATATGGTGGCATCATCAACAAATTTTTGAGCCTTGAAGTGTGGCTTCCGATCAGCAGACTATCATTTTGCATTTATTTGGTGCACTTGCCTATTCAACTTATTTATCTCAGCTCCATTCGTAGTCCACAATACTTCAGCAATTATAGAGGTCACCATAAATTTTTGGGAGACTTCTGTGCAGCGTTTTTGGTAGCACTTTGCTGGAGCTTGGCGTTTGAGCTTCCAGTTATGAACATTATTGCAATTGTCTTAAAAAAGAGTTAGTATAATTTATCTGAGTAGCTGTTAACATATAATTCTCACTTATAACTGAATTTTCTAGGAGCAATAGAAACAAACACTTCAGTTCAAGATCGGAAACAAAATTTATCTTTTCAAGACAACCTTACAACAGATCGAGTAATAATGAATGAATCGGAGAAAAGAATTTGATGAAAATTACACGAAGTTATATTTTTAAAGTAAATTTATTAATCAATGTAACATAATAAAAATAATATATTTTGATAGCAAATTTCATTCGATCCTGGTTTCTTTAATTTTATTTAAAAAAATACTCGAAAGTAACATAATTTACAATCGAAATTCTATTGAAAAGTACATCAAATGAGTGCTGGACTGCTCGATGTAGATCCTTTGCAGTTTGTTCAAATAACAAGAATCGTGCTTGCGTTCTGAATAAAATCAATATCCATGACCAACATTTATATGCTATAAACTGGGCTATCGATATTTTCAAAATATATTTCTTCCAATAATTTTAAGAATACCGTAAAAAAAAATTATAAAATGTTATTATCGATAAAAATTCAAAAATCTCTAAATTCTCTAGTTGATACTATATGTAAGTGTTTGTTGACTAAATACTGTAGTTATCAAAATTAGACTTTATAAGTGCAATAGATAACATTAGGCAACGAAAATACTTTTTTATTGAATAAGTTTAGTTGACTGCTGCCTATTGAAAGAATAAAATATTATCTATAGCTCATTAAAAAAATGAAAATTTTTATTACAATCATATTGTTAAATTTATGTGGTGCAAAATGCGAGCTCAGAATAGTTGAAAGTTTCTTAGACTTTTTTAAGAATTTCAAACCCTCAAGTGACATTTTATGTGAAATGCAATTTCAAAATTTTTTAGAGGACTTGCAGCAAAATAAAAATTGGGCACTAGAATGTAAGTTTTATAGATATTTAATATTGGCTTGTGATAAGTCTTTCTATATTTTATTTACTATAAACTGATATTAAACATGAAAATTACAGTTTATGACTCTTGGGGCAAAGTGCCATCAGGAGTTTTTTATGGAAATGTTTACGAGTTCGGAAATTTTGACGAATGCATTTCTCAAAGGCAAAACACCGATTCAGTTGGATTAATTCAAGGACAACATTGCACATTGATGATACCATTAAACGACTTCATAATCAACAATAAAATACTATCGAGATATTCACCTCCAACTCGTAACACAAATATTGAAATTAAATTGGGAATTTGTGTGCCCTCTTCTTGCTCTCCTGAACTGGTTCAAACCACAGCAAACTTATTGTTGCTACAGTTAAACCTAACAACTTCACAACTTTACCTCCAAAAGGATTTTTGTGCAACAAGTGACAGAAAATTTCCCATGAGCTTTCTGCAATATTTTGCGATGTACGTATTTTGATTGAAATTTTTGAAGAGATAATTCTTAAAAAAAAAATAATTTTCTTTAAATTAGTATCGCTAAATAATATCCTTTTCCATTACACTTGATGATAACATATTTTTAGAGTTTTCTTTTCTTCCTTCGCATTTTTGATGTTCTCGAGCACGACTTACGAAGTAGCTTGCATGAGTCGAAACCAACAAACGAAGCCATTATTGAAAGCGTTTTCGATCTATTCAAACTGCAGGAAGATATTCTCATTGAAAGTTAGTTCACCAAATGAGATTAGGTCATTGCATGGCCTAAGAGCTTTGTCTATTATCTCGATTGTTATAACACACACTTACATTGTTTCTTTTTGGCAAGTGCCAACATTAAATGGAAAGGAAATTATTGAGGTGAGACTAGGTGTTTTACCGCAGTATTGAAACAATTCGGTAACATGATAATTAATCGTTACAAAAGGAATTTTCAATCAATTTGTTTTTCAAATTTAAAAAAGCTTAATTTGGAAATTAATGTAATAAGACTTATAAAATTGTTTTTAAAACCCTTACAAAATATTATGCATGAAGTGGTTCCAAAGCACCTACAGTATGATTATTATCTCGGGAGCAATCGGAGTGGACACCTTTTTTCTACTGAGTGGATTGCTGTTGACTTGGTCTGTCATGAAGGAATTGGAGAAAACGTGAGTTAATCTACATCTCCTGTAATTATTTATAATTATATTCATTAAATTCAATGGAAAGATTTTTAAGAAAGATTTCACATTTTTCTTGAGGCGTCTGAACTTTTTGCTTGTTTTTATCTTTTAATTAGAAAATGAATAGTAATGTCCCTTTTAATTCTTGAACTCTTTTTAGAATTTATTTAGAAAAAAAGTTTACATAAATTTTGACTTCATAAAGATTTTATCTTTGTTTGATATACCGTATTCAGATATTCTTTGTTTTAGGAAGAAAATCAAAATATTGCAGCTCTACATCAAACGATATTTAAGAATTACTCCACCATTTGCTGCTGCAATTTTGTTCACCGTGGCATTCCTGTTCTACGTATCCAATGGACCAATCTGGTCGATGACAAAGTACTCAGCAATAAACTTTTGTGAATCATACTGGTGGTCATCACTTCTTTACATACAAAATTATGTAAATCCTGAAAAAATGTGCTTCGGGCATTCTTGGTATTTGATGGTTGACATGCAGCTTTATTTCCTATCACCAATTATATTGTATCCTTTGTGGAAATATGGAAGAAGATTCATTATGTTTATAGTTTTAATAGCTGTTGGATCTATGAGCTATGTTTTTGCAGCATTCATGGTTAACGACTTCCGGATTGCGGTATTAAATCCAGATTATGTTCAAAAGAATGTTATGGATGCTTCAACATACTATTCCACCCATGCTCGAGCTGGAGCTTGGTTGATTGGAGTTTTGCTAGGATATGTGATTTTCAAAACAGCTGGAAAGAAAATAGTTCTGTCTAAGGTAATCTGTTTTAAGTTATACAATACAGCTGTATTAAAAATAATTATTGTTCTCTTTTTTAGAAAGTAGTTGCATTTGCCTGGACATTATCTATAACTGTTATGCTCATCATCATCTTTGGTCAATACAACCTTCAGCAAGAAAGCTTCCAAGACAACCTACTTATTTTTGATGCCGTCTATGAATCATTGCGACGTGTATCTTGGGCCATTTGTGTTAGTTGGATAATATTCGCTTGCTTACATGGATATGGAGGCATCATCAACACATTTTTGAGCCTTGAAGTGTGGCTTCCGATCAGCAGACTATCATTTTGCATATATTTGGTGCACTTGCCTATTCAACTTATTTATCTCAGTTCCATTCGTAGTCCGCAATACTTCAGCAATTTCAGAGCAATTCATAAATTCCTTGCAGACTTTTCAGTATCCTTTTTTGTAGCGCTTTGCTGGAGTTTGGCGTTTGAGCATCCAATTATGAACTTAATTGCATTTTTCTTCAGACGTCGTAAGAAATTTTTAGTAAAAAATGAAATGGAAACTAATAAGATGATGAAATATTTTCCAACAGCTAAACCAGCAATCATATAGAAAAACATCACAAACTAAAGCAGTAGATGGTGCCAAACGCTCCAAGAACCATGCTACAGTCACGATAACAATGGATACTAAGAGTGACACTTAATCAAAAAGTTGATCCCAGATTATTACAATTTATTAAAATTAAACAAATAGAATCTGTTTCAATTAGAATTCATAGAGATTTTAAATAACAACTTAAAAAAGGTTTCTATTTACTTTCTAACGACGTGAAATGTCTTTCAAATTTCTAAATAAATAAATCTTTAGTATAGGGTTCAAAAGGTTTTATTTGAAAAATGTTAATGCAAATTATCTAGTGTAAAGCAGTCTGGCTTTAAATCAGGTTAATTATTCTGATGAAATGTAGCGCGTTCTGGAATGTACAGACTTAATTTATGGCTTCATAAACTAGCAATAGCAAAAAGTGCACAGCAAATTTAGAATTCCGCGCAAATAATTGAGGCTATTGAAATTTTATTGATGAGCTGTTTAAAATCAAACAACTTTAGTTTGGAAAATGAAATTGAACTACACAAAATATTCAGTATGCCCGATTTATGCTTTATTTATTGATCAGTACTGAGGCTTATTGTCTGATTTTCGGAAATTGCAATAAAATTTTTTTTGAAAAAGTATATCATGAGTAAAATTAATTAATAGTAAATATTTGAATGCAAACGTTTTAAACTAAAGTTTGTTTGAACGTAATTTGTGAAATAGATAGTAACTATAGAATGTTTTAATCGAAATGAATTTTAGTTCTGTTTTGTAAAATGTAATTAAATTTTTTAATAGAGCAAAAAGGATGAATAACGACAATTTCGTTTAATTATTAATCAACAAACTAATTACGCTCCAAAATTTATTTAAATTTATGATTTTGTTGGATAAAATATATATTGATTAATTTATTGCAATTTCCATGCAATCCAATTAAGCAGCATCATCAATGATTAAGCAGGATCAATGTTGTCTCTGATGTTGAATTATTATTGTTTTACAAACCTATCTGTTTATTTTCCATTTAGATGGGCTTAGGCGGGCTTAGGTATAGGTCTGGAAATCAATTCAAAACAATTTTTTATGTTTGCACTTTTTGCTCAAATCGTAAAAAAAGTCAGAGCTCGTTAATCATGATTTTATTAAACACATTGATTTATTATTTGAAGATGCATTCATGTCAGCTACAAGCAAACCGGTCCGACCTCTGTCCAACTTTACCAAAATTGTAAATACTAAATCTGCAATTAAAATAGCCACTTGTCATCCCCTTTACACGTTTATTTTATGCACGGGAATATCGCCAGTGAGTTTCAATTCTAATTTTCTTTTCTGATTCTCGTTTTGCTTCAACTTGTTTGAGCAACTAAATACATTTGCATATCTTTGTAGATTTTTTTGTAAGCTTCGCTGCTATATATCAACTTGAACGCTAATTTTACTCTCAGTTTCGATCTAGCGTTTGAAGTGTATACAATTAGTAAAATTTCTAGTGTAATTCGATTGAATTGTTCGGTTGGTTCGGTGTTTCGGAAATGAATTATTATTTAAAATAGATTTTTTGGGGAAATAATTTTTTGAAAGTGAAATTGTTTGGAAACATGATTTAAATCCTAAACACAAAAAGATTTAATCGATTTTGACTTATTGGGGAATAAGTGAACTTTGATAATTTATTATTAACATAGAACAATAAATATTAAAATACATAAGATACTTACTTGGACCTGATCACAAAAGCTACTCATGAAATATTTCAAGAGATTTGTGAATAAATGATTTAACAGGATTTTTGATCCAAAAATGGTTTATGAGAAATATCTTGTGAAAAAATAACAATAAAAACGATTATGAGCTCATATTAAAGATGATTTAATAAATGTGCAAAACATCTTTTATAAGTAGTCTTCTATCAATGATTCCGCTGCAAAGTGAAGTTTTTTCTAAACATGAGATTGTGGTGATGATACTAAGTATCACTTACTAAATAATATTCTTCAATGTTCTGAGTAATGAGTGTGTTCAAAAATTACTTGTAAAATTTTAAACTTCAAATCAAGGAAAACATTTTTGAAAATTCCTCAATGTAAATTCGATAATAATTGAAGAGTTGAAGCCTGTCACGACAATTATTACAATTTTATCCAAAATAATCGATGATCACTTTATAACACATTTTAAAATAAAATTATGGACATTAATTTGCATTTGACAAATATTTTGTGAATTTTTTTATCGTAATTTGTTAATTTTGTTAATCGTTTATGGTGGTTAAAGGATAAATATGGTGTCGGTGGCTTGTCAATTGAAAACACTGTCAATATTTCTTTATTTTAATTTTTAAATGTTTATATATGCAAAAATTCGTATAATAATTTGTTAAATTCCAAAAACTTGAAAAAAATAATCGAAAATGTCAATTTATTGAGTGGGTTGTCCTCGCAGTTCTTATATGGCGCCTCCACACTTAAAAAACAATACATCAAGCTAAAATTCATTTCTCTTTGAACAGTCGAACACTTGAAATTCTGATTAATGACCAATGCAATAAATACGCTCTCTAAATATTTGCTGAAATCTTGAAAATTCCAGTTAAAATGCCCAAAATATTAATCAGCTAGCAAGACATCGGGAAAACAAAGCAATAAGCGCAATGCAAATAGCGCGAGTTTTCATGACCGATGTGCACTTAAAATAATTTTCGCTCTCCAATCGATATAAATAAACAAATCAAAGACTCATAATTGACGAAAAATAAGTCTACAAACTCTATACAGCGAATAATTACCAATGTAGAAACGTTTAAACGATTAGTTTTGGCTCGCAAGAGGTGCCAATAAAAGATCGTGTACATTTATTATTCAATTATTTATTTTTGCTGATATTTCTTAGATTTTTATTTAGTTAGTCGCGCGACGCGTTCTCATATTCAAGTTCATTAAAATCATTTGCTAGATAAATTAAATAACTATTCATTTAACCACCTGTGTGTGCTCAAATTTTCTAATTGTGCACGGAAAATTATTGGTTGAGTGCTCGATTTATATTTTAAGATTGTTTGATATTGAAAGTTCAACGAACAAGAGAATTTCAATTTGAAGGAATAAATTGGTTCTATATCTTTGATTTGCAATTATTTGGTGTTCAAGCGTTTTAAATTCATAAAGTGCTCTGCAAAATATTTTTTAAAAATGTGCTAGTTGATTGCTTTATGCTAACAGATGATAATAGCAATTGCAACTTTT
Source organism: Parochlus steinenii (assembly GCA_038502155.1). Classification (NCBI taxonomy): domain Eukaryota; kingdom Metazoa; phylum Arthropoda; class Insecta; order Diptera; family Chironomidae; genus Parochlus; species Parochlus steinenii. The sequence goes on from JAXCIN010000054.1 coordinate 5,238,209, forward strand.
ATAAGATGATTTTCTCAGAGTAATCTTAAAAAGTTTTCCGCCAATCTTATTTTCACTTGAATCTTCTTGAACTCACTCTGCTGCTTCCCCAGAAAAGAAAATGTTTATTTCCCCGAAAACTGCATGTACAACATGCAATCTATAAATAATAATTGAAATATCGAAGAATGATGAAAAACGAGATTTTTGCCGATTTTTGCAGTTTGATTCCGACAGGCAAATTGAAGCACCAAAAACTATGCAGTTGCGAGTCAAATTAAAAATAATAGTGTAGCGAGCAAAAAGAGCAGACCAGCAGCAAAACTAGCAAAGTGAAAAAAGAATTATAAAAGGTCAAATTGAGCCAAAAATTCTGTTTGTGTGAAAAAAGTTGTCAGTGCTTTGTTATTTGGGGTGAAATACTGGATTAAGTGGTCACCAAACAACTCATCAGGCTGCGTCAATGTTTGTTTAGCAAGCAAAAAGCACTTGAAATGTATAAAGCAGTGGAAATAGAGTAGACAAATCTGTTAATTGGAATCAAGTGAAATTTGATACAGTTTTGAGCAATTAAAATATTTGCAGTTTAGTCGAAAAATGAAAAACACAATAACGATTAAAGTATTCCTGATTATTTTGCTGGGTGAGTGGAATTTCATTATTATCTGAATAAAAGTATTAAGTAGTGTCTGGATTTCGTGAAGAGACTCATGAATTACGCTCTCATTAAAAACCGTAATTAAGCATGAAAGATAATTCTCTAAATATATTTTAGACTACAAAGGATTACTCATATATCTAGGACACATGAAATGAATTTACAATAAAAATTTTCCTTCAGCTTTTAAGTTACCTGGAATTTTGTTCTTTGTAATGTGTAATATGATGAAACTTTTCATGGTTTATGGCTTCTATCAGCTTAAATAAAGTTTTTATATGAGATTAAGTTTATTCGATATTAACTTAAAACAATATCTGACCTGCATCAAAGTCCTATCACGAACCCAAGTCCTTTATATGTTTTCTATGCTTTTCACAATCTTTTAAAAATATTCAACAAAATCCAATTTTCTTTCTCAAATATCTATAAAACTATACATTAATATGAGCTAAAGTCAAATCTCTACAAAATTTCCCATAAATCTCAGAAAAATTATTCAATTTTATTCAAGTAAAAAGTCTACAAAGCATAAAACCAAAACATTCAATAATCTTGTAATAAATCGATCATCCGTGAATACCAGAATACATAAACAAAATACATAAATTTTCAATTATAAACCAATTTTAATGATCAAACTAAAATGCTTCAAGTAAAACATCTAAAAATTTTCAATTTGATTTGGTTCGGTTTTATTTGACGTCATGGATCTAAATTCTGAATCTGAATGCAATTTAGATGTTTTTATAGCGTACTTAAACTGTTTTATGAACTCAAGCAATCAAGCACATTAATAACTTAATTTTTTGGTTTGTAAACATTTCTCGAGTATTTTTCTAAGATTTTCTCGCATTTCATTTGGCTGATGAGTAAACAATGAATTTTCCACAGCAATTGTTCCAAACATATTAGAAGCATTCAAGTCTCGATCAATCGACAATAAATTATTTGAAATTGTGTAAATCGTTCTTAAAATATCTCGTAGAAATATATTTATATTTCATTTTTGTTTTCTTGACTTTGAAATTTTTTGCAAAATTCTTTCCGTACATTTTCGATCCACTCAGTGTAATTCAGTGTATTTAGGTATAATTAAGTTTTTTTAGATCTTTTTAGAATTTAGATTTTATTTATATTACGGAAATATATTTACATATTTTGAGCAGAGTTTTATATCTTACATTCCATAGTGAATATGTCTGTGAAGTGCCTTTCAGCATTTTCGAAGCATCCAATTATAATAATGTAGATCAATATAGATCAATCATTAAGATGGAGAGGTTTGAAAGCCCTACAGAAAACTGTATTTTTTGTTAAAAATTATAGTTCCCTGAAAAGTTCGGTCTTTCTACTGATGTATAAACATTTTTTGCTCATCTTTTTTAATACGGTATTAGAATTTTTGCTTACCAAAACAGTAAAAATGATACTGAAGTTGATAGCATATGATCAAACTTCTATCTCAATGTCTTTCTAAAAATTTTTCAGCGGAAATTAATTGAAAAATGTAAAAATATTATAAAGATTTAATTAATTTTTTTATTGTATCCATTAAAATTGATTTCCGGCTATGAATAAAAAGCAACACTTCAAAGGCACAGAAAGTAAAAATTTGCACTGAATTTCACATCAAAGCCTCACAAAGGAAAAATACTTGTGAAAATTCAAAAACTATAGTTGAGGAAGAATCAAAAATCCATGTCATATCATTTATAACCCTTACTTTAAATTAAATTCTAGTCTTCAAACAAAATATTATTGAATTTATGTATCACAAATTCAATGACCGCTCACATTATAATTATTTTGAATGTTCACACATGCATTAAATTGAATTTATCTGAGTTTTTGAAGGAATAATTGAAAATCTAAACATATCTATCACAGCAAGATGACAAAAACTAATTTGACATGTTTAATATCATTTTGTAGAGACAATTTACTGATGAGGTAGGGCTGTTCATGATGATAGAATATATTTAAAATATTCTAAACATGTTAATAAGCATTTAATTTCGTTTTTTGTAGTTATTTGTAGTTTCCCTCATTTGTGCAATAAACATTCAAATTTTTAATTACTTTGCGCAGCTGATTAGCATGGGAAAAGCATTAATCTTGTGAATAATTGCAAAAACAAAGTCCGTATCAAGCAATTACTTATTGATATTCATAAGTGAACGCAGTTTAGATAAATTTAAATGACCGTCATAGAAAGTCAGACTGAACATTGTATAATGCATACCATTTATTTATTGATTTTTCATGTTTACTTACAGATACTTCATTTTCGTGGGACTTAAAATTAGGCCACAATCAAAGGTAACACAATTCAATAATAATCAGATTAAATAACCGAACCAACATTTATATGAAAACATTATACGGTATACAAAATAATTATCACTTCACACCCAAAATACCAAACAAACAAATATTGAATGAAAACTAATAATAGTAATTTGATTGCGAAACTCCTTTGATATGGCAGTTGAAAAGCATAATTATTTCAAGAGCCTTCTACATAGGCGTTATTTTCAGCTTGCTGTCTATCAATTAAGCACAATTTAATCAATTCCATCAATTTGGTCATAATTATGTTTTATTGTAGTGTATCAAACAACTGAATGAATAAAGCTAAAAGATGCAATCAACTGATACAAGTGATAGCATCAATTAATATAATCAAATATAATCTTGGTTTTCAAACAATGTTAATTAAAATCATAAATCCTCGTTATTTTATAGTTGCTTAGTTATGCAGTTATATATTATTCAATCTAGCCGTATTCGATGAAGCTGAGAGTGAGAGATAGCATCAAAACATGTGCGAACAAATTTATTTATAATTTGATAATAAATCATATTGACGAGATATCCGAATTCTTAGAAATATTGAAAAGGATTTATTGGGTGAAATTTGTTAATTGAATGTTAAATTGTACCTTTAAGTGCTGAAACACCTGTTCACACCAGTTAAAATTAACATTTTAATGAGTAGTCCTGAACATTGTTCTCGCATGCTAAACATTTGATCAAACTCACAATTTTCCAGAACTCACAATAACTCAATTATATGTTTTCAAAGCAGTTGAACATATTTTTTGCGGCTAATTGGAATAACCACATGACATCTCTCGCAACAAGTAGCAACATTCCAGTTTCAAGCGCCGTTTCTCCACATTTTATATCCATTTAATGTTTATGTTTAATATTTAAACAGACTTATAAAGAATGAATTTATTATTTATTGGTGATAAAACAACTTATTGTAACTTAAATAAACTTCAAAACGACTTGCAACTTGAGAAATTAAGTGGCAATTTTATTAGATATTTATTTCAATTTACTGGTAATCTGTATCTCTCAGGAAAAATACTTTGTTACCTTGCCCCACAAATCATAGATTTTACGACCGTTATGCTAATTTACTGCAAAAATATTGAGAAGTGTATAATAATTTTATCAATTAAACAGAAATTAATTCAATTAAATTAAGAGATAAGCAAGATTGTGTGGTTTTAACATCCAAATAATGCAAATAATTATTCTAGTTTCAGTCTATTTTATAAACAACAAACTTTTGACAAACAACCCAAGTTTAAAATACAGCGTTTACATCACTTTATAAAAAGTTGTTTATAAATTCTCTAATCTAAAAATCCTAAAAAGTTCGTCCTGAACAAATTACTGGTTGTAAATCAGCTAGAATTTTGCCCTTTGGAGTCTCGACAAATTAATACTTTTTTTACGATGGTGTTTGAGGTACAGTTGTTTAATTAAAATAAGGTTAATTAAAAACAAAATAATTAACGCGGAGCTCAGTTTTCGCAATCAAATATCGAGATGAAGTGAAAAGAGATTGAAAATTGATTTTGGCATTTTATCAGTGAATGTGTTTTGAATGAGCTTCACGTTTTTACCTAATTTATTCAAATATAAAGTCCGCTAATAATTTATCCATTTAAATCTTATTTTAGTGGCTTGACAAAACGGACGTGTTTAGGTTTGTTTCAGGACCTCGGCTTCACTTCTATGAAATAATAGTAATAGGTTTTCTTTATAACGTCAACAATGCTTGTTCAATAGAATAATTGGTGTTTTGCAATGTTATAGCCTTTTCATGTACCCCTAGGTACGGTAGTTAAATTAAAAGATTTATCACAGTCCAGGCATTATCGTTTTTTGATAGACAATTGTTTGTCCCAGTTTTTTAGAGCCTTGATAGGGGTTCTGGTTGGAAACTTTGCGCGGTTGATTTAGTTCAGGCCAATATTTTAAATAATCTGTTTTTTGGAATATCCAGCAGCGCCCAAATTGTTCCAGCTGTAAAACCGTTTCGGCATCCACCTCTTCTGGTGGAACAAAATTCTAACTGCTCATGACTTGTGACGGCAGCGTCTAGTTTCTTCAGTACTGGTTTCTTGTTCAACCAGTCAATTTTATTTAGCTTCCTAGTAATGTGCCTTGTCTCTTTTATCGTAGAGCTCTCTGTCGAACTCTTCACAACAGACCATTGTGTCGCACGTTGAAGAGTTCTGTAAAAAGTTTGTTTATTGGCTGGATAGCATTTTAACTTCTCTGTTTCTGTTCATCGGTCGGTTGTTGTTGCAAAATGGCGTTTATTTGAATTGGATTTAAATTATTCTTGGAAGCATTTCCACCCGTTGTTGCTGAATAGTCTGTTATCGATCTTGTCTGGGTTATTAAATCCTGGGTCAGCCATTTATTTAGGAATGTTCCAATTATCAATTGCTACGTGAATTTAATTCACTGGAATATTTTTGACCACCATGAATTTCATTCCCAACTATATCTCCTTTCATAATCGCCTTAGCTGATGTTTTTGAGATACTTTATTTAAACTCAAATTAAAGCTCTACATTTATGAAGCTTTCCAAATTTTCATCACAACTGCTGTTGTTAGCAGAACAACTTTGTTTTGTCTGCAAAACGCTATGCAATCTGGTTGCCTTGGTTGCGGTTCCAGATGATTTATGTGACAATCCGTGCTATTGTGCCCTACAAAAACATCTGAATCTTCAAAAGTTCATATTTAGTAAAACTCAAACTGTTAGCTGCTCAAATTTTGAGCCTGTGGTCCCCATAGCAGCAGCACACACAAATTGCTTGTCATCGCTGCCATCTACCTTACTGATTGGTTTTGAAACGTTGTTGTTTCTCTTCATTGCTAGCAATGGCTCCTCCTTTTTCAGCCACAAACTGGCTCGGCACTCCAGCTTTTCTTTCATGAACAGGACGTTGGCACGCTAGCATCCACGGATGATTCTGATTCCCAGAATAAAGTTTGTTTGGCAGCTACAAAAAAATCGCACTCCATTGATTTTGAGGGATTTTGCAGAGTAACGTTGTCTACCAACTCGCTGAGCTCTGGTCCATCCTCCTTAGTGAGTGATGGCAACCAATAGTTGCGCAACCAGAACTCCAACCAAATGTGGCTTGTCTTCGAACTTTTACATAAAAAAATTGGTAATTTGCAGCTACTAGAGTTAAAGACTGAATGTGTCGCAACGCAAGACCAGTCAGCGTATCATGTAATCTCAGTAACTTGTTGAGATCATCGCAATGTCCATAAGCAATTGCAAAACGTTCCTTATAATTTGTCCAACCTAGGACATCGTCACCTGAGAAGCTCTTTACAGGCATAGGTGGCACTGTATTTTGTCCACTTGATCGGCCTTGATCGTTGGTGACCTTTTTCAAACAATAGCAACCCAATCGAGAAGCAACGATCATTTTGACAATTGAACTTCCATCTTCCTCATCAACCATGTCTAAATGTCATGATATATTTTTTCGGTTTTGAACAGCAACTTTTCAACCCGAATCTTCAAAGCATTCATTGAGTCCGTTTCTTGATTGAAGTTCTCGACAAAATTAGAGCTGAGTGAGCTGGCCTAAATTGCTAGACCGTTTCCTTCTGATGGCCATAAGACTTTGTCAATCGTCATCTTCACGCAAAACTGTGAACTGATTTTTTCAACTGGACTTGTCGTTTTTTACTCGACAAACGAAACAATCCACCTGATTATTAGTGGGTGCTTCTCGGTAAATTTCTTGAATTATTGATCTGCTTTTCGACAATCGTGGACTTGTTATTTGTGAACTGCTACCGACAAAGAAACAAGCCCAGACTTTTCATTTGCTGCTACTTGCTAATTTATTAATTGTGGACTTATTGTTTAGTGAACCAAACTCAACAAATCGAAATAAGCAAGTGGGTTTTGTAATTCAATTCAACAACTTGAACTTATATCACTTCTTTTCATAAAATTGAAGGTCTTGGAGTAATTTTTTTATGAGCTGCTAAACAACAATTTTCTTGAAACAAATAAATGCAGCCTACGGTAACTGTGAACTGCAACACTACAGTCTCGTCCGTCTTTAGTTCTTTTAGTGCTTGTCGTTGCTGAACTGCTCCACGACAACTTTCTTGAAACAAGACTAAAAGATACTAAATAGATGTTCAGTGGGTGCCTCCCAATAATTTTTCTCTGGAATTTTAATGTGTGGTTGCTGGATTTCTTTTTCGAATCTTCTTTTACACACTAAACTCACCTTTTTAAACTATTTTGGAAACGATTTTAAACGTTTTTCTAGGAAATCCTCAAATTTCCTCTTTTTTTGGCAGTGGATGCTACTCTAAGCGACCTTCAGATTGACCTGTGTGTCCTCACCCCAGCACCAACGATTCCTTGGTTCAACTTTGTTTGGACCAGGAAAACTTATATTTTCTTCTATCGATAAGTTTTCCGGCCGAAGGCAAAATGTACAGGCCTTCGTAACTCAAACGTCCAACTGGTTGTAAAACTATAGTTTAAGTTATTTTGCCCTTTGATTTTCAATTTTCGGTCTCGACAAACTTTTTCCACTTTCTGCACTTATCTAGTTATTCAAACTTCAAAAAAAGTTAAGTTGTTGTTTTTAAAGTATAAAGATTAATGGTAATAATACAAAGGAATTAACGCGGAGCTCAGTCAAATCTCGACTGCTCGCAATCAAATATCGAGATGAAGTGAAAGAGAGATATGAAAATCCTCTCTTTGTTTTGACATTTATATCAGTGAATGTGTTTTGAATGAGCTTCACGTTTTACAAATAAAGGCGGGAATCTAATTTAACATTTCAAATATAAAGTCCTTAAAATCTAATAATTTATCCATTAAAATAAATCTTATCGGCCTGAACAACGTACGAATGGAGGAAATTAATATTTTTATTGAGGTACACGCAATATCTATAATTAAAAACTAATATTTTTTTATGATATACTTAAACAATGCAATTTATTGATTAATTGGCAGTTTAGCTAATTTACCTAATTTATTCACGCTATTTATCATTTTAGTGCGACAAAATGTTGCTTCAAATAATAGTAATAATATAATATCATAGAATAATATGTTATAGCTCCGTACCTTAATTAGATATCACAGTAATTATCAGACAATTTGATTTACTTCTTGACTTGATTTATTAGGTATTTAAATAATCGATTTTACACCTGATCAGGTAACCTTTCGGTAATTGTGCAAATCTGCAGCAAAATATATCAATGAAAAATTCACAATTTTAATTAAGCACTCAGACTTTTGTGTAAATTGTAAATTAATTTTAATCTGTTCATTATTGTTGTTAATGCTTATTTGAATTATTTAAATAATTCGCATTTGCTGTTGAGTCTGTTAATAAACATAAACTGACATTTATTTTAGAAGGTTTATTGCTCGCCAGGAATATTGTTGCTTTCATGCAGTTTGCATTGTGTTTTATTGTTTTTTAATACTTTATTTAATCAAATTAGAAGCTTTTAATTTTGCAGTAACAAAACGCTATCAATGATATGTAAAAAACAATCTCGCGAAAAAAATCTGTTTAGTAAAACTCAAACGGCTTTTGATCATAAATTATCATGTAAATTCTGTTGTGAATGTGTAGTAATGTGACTTGTTGCGCTAAAATTCTTTTCAACACAAAAAATGTTCAAATTGTGTTTGGCTGCAAATTCTCCTCAGAGTCGTGGGCAAAATGCAATAATGGATGATTAATATTTATAATTTAAAACTTTTGGAAATAACAACAAAATTGGTAGTTTTGTTATAAAAAGAAAGAAGAATAATGCAAATATAAATTAATTTATCATTCAACCACATTTTCGGATGTTGTAAAAAATAAACCTTCAAATTCTGTAACAAATTGCTCGAAAATGTAAACTTCCCGAAAGATTTATTTTTCCGCAATTAGTGAAATATTAAATACTGTATCAATATTTTACTGCGGTTCAGTGGAAAAATATTTGTTAATAATGTTTTCATTCATAAAATTGGTATTGCTACAAATGTTTACTTTAATAATTTAAGTATAACCCAAACAGATCGATACCGATGGACTTTAATTATCGGATGTATTTTTGTTTGAAATTAAATGTTTCAATTTATGGTGGAAAACAATTATTAAGTTGGATTACTGCTTGATACTTATACATATTACATTGTATCTCTTTGGAGATTTCCTGGAAGTTTTCTTTTTGAAATTAAAAATACCCAACTTTCCAGAAAAGTTTTGTATAATATTTTGCTATTTTTGGATAGAGAGTATATTATATTATTATGTATTTTAATGCATAAAAAAGCATGTTAAACCGAGGGGGTAATAAAGGCCACTTATTCTTGTCAAGGCGTCTAAAACTTATTCAATTTACTCCAGCTTACTTACATTTACTCTTTACTTACTCTACTTATTCTTGCTTACTCATTTACTCAATTCACCAAATCTTAAAGTCAATAAAACGTGATAAAAATTGTGTAGTTATTTTGCAAAAAATTCCTTCGGGTTTTCTAGCAATATTTATAGGCTAGATTGACAATGAAGATTTATTGTCGAAAAAAGTAAAGTCAGACAAGGAGTAGCTAAAGAGTAGCATGCTGCATATTTTTAAAATTATTTAAAAAGAAGTTAAAGGTATTACTTAAAATATATTTTAAATACGTTTCCCCAAAAAAAATGGCAAAAAATTGCAAAAAAGTGCAAAAAAGTTGATATTAAATGTCTGGATTTGAACCTATGTGTCTAGCACCCTATATTTTCTTGCTTAGTGGTTCGAATCTTGGTTGGGTCAGTTTGTTTTTTACCATTTTTGCAAGATTTTTTATGAATCCAAATTATTGATTTAACATTTCTTTTATAATTTCTTAATGTAGCATGCTTAATTTCAATGTCAAAAAAGAGTCTAATTATATTTCCAACATTTGTTAACATTACTTTAATAAAATACTAGGACTTTAAATTATTAAGATAAAAAATCTGGCAAAAATGGCAAAAAACAAACTGACCCAACCAAGATTCCAACCACCAAGCAACGCAATAAATGGTGCTAGACACATAGGTTCAAATCCAGACATTAAATATTAAATTCTTGCACTTTTTTGCACTTTTTTGCACTTTTTTGCTTTTTTTTTCAGGGAAACAATTTTAAATCGAAAATTAACTAGATCTTAAATTTTCTTATGCACATGCCTAATTTCGGTGGCAAAAAAGACTTACTCATTTCAAAATTGAATAAACTTATTCAATTTACCCTTGCTTACTCTCACTTATTCTTTACTTATTCTTACTCTTGTCGGCCATTTGGGCCATTTATTACCCCCTCGTGTTAAACCATAAATGGCATAAAAACGACAAAGCATAAAATCTTAAAATGAACGTGAAACTTTCGAAACGTTCATTCAAAGTTTACAAAAGGTAAAAGAAATATAATTTCCTGGAAAGTTCAGAGATCTTCTCGGAAAACATGTCAAGTGCCCTTGAAAATACCTTTTAATCTCAAAACCACTCAAAAAGTTCGCAGAAAGGACTCAAAAGCAATAACTAATTTCCAATCACGACAGACTTCCCATGATTTATTTTATTTTACATTTTCTATTATTTTTATTCATTTTCATTTCCCGCAGAGACGATGATTTGCTTGACAGCTTTCCACGCAAAAACTCACTGACATCAAAGACAATCAACAGCAACAGATTCGATGACATTGATGCTACTGGATTCAACGATTTTGATTCATATCAAAGGTAATTTATTTGCCGCTTCAATTGTGTTCTATTGGATAAATTTGCCATCATATTTTTATCATTTTTTTGTAAATTTCTCAATAATTCTAGGAACGAAATTCCCACACTAACAAAAACGCAGTTTTACTATAAAACACATCAAAGCGGATCTGTTTCAGTACCGAGTAATCATCAAAAGGGTAATCGTTTGAACGTGGAACCTGATGAGGATGACACAGAGTCGTACGTGACTAAAGTGGACACAACTGTGCTCAGTCCAAGGAAACAGAATCACAAAAGATCCAAGGATAAAGATGACGATATGCGATCTCACTTGAAGCCGTTTTTTAGAACTGGTTAGATGAATGTTTATTTTCATTTATCATCGAGACGCTAAATATTTTAAAATAGTGCAATTTTCTTCTCACTCGATTCTGAATAAAAATCCTCCAATCAAACCACCAATTTAACTTTTTTCAGGCAAATACTGTATAAAGTGTCCCCCTGAGAAAATACTGATTGCGAAGCGTAGTTTAGACGGCGTGCTGATTGAACCACCACAATTAACCACATGCAATAACGATCAACCAATTTCCCGCGCCCTCTACGAAGTAGAAACTCTCTTCAGTCCCAAACAAACATTTATCTTGCCTAAAGGCTCACACACCTTCATTGGTCGGATTATCAACAAACGAACGTACACAATTGAGCATGTTTGTTACCTTAAGTACAAAATTATTGTCCGCAGCTGTGGACCATTTATTCCCAAAAATGATGGCGTTAAAGTTAAATGTGAGAAATTTTCTTTTTTGCATAATCTTTAGTTTTCAGCTTCAAATGCTATTTACTTTAATGTGTATCAACTGCCGAGAGCTTTATTTTTATGATCCAAAGCTTTTGAGCTCTAAGAGATTTCAAAAATCTAAAGGATTGTGTCGTGTTTTTTGATCTTTTTGGGACTTTGTATGAATTTTTTATAAAAAGATCAAAAAGATTTCACAGTTGAACTTTATGAACCATTAGAGTTTGATTTACATTTCGTTCCCTACAATGAAATGTTTAGTTAAAACAAAACTTTTTGAATATTTAAGTTGTGTTATTGACTCTTCAACTCCAAAAGCTTTGAGCAATATTCACATTAATACGAAAAGATTAAACAATTCATGAGAAAAGTCTGATTAGCTATAAAACCTTTTTAAGTTTTTAGATTTCATTGTTGAATTTTTGTGAAAAATCATTTAACACACTCTGGAATTTATTATCTACATATTAAATTTGAAACTTATCCTTTTTTCACATATTTAGGTGATATGGCTGATATATGGGGCTCCAAGTGCACATTCTTCTGCAAAAATGGAATTCTGACGCATCGAGAGCCAGTACTTTGCAATGATCAACTACAATGGGTTGGCGAGGAACCGGAATGCATAATTCAGCAAAGTGATTCCCTAGACGCATAAGTTTGTATATGGAAGGAAGCTTTTGAAGCTTGCGGTGGATAGCAAAGCCTGAAAAGCTTCGTTTCGTATTTTTTAGACTCACACACATTTTATGGATGGTGGGTTTGAAATGTGGCTGCAAATAAAATTTATGGATCAATCATTTAAAGTAAATTTATGTTTTAATTCCGTAAAATATTTATACAAGCCTTTTGCAGCATTGTACTCACAAAACATAATTTATAAATTTTGCCACAATTTAAACCCAATCCATCCTTCACAACTCTAATCATGATTTTCTATTTCTATGATGCAGAGGAATATTTTCATGACATTGAAGCCGCTATAACATCCTGTCAATTACCCATTGCCCCAGAGCATGCAAAATTTTCATGCAAAGTTAACCGTGAAAACATCAACGAATCTGACAACGATATTTTTATTCCCGATGCAACAGTTTGTGAGTAAATTTTTATATGATTATATATTCTGGAAAAATAAAACCGTTTTTATGATTCCAGGTCGTGTGAAATGCGCCCGGTACCATGAGATTCCTGATCACTTTCAGAAATTTTCCACTTTCTACTGCCACAATGGTCGTTGGAACTATACGCGAGTGGACTTTTGCCATAAAATTCAGCCCAAACGCTACGGTTGAAAGCCACCTCCATTGTACACCTTTGAATTTATACTCACAATTCTCTGTTTTATGTTCTTTTGTTAAATTGTAAGATTCCACATTATTAAAGTTTTAACAATTAAAATCTAATTAGCGAAAAGAAAACGACAAAAGAGTTTTGAATTATGCAAGACCAATTTGATTAGCGACCAAAATTTTCATTATTTTGTTGAATAATCTCTTTCTTTCATTTTTCTCATTGTTATTCTATCAATACAAAAATAATCAACTGTGCTACTGTGGTGTTGAGGTAGATTAGGTTGCTCATAAATCAACTAAACTTAAACTTTCACGACAGCCTTTCCAAAGTTTTTGCCGCGAAGCATGTCAATGAAAGCCTGTGGCGTGTTTTCAAACCCTTCGGTGATGGTCTCGTGATATTTGATTTTTCCTTCTTGCACTAATTTTAACAGCTCGGTGAGTCCTTCCATCCATTGATCATTCCACCGCCAAACCACAAAGCCTGGAGAAATTTGATATTGTTATTAATATATTAGATTTTATATAGAAATTCTGAATTTATTTTTTAATAAATATTTTTGTCTAAGTATATCATTCAATGACGTCCCCACAAATATTGAATATTTTCCAAGTACTGTATCATCATTTGATTTTGCTAAGTATTAAACATTCTTGAGGCAACCAAAATTCAAATAAACTTTATTTGGTAAACATTTCCAGGAAGTGCAAATATTACCAAAACATGTTATGTGTAGAAAACATTTACTTACCTTCCATCTTTAGCTGCTTGAACACAAAAATGGTTTGAACTGCTGGGACTTTAGGAATTGCAGAGTTGTATGAGGATATCGCTCCACAAACTGCAACGCGACCATATAAATTCATGCGACTAAGAATCATGGAGCTTAATTCTCCACCAACATTATCAAAGTAGCAATCAATTCCTTTTGGTGATGCTGCCTTGAGCTCCTTGAAGAGATTTGGTGATTTATAGTTAATGGCCTTATCAAACCCTAATTCCTTTTCCAGCCACTCGCATTTTTCATCAGAACCAGCAAATCCAATGGCTTTACATCCTTTAAGCTTAGCAAGCTGCCCAACAAGGGTTCCTACAGCTCCTAAAAATTTCAATCAATAAATAATACAGTGAATTTTTAATTAAATTTGAAAAAACCAAATAATGTTACCTGCTGCTCCCGTTACAGCCACAGTCTCACCAGGTTTAGGTTGGCAAATTTTATCCAATCCAAACAAGGCAGTGTTTCCTGGCATACCCAAATATCCAACACCAAGTGATAAAGGAAGCTGGCCCATTTCAGGAAGCACGTAAAAGTCTGGAGTATCTTTTTTGATGTCATCGGGATTGACAATAGTGTGAGATGACCAGCCAAATTGTCCGAAAATTTTAGAGCCGGCGGTATACTTTGGATGCTTGCTTTCTAAAATTCTGTAAATAGTGACAAAAATAAATAAAAGTTATTTGAAGATCATTAATACTCACGTTCCAACTTGTCCACCAATCATTTTGCAACCAACTGGATGATTAACCATGTATGGCCTCATGTAAGGATCAACACTCAAGAACTCAGCCTGAGTAAGAATTTCCCCATCCTTTAGAGCTGGCAACTCTGTTTCCACCAGTTTGAAATTACTCAATGTTGGTTCACCTTTGAACTCCTTTACGTAAAGGAACTTCCGCTGCTTCAAAATTTGTCGAATCATCTTTTCCAATTACTTCAAAATTATAAGAAATTATTCAAAAATCTGCCAATATTCTAGAATTAGCTGCTTGACTAGCGATCGATTTCCTGAAATTGCAAAATCACACTAAAATGAGATTTGAGAAATCGAGAAATGAGCACGATATTTTTTTGTAATCAAAAAAACACACAAAAAACGTAACTTTGTTATCAACTTGGTCTATTAATCATTTTTAGTAAAGAAAACTACCTCGAAAAAAGTTATGTGGGTTATGTGGGTCTGAAAGCTAAACTAAATCTTAGCATCTTAATTTTCACTTGATGGTGCAATGCGAGCTTCTTGAGAACTGTTAAAAATTATAATGAAAACTATTGTTTGCTTTTCAGAATCATAAGAAGTTTACAAACAAAAAGATTTAAAAATAAAAAAATAAAAGCTCAAAGATTATAAAAATAAAACATTCATAAAATTCTATAATAGAAAATTAAAACACCCTATTATACTTTAAACTGTGTAAGGTAATAAAACAAAAATAATATAACTTAAGCGAAACGAAGCGAAAAGCTCTCAAAAAGCTTTTCAAAGTTCAGCTCTTAATCCGATTTCGTTCACAGACGTTGCTTCCCTTATATCAAAAGATAAAAAAGATAAAACATATAAAACGTTCCTTATCTAATCAGTGAAAAATGTTTTATTTCGCATATTACGTGGAACAAAAAAGTTAAATACATTTTCTTAAAAGTTGGTAGGAGTTTGTTAGAGTTGGCATAGCAATATTGAGTTTGGTACATATGTGTGCTTTGTTGCTTCCTTGAAGTATTTTAAACTTTGACGACAGCCTTGCCAGTATTTTTTCCTCGTAACATTTCCACAAATGCTTTAGGAGTGTTTTCAAAACCTTGTGTGATGGTCTCGTGATACTTGATTTTTCCTTCTTGAACCCATTTCAGCATTTGAGTGATTCCTAAAATTACCAAAAATTTCATTAAATATCAATTTTAATAAATTATCAGTTTTAAATTAATAAACTCACCTTCCGACCATCTATCCAACCACCTGTGGACAATAAAGCCTTCCATCTTGAGTTGTTTAAAGACAAACATGGCTTGTGGATCAGCCACTTGAATTTTCTGGTCATTGTAACCGGAAATGCATCCACAAACGGAAATTCTGCCGTAAAGGTTCATCTGTGTCAAAATGGTGGCAGTGATATCACCTCCAACATTGTCAAAATAACAGTCAACACCATTTGGTGCTGCTGCCTTCAACTGCAAGTACAAGTTTCCCTTTTTGTAGTTGATGGCTTTGTCAAAGCCAAGCTCTTGTTCAAGCCAAGCACATTTCTCATCAGATCCAGCAAATCCAATGACTCTGCAACCCTTAATTTTGGCAATTTGGCCAACCAAGCTGCCAACTGCTCCAGCAGCTCCCGATACAACAACAGTTTCGCCAGCTTTTGGCTTGCAAATCTCAAGGAATCCAAAGTAAGCGGTATTTCCTGGCATTCCCAGAACACCAACTCCTAAAGAGTAAGGCTCTGATCCGAAGTCTGGAAGGACATAGGGTCTTTGGCCTTCAATAGTGTCGGGGTTGACAACAGTGTGGGTCCTCCATCCAAATTGTCCGAAAATAATGGATCCTTTTGGAAAATCCTTGTGCTTTGTTTCAGTCACTCTAAAATTGTTAAATTTTTTAGAATAATTTTACCAATTGGTTTTGCAGATGCTCAAAAATATATTTAATTTGCTTTTTATTAGAACCGTGCTTTACCATTTAAAACCAACTAGGGAGGAATTTAAATGTGCCATTTTTATGAGCTTTAATGACTTGCATATATTATCATAAATAATTGTTTAAATGAAGTTTATGAATTTGAATAGCAAATAAAACGAAAAGACAAAAAAGTGGATAATAAATAAGATATCAAGAAAATAGAACTTGGAGCAAAACTTCTCAAAAGTTCTGAAGAAATTGTTTGAGTTAAGTTTAATTATTATCAAATGCTTGAATCTGAATTTTAATTAAATACCAAGCAAGAACAAAAATTAAGAAGTCAATAGAAAACTCATTATAATGAAGACAATTATGAAATCTGTGACATTTTTATATTGATTGAGTTAATATTTATGATTTTGAATGGAATAAAACAATATTGAATTAAATGCTTTAAAATTATACAAGAGACAATTTTTTATGCAATACTAAAAAACAAAGTTCAACTTTAATCATTTAATAATCTAATCATTCTCTTACTTGGCTACTTGTCCACCGATCATTTGGACTCCAACTGGATATCGTTGCATGTAGGCTCTCATGTATGGGTCGACACTAACGTACATAGCTTCAGCCAAGAATTCTCCTTCTTTAATATCCGGTAAGTCTTCTCCAACCAGCTGAGTATCGCTTGGCTTTGGCTCGCCCTCAAATTTAGCCACATAATTAAATAACTTTGCTCGCACCATTTTTCACTGATAGAATTTACTTTGAACTTGAACAAATTTCGAAAAACGACTGACACTACGAGCTGCTCGTGCTAGCCTTATATTGCTACGATTATGATTATTATTTTTGTTTATCTTATCTGTAGGTGAATGACAAACACTTTTATAATTAAAGAAATTCAGAGCATATAGTCTGAGAAAAAATGTCATACAGCAAAAGCTAAGTAAATTCGGAATATCGATTTGTTTGGAAGATTATTCCAATTGTGTTTGTAGATAATATTCAATTTATATTCAATGCATCATCATGACAATTCAATATTGCAAAACTGCCGTAATACGCATTAATCTTGATAAATTAGAGTTATACGTCGGTTCAACTCACACAAACACAAAACCGGCAAATTATATCACTTATAAGCGTATTTTAGTAAACACTCGTTTGTTGGACCTTTTTTTTGAATTCACTCACTTAAAAAGAAGCCAGAACTGTTTTAATAAATGAATGCAGTAGGTACTCTCAGATTCTATTTAATGCAATAAAAATCAACAAAAACCCAATTGAATCTGCTCAATTTCACTTCAAAATGTTTACTGACCGGCTTTTTGAGATATTACATGTTTTTTACTGTAAAACATATACTAGAGAATGAAATGGCCTTGAGATACATGTGTTTATTATTATCTTTCGCATGTACACTGTTCTGTTAGCACGAAGTAATTTGCCGAAAGTATGGAAAAGTATAGCTAGCTGTGTTTATGCAAAATGGAATACAGCACACTAGAATATTTATGGAAAGTTAATTATAACTTGAGATGCTAATCTTAGTTGGTTGTTGCATACAAAAAGCATTCTGAAGCTAAAGAAATAAGAAAACAGACGAAATATAAAAGCTGCTAAAAGCATAAAATATTTACTAAAAGAAAATGATTTTTTCATATCTAATTACTGCAGCATGTTTGCTTGAATTCATTCAGATGAAAAAGTTATTTGTAAGTTTTTACACTTTGACGACAGCTTTTCCAGAATATATCATACACAGCATTTCAGTAAGAGCTCGTAGTACCTTAATCATTATTTTAACATTTTTTTTAAAGAGATGTAATGCAAACATTCTTTTGCTGTGATATTTGAATTAAAAGATTTATTAAAAATATTTATGCGAAACGCAAGCAATGCTTTTTAAACTTTAACGACAGCTTTACCAATATTTTTTCCTCGTAGCATTTCTATGAAAGCTGTAGGTTGATTTTCAAAACCTTGCGTGATGGTCTCGTGATACTTTATTTTGCCTTCTTGAACCCATTTCAGCATTTGCGTGATTCCTGAAATAAAATGACATGATTGTTCTTTTTATTGTATTTGTCATATAAAATGTTATACCCTCCATCCATCGTCCTTGATCAGCCCATCTGTGAACGCTGAATCCTTGCATTGATAGTTGTTTCCAGACAAAATGTCCTTGCGGATCAGCTACTTGAATATTTTGGTCATTGTAGCCGGAAATGCATCCGCAAACAGAAATTCTGCCAAAAAGATTCATCTGAGTCAAAATCGTAGATGTGATTTCTCCTCCAACATTATCAAAATAACAGTCAACACCATTTGGTGCAGCTTCTTTTAATTTTTCTGCCAAATTTCCTTTTTTGTAGTTGATGGCTTTATCAAAGCCAAGCTCTTTTACCAACCAAACACATTTTTCATCTGATCCAGCAAATCCAATGACTTTGAAACCCTTTATTTTGGCAATTTGGCCAACCAAGCTGCCAACTGCTCCAGCAGCTCCCGATACAACAACAGTTTCGCCAGCTTTTGGCTTGCAAATTTCAAGGAATCCAAAGTAAGCGGTATTTCCAGGAGATCCAAGTACACCAACTCCCAAAGATGAAGGATGTTTCCCCAAATCTGGGAGGACAAAAGGATGCTTTTCTGATATTTTTGCTGGATCGACAACAGTGTGGGTCCTCCATCCAAATTGTCCGAATATAATGGATCCTTTTGGAAAATCCTTGTGCTTTGTTTCAAGCACCCTTAAATAAAGTATGTCAATAAAATCATGAAAATTTATTGCGGCAATAAAATTGTTAGTAAAAAAATAAAAATATTTTAAATTACATACTTGGCTACTTGTCCGCCAATCATTTGTGCTCCAACTGGATATCTGGACATGTACTTTCTCATGTAAGGATCAACACTAAGATACAAAGCTTCTGCCAAGAACTCTCCATCTTTAATGACCGGTAAATCCTCTTCAACCAGTTTAAAGTCACTTAGTTTCGGTTCGCCGCTAAATGCGCTCACAAGATTGAATAATTTAGCTCTTACCATTCTTATTTTTACTAATTTAATTCAGTTTTAAGGTATACGGAGCTCAAAAGTTGACTGAAATTATAGAATTTTTATATTGAGTTTGAATAACAAAATTTTATCTTATCTCAATTATTGATGACATGCACATTCACGTAATAAAAGAGCACTTGTGTCTGTAACCACTTAACTAGAGACAAATATTTATCAATATCTTAAAACTTAATGATATATTTTTTTTTAAACCTTATTTTTAAATTTACTTTTAAATTGTTTCGTTCGAACAGCAAACATCCCGTCAACAAACGTTATATCCTTATGTGCAACAGTCAACACACTACATCATAACAAATATTGACCTTAAATAATATATGGTAATTGGTATGTGTAACACATGTTAATTTCTTATCATCTCCATAATATATAAAACTCATAAAATACATAAAATGTGTTGCCCAGAATTTGACTGTGCTTATGCAAAACGAGCAACAGAAGATAATCATACCAAAAAAAGTTATAATTTGTTTTTCTGGATTACATAAAAAAGTTTTAAAGTATTTTTGTCGGTTATGTTGGAATTTGTAGCCAGACATTTTTGTAACATCTTATTTCTTAACTAATAATTTCAATAGAACGCATTCCATAACCATTTTTTTTTCAATATTGAACTCAACTCCTAGTACAAAAATCCATAACATCGCAATTTTGAGCTGACAGGAATACTGTGAATAATAACAAACTAAATTAATTTAACGCAAAACATTGTCGAACATAATAAATTCAATAAGTTTGCTAAATTATTGGTGAAGTATAAGAGAGCAGCACAAATAAGTTTGCATCTAACGTCAAGTGTGAAATTTTAATCAAAAACTTAGACAAGCACTTTTTAGAGCACCTTGATAAGACACTTTATTATATCATAAAGCGATAACATAATCAGTCTTGAATAAAAAGTTATTGAAAAGAACTCTGAGCTTATTATAAAGTTCAATCCCATTCAAGATGGTGAAAGCAAAGAAAATAATTTGTGTAAAAAAGTTTGAAGGTTTTCCTAAATTGGAAGACTTTGAAGTGGTGGAAGAAGACTTGCCAGATCTTGAGCAAGACGAGTTTTTAGTGGAAGGAAAATATAATAGTATTGATGCAGGTTAGGGTATAGTTTATTAAACCATTTCGTTCTGTGAAATTGTTTTATCATACGATATATGAACCCTAATGCAGGTGTACGTGCGTATATGGACTTTTACCCAGCTGGCTCCATGATGATTGGGTCACAAGTTGGCACGGTGATTGAGAGCAAGAATAATACATTTCCTGTCGGGAGTAACGTGTTTGGTCATTTCGGATGGCGTACGCACACAGTGGTAAATAATTTATCTAATCTATGTAGTTTTGTTATCTATTCAGTATGTGTTTGTATTATTTTGTATGTATTATTTTGTCTTGAATCAAAATAATATTTCAGGTCAACCCTGCTAAAGTTACCCACCAAATAAAGCCATACGTCCTCCCAGATTTTGGCTCTGAGCCACTGTCATTGGGGCTAGTTCTAGGAATCACCGGAAACACAGCATTTTTCGGCTTTTTGGAGATTTGCCAGCCAAAAGCAGGAGAAACTGTTGTTATTACTGGAGCTGCTGGAGCCGTTGGAATATTAGTTGGCCAGATTGCCAAACTAAAAGGATGTCATGTAGTAGGGATCGCTGGCTCCGATGAGAAATGCGCCATGTTGGAAAAAGAGTTGGGATTTGATAAAGCGATCAACTATAAAAAGGGAGATTTATCTGAAAATCTGAAAGCAGCAGCACCAAAAGGCGTCGACTGCTATTTTGACAACGTGGGTGGAGAAATTAGCTCTCTAGTTTTCACCCAGATGAACTTATATGGAAGAATATCCATATGTGGTGCTATCTCAGGTTACAACAACAAGCATTCAACTAAAGTGCCTCCAATTCAAGCAACATGTATCTTCAAACAGCTTAAACTAGAAGGTTTTGTTGTATATCGCTGGGCTGATCGATGGATGGAAGGAGTTTTGCAAATGCTGGAGTGGGTGAAAGAAGGAAAAATAAAATATCGAGAAACGGTCACAGAAGGATTTGAAAACGCTCCGCAAGCTTTCATTGACCTTCTTAACGGCAAGAATATTGGAAAATCTGTTGTTAAATTGAATTGATGTTGGGTTACATTAAAGGGTTTTGAAATGTAAGGAAAGGATATATTTTCAAAGTGAATTAAATAAATATATACATATGGATCATAAATCAAGGAAACTTTCTATATATATAATTTTTTTAGGATGTTGTACATGTTTATCTATATAATTGCCTAGAGTTGTTTGAATAGAACCATTTTTAAAATTCATAAACATGAAATAATGTAATGTCTTAGTAAAAAACTCTGCAGGAAGAGCGAGAAACACTTTCGAATAGAATGTAGTCTTTTGCTACATAAAGACCTTTTCAAAGTTCGGTTTTCCAATTTGAACGAAAGATATTAAATAAATTGAATTAACATAAGATATGGTCATAAATTCTATTCCAATTTATGAAAGGAAAATATTTATTTATTGGAAAAAGTATTGAAATCCTCATCGATAACCATAATAGTCATATGTATACATAAAATCTCCATCTGTCTTTTTTATGATCCCCTGTAGGTTGCGTATCCAAAAGGATTTAAAAGTAGTGGTATATGGTAATGCTCTGTATTTGAAGTAATCTTGAAAGGAATCTGTAAATTCAATGAAATACTAGATTAATAAAACGATCACATAAATCTTGCTATTGCCATAAAAATTGGCAATAAAAGCTTTTCAGCAAAAAGCACAAATAATTTGAAGCATTCTAAGATGTAGAAAAAACTTCAACAAATTGCCAAATTACCTCAATAAACGGATAAAGTGTGTCCAGATGCAATGAATCGAAATATGCACTCACTTCAAATCGAAGCTTAAATTCTCCTATTTTTGGCTCACTTGATCTGATATCGAACTCTGAGACTCGACCATCTACATTTGTAGTAAAAAAAGACTGTTGAACCCAGTCGTTATTCACATGCTTGAACAATGAAACCTGCAAGATAATTGGCCAATGAGCAGGAAATTTAATTTAATTTAATTTTGAAGAAAACTCAAACTGACTGCGACATAAGGAGCTGGTTTTCCTCTCGATGTGTCCAAAATGTGTGTTGAGAGCGACAGTTTTTGCAATGACATTTTACACTTGAAGTCTTCTATTGTTTGCTTGAAATCGAATTGAAGGAATGTGAAGTTTATTTGATTTTGCAATGTATTATATATAATTCTTATCATCAGTTTAGTTTTGCGTGAATAAGTTTTATTCAACACATCAAAAACTAGTTTAAAAATGTATAATTCTAAGCAAATATTACAAGAATGTTAGTATTTGAAATTCTAAGTTCACTGGTTGCGGTGAGATATTGCTTGGTCAAATAATTAAAAACAATACAACAAAGGGAAAATACGGCAATAGTTCAGAAACCTCTAATCGTTATGTTTTATATTTAAACGACCTGATTAACATTGTTGTTGAATATTAATTCTCTGTGGCTTGATGTGGTTTAGAAAGATATAAAACATTTTAAATAAGTTTAAATAAAACTTTTCCCAAAAACCCAACTCAGCTCATAAAATAACAATTTTCACAGAGAAAGATGTTGCGGCTTGCAAATTTACATTTAAAGTGTGCGGTTTAGTAAATATTTCTGCCAAAATATAGCAAATCTATTTTAAATCTGCAGTTTTTGTTAGAAATATTTTTAAAAATTTGAGCTTTGAACTAATAAAATACATATTTTGTTTGAATCAAAATTTATTTTTGATCACAAGAATTGAAAGAAATATTTTTAAAGCAAAGTATGCAATTACGTACAAAATAGTGTATTTTTAAAATGTACTTCATCAAAAATTTAAATTACATATATTACAAGAGTAACACGAAGCTTGACTTTTTTATTCCTCTCCCGCCACATTTATTTCATGAAATAAACATCTCGAGTTTGAGATTCAGTTGACTGACATATGAATTAATACACTCTGCATATAGTAAAAAGCTCAGCAACATAAAAAATCCTAACCAGTCACATGTGCAGATGCTTTTTTCACATATTACCATTACAATATTCCATATTTCCATGTTAACAACGTCTATTTCAGGTTTTTCTGTTTTCACAGGATGTTAAAGGTTGAAAGGTAATTTTCAAGCAAAAAATTATTTACAAAATATTGCGGCTGAGATTTTAGATTTTCCCAGAAATTCCGTTTTATGAATTTTATAAATTTTATAGATTTTTCCAGTTTTATCAATTTTACATGCGATGCTTTTACCCAGAGATTGAATTTAAATGGTTTTATCACTTTTTTATGGAAAGGATATGACAAAGATGAGAATAGATTTTACGAGGAATTTTTATGGTGGCACAAGATTTTTGTTGTAATCGGAATAACGAACACTCCATGATTTAAAATATGCAATTTTCTCGAGTTTTTCTAGTTTAATGAAAATATTTGTAAAAGTATTTGAAGGAATGGATTGGCAGACTGAACTGTATTGAATACTTCAATGCTACAGCGTAAGTATAGCATAATGAAATGGTATTTGTTGAATATTCCTATGTTAGCAGAATAAATAGCAATATACTCTCAATACCCATAAATAATACAATATCACAGGAACATCACATGAAAAGGGTTTCATTCTATTTTTTATCGAATATCTCGAAATTTTCTTACAGAATGTTACAAATGACAAAGTTTTCCGTTTATTGATTTCACATTATTTTTTATTTGCTTGATATTCCCGTTTTATTTGCAAATATTTGAAGAAACTCGAATTCATTCTCTACTGATTTTCCTATAGAAGGTAAGAAATATAAATTTGCATTGTCTATAGTTTTTCAAGTTAAGATTTCTTCCACTTTGAAAACTTTATAGGGTTTATAGGGTTTTTATGTTTTTTTGTTGCCTAGAAGTTGTGTTTGAAATTAAATTTTATGTACAAAAAAAATTTCAACCTTTTATAAATAAATTACTTACAGTCCATAATTCCATACTATTTATTGATCGAGTCAATCTTAATTAGAAAGCATGGTGGCTAAGTGATATGTTCAGGTGAATCTAAGCTCAAATACTTCTATTGAAAACAAAAATCTCTTCAAAAAGAGAATCCTGTTTTCATTAAATTAGTGTGCGGAATTTTATAAAGTTGTAGCAAAAAAGAAGGAATTTTTCGAATTTATCATATTTCTCTAAATTTATAAAATTCAATGAATTCTTGAAGCTACGGAAATTCATGATGAGCATGCAATTTAATAGATCTCAATATAAATTTATAACGATAAAAAAAACTATTTAAACTGATAATTTTAAGTTCCTTGGAACTTGTTGGTAATTTAAATTATTTTGAAGCACGACTCAAACTTTAATTACTCTTTCATGCTTAAACTATCTTGGAACAAAAACTTTTAATTTGTTTGCTGTTCCTCACACATGATAGCTATTACAGTTTTACCTAACAAAATGTTGCTCAAATATATGCAAATGAATATTACAATTTTGCTGGAATTTTGCTAGGAATTTAAGCAAAAAACTGATAGACTGTTCCGCTTGATTCCAAAAACTAACGAAACATTCTCATAAAATTTTCACGGAAACCGTTTTTGAGTGAAAATTACGAGGTTTTCAATTATTTTCCACTTTACTGTTCGTCTGCTTAGTTTTGCACAGTTTATCAAATTATATTCTAATGAATACAAAACAAATACTGTGAAGCAGCGGGAATAATGCAAAAACTTTTCCCATCTGCGAACTATTTTTATTTGAATTTAATAATTTTATGATTAATGGAAAAAGTTTTAATCCCTTTGCACACTATAGTTATCCAAATTTATAAATGAAACATAAAAATGATCATTTATTTTATTTTCTCGAGTTTTTCTAGGTTACACTCGAAAAAAAATTTCTAGAAGT
The DNA here is from genome assembly GCA_038502155.1 of Parochlus steinenii. Taxonomy (NCBI): domain Eukaryota; kingdom Metazoa; phylum Arthropoda; class Insecta; order Diptera; family Chironomidae; genus Parochlus; species Parochlus steinenii. The sequence continues at coordinate 5,263,434 of JAXCIN010000054.1, forward strand.
TTTATTAATAAAAAAAATATTGCAACATAAAATTTTTACGACCAGCAAAAATGTGTGAAACTGGAAAACTTTCGGAAAATATAAAAGTAATTATTGTGTGGTAGTCATTAAATTTTCAAACAGTGTATAAAATAAAGAACGCCGGTACGTTGTTCAACTACTGAGAGCATCATTTCGGGTAGACTCCACATATACCACTGGTATTGACTCAAAAAATAAAATAAAGACTAATCACGTAAATTTATGAATTTCAATTGAATGACAACACTTTTTCCAGAAACTTCCTTTATTTCCTCTGTTTGGCAAGATATTCCACCAGACAGACGATAAACTTTTTAATGCTATGTATTTTATCCATTTGGCAAAAATATTATTTGGTAAAACTTAATTTTGATCATGTTATGAAGAGAAAACTAAATAGAAAATGCTTTGCTCTATCTTTTGTGTTTGCTTATGTGATTTGAATTCATTATAGAGAAATTTTAGTTTTAGATTAAAACAATTAAAGATAGAAGCCAGCAATTTATTGTTTCCAAGATTTTAGTGAGGCAAATAATCAAATACTTGGTATGCCAAGGTATATCCGCAGAAATATACTAATCTTAGATAAAGTTTTGGTTAAAGGTTATTTTATTCTATTTTTAGAAAATTGAAGGAAGTCGATGAGTTCAATTGAACTAGTTTTGATTAATTGATGAACTTCTCCAAAACAAAGTTTATGGGTTTTTTTTAAACATAAAGATATATATGTTAATATCGCCACCTTTTTATTATACTTTGCCCAAACTTTATGTTTATTTTTAGCATTATACATTAAATCCAGTAAATGGAGTGTTTGCCAAGATTCCACACAATGCACTTAATAATAATTTTGGAAAATTACATTTGTTTAAAATTTTACAACACATTCATCTGAAGTGTTATCATGTGTGGTACAGACATTATAAAATTATGCATGTTCTCCTCATAATAAAACTTGACAGCCTTGAATCTACATTAAAAGTCTAGATGAAGTGTATGAACCAAAGTTGGTACCAAACCGAATTTAAACAGTTTAATAAATTTTAAAAAGTCCTGCAAAAAACTCCTCAAAGTTTCTTTAATTTCCGAACATTTGCCAAGGATGCTTCAAGACATGAAATTTAATCACTCTAGATGAATATTTTAAGCATTCCAAAAATTCGCAAAAATGTTTTTATTGCAAAAATTGCCATTCTGTTCCACTAGACTGGATAGACTTGGTTTAATGCTTGTATAGCTGTCCGTTCGAGTTAAATTCTTAATACTCAAGCAGAAAACGGTTCTCTTAACCGTAATCAATGCTTCCAATGAATTTTAATACAATCGCCTTTTACGCATAAACTCGAAATGCTCAGCAGCACCCGAAACTTCTACCGAAAAGTTTTTGGAACTTGAGGCAAGCTGTTTTGTTTCCAGTAATTGAATCTTGCTTATCTTCTTTTTAAATAAAAGAAGGGAAAAGACTTTGATAAATACTAGGTTTTATTATATAAATGATGATATTATTGAAAGGGAGTGTTTCTAGTGATGGAAAACTGTCGTTACTCTTTAAGTTTTCAAATTAGGCACTGTTAATTCTACATCCTTAGGTACAACTCGATGTGAATATAAAGTGACCAAAAACTGTTGCAGTTTGTGTTTTCAAAGAATAGTCCATTATTTTATGATGCAGAAATTCACCCTACAAGCATCTTTGCTATGTTGGCTCTGTGAACTTAACCATTTATATATAGTTTAAGAAAATATATCAAATGTTTAGTATAATGTTTACGGTATTCAAGTAATGCCTATTTTATCTATGTTTTTATTTAATCTTTGCAGCATATTTTTGGAATTGTAAACTACATAAATATCAAGTAATTGGTTAAAGCATGGAAGTTTAATTAATATTAAATTGTAAAATAAATTTGAAATAGTTCTCAATAAATTTAAAATTTTCACATTCATTTCGCCTGTCATGATTCTTTCAAAATATTCTTCTATAATTTTCAGACATTTTCCAGAAACTTTGAATGCACAAAACGTATACGTACTTCATAAGTGTATGAATGCAAGATGTCAGAAGTCGTTATCAGAGAAAACTGCAAACTCTTGAGAAATTTTCGCTCGTTTATTTTGTTGGTAAAAATCATCTCTAAGAAAATATTATTATGCAAACAATCACGTACAATTCCAGCAAAAATTAATTTAGCTGAATATAAAGGTGCACTTTTATTAAAAAATTTCTCCATGCTAGCTATATGTTGAAAAGCTCATAATCTTTGTATTTTCTAACATTCAGGAAAACGGGAGGTGTATTTGCAAAATATTATCTTTTGGATAGCTTAGTATATTTATAAATATATCTCACATATTTCAATACGTGCAACATTCACTTTAGAGTTTTCTACAGGGGGTTTGATGGAACTTTATATTAAGTATTTGAAGAGTCAATGGATTTTTGACAAAAATGAGCAGAAAGAAACTCTGCAACAGCGAAAAATTAAAAGCTGTGAGTTCGATCAAATTTATAAATCCTAATGTGTAACTAGTTGTAAAGCTTGAGAGCTGAGCAGGACTTCTCCGCTAGTTTGGAATGGTGTTCTTACTTTTTTTTTTTGGATTTATTCAGTTTGCTAGAGAAGTCCGCATGGTTTTATTCGATTACAATTTTTAACAGCTATATTTTAATAGATTTCCCGATTTATATTGCTTGAAACCACTACATTTTCATAATAAGACACTTTTTTATCTCCAATTACACTCATTCCGACCAATTTCACTCTAAAACAAACAATAATTCGCAAAAAACTTCCGCAATGTAGACAAAACTAAAATTCCAAAGCCTGCACTAAAAAAAATCGGAAAATTTACACCAAGGAAAATTTCCGGAAAATTTCGGGAAAATCCCGAAAACCCAGTAGTCTATATATATATGTGAACTTTCTATGAAGATCATTAAAAGTTTGAAAGTTCTAGAAAGCAGTCGGAAAATTTTCAAGAAGCAATTTAAAATCGAAAAGCGAGCTAAGAAACCTGAAAACTAGTACAAACTGACCATAAACATCACGTGAAGAGATACCATTGGAGGAAGATCATAAGATTATAAAGGTGAGAATTTATTAAAAATATAAAATTTGACGTTTATGAAAATTTTTAAAATGTAGTTATTGAGTAGAATAGTAGGATTGATGGGGTAAAAAGTGTCGGAAAAGCTTAGTTACGGTAGTTAAAATGTGTTTGAGTAGAAATTTGGGGGTTTTGGGTGGTTTTTAAGAAATTTTAAAAATTTGACGTTTATGAAAATTTTAAAATTTAGTTATTGAGTAGAATATTGGGATGTATGGGGTAAAAAGTGTCGGAAAAGCTTAGTTGTGGTAGGTTAAATGTGTTTGAGTAAAAATTTTGGGGTTTTGGGTGGTTTTCAAGAAATTTTTAAAATTTGACGTTTATGAAAATTTTAAAATTTAGTTATTGAGTAGAATATTGGGTTGTATGGGGTAAAAAGTGTCGGAAAAGCTTGGTTGTGGTAGTTTAAATGTGTTTGAGTAGAAATTTCGGGATTTTGGACGGTTTTTAAGAAATTTTTGGGAATTTCGTGAATTTTTTCTTGAATTTTATTGATTTTATTGCTGTTAGTATTGCAAATTAATTTTTTTTTTTTTTTTTTTTTTTTTTTTTTTTTTTTTTTCAGAAATGGTTCAGGAATTTGATTTTTGGGAAAACAAGGAATAACTTTAACCCTTCAAAGGACATTTTGAGGGAAACTTGAAGAGGAAGAAGAAACTGAAGAAATTGATGAGTATCACAGGAATTTGATTTTATGGGAAAATGTCAAGGAATATTACTTAACTGATCTTTCTTCCAGGTTTTTCTGTTTAACGGCGCTCTCTGACATCGAGGAGGAGGATGAAGATGAGGCGGAGCTTGAAGAGGAAGAAGAAACTGAAGAAATTGATGAGTATCACAGGAATTTAATTTTATGGGAAAATGTAAAAGACCACTATACTAATGATTTATCTTGCAGGTTTTTCTGTTTAAAGATGCTATGGGATATTGATGAAGAAGATGAAACAGAACCGGAATCTGAAGCTGAAGGTGAAGTTAAAGAAGAATGTGAAGAAGAAGAAGAATATGAAGAGGAACAAAAATTTAAGTGGAATGTGGAAGCTATTCCATTCTACCCGGCAGGAAAGTATATGATGGTATTGAATTGTAATGGCAATGAAAAGGATTGGGGATTAGAGAAATTGGATTTATTTTAATTATTTAATTTTTTTCTTTTTTTCTTTTCAGGTAAAAATTGAAATTTGTAGTTAAAGATTGAAATTTTGGGTGGATCAATATTTGGGGTAATAATTAGATAGTTTAGAGATTAATATATTTTGGTTTCAGGAAGAGGAGTGGAGCAGTTTTCATAATTTTAATATTAGATTAAATTATTGAGTAAGAGATTGAGATTTTGAAAAATAAAAATTTGGGGAAAAATCAGATATTTTGCGAATATTTTTGATGAATTGGCGGATTTATTAAAAGTATTTTGCTATATTCGATTGTTTCCTAAAGTAGAATTTTCATATTATTTTCTAGTTTAGTATTTTTTTCTTAGGTTTTTGGAAGAGGAGTGGAGCAAAATTGGGAGGGGGCTCACCAATTTTTTTAAAAAGGGGGATTTTAGGTTTTAGGAGCAAAATGGGAGCCCCTCGCTCACCATTTTTTTTTTGGCTGGATTTTGGTGGCTAAATCCAAAGTATTTTGTAGTTTGTGGTAGATTTAGGTTTTAAGGAAGAGGATTGGAGCAAAATTGGGAGGGGGCTCACCAATTTTTTTTAGGGGGTATTTTGGTGGCTCCATATATAGTATTTTGTAGTTTGTGGTAAATTTAGGTTTTTAGGAAGAGGATTGGAGCATTACTTACTTTTTAGGGGGTATTTTGGTGGGTCCATCCAAAGTATTTTGTAGTTTGTGGTAGATTTAGGTTTTTAGGAAGAGGATTGGAGCAAAATTGAGAGGGGGCTCACCAATTTTTTTTTAGGGGGTATTTTGGTGGGTCCATCCAAAGTATTTTGTAGTATGTGGGTGGTAGATTTATCTTTTAGGGAGCAAAATCAGAAGGGGTTCTCACCAATTTTTTTAAAGGGGGGGAATTTCAGGTTTTAGGAAGAGGAATAGAGCAAAAAGGAGAGCCCCCGCTCACCATTTTTTTTTAAAGGGGGATTTTGATGGGTCCACCCAAAGTATTTTTATTTTTGGTAGATTTTTGTTTTAAGAAGAGAGTTGGAGCAAATTTGGGAGGGAAGCTCTCCATTTTTTTAGGGAGGAGGTGGTGGTAGGTTTTAGGTTTTAGGAAGAGGAATAGAGCAAAATGGGTGTCCCCCGCTCACCATTTTTTTTAGTAAGGGGGATCACCCCTTTTAAGGAAGATTTTGGGTTTAAGGAAGAGGGAGCAACCTTTTATTTAAGGAGGATGGACTTTAAGCTGATGGGTTAAATTCGAATCCAAGATCTTTTTTTCTGGACTAATCATAAGATTCTGGGACTTTTTCAAAAAAAATTGTCTGGTACCACCAGATGACCCCCAGATGACTCCCAGCTGTTAGTGGACCAAACATTATTGCACCTCTTGACTTAACCCACTATCCAAAACATTTCATCTAAAAAGACCGAAGTTGTATCTCTAACCGTTCTCAAGTTCTGGACGAATTTCGAAGTTCTAAGACTTTTTCAAAAAAAGCCCCACTTTTTGTTTGTGTTTTTATGAAATATCCACCATCCGAGTCACTGATTTAGATCTGGTGATCTAACCGGTAGAGCTACCATCACCAAAAATATCAGGTGCAAAACTGACGTCTTTTGGCATCAAAAAATCAGATATCGGTTCGGTGGGAGTAGGGACCTGCGAGAACTCGAGACTCGACTCGACTCGCGAGTCAAGCCTCGACTCGAGACTCGGCTCGGCTCGAAAATCTCAACTCGACTTTTCGAGACCTTATTTAATTTTTGGCAGCTTTATTCAAAAATTAGCGCAAATGCATAAAACAAACGTGGAATGGTGTGATAATTGAATAATTTTTCAACTGAGACATAACATCTATATCTATAGCCGCATTCGTTGGCTTAAATCACGAATAACCTATTTTTAGAATTTTTTGGACGAATCATGAGATTCTAAGCCTTTTTTAAAAAAGTTGTCTGGTACCACCAGATGACTCCCAGCAGGTAGTGGACCAAATATCGATACATTTCTTGACTCAACTCATCATCTCAAACATTTTTTCTGAAGAGACCACAGCTGTATCTCTAATTTTTCAAAACACAAGTTTTTTTTTGTATGAGAACCCCGACTTTGCGTCACGGAAGTGGTTCTGGTGACCTAACCGGTGGAGTCATCATCACCAAAAATGTCAGATGCACGATGGGAATAGATACCAAGTCGATTGGCATCAAAAAATCCGGAATCGGTTCGGTGGGAGGCCAGATTGGTCGTTTCCAGTAATCCAATATTTTCAATATTTTCCGGATATTTTTAAGATTTGTGTACAGGGAAGTCAGGAAAAATCAGATAAGGTTCAAAAACCCTGAAAATGTATACAACAATTTTTTACTTGTAATTTTGTAAGTCTAAAGTTTCAAATTTAAAAATTTTTAATAACAAGGCTCGACTCGAAACTCGACTCGACTCGACCTTTTTTGTGGACTCGACTCGCGACTCGGCTCGAGTCGAAAATCTTGGGCTCGCAGGTCCCTAGGTGGGAGTTCAGATCGATCGTTTACAGGAACGTTACAATAAATCACAAAAAATCAAGTCATTTGGGGGTCAGGAGTTCAAGATTTTCCAAATTTTTTCCCACACAATGTTTCTTCAACTCAATACGCCCAAAAAATACACAGGATACTTTTCAGATTTATTTATGGGGAAGTCAGGAAAACTCAAAATATGTTGAAAAACACGGGAAAAAACATAAAAAACCCCGAAAATCCTGTCACGAAAACAATACTTATCCGCTTTGCGGAGAAGTAAAAAAAAATATTGGTGTATGAACATTGAACGGCACTTCTGAGATTGAAATTGACCGATTTGCATCGTGTTACCTCTAAATCAGTCGAGACTCCAACTTATAGCAAGCTTTTTACGAACAAGTTTTTCATATTTTTCTCAAATCTCGAGCAAATCTCGAGCAAATCGAATTATTTGAAGATATTTTTTTTTCGATTAAGGTTTAGAAATTATTGACATTTTAATGAATTATAACGAGTGAGCATAAATACATTCGAGCTAACATCAAACATAAATAAAGTTTTTGAACATACTTTTTCAAAAGAAATCAATTTTTAATTTTTAATGTAATTGAACACATGTTTGGTAAATCGATTCGATGTGGTTAGTGGAATGATAGTCAGTAGTTGCTGAATATATCACTTTTCACGCTTGCAAGTTTCTTCAGATATTTTATCCTTTATCCAGGTTGCTACGGAGATATTGTATCGAGAACCATACACACGTAGACGAGTATAAAACATTTACAATAAATAAGGAATAAAATATATGAAAACACTAAATTGGCTTTATTGACATAAATTTCTCTGGATTTCTTGTTCAATGTTTGATGGTGAGTGGTTTATAGATAATTTTGCTTTTATGTATCCGAGTCTTCTATCTTGCTATTTGTTTGTTTCCGAGAGCTTTAAAGCCTTATGATGTTCTTTAATGCTTGATGCTTGAAGTATTAAAGATTATCTACACAACAAGCTATATTTAACAGTTACTGATGATGAAGATATTGAGTGAATTCCTGTTTTTCTATATCATTGTTATTTATTTTGTTAATACTCGAGCAGTGCTGAAGCAAGTCAAGTGAAATGACATAAATTATATTCGGACATGCGGAGTTAATCGAACAAATAATATATAAGGATTTGTATCACAACAGCCTATTTTTTCGCTTTCTGGTTTCTATTTACTCTTTAATGCTTTCACACTATTTAGCTGTTGTATTAAAGCTTAAAATTCATTGATATGCTCGTGAAAGTAGATGCTGGATATGATTTTATGTTTATGCACCATTGGACTTTCCTTTAGTGCATTTTAGTTTTTAAAAACTAAAGATAAATTCAATTAGAAGAATGTTTGCTAAAAAATGTACAACAAATAGTCTCTTGAAATATTTTTGACAGTGGTTTTTATTGTAACCATCATTATCCATGTTCCCAGAACATTTTATAAAATGCACTCAAAACTAAACAATTTCAAAAACAAAGTATGAACTATCCCTGAAGGATTCAAAGAATGCTACATATTGCTGCATATTCTAACAAAACAGTAAATACTTATCCTCCGCTCACAACTTCCATTTTTAATTCACAATATTTGCAGCAAATGCTTTTTAAATTTTTATGGCTACAGATTATACTTAGTTTAGTCTTTTTTTCAGCCATTACTAGAGAAATAAAAATTATTTATTGCAGCAAATTTGTTTTCACTACATTCTATCCAAGTATAGTAGATATAGCAGATGGAGAAAAAATTATGAGTTATTGAGGGGAGTGGAGTGTTTTTATACCTCTATGTGCTGCATCATATAACAATTTCAAGTTGGTTCATTGTTTTTTGCTCTATTAAAACGATTATTCGATGTCTTCAATTTTTCCAGAAAAATTTCATGATTCAAGACTTGAAAAAAGTTTTACGAATGCAGAAACTCAGTTATTCAATTTTTTAGCTGTGTTGGAAAATTTTCTTACAAAGTTACATTTAATATTTCATTAGGTTTTTAATGCACAAGTTAAGTACTCTAATTCATTGGGATTTAAATAAATTTCTCACTCTAATGAATAGTTATTCAAAGGATTTTCAACAAAAAATTTTTACTCCATCAAAATCGCTTTAAAAGATCTGTACTGGTCTCGGCTATCAATAGTTTGATTTTTGTTTCCCAAAATGATATACGAAAAGCTAGTGATTTAATTGTAGGTCCAAACTGTCAAGTAAGCACATAAATCGATCAAATTCCACTTCAATAAACTCAACGCTCACACAAAATAATATTTTCGATAAATTTCCTACCATCAATTTACAGTTTAAAAAATGTATTATGCTAACCATTTTTGATGATGATTGAAGCATGTCTTTATTTTTGACGAAAATTAAATTAGGATTGCAAACGGAAAATCCGACTAAAGCCAATATAGTGAAATATTTTTGAAATAAATCCCAACCAATACGAACATCAATGTGCCTAATTAGAAAATCTTTGTGGTTTATGTCAATCTTTTTGATTGAGTAGAACATTCTGTCAATGAAATATGATATTGCAAAAGTTGCAGCATCCACAATAATCCCTAATTTGTCGGAGTTAAATTAAAATATTCAAACTATACATTATTCGTAAAGCTCCATGAACTTACAAGCACTTTAAAGCTTAAAGTTTTAAAGTGTAAAATCCTTCCACCAGAGGCATAATCCCTTAAAAATCTTCTTCGTGCTACTTTTTGTTTTAAAGCGTTTCTCAAGTAGTTTTATTCGTTATTCATCCATTTTACATTTTTAAAATGTGAAACTTTCATGAATAATTGATATATGCAAAAATATTGTTTTACTCGAATCCAACAAAAGTTTTCAATTCAGATAGAATGTACAGCAACTTGTAAAATTGTAACAAAACTGAACAATGGAAAGACGACGACAGATTTCAATTTAAAGTATATAATGGAATTCTGATGCTAAATCAAGCAGGAGTGAATAAATGTTTACATCGGAGTTTTATTTAGTTTTTAATGCAACACAACCAACGTTCCAAGTCATCTACATGTGTTCAAGTAACATTCCCTCAGGATTGAACTTTTGAAGGAACTGTAAATTAGGAGCTTTATCGTCGTAATTCTTCTTTCCCATTAAATAATTAAAGTTTATACAATTATATGAATTATACTCACTAAACCACTATATGAAAGATATTATTTGGAAATTATTGTTGAAATCAGTAATTTAAAATGTTTAGTCATAACGTTATCACAGTTTACAATCTGCATTCTGTTGTGTTCTAAACAAACGATAAATACAAAACCTCATAAAATAATCTCTATTCTGATTACCAGTTTCATTAATTAAAATCAATCAGCATAACAGCAACTAGCAAGGATGTTATGCTCCAAAACATTTGCATGAACTTTTTCATTTTAATTACACATATTGCTGTTGATTGGTATATAAAGTAATTGGAAATGTTTTCCGGCAATGAAATAAATTGGCAGAGGATCCTCATTCCTTATAGAATATATTGATTGCTTGAGTATGAAATGACCTTTATATTTTGGAAGTATTTATTTTCATCTAAAATTAACAAAATGTTCATGCATCGATCAATTTCATGCTCATAAAATATCTTTAAAAATAATTAATTCAATTGACAATTTGAAGCAATGTATTGAAAATTTCAATGCTGTATAATATTACCCATAATAATTTCCATTCCCATTAGCTTTATTACAGCTGAAGTGCTTCAGATTGCTCAAAATAAAAATTCAAAAACCACTCCGAACTCCAATAACATACAATTTAATGTTTATAGTTTTTGTACATTTTGAATTTTTCCAGCTTTTAGATTTTTATATTTTTGCAGAGTTTTTCGTGTATTTATTTGACTGATTGTTGATACTTGCGGAGCCATTTTTTATTTTTTGCTACTGAGTTTTTATTGATGATTTGCTTTTGATCGCTCGTTTAAAAAATGGTGAATGGTGATGTATAGTTATTTCACAATCAATATTCGGTACTGCAATTTTGAAAACCACTGTGGGATTTTCCGAGGACTTTTATGACTTGTATACAAAATGAACGTACACTGTGGATTTATTTTAAATTGTAGAAATAATTTTCATTCATATTTTAAAACGTGGTCTACTTTTTACAGCGTGAGCATAAATTTTCATAAAAACTAAAATACTCTAAATTGCAACGCAATTTATTCTCAATTATTTCATCTGTCTAAAAATGGTAAAGGAATTTACAAAAGCTTTATTTCAATTTTCCTGAGTTTCAACATTTTTGCCCTATGCTTTGTTGCTACTCGTTTGTAGTCAGTCTACCAAGGAGGATTGTGGCGGATGGAAAATTCAATTTATTTTTTGGTATGGTAAAAAATATTCTTTGTGGTGACTAAAATCAAATTTATGTTCAAACATCAACCCTTCATGTTTTCATGTTTGCTGAATCATGAGAGACCTAGAATAATAACTGAAACCACACTGCTCTTTGCTTATTTCATTATTTGTGTAAAAAGATCGTTGTCAGTGTTCTATAACCATCAAAGTGAGACTGGAAATATGTTGTGTTTTTATTTTGCGAAATCATTTTTTTTTTCAATGTTTATTTCTTCATAAAGATAATATTTTGGGTAAAACGTTCTGTTGAATTTTTGAACTTGTTGAGAATTTTTATATTTAAAGGATTCAACACAATGATTAGGATATTTCCTCATATCTGATTTTACTTCCGAACAACTGGCTTTACATAACTCATACTGTACAGTAGGGCAAAAGCAACAACAATTTTTGGACGACTTTTATGAGTATACTCCTTAAATGCTTGTTGCTTCGTGAAATTATGTCAGTCACATATGTTGTCACTCACTTTATAGTTATTTTTCATATCATCAACTAGTCTTCATCATGTTGTTCTAAAAAGTATTCAATCAAAAAATTCAATCAAATGATTAAATATTTTCCGGTCAGCAATATCTGTTGAAATTATTTCAGTTTGGCTACCTCTGCTTTCAAGTAACACGGAGAAGATCAACTTTGACTGGGAAAACATCCACTAGAATGTTCAGTCATTAACTTTGCCAGGTAAAAGTTGTTATTTTTTTATGGTCACATACTCCACATTTCCATATTCTACACAGCCCACACTGCCCGTAAATCATGATGAGTTGATGTGTGCTGCAGAGCTCTGAAATTCAAATTAGAATACATTGTAAAATCGTTGAGTAGGTGAAACATCCTCAAACATTTTCCCTCTTCTACCGCATGAAAGGAAAAAGTTCAACTTTCACTCTGGGGTGCTTAAATAAATCACCTGACTCAAACGTCTCTATCGACATGCAAAATATACTTTTTGTTGCTGTTGACTTTGAGGAAAACTTTGCATGTTTTTACAAGATTCCTTGAAAATAACAATCTTTTGGCATGATATGGACTTTCCTGCTACAATGTTTGAAGGACTACGTGTTTGTTAGCAATATCTTCCTCTAAATCCTATTAAGGCGAATAGTAAAAGTAAAGTTTAGATTTTTGTTATTGAGTTGATTGATCGATATTTTCAAATATTTTACTGTTCAAACCAATAATTATAGAACATTGCTAGCACCTTTTTCAGCAAAAATACATTCAATGTAAACTATAAATTAAAATCGAATAAACAGTTTCAATTCTAGTCCACTTTCAGATTGAACAAACTTAAACAGTTCATTTTGAATGCTACCCGAGATCATTGTTAGCTCTCTAACCATCATAAACAATACATCGTTTGAATAAGGCTTCTAGAATTTCACTCAGTATTCTACTATTCCACAGTTTGTGTTGGCTCTTGTGTTTTTAGATTGTGAATTCAGTGTGACCTCAAATGGGATGGAATTATTGCGGATTTGCTTAATGTGCTTGTTTGTGTCAGTCAAATACTCTTGTACTTGTTGATGCTTGGACACAAATCTAAAATCAGCCTTTATGATGTTTAATGAATAATCATGGGCTTGAGAGATTATACATCATTTACAACGAGTTTTTAATGGTTGTGTAACATTAGGTTCCTTCCCCAAATGAGATGATTTGTCATTGTAATTGAATTTTAGTTTATCGTTACGGAATTCACAAAAGTTATTGGCATTTTATAGAAATTATTGGATAGAATGTGACCTTTTTGTAAATTGTAGAATAATTACTAATTCAAAACATTCTTCAGGTATTGATTTTGCACATATAAAAACATTTTTCATTAAAAGTAAAATTAGCTAAAGAACATCATTTACCATCCTTGCGATTTTTTTTGATTTAATAAACATTTTATCACACATTATGTAATAAATATTCAGAAAAGGTACTAATGAAAAATCTGTTCAAACTCTGATTAAAAGTAAAATCTTCTGCTAAGTCATGAATCCTTAGAAAATACTGTAAAATATGTTCAAAAATTTCAGTAAGTCTTATATTATCCAAGTCTCACGAAAAATAATTTATTGCTATTGTCTGCCTTGACTGGTGTTTGTGTCTACTTTCAAACGTGCTGAATAAATTTGTTTGTTTTCTCATTTGAATATCAAATTTATGCAAATGTGATTTGATAAGAAAATCTCGAAATTTGTCCATCACAGCCTGTTTGTGCCTCGCTTTTCACTGTCAGGTTAATCATTCGTGAATATTGTGTTTAACGTTTACAAACTGCAAACATCTAGGAATTGTTATTGTTATCAGTCATGCAGAATTCTATTATGTGTTAATGAAAGTGTCACTACGATCATAGTGATGAGGACTCGCTCAAGCATCAAAACATTATTATGGAATTTATAATTTTGAGATGCTATAAAATTTGTGCTCCGTTTTGTCGCGTTTTGAAAGGCGATGTAATATGATTATGCAAATATGAAGAAAAATCTGAGTTTTTTAGAAATTTTACAGAACTGTTATATGCGCGTTTCCTTTTTTTGCATATTTAATACAATGTATTTTCGTAATTTATTACGCATGATAAGGTTTTTGTGGGCAATTTATTGTTTTCATTTTAATAATTTGCGGATTTTTTCATGTTTTCAGATCAGAGTAGAAAAGAAAGTAAATTTAAAGTTTGATTTCTTAAAACTGATTTTCAATATGTTATGTTTATCTATTATCCTCTATGCAGAGCACGTAATAAGGTCTAGCCTGGTCTAGCCTTATAAATTGTACAAGTTCGATATGTTTAGTTTGCCGCATGCTCATCATATTTTAGCAACATTTTCCATATTCAATAAACGAAGTTCTCTGAACATCTTTTTAAAGCATTTTCTATTCAATCTTATCCTTGCCATTTCTTCTTTCTTTCATGTCTTTGATTTTTAAAAATGAAACCTATAAAATCTGCAAAGATATATTCAGGATTTGAGGAAAGCTGTTCTAAAAGAGATTCAATGTTATTCAATTAAATAAAGGTTGTAAATGCCCAACCAAAAACTGATTTTCTCAAATCTCAATCTTCCAGCAAGGCAAAATAAATTCAGGCACAACCAACGATTACTTATGCAAAGCCTTCGACAGATTCATTGATTATTTGTGATAGAAACGAGATTTGAAAATTTGAGCAGTAAAAAGAGAGGTGCCCAACTTTTTGGAAAATTTATCTCTTATAGTGTTCCATCACATTGAAAAAAATGTATCATTTTAATCCCTTTTTTAATCCTTTGGAAGAATTTCTACTTTTCCACCCAAGATATTTCCGGAAAAGCTTAAAATCATTCTCAATACCCAAAAAAATAAAAAGTCATCTATAATTGTAGACCGATGAGCCAATAATAATCAAATCCACCCAATGATAACCTAAAAATGTAACAATGTTCTGATCCTTTATCGAATATTGTTTCAGAATCCCTTCACTTACTCATTTAAGATGCCTAACATGAAATCAATCTTTGGTAAGAATTAATTTAAAGACGCTCTGCAACCAACCTGAAGAAACTACGAGTAATTACGAGAAACTGGAGTAACTCAAGAATCTGAAGCTTTCATTAGACACGAGATGCTGCGTATTTTTCCATCAATCATCTAAAAAACATAATTAATCTTGAATTTTCGTTCTGCCAGAGATTTCACTTGCTGTGAAAATGGTTTTGAAGGAAAATTACAAAGAAAATGAATTCAATGAATGTGGGGTATGAGAGTTATTCAAAAACATTAAAAATCTCTTGTATGTATTTTTATGGAATAAATGAAAAAAAGCTTTTCGTTGGTAAGCCATTTTACTTTTCCTTAAGGCTATAAACTTATAATGATACAATACATATTAATTATGTAGAATTTTAAAATATTTCACCCAAAAAAATTCTTTAAATGAATTCGATTATGGTTTAATTGGTGCTTTACATAACATTTTTCTCGATTTTTCATGTTTGATGGAATCATCTTTCTCGATCATCAATCATTCAAATAAATTATTTTGATTTATTCCAATCTGAGAAATTTGAGGAATATTTGTTTTGAGAACATTTGTCTTCTGAGAAATTTGAATAAATTTAAGAAATTTAAAATGTAAATCTCTGCTTCGAGGAAGATTTTGTCATATTTTCGCAACATAATATTTAAGAAGATATGGAAAATACGTACTTCGTCTCATTTTTCATTTCTCATTTTTCAACCCATTATAATGTAAACCTGTGTATCCAGGGATTTTCCGCATTCAAATAAAATAAATTTTCCTTTTAATGTTTCCATGAATTCTGTGAGATTTTGATAGGAACTTCGAAAATACTTCCTTTTTGTAATGCCCATGATTTAAACTATTATCGAAATTTCTTCTTTACAGGCAATTTTCAACGTATTTATTATATTCTACTCATTTCACTTGATGATGATCAACACAAATGTTGTGAATTGTTCATTCTACTAGAAGAGTGAACGAACCATTATTACACTTTGGAAATCAGTCATCACACTTGAATTATAGAAAATAGATATAAATTTTGTATTCCGAATATGATTATAATTAATGCTATATCTCAAGTAGGATATAACACTTGATGAGTCCTTAAATACCCATATAGTAAATATTGCTGAAATGTGTTGCAAGCTGAGATAGCTTATAAATGCTCGCAATTAAATCCAGATTTGAATCAATCATGATAACATACAGATTTGCATATTTGGATTGTTCAGCTGCAAATTCAATTCTCGAAGCTCAAACTACCATCCTATTATTGATTGAAACACATTTTGCATGTACGATTCTAAATTAAAATGAACAATGGAATCCGGATAGATGGATAAAGTTAATATTAACATAAACTCAATTTGTGGATTTGAATAATCAATTAATCCTATTATTCTGTAACTTGATGGAATCAGAGAATCAAGATTCAAGATTAAAATTACAGTTGTCGGTTAGTTGTGGAGGAAAGCAAATGTAAAGCGAACGTGATGAAAATTTTATTTTAAAACAAAGTTTGCTAATGAAACTATTTACTGAATAATATATGAGAACATAGTTTCATGGAAAAGTACAAGAGCTTGGATTTTAAGTTTTTAGTATTAAATTTTCCGTTTGGAATTTAAAGCACTTTCGAAGGATTACATTAGCTTTTATTGAACGTGCTGCAGAAAGATTGAATTCACTAATTCATATTTTATTTGAGGAATTTATCGATCTAAAAACTTCTTATTCGTTATTTTATCGGTCCCAAAAATATTAGCTTTTGTAATTGTTTTCAGATACGTTTTCATGTTTGTTGAAAGCTCCACGTAATTTACGGTAAATAAGCTGAACAACACAAAGCTCTTCCTTCTGAAGCTTTATTGTCATCTATGGTCAACTCAAGATAAAGTGTAATATATTATTTAATACCTTAAGAGTAGTTGTATTACACATCGGTTTTCTATAGCATCACGTTTCAAGCTCCTTATTGCAAATATCCAGGAAAATCTAGAGTAACTGTTTTTGCGTCAGTATTTGTAAGCATGCTCCATTCTTCTCAATTTCCAGAACTTTTAGAATTTCTATACAGCAAATGTACAGACAATTTACTGAAATGAAATTTCGATGTGGGTACAAGTTTGACCTTAATCTAAAAGTTTCCTTGAGTGAATTTATAAATCAATTAAAAGTAAGCTCTCTGTGATTGTTGTGTCTTGAATCTGTGACAAAAGTTTGCCTTGTTAATCTTCATAAACGAACCATAAAGCTTTTATAATTGCATCTCCCATGTTTCTAAGGTATCTTTGGTTGCTGGACTACGGTAGTTCCGTACATAAAGTCAGAATTAAATTGAGATTCAACTCTTGGCAATTCTTGGAAAACCTGATGGGTTTGTCGGACAACAGACCATTGTTTGCATTGTGTGATTGTTGCCAATAAATTATATGTTTTGGTATACTGAAATATTTTCTAAATGGAAATTTATCTTTTGTATTTGCGGTAGTTCGTACAATGAACCGTTTTGTTGAGGCAAATCATGTCGGACTTGTTGGTTAAATATGAACGGAATTCTTTTATGTTTTCAACAAAATGTACATATTATGGAAGAGAGTATTAAAGGATAGAAATTATGCTTTTTTCCTGAATTCTCCCCGAAATTTTACTTTGCA
Source organism: Parochlus steinenii (assembly GCA_038502155.1). NCBI lineage: Eukaryota > Metazoa > Arthropoda > Insecta > Diptera > Chironomidae > Parochlus > Parochlus steinenii. Next base: position 5,280,753 of record JAXCIN010000054.1, read on the forward strand.
CGGTATGTCAATACTATTGAACGTTGTGTAAATATATGAAATATGAAAATAATACTACATTTTATTACATTTTTATTTAAAGTAATTTAACCACTCTCTAGGCTCCCACTTTATAAAAATATGTATATTAATCGACAAACGTATCCAAAAAATTTGCATTTTTGGTAACAATTATATTTCACATGTTTGCACGTAATACAAAAAACTGTGTTGATATAATTAATTATGATTTATCTGGGCAATTTTATCAGGAAATTATAATTTACAAAAATCGAGGCCACCACTTTTGTGCTTTTGTTCTGATTGAATAAAAAATTTAATATAAATTGTGCAGATTTATCGGACATCCATAAATTATGACATTTTCATTATATTTTTCATGCTGTGTGTAAGCTTTTAAGCTTTATAAAGTCCAAATAAAGTCATACAGGGATTAATGTGCAGAATTTATGAAAACATGTGGGTCCAATGTTGGATAATATCACAGTATTAAATCCATACATTCAGATTTCAAAAAAGCAATTCTTATTTTTTAATGACGAAATTAATATTTTGTTAAAATATGTGAATTTTTCTCTTGAATTCAAATTATAAGCAGATGGACATTTGCTAAAATAAATGGACATTTTGATAATTGTGAAACTGATGAAAATACGCCAGTTTATAAATTAAGAGAAAATTAATATTCTCATCACTTAATATGAGTACGAAAAATCATCCTAAACATCATCCAAATGCTTCATTTATTGAAAAAATAACATATCTCTTCAATCATTTGAAAACACAAAATTCAGAATATTTTAACAAAAATATATTTTCATTGGCTTCCTAATCATATGTTTTGAGCTCTTTGATCGGATTGAAATTTTTAAGCTCATATTATATCAAAAACGTGCTTTATTTGCTAATTCTTTTCAATATTTTCTATACGGCTTCATGTTATTTTCACAGAATCCAAAGTCTACTTTAGATTTAAGCGTTTAGATCTACCTTCTAGCATCTCAAGCAAACAAAAGAAATACGAGAGATTCAAAAAAATTCAAAAATTCAAGCAGTTCAAGCAATACAAGCAATTCAAGTGAGTTTTCCCCAAAAAATACCAGCATTCAAGCATTCAAGTATATACACAGCTCAATCTTGCTCCTCAAACGATACAATACATATTATATGTGATTGTGATTGATTGAGCGAGTAAAATTGTATGGGAATTCATTAGAGATCAATTCTGTAATGCTGTTATAAGGTTGTGAAATTTTATACGAGCTATTCAAGTGGATTAACAGTCAATACCGTGCCTTTAACCAAGCAATCACGAGTATACTGGAATTGCAAAATATAATCTCAAGGGATATGCTTCAAGTTTAATCTAACGCGTGTAACTCATATCCCAAACATTGCTTTTAACATTGATTCCTGCAATTACATAAAGCTGTTTTTGGTTTCAAAATAAAAGTATGGCTTCAAGCATTATCATCAATAAAGAGCTCCAAATTCAAATTTCGTAGCACATACACTCGGCAAAATGAAATTATAAAAAGTGGACGACTTCTAAGTTTGCTGTAGCGCTGAATAAAAAAAAATTGAAATAAAATAGTTGTCAGTATGTTTAAAACCTTGCTTCAAAATGAAGCTTTTAAGAACAACCCACAGAAAAATAAATTTTTCAGCTCCCAATAATAATATCCAGCCTAAAATATAAATGTGAAATTTATGTTCTTACCCAGAAAAACCTTTCACGTTATTTCCTAGCTCTATCCCGGCATTTTAAATCCTATAAGGGCATAAACCGTGCTCGCAATTAAAATAAATATCAATCTGGAATGTCGAAAGGAAGCCAATTTACGATGATAATTATTTTTATTCGCTTCAAGGAAAAGGGAAAACGAGTTCCAGATTTTTGCTGGAGAATTGTGTACTAAAAGCTGAAAACTCACTGAATTCATTGCTTGAATTTTGGGCTAGAAAAAATATCAGAATACATAAATCTGCAAACTAAAAGGAAATGAACGTAGAAAATATATATATTTAAAGTAACGAGCTTCTGCTAAAGTTGCTAAAGTTGAGTATTTATAGACCACAACGACTAAAAGCAAATTAAATTGCAACAACGTGGATTTAGAGAGCGATAAGTTACAACTTTCAGCAGCATTCAGATTTGGATCTGGAGCAATTTAAATCAAGTTGAGATGGTCCCAAAAGGTAAGGAATGGAAAAATGCAGTTTCTGCATGTTACTTCCAATATCTTCATATAAAGAGTGAATATAAACTTTCATGCTTGCATATGGTATGGAATGCTTTGAAAATTCAACTGAAAATAAGGATGCTTATGAGAAAATGTTGCAAACCAAAGTTTGTATAATATTTCACCCAAATGGAACACAACAAAATCACTTCCTTAAGCGGAATCTACTGATATGTTGCATAATGTGAATAATGTATGTGTATATTATAAGATTACGTTCATAACTGCCTGATAAAATTACCACATTAAACACCAAAATGTGATCCTAACTCAATGACAAAATTTTAATGGCTCTGCTGAAAATCGCAGAGTGGAAAATTTTGACAATATTAAAATGTTCGTTTAGTCATTATCGACTTTTCCAATGTAATTGTCGAATTTAATGAGCTCCCTACTTCCCCCAACAAACAGCATAATTAATGATATAGCGTCAAAACATTTTGTTATTTGCATTTTTGGAACAATAAAGGAAAATTATGCAAATAATGTTACAGGGTAACAAGCAACAGTATTTTAAATGGGACATGAAATGCGAATATAACATGGAAATTAAAATTCATCATGTGAAATAAAGTGGGTTTGTTTGTGTATGGAACAATGTTCAAATGAGGGTATTAGGAGTATTGTATTTGAATTTTGAAACATCAGCAGATTTGAATGTTACGCAATTACGCATTAATAGTGGTGTCATGTTCTAGAACATTGAAACCAAAATAACCATATACTTGCCCTATTTTACAGATTTTATTGTATTTTAATGGACCAGCTGTATTTTTGTAAGCAATAAATTTGAATTTGAATTTACATTGTAATAAGCAGTAAAAGCTCTGAAAACTTTGGGAGTTGATATTTATTTGTCAACTTTAACTTGTAAACGAATGTCCTGAATGTTCAATTTTAAAATATTTCAATTTCTATTTTTACAGTGTTTTAGGCCCAAAAGGCATTAGATTCAGTGAGTCTTAAGAAGTAAATTCAGAAAATAGTTATCACTTCTTAACTCATTAATTTTATTTATGATTTATTACAACACTCATCATTACCACAAATCATCAAAAGCACAATGCAATGGCCAAAAACGTGATAAATATATCCAAACCCAGAAATTGATTAACTTCCCTAATACCACAATGCCGCAGCCTAAAAAGCTACACAAAGGTCTAATTGTGAATTAATTAATCACAGAGTGTATATAGCGTGAAGGCCAGCCACTTCATTAGTTAACAAAATTCGGAAAATGTACTCAAAAACTGTGTAATGTTCCAATGGCATTTATAAGACCGCACGGCGGTAATTTAGATTATTAGTCAATGCTAACTTATTTTTAGTTGAATATATATTATTCTTACAATAATTCTGCTAAAAAGTTACAACACATTTTTATTTTTCTCTAGCTTTGATTAGTAAAGAAAAGTATAGTTGCATCAATATGAAAATTGCAATTTTCAATCAGACTATCTACTTGACGAAATTTCACTGCAGCTTATATCGATTTCAATCCTTTATAGTTGTGCACAAAAACGGCTCAAGTAGTGAAATTGAATTTTTCCGCAAAGAGTTGTGTAGCACTTGTAATTCAATAGAAAATTTGGAAAATCAAAAAAAGCAATTTTACTTTATTGGAAATTGTGTATGGCTTCGCATGTTTGCAGGATATGTTGTAGGAAAGTGCAATAGAGCACTGTTGAAAGTAAATTGAAAAATTTTAATCATCTGAAAATTTAGAGTATTCTCAGTTTTTTCTTTTTTTTTTGAGAAAGAACAGTCAAACAAAATCCTTCATTCCTGCAAAACAAAAATATATCATAATAGGGCACCAAGTCATATAATCTACCTAAAAACATGGAGAGTGATACAATTTAAAACGTGACATACACCTTTTTTAGTCACGAAACTTTTTCATCAAAGCTTTATTCAAACATTTCGCAGAGCTTCACAAACTTTATAAAAATACAAATTGTGAATGTGACATTATTTCGATGTTTAATTTTTCCTGTGGAAATGTAGAGCTGATTCAACGAATAACAAAATAACAATAGTGAATTGACAGGAGAAAAAACTTTTCACAAAATATAAAAATGATTTAATAGCAAAGACCTAAAAACTGCTAGAATGCTAGAATGGCAAAATGCTGGCAGACATTTCTGGCTATTGATAGTAGTTCTCAAAATGTATACTTATTCCTTTTAACAAAACATTTTTACTTCGGCAACAAAAAGTTGTGAAGTCTTGATTTCATCCAAACTTTTTTTTTTTTTTTTTTTTCTTATTTTTTCCTAAAACAAAAAAAATTTTGGTCTAGAACCCGAAATTTTGGGTCCTTGCGAAATGTCTGTCCGTGGTTTTGACTTCTGAACTTCTGTATTCGTAATCTTTGAACCCATCCAACCCATTATTCTCCAAATTTCCGAATAAGTTTTTTTTTAACCATAAGACGGTCGCGTTTGCTGATTCAAGAAAATCCTACAGCGCCATCTAGTACCTGTAGTGCAAAATACCGTTTTACCATACAATTGTGTTGTTTTTTTTTTTTTCCTGAGAATATTTTAAAACATTTGAATATGCAAAAACCTTGTATTTGGCCCAAAATGATCGATTCCAGAAGATTTTATGGAAATATTGTACCATGACCAAGTTGTCATGCTTACAAAAATTTTGGAAAAAAAACTTCTGTTGACGTAATCTCAGAACCCATCGGACCGATTGATCTAAAATTTTCAAAATAAGCTTTTTTTATACAGCGCCATCTAGTACTTGTAGTGCAAAATACCATTTTACCATACAAAATTTTTTTTTTCCTGAGAATATTTTAAAACATCCGAATATGCAAAAACCTTGTATTTGGCGCAAAATGATCGATTCCAGAAGATTTTATGGAAATATTGTACCATGACCAAGTTGTCATGCTTACAAAAATTTTGGAAAAAAAACTTCTGTTGACGTAATCTCAGAACCCATCGGACCGATTGATCTAAAATTTTCAAAATAAGCTTTTTTTAACCATAAGCAGCGACGTACGAAGAGTTTTTGATAATAATACAGCGCCATCTAGTACCTGTAGTCCAAACTACCATTTTGCCATACAAAATTTTTTTTTTCCTGAGAATATTTTAAAACATTTGAATATGCAAAAACCTTGTATTTGGCCCAAAATGATCGATTCCAGAAGATTTTATGGAAATATTGTACCATGACCAAGTTGTCATGCTTACAAAAATTTTGAAAAAAAAACTTCTGTTGACGTAATCTCAGAACCCATCGGACCGATTGATCTAAAATTTTCAAAATAAGCTTTTTTTAACCATAAGCAGCGACGTACGAAGAGTTTTTGAAAATAATACAGCGCCATCTAGTACCTGTAGTGCAAAAATTTATATTTTATATATCTTGTGTTTTTTCAAAGAATCTTAAAAACTGTTGGAAAAAATATATATATTTTTTTTAAATTTTATATGAAAACAAGTTTTACGTGTTTTTCGTTAAGAAACTACCAACTCAAGTCGATCAGAAAGTGGTAAGATTGAATTCAACAGAATTATCAGCAATAATGCACAATATTCCCACTCGGCGCTCTGATCGAAAATTTATGTTTTGGTTACATATTTTTGAATTTCCTAGAATTTTATTGCTTCATTCAAATGAATTATTCTAATGAAGCATAGGTATTATGTTGCCGAAGTGCCTGCTAAAGCTTCAGCTTTTCCGATTTTTTTAAAATTGGAAATCACAAACTGTTATGTGATTTCTAGTTTCTGGTTGGATGAGCTTTTCTTATTCTGATATTATGGAATTTGTGACTTGCGCTGGGATTACCAAGAGAAAGTTTTAATAGCATAGAATCTCCAGAAAAGTGTTTTGTTGATATTCGATCATTTTATTGTAATTCTAGGAAATATTTTTTTCGTTAAATAAATTCTCGGAACACACTTTCAATAGGCACCCATTACATTTTTGATTTCAAATTCACACAAAATGACTGAAGACTGAAGCCACTCAAGTACCTATTTCAAATACCTCAAGCATATTTACCAAGCAAAAGAACAGTTTCAAAAGAAAAAATTATTGGTGAAACTTCAACAATATTTCATCCGCGAATCAGCATAACTTTTTATTGTTTTCACTAAGTGAGGCAGAAATTTCATGATTTATTTTGAACTTTTGTCTTTGTTTTTTGACAAAGTTGACATCCTAGCAAAAGTCACAATTTCCCATCATGTATTATTAAACAAAGAACTAAAATAATATAAAAGTTTAAGTAGGAGCTTCAAAAGAGCTTCCTGTTGTTTAGCTGTTATACATTTTTTTATTGCGAGAGCTGATGTATGGACTTTTTTCAACCAAAAATTTTAAAAACACAATTGAAAATGATTCTCAAAAAGTTTTAATATTGAGCTTTAATATTAAGTATCTTAATTTTTTAACAATTTTTTTGTTGATTTTAACGTATAATGTTGAAATGAAAAGAGGGATGGACAATTGCAAATTATTTTAAAATGATGATATAGAGCTTTAAAAAAATGAAGAGCTTTAGTTTTTGGAAGAATTCATAGAAGACTATATATTTATTATCGTATTTATATACTCCCAGGTGGAAATAAGGTCCAAGTCTCTAATGTAGGTACACTAGGATTACATTAAAAGGCACACTTTTTCCTAGAATAACACACTAGGATACACTAAGAGATACACAAGATTCTAGGAAAATGTGTTCTTTCTAATGTATCCTAGTGTATGACCACACTAGAATACAATAAGGAACATTTAAATTCTTAATGTTTTTTTCTGTGGTTTTCGGTGATTCTAGAAAAATGTGTGCTCTCTAGTGTATCCTAGTGTATGACCACACTAGAATACATTAACGAACATTTGAAATCTTAATGTTTTTTTTTGATAAAATCTTGAAAATTAAAATTAAAGTCTTTTTGGCGATATTTCAGATTTAAAATTCTTGAATTTACTTTTGATATCATTTATTTGTTATCAGACTTGTTCGTCGCATAAATTTTCATAATATACAAACTTTTCCGCATGTTTGAGTTATTGTGAAGCATATTAAAAACCAAGGCATTTCTCATAACTTGTTTTCAATTTTTTTTGAAATTTTTTATCTTTGTTGAAATTAATTTTACTGTAGCACTTCTCATGAAAATTTGGTCCACTGAAATAAAATTTCATGTTTAGTAATTTTCAGCTAGAAATCAAAATATTCTTTCAAAAAGAAGGTAATTTTAAGATGTTCAGGTTTTGATGGAGTTTTTTAGTGGACCATATTTTTATGTAAAGTGCTTTGACTTAAATTTGAAAATTTTATTGAATAATTTAAAATTTCTAATGTTTTGGAAAATTTTTAACCGTTTCATATTTGAATCTGAAATTAATTTTCAAAATAAATATGGAATTTTTTAATTATTCAAATTTTTTAACTTTTTGTGAATATATTTTTTTTATTAATTTTATATCTTTAATTTTCTTAAGCATTTATCTCATCAAAATTGATTTTGAGTTGATCGATTTATTTTCATAACCATGAACACCAAATCAACAATTTTAGCTTTATTTTAATTTAATTTTAGTTTTGAGAAACAGAAATTAACTTACAGTGCATTAACAATGCTCCACATATCTTCTGCAACACAGCGCATAAGTTTCAATAGACCAATCAATACGATTATATTCTTTAAATTCAATATAAATGTAAATCCGAAATGTTCTACAAGTCGGTCATTTAATATTTAATTATTATTATTGAAATATATGAATATTTGCAATAATAAGTAATATTCATTATTTTCTGTTTGCTGGTCATTTAAGTAAGTTTAGAGTCACATTAAACTAGTTGGCAATATTGCCGAGTGGATAGCGCGATGCCTCATAAATGTGCGGCTGCGGTTGAAATCCCATTTTAAAAAAATGCAAAAAAGAAAGTACACTAGAAAATTATGTAAATCTAATATCTTCTAGTGTAGGAATAAAATTTATATTTTTTAATTTTTCAAAAAATTCCACACTAAGATACACTAAGCGACACCTAATCGCTTAGTGTTTATTTTACACTAGGATACACTAGACCATACACAATCGCTTAGTGTTTCAAACCACACTAGCATTTAGTGTTTCTACGGGGAAGGTCTTAGTGTTTTTCTCTAGTGTTGCGCTTAATGTAAATGGTCGATATTTCCACCTGGGAATCACGCCCTTTGTTTAAATTTGCTTTTGTAGAAAAACAATTTACCAAACATACTTCCACGAAAAAATATTATAACTTTTGAAATCCGATATTCTATTTAGGATCTTAAACAAAAACTTTCCTAGATTATATTACCATCTTAATAATAATGATAATAAATAAATAAAAATAAACATTTAAAGCTCTTTTAGCACAGCTGGATATTTCGGGTATATTCGAGATTCATACATTTCGGAAAATTGCCTGAAAACCCCAAATATCATAACATTTCATAACATTTCATGCACTTCAAAGAAAAAACTGAAAAATGCTTTGAAAATGAAATGAACATTTGTGCTTAATAAACTGGTTAGCTAGCTTATCATGAAGAACAAATATTTTAAAAGACTTCCTTTCTGGAACATTGTGTAATTTAAATTTTCATTTTGTTATTTTTCATGCTTTCATATTTTCTGCATAAAATACTTTGCCAAAATGTAACATATTTTTATCGCAACAATTTGTTTTCCGAGCATGCAGATACTTCTTATCGTAAAAGCAAATTATGTTTTTATCACTTTAGTGCTTCAGTGTATGTTTGACTGTACACTGAAACAGTGAAAGAGGTATCTGAAAAGATGCTTTTCTGCTTTTCACATTTTGTCAATACAGAAAAACCAAGCAAAAAAAGGAAATTGTGTTGATATTATTCATGTTGCGTAAACGTCTTGTAATGTCTTAATATTGCTAGAGAAATGTGAAAGTATAGAATTTCAAGGAAATAACTATTCTGGTCGACATTTAATATTGCTTATCTAGTTTTATAATACATGACATTTTTGCGAGAAAAAATACAAAATATTTGTGAATTTTTTGTTTAAATTTTTATTCTCTATTTTATTTCTGCACCATCGAAAAACTTGAAAATAAAATTATCCTTAAATATAAATTTAAAAAAAATGCTGAAAATAGGGGTAATTCGTATGAAATATTCAAAAATACTTCTGAACACTACTTGTGCAGGCTGGACATAAAGCTTTATAAGGAGATGAAGGAATATTAATTTGAAACCGACAATTTGCTTAATGAAAACTTTTTTTCTGTATGGAATGAACAAATATGAATACGATATCAACTAATGCCCGGCAATTTAATTATACAGTCATTGCAGCAAAGCTTTCAGATCATTCAAAGAATCCAAAGCAAGAGTATTCCGAAAACTAGATTTATACTAGATAGTACAATTTGCTCAGCAAAATCTGGAATGAGAGCAGAAATGTAGAAATAGAATAATTGTCAAGTTTAAAATTGAATTTAAGTGTTAGGAAGCTCTTTTGATGTTCGTTCAGCTTTTCGAATTAGATTGTGTACAGGATGCATGCATCAGATTTTTTTGCTGGAGATCTATTTTATTGCCATGTTCCTGGATGTTTCACAAATTCCCGCCTCTAGAGAATTTTTGAATTTTATCATGAAAACAACAAATTTCTGTCGACTGATTTTTTTTTACACACAATAATTAGAATTTTTATTAATTAAAAACTGAAAAAATTTCAATTTTCATGACTACCATCTATAATTTGGTTAAAAATGAATAAATTGGTTTTTTCTATGGTATACTTTGCGAGTATTTTGTCTAATTTTCTACAGTTAAAAATATTTTGGGAAGGAAATCTATTGAATTTTTTATTCAATCATTCAGCTCAATGATTCTGTCATATTCCGGATTTAACTGAAGTTTTATTTTAATAGCATATGGTCTTTGATTTTTTTTAGGGTTTTCAACATTCCATTCGTCGTTTCGTTCAAAACCAAAATATATGTATGTGCTTTATGCTGAACAGATCTTGAAGCGCTTCCATTCAAACATAATCGTTTAAAATTTTGTTTGGTTTTCCGTTTTCTGTAGAATCATAAGTAGAATCCATGCATGGATTTATCAAGGCAAGTTGAGCAAAGATACAAGTATATAATTTTATAATATATGGGTAAAATCAAAACGTCAGCGACGTTACTTCGCAAGGATTTAATTCATTTTCTCGAAAAGTTCTGAATATATTCACATGAAATTTGATATACATTCGTGGCTTGTGACTTTGAACTTAAATCCAAAAGATCAGACTTCTAAAAAGTTCAGGAAAAATGTTATTAATAAAAAACCGCCGTCAGCGACGTTACCACAAAAAATTCAGTTTTTTCATATATTCACTTTGAATGTGAATTTCTCTAAAAGTTATATTTGAATCAAAACCAAAACTTTACCATCGCTTTAGATACTTATAACAAGTATAGAGATAAGTTTTTGGATTGTTTCATCATACGGTTGATCCTAGGGACGCCTTTCCGTAAAAGCTATTTCGTCAGCGACGCACCCGTCAGCGACGTTACGTGTGAATTAAAATACTTCTGAAAGTTTAAATTTGACAAAATTAATATTAAAATTAATTTTTTGTTCAAAAAATATGATTGCAAAAAAAAAATCTTAAGAAAGTTGTTTACTTCATATCCAATTTCGACATTTAAAATTACAACAACAACAACAGAATTTTTGCTTTTTTGTGAGTATTTTTGATTAAAAATCAGAAAATAGTGCAAAAAACTCTTAATCTTCACATTATTTGAAGACATGAAATAAATTATGAAGTAAATTAAGAATTTAAAAAAATTAATTAAAAATCAGTACAAAATTTCTCCGCAAGGGGCGTTTTATCAAATTTCGTCAGCGATGTTACACAATTAAAACATTAATAACTTTTAAACCATAAATTGTAAAATCTTCAAAAAAATCCCAATTTTTCTTTCAAATAAAAACTAAGTAAAACTGAAAAGTCGATGTTTGGGAAAGTTGTACTTTTGAAATATTTCAACTTATTGTTGTTTTTCGTCAGCGACGTTACTTTTCTTAGATGGTTTTTAAAGTTTTCTTTATAAACTCTTGTGATCTTAAAATTATTGTTATTTTCTCTGAAAACGCTTAATGGAAGGTTAAATCAACTATAAAATTTAAAATCAGTATTTAAATTCATCGCGAGAACATATATGTGAATTTAACATTTCCATGTAAAACATTGGAAATATTCAAAAATTAAAAGTTTAAATTTCATAAATTTCTCAAATCATCCCTGGATGTAAAAAAAATATATTCTATGACTTTTACGATGGTTCAAACATTCGTTTTACTAAAAAAATAAAAATATTTAGATTTTAAAATTGTTTGGAATTTCCAGAAGATCTCAAAGTTGAACTGTTTCTTCCCATATGTAGAGATTTTGCTGGTTTTAAAATATTGCATACAAGCTTATGCACAATGGAGCATTGGAGGAGCATTTCAAGCAGTCTTTTCTGTGTGCATTCATAGATTTATTCTCTATAGCATAAACTCGAAATGATCCAATTATGAATAAAAGCATGATTGCTTGACTACTAGAGTGTCTTAGGATTCTGGAATAAAATCTTGTTTTCTACCACATTGAGGACACTTAAGCTATCATTAAATGATTTCAAAAGTTTCAAAAGTACAAATTGTGACGAACGAGATTTTAATTATGAAATAACGTAAGTGCTTGAAAGTTTTCAGATAGAACTATACAATTATACATATAAAGAAGATCAGCGATAAACTTCATCGAAACCTGACACCTGATTGTGTACCCAAATTAAAATTTTATTTGATAAAAATAATCATTTTATCTCAGAAAAAAGGTTATTTTTAGAAAGCCAAGTATAGGTGGAGCTTTTCAGTCACCTTTATTTGATTAAGTAGTGTTTCAAATAAATTTTTGCATTCATAGTATTTTTATGAAAAATTTCCACGAAAAGCTGTTTCGAATTCTTTTTTTAAATTTCCACGAAACCTTCAAATTAATAAATTGTATTATTTTTTCTTCTATAATTAAACAAGCTTTTCTGCTCATAATTTCATAATTCCATATGATTTATGGCAGCACTACAAAAAGGATAAAACTTTTGGTATTCAGATCTCTCGGCCAAAAAACCAAGTCTAAAAAAAAATCCAAGCAAAAAGAACTTTTGAAAGAACTTTCCGTTTATACTGAGTTTATACGTTTTTATATAACGGCGAGTTAATTTCAATAAAAACTGAAATAACTGGATGTTGAAAAAAATGAATTATGAGAGCAAAATGTTCACTAAAATTAATATGACGATGATAAATGGATTTTCTTACACTATATTGAATACAAACTCAACGAGTAGAAGTAATGAAAATTTATTTGAATAAAATTTTCTGGTTTTCCGAGAAAAAGTTTTAAGGAGGAAAACATGTAGACACACCACATCTTCCTTTAAGGAAACTTTTAGAAAGCAAATTTGATAGATTGATTGTTAGGGCAGTACAAATCTATATTATTTTTTAAGTGCTTTCCATCATCAAAAACTTGAATAAATTTTATAAAATTATGATTGTATTTCGTTTACGTTTAAATGTATTCAATGAGTTGATGATCCAACAAAAAGCCATTTTGTGTGTATATTAGTATCATGAATAGAAATCGTAAAGTTAAAATATAATAGAATATCAGTGAACTTACTATCAACTAAAAATTTCGTTTTAAAGGATGCTTCATAAATCGTTCAAAAACACTCAAAAAATATACTAAACCAATAACAAAGTGCATACATAAATTTTATCGACTGCTTATCATAAAACATATAAGTTCCGTATTTTCCCATAAATATATAAATACAGTGTTTTCGATGCGAAACTGCAAAAGATAAGAACACACTTTATTACCTAAGTACAAGCATGAAGCAATGAGTATAAACCTTGAGAGCATTTGTAATTTTGTTATGATGAAACATTGACTAGAAAATTTATCGCAAGTTACAGCATTATAAGCTACAGCAAATTTCCATAAAAACGCCGCTTAATTTATAATATTTCCAAATAAATCCAGACTACTGCATCTTCCTCACAGTTTTTAAACCTGAACTTTACAGTCTTTATCCAACCAAAATATGTTTACAGAGTCTACCAAGATCCGGTTGTCTTATTTCTTTTTAATTTGACAAATTGAAATTGTTAAAAAGCCAAGTTGAGTGAATCCTTTTCACAAGACCAGTCAAAGGCATCGCTTGGTGGAAGAGTTGGAGTTGTTGTTGGCAAAAGCGGTCTTTTCTCATTAAAAGTATCCCTTTTTGAGCCATTCCTAGCATTTCTGAAGTCTCATTTCACTCCTTTGCTGGCAAAAGTTGAATTTCATTATGCAGAAAGGAATTTTATTTGAAAATAAAGCGCCATAATGATTTTGTGGTTTATTTTAATTGAAATATATAATACAGGCATTGTTAAGAAAAAAGGGTATCAGGTTGCCAAGAAGTGATTGATGGGAAGGAGGATCACATGAATTATTAAATTGGTTCGTTTTAAGATTCAATTAACCATTTATCCTCTTAATCTAGTAAGATTTTAATATTTTATGTATAAATTATTCCTACAGAAGTTGTACTTTGTTTTAATTGTTATTTTTAGCGTTAAAGAACAGATGAGATAAAATTTAAATTGTATAAATTCCGTTTAAAAGATAAATAAATAAATAGTTTCATGTTTATTACTTAAATGCAATTTACACATCCTCTTTGCACAAAAGTTTCTTGAGAAACTGTAATTAAAATTTTCATTATAATTTGTACTTGAAGGCATTTCAAATGGAAAACTTTGCTCTCTCAATTTATACCCCAACGATGCGCCACAAAATTGATGCAAACTTTTTAATGGCAAATGTCTCGCAAATTATGTAATTTTATGTAAAACCGTCAAATATTATGCTGCGTAAATTACAATAAATTACATTCTATTCAACATGGGGCTTATAAATAGTTCAACAGTTTTCATAGAGTGTTTCTAGATGCTTTGCTGCAATAGAAGGAACTAAATTTGATAAATTTGATAAATTTGAAATTTGCAAATAAATTGAAAATGGGAGTTTTTGCAGCACATGATATGTACTTTGCAGCCAGTGTTCTATTTTAAAATGAGATGAAAGAGGGTTACCAGAATAAAAATATTGATGGTATTGATTTGTCTGAAATTCCTTAACATTGCGGAAGCTTTTGTACAACTATAAACAAAAATCCATGGATAAAATACGATTGGCAACCCTAAGAGTAATCTTCTGCTCCTGTCGCTGCATGTGATCTACTTTATCGTGTGATTTTGAGTTTTTTGAGCTTTCCTATAAATGTTATCGCTTCCTGGAGCGCTTTGTGCAGGAAATTCCATGAATATTTATATTAATAACAATGAATATTTCAGGCATATAATTAATACTGCAATATGAATATTCAGCAATATTCAGAGCATGGACGAATACATAATAGATTTTTGTTTAATTCATTAAATTTATAATATGCCTATATTTTTTGTGTACTGCTCTCAAACATTTGTTTTTTAATATTGAAGACTTAACCAAATTTGGTATTAGGTAGTCTTAAAATTCATGCGTGATATACCACAAAGAAAAGACTCAATGAATACAGAAAAGGAATTAAAATATATATAAAGGCTCTTCAATGAATATCTTCATTAATTCTCCTTTATCCGAAATCCTTTTCACTATTTCAACCTACAGTGCAAGTGATTTGATTTTTAATTGGAAAAAGTGCTTGTGAAGATTGCAAATTAAAGCAAATGAAACTTGAATACACTTGAAAGTACTCGATGTTCAATAGATGGAACGGTTGAAAGTTTTGCAAATTTAAATAATTAATGAGAAACTGAATTGGAAATTTTCATTTCGGATTAAATGTATATATTTTGTTACACTTGATTGGCTTGATTTTTTAATTCGATTATCTTTTCTGTTTAATATTTATGAAATATTATCCAATATGCAGAGTACGTGCATTACGAGCTCCATGATCAAATATTTATTTCATTAATGTAGTGATTGATATAGTTGAGTTCAGTGAAAACGCAAGAAAAACTAACAAAAACATTTACTAGAAAATTTTAAAACTCCTTCATCCGTTCACATCCCTGTAACCACATGCAAATTATACCACTGTACATCTATAGATTTTTCACACAAACAAAAGAGATATTTTTCACCGTAGCTGACCATAGTTTAAACTTTTTAAACCAAATCAACCGATAACACAATTGATGAACAAAAACCAAAATTGTTTGACATGGGAAAATGGTTTAAAATTGTGTTGAAATTAACCGTTCATTTTATTTTAAATGAATTTTTCCGGATTTTCTGTTTTTATTTGCCTTTTTGAGGTTTCTTTGTAACATATATTTCCCGGGCATGTCTTTTAAAAAAATATAAATTTATAATGAGCTGAATATAACAACCTCAAACCAAAGTTCAAAAAAACCTATAAATGCAAATTTTTCAGCTTTTCCCGAGAACAAATACTAAAAATATCCTTAATAAATTAAATAAGTAATCAAAAATACCATACATTTCGAATACAAACCTTAATCAAATTTATGTTCTTAATTGAGCTTTTTTTGCAAAGCATTTTTGCTGATTTTGAACATAAAGTTATTTGAGGAATGGGGAACTATATTTAACTAACCAAATGTAAAATGCTCAACATATTTAACTTTGGTGAAATTCTAGAATGGAGGAGTGGTATTTCATAAATTACTCGAAAGCTTTTCCCAACCGAATTAAATTACTATTTTACTATTTCACTATTTTTGGATTTTAGTCAACAATAGGAAAAGAAAAGCGAGGAAAAGGTATTTTTAGTGAGAATACCTGAAATACTTGGTGTGGAAAATATTTGGCAATTCTTTTGTTATCTGTTTTGATGTACGAACATCAAATTGAAATGGAAGTTGTAAACAGTAAATGAACTGTGAAGCTTTGGAAACTTTTTAAGTATCATTTTTAGTTGAATTTTGTTACTTACATCCTCAAATAAAACGCCTGAAATATAAAATACGAAGTCCTTTGATTCATTTTATACAATAATTTTAATTCCATTTTTATTAAAAGATTTTTTTAATATAAACATTATAATATATTTGTAATAATTACACTGATCATCATTACATCGTTACACCATTAAACAAAAATAAATATGCGAATCTTTTTGATTTTTTTTTCTTTCTTAAAAGTCCTTCCAATTCGATTTTAAACTTTCTCTAAGTACAATTTAATTAATTAAAATTATCTATTTACACCATTTTTGAATGTTTGCACATTTTCACTTTCTTCAATTTCTAGGATTTTTGAACAAAAATGTCATAAAACTTAAAATATTAAATTCATTCAAACTAATATTTTTTCATTAGTTTAGGTTTTTTTAATTTTTTTTTCAGTTTCACAAATCGATCTTATTTTTTGAAAATTACTATCCTAACATTTAAAACAAATTTTGCAACAAATTGATAAATTTAAAACTAAAACAAAGTAAAACTTTGGATGTTTTTTTTTCATTCAGCCAAACAAAAGTTCTGCATAAAAATTAAATTTCAATCGAAAGCAAAAGTTTAAACTGGTTTCAACTCGTTAAAACTGCAGTTCAGCTTTAAAATTCTCAAACTTTTTACAATTTTGAAATTTCAACTTTTTTTCCAGTTTTCGAGCTCTTCAGCTATTTTGTATATGATTCTACACATGCTTCAAATTTATGTTAATCTTTGTATAAAAACTATAGAAAAACTATTAAAAGTGTCTTTTAAGTTTTTGCATAAAAGCATAAAAGTTATAAAAACTATTAATAATTTTAAAGAAAATAGGTAATAAATCATATAAATTATATTGTACAGTTCAAAATATGCTTTATATTTTTATTATTACATAAAGTTCCTGAATGTATGCGTTTTAACTGTTTCGTTACATTGTTAAAATGTTTTAAGGAGTAAGTTTTACTCCCAACATAAAACATCCTAAGATCTTCTCGAAAATTGTCATTCATTGTGGCGTAATTACACTTGAAAGTTTTTCAAAAAGGTTAATGGGAACATTGCACAACAAGTTTAAGTGAGTGTTATAAAGCAGCAAGGAGTGTGGAACTTGAAGGATATATTCATATAAGGAACAAAAATTTAATTCAAAAATCTCTCTAGGGGTTTAAAATTCCCTCTTCTGAGTGTAAAACTTGAAAGGGGCTGTTTTATGTTAATTTATGTTAAAAACACACTTTTCCTTGCAAGCTCCAGGTGGAATCACTCACGAAATGAAAAAACCAAGCACTTATTTCCTTTCAAAGTAATTTATGATCAATCAAGAAAATTGAACAATCCTCTTTTATTTGCACTCACATGTAAAAATAAAAAAAAACGTAAAAAAGTTATTAAATATTCTCAACAAAAAAATTTCTCAATAGAATAATAAAAGAAAAGATGTATTAAAAGTCAGTCATTGCAAATAATTAAAATAAATTTTTAACCCCCTAATTAAAATTTTCTAATTTGTTTATTATGTCCTATCATTGTCATCGTCTAGATTTTTGCCGTTCAAGTGATTGTCCTGATCCAAATCGTGATCTTCCTCTTCAATTTCTTTGTCCTTTTTCAGTAGCTCCTTTACTTTATCGTCCCACAGCTTTTGGTTGCTCTTGACCTATTGAACGTTGTGAGGTGATGAATTAATAATGGGTTTGGAAAGTGTGTTTTTGGTATCAGGTGTTGGAAGTTAGAAATATTATATTTTGGGAATACATTTCCTTGAGAAATAAAAAACCATTCTCGATTTATACTTTTTATTTGACTCCATGCAAACCCTGCACCCTTTCCAGTAATAAATCAAAGTTGCCTCACCTTGTTGGTGTTGTCTTGAACAAAGGAATCAGCCTTGCCATAATTTGGAGGGTTGGCGTATGGATCATAGCCCAGAACGGACAGCATGGGCGCTATTTCAGCCATATCTTTTACCACATCTTCGGGAATATTGCCTACCCACTTGTTAAGCGCTTCCAGGTTCACTGGTTTTATCACTTGGTCAGACGACCGCTCCACTCTATTGAATTGGAAAATTGGATTATTTATTAGAGTAGTTTAGATATCTTTCGTATCAATTTTAATAAAGAAATTTGCCATGAAATGTTATTTTAAAGCAAAAGACTTCTTAATGATACTCACTTTGAAAGCGCTACTCCATTCTCCTTATTAATAAACTCCTCGTGATGTAGCACTGATTCATTCCATGGAATATCTAAAAATTCTAAAATCTTGCGCATCTCAAGTTCTGGGTGCAGTACTAGTTGCTCATAATAGACCATTAAACATCGATCTTTGCCGATTTCTTTGCACTGTTCGTGCATTGTTTGGATTGCCTGATTCCACTTCGTCATACATTGTCGGTGGTTATTCAGATCAAATCCTGTAATGGTCACTTTTCTGGAGATTATTGAGTGCACAGTGGCACGACCATCACGGACCATGAAAAGGAATTTGGACTGTAAAAAAAATAATTTGATTATTTTTGAAAAAATAATCTTAATAGAACTTACACTAGGAAAAAGTTCTGTGACATAAGTGCCCATTTTGAGCGTCAGTGGATCTTTATTGCACAGCCTTGGTGCTGGATCACCATGTCTTGCAATAATTTCTAGGCAGAACTGAGCAATTGCACTATTAAGAACCTCCTTGTGGATTCCCGCTTCTTCTAGCCTCATGCTCTCCTTTTCTGACTTCATCCAATGCGATCGAAGTTGCAAAATTCTCGGTATCACACGAGTCTCTTGTCCGCATCTGTAAATAACATAAAACATTTCATTAAGTTTATTTCTACGGCTCAACAACAAATAGCAGCGACTTGATTATCATTTTGATTATAGCCCGGGGTAATTTTTCAGCAATTTTTCAGCAATTTAGCACAAAATGGATGGAAAATGCAAATGAAATGATCAAAGTCTTTAGCGTACGCATTTAATTCCCTTAGAAAAAAAAGTTCTTCATCATTTAAAACAGATGTGGATGAATTGTGTTTCGGGAGCCACTTAATTAACATTTTTATGTAAATACAAATAAATTTTGAAATTTGGCATGGAAAGCTAAATATAAAGTTATAAATACTGGAAAAGTTAGTCTATCACTGATTTATGGGAACTTTTTAATTAAATTCTAACTGCTGGAACACAATAAGCAACGTTCTTTATGCTTCGACGGGAGATTTAATGGAAGCAGAATTTGAGTGCTGTTTTGTTGTCTCGGTGAAGGAAAAGTTTGTTGTGAAGAATTGGCAAATACAATTATTGTTATTATGTGATTCTATGACGAAAATTGACGAATATAAATAAAATATAATCTTTTTTCATCCTTCATTATATAATAACATACATCGAATTCAGAAAATAATTATGTTCAAGTTGGAATATTTCATTTTATAATTTATTATGGAGTTGTTCTCTTTTGTGTTTTAATCTCGACTAAACATATTTGAAAAATTGATTCCGAGGATTATAAATTTTCGACTGTTCTAAAATTAGCTGTATTTTTTCTTTACTGAAGCCAACAGTGAACACGTTCTTTATATAATTTACACTATGGCTGCTCTGCAATCAATAATTGGTCCGAGTTAACATAAATCTCCACTTGTCGCACTCAAAGCACACAACTTTCTCGTTGCCATGCAATAAAGCTCCGCAGTTAGCTATAATTTCTCAGTAAGTATGCTGCGAGAAATGCTGTCAGAAATAAATTATAAAACACATTTTTATTGAGTTGGCTGTATATAATGAAAAAATAGCCTTGCTTCATTCGCAATTTCTGGGATGAACATTATTAAAGAAAGGGGCATTTACATGAAAGAATTTCAATCAGATAGTTCAACTACAATAATTACATACATTGACAACATTCTAGATTACTTTCATCGTTTTACGATGTAAATGCGCCTTTAGACTTTCCAGCTTTCAGGCTATAAAATCGGGTGAGACTCTTTATACACTTAATTGCAATATTAAATTGAATTTAATTGGTTTGGGATGAGTGGAAGTAAATTACAGAAAGGATGCTTACTTATATTTAATTATGTATTAACTTTAATAATTATATTCATTTTAACGAGAACTTTCAACTATTTTATTTCATTATTACATAATATTTTAATAAGGCCATCTAAGAGTTTAAAAAGTAAAATTTCAGAAAGCTTTCTTCAAATAACAAAATTGTGGGCTGTCAAGCGAAGCTATAAAAACCCACTTCTTTTCAAACCGCTCAGAAGAATATGAATTATATTGTGGGAGGTAAGTGATTCAATTTGAATAATAAATTTCCAGACGCAAATAAAATAATAGAGAGAATTGTACTCTTTTACATTCACCCCCCATCTCGTTTTTTATAGCAATTCTAGCACTAAATAAAAATAAACTTGTGCCATTTCACTGTTTGTGTTTGCCCAAACCATGAGAGAAATATAAATTAATTACACACAAAAAAAGAATATACTACATAGATTGAAGAAGAAGAAAAGTTTGAGTATCAACCGAGAATGTTTATTGATGGGTTTTGCTAATTATTGCAAAGACCGAATGGAAATGTCGACTAAAACTAATCAGGCCTTCAATTTGTAATTTGGGATATTTTGGCTCCTATTCACCGATGAAAATTTTGTATCGATCGATATTATCAAGTTAAAAATAACTTTTTACTCCTTTTTCTTTAGTCTGACTTGCAGTATTTATCTTGGTAAACTGCTCTTAAATCTAACTAAATACAGATTTCTTTTGGAATTTGTAAATACAGTTTTTTCAGTGTATCGATTTACGAAATGTTTGGAATGTTTGCAATCATCACAATATACGCAATTTGCCTAGTTTTCGTAGTTTTACTCAGTTTCTTGATTTTCGTTCAAAATTTTCCAATTTTTCCAAGTATTCCTACAGCATTCCTAATTTGTCAACTCTAAAAATATAGCAAATAAGCACAGCAAGGATTCTTACCTTACTTCCGGATGAGCATCTAACATGGCGCGCATCAGAGTTGTCCCTGACCGGGGAACTCCTCCGATAAATATTAAAGGCATATTCCTATGGTAAACGTAAGCTTTGTGGTCGGTACCCTCGACAAATTTCTGGAATTGGTAGAAAGCGACCCTGTTAGCAAATTAGGTTATCAAGAGTAATAAGCTTTGTAGGACGTGCTTTAAGTTCGACAAGTAAATTAAAAATCGATAACCAATAACCATACCTCATCTCGCACCATCGTTGGTTGGTCATCTCTCACCAAACAAATTGGCCGTAGCTCATTAAATTTGAAAACGACCATCATCAGCGTGATCAAGCAAAGCAGACCAAATACAGCTGTACGCCTATTTCTCGTCAGTAGTCGCATGATAGTTGTGCCTTTACGATTATCGTCTAACAATTTACTATCTTTCTTGTAATACATTTAAATGGACTGACTCGCATGGAGCTAATTCTGCAGAGTCATTCGGTTGAATAATTTATTGTGGCTTGCATACGGATCGGAATTCTACTATCTCTTGGGGATTTGGTTACCTGTACATCCTGTATTGAGAAGGAAATGGTTATTTGAGTAAATGATGAGAAGAGGAATGTTTCAAGAAGGAGTGAAAACTACAAAATTAATTTAGACTATTGTTTTTGAAGCTTTTATAAATGAAATCAACACCTTCAGGGAAATAGTCTAAATAAAGTTTTTTTAATTCTCCCAAGAAAATTATGAGTTCTCCTTTCTTTCTTCAATCCTTGTTAAACAAAACTCACCTTCTTTAATGAAATTTCACTGCAAATACGAACGTGATAATCCTCGCCGCCTTTCACGTCAGTAATTCTGCCTTCATTATTATTTTAGGCGACAAACACAAGCAGCGTGTGGAGGGCGGATAACATCTTCAACTGGCTTCAACCTCCCGCTTCACAGCTTCAAAGCTTCACGGTGAACAACAAGCAAACTCAAGCAAACCTGTAATATGAAAAAATATTTATGTGTTAATGCCTTGAATAGTGCTTGCGGATGAATTCTGGGGAGCTGGTGAAGAGGCAAACTGAGAGCTTGCTGCCGTGCAAAATATGGAAATTTATGCATGGAAAAGTAGGTAACAATGAGGTAAGATTAATAAACGGATGTACAAAATACATATATTTACAGCAAAGCCCAGGAAACCAGTCAGAATGAGTTAGCATGCCACTCAGAATGAAATTTCGGAACGTCAGAATTCTAAAAAGTATTCCACTTTGCATTCCATTTGGAGGCCTAGTGCACAACAATCATACTGACAATCATTCTAAGTAGAATGAAATTCAGAATGAGTTTTTATTCTGACTTTCATTCTGAATTCATTCTAACATTCATTCTGAGTTGCATTCTGAACTCATTCTGAGATTCAAGGATGCAAAAAACAAAAAAAAATAAAAATCGGGAAAAACCTGAAAATTTCCCCGATTTCCCAACATTTTCACTTAGAAGCCTAGTTTTGTTCCTTTTATTACCTAAAAACATCCGTTTAACTCTGCGAGACCCCGGGTCTCGAACCCACTACCTCTCGTTCGCGAGACGAGCGCCCTATGCCCTACACTACCTAACCTTTGTGAATGCGATGGCTTAAACCTTACTTATAATGAAAAAATATCCAACAGGATTTTTCTACTGAAATGTTTCTACAAGTTTGTGTTTTTTAAATTTCGTTTTGAAATAATGAATTAAAGTGGTCGCAATAAACGAATTAAAAGATTTTTTTTTGAAAATACAATTTATTTTGGGAATCAACATTTTATTATTAGCAAATCAGAAAATCATATTGGTGTTTTAGAATTTCTATTAAAATCTAAACTGTTCTACAATTTTCACTTGGTTCTGAAAATTGATACAATAACGACTTAAAAAAAATCCAACTAAAAAATTTGAAATTCATTACACACAAACTTGAAAACAAAAATAACAGAATAAAATAAATACATTTTCATAATAAAAGTTTGAAATATCTTTGCCGATCAATTTCCGAAATAGTCACTCTTTTTTGCCATTTTTTTAACAGTATTTCTGATTTTTACCACCAAAATTATTAGCATCCCAAAACTTCAAAATTTGATAAGATTCGTAAAACATAACTCCTTCAAACCAAAGTCCTTTGTCTTAAATCATCAACATATATGCTATCAAGTAATTTTATAAGTTAGTTTTTGTTGAGTTCTGACTTTCATTCTGAGTTGCGCTCCGTGTTCATTCTAATATTCATTCTAACTTGTATTCTAAATTCATTCTAACTTACATTCTGGTTTGCGCACCGTGTTCATACTTACATACATTCTGAGTTGCATTCTGAGTTCATTCCAACTTAAATCCACCACCTATCAAATATTTTAATTGATTTTTCAGTTGTTTATCACATTTTTAAACAGCTTATTGACGATTTTACACCTAGTAATACAGTTATTCATGAGAAAATCATTCATTTTATTTATTTAAATTTCATTCTAATAATCATTCTAAGTTGTATTCAGAGTGGCATGCAGAGTGGAACGCAGTTGGAACGCTACTCTGAATGAATACCAGAATTCTAACTTTCCTTCTAAATTCATTCTAACATTCATTCTGAGTTGCACTTCGCGTTCATTCTAACATTCTATCTGAGTTGCATTCTGAGTTCATTCCGAATCATATCGGCCACCTATCAAATATTTTTATTGATTTTTCAGTTGTTTATCACATTTTCATAGTTCAGTTTATAAAAATATGTCGATTTTACACTTAATAATACAGTAATTCGTTAGAAAATCATTAAAAATATTATTTTTCAAAATCGTTCTAATAATCATTCCAAGTTGCATGCATTCAGCATTCAGAGTGGAACGCAGTTGGAACGCTACTCAGAATGAATAATAGAATTCTAACACTCAGAATGTGTCGGAATTCTGAGTGGAATGATTTGTTGGAATGGCGTTCCGACCTGGTTTCCTGGGAAGTCTTAAGGGTTTGCTATAATGTTGTAAAGTTCTTTACTTTTTATTTAAAGTATCTGGATTATTTTATATGGAGAGCTTAAATCACAATTTAAACGTTTATGTCGGTTACAAGCATTTGAATATGTTTATGAGATATTTATGTAGTATTTATGAGCATTTCGTGTGGTGGCTTTGAATTCGGAGAAAAAAATTTACACGATGATTCTTATTTTATTTATTTGAAAAGGTTAAGAACATTCAGTGATATTTTTCATGAAAATAAAATTCTCAATTTTATGAGGGGTATCTATCTAATGAATTTAGTGTGTTTTGCTCTTTTAAATAATTAATTGTTCGTATTTATTTATTAAAAATATTAAATTTATAAAGTGTATTTATAAATTCCAATGGCTATTTTTGACTGTTGACATGAAATACTATTAGTAAAAACATCTACTGGAATGACATTAAAGCAATATTACATATATTTCTATCACCCAACCGAGTATAATTCCACTTTAATATAGATCTTCTAAAAGCATCAAGGCATGAAGCTGAAAAAACCCGATATCGCATCCATACACTTTTGGTATATTGAGCCAGCAATTTATTTTCCAAAACTATTTTAAGGCAGTCTCGGGAGTTTAACGTAATACCATAGAGTAATACCAGTATTTATATATTGGATCTATTGGATAAGTTGAAAGCACTGAGCATACAGCCAAAAATAAGTATATCTGCATTATACAATTCAGAATTTTTCATGAACTTATTGGATTATGGAAAGGACATATTATCATTTATTATTTATGGCGCTGAAGTTAATACGATAGTTTATTCAGTAAAGTTTTCCAATTGATATAAATTGTATTTGCGATACAGAAACCCATTATTGGTTGACTAATAACAGTCGGTATTAAGGCAGTCAGATTTATCGAATCCTTGTCATTTCAAGAGTCTGCAATACTTCAATATCAATAACCAACAATATCAGCGATACCCATGAATTTAACCATGAAACATTAAACTTGATAAAAACCTTCAATATATTGCCATATCCTAAATCAACCACAAATATTGATTATAATGATCCCTAAATATCCCCATAAAAATAAAAAAGTTCCATGTTTTTTCTCCGATAAAGATTTCTGCAGCTCGTTTCAACCAAACTTCACGAGAAATTCATTTAAGCAGACAAAAGCTTTCATCGGTATCATGCCCTGCCATATAAACTTCCAATATGCCCGCTGCCGAAAGGGAAATCGGGCTTTTCCTCAAATAGCAAAAGCAAACAATTGCAAAAGAAAGAAAAGGAAAAACCCCAAACAAAACAATAAACACTTTTTTCACTTTTCCATTTTTTGATCATCACGGCAACTTTGAAGGTTGAACTTTGCGGGTTTGGATTAATTCAATTATTATTTGGCAACAGTATCAAAGTGTAAATAACAAACAGAATGGTATACATTTCTGGTTGAATATATTTGTGGACTAACATGAACTCATGAAGTTCTAACCAGAAAGCTCATTTTGTGGGGTGCCTTTTCCACTTTTTTCTCGGTTCATTTGCAATTATGCTTTTTTGTGATTTTACCATTTTATTTTCGGTTTTTTTCTTGTTTTGCTTATTTTCGCCTTTCGGTTTCGTGGCTATACTAAACAAACATAATTTAATTTTTTTTGCATGAATCTTTTTTTCATCGGCAAGCAGAATTGTATTTACTTTGCTATTATCCCAAGTTCTTCATATTTAAACTTTTTGTGATATTGTTTGGATATTATGCTGCATTGATATTATCAGGGGTGAGAAGTAGTCATCGTACTATTTTCTTAGTATTTTGGGAAGATTTTGCTCGTATTTGAGTTTTATGGGTATTTTGCTCAGACAGCCATAATAATAAATATCTTGTTAATTAAAAGGCAAAAAATGTTTACAACAATATTGAAAAAACATTTAAATGTATTAACATAAAAATTCATATAATAATAATAATAAAACATTTAAGTTTGGTCTTTTGCCGTAAAATTATCATCAATAATATTTAATATGACCAAAATTTAATTTATATTGCATTTGATGTATATGCATTCAACGCGATAAAATGAATAAATGTTGTTGAACTTGTTTGTTAGCATTTTTGAAGTTCAAACATAAAAAAGCAACCCCTGTACCCACACAATACGAGCTGACGGTAATTCAATTATTGCGTTCATACTTCATAGTGGAGAAGCCTCAAGTTTCTTTTTTTGATTGATGCTTTCAATTATAGCTTAGATTCATGTCAAAACGGAATTCAATAGAAAAAATGACGCAATTTCTCCGCGTCAAATGCAAACATGTAGACATAATAAAAACATATAAGCCATACAAGAGCTACATAACATTCAACTTAATTAAATTTAGCTCGCACTTGAATGGCAGTAGAATCTTGCAAAACTCGATAATTCAGTTTTTCTGCACAATTGAAATCTATCTTTTAGCTCATTTTATTTATTTCAATTAAATTTCTCAAATTGAAGCAGACTTTATCGAATGAATTTAATCTCGCAGCAGCTCAGTCTGCAATATGAAAACAATAAACTTCTTAATATTATTGCCATAAAAAGCGCTTCAAGTTTTATTTAAGAAAAAACACTCAAAATAAGAGTTGCTACACAACTTCCGAGCACTTTTACATACATAGATAGTGCAATCGAGTAATCGTGGAATTTCTGAATTTATTGGGAATTATGAGAAACTTATAGCAAAATACTTGTGCTTGGTACTTTTGTTTAAATCTTTGCCAGTAAAACAAAAGGAGTTCGATGACCAGTTCTACAGATTGGTTCAATTGGATGTTTTCTTGAATCGAAAGACATAAAGAACGGAAGTTTACGAGTTTATTTTCCTCATATATAATATCATAAATTTGTCAACCGAGGAATTGAAAGATAAGCACTTTTTCTAAAGTACCCTTTCGAAGAGTAACAACTCGAAACAAATAAAATTAATTTTAAAAAATGCAGAAAAGTTATGATGATAAAATTTTACACCCTTTTCAATAACGTTTACTTATGGTTATTTCAAGAACGCAATGGAAAATTTAGAATTTTTAAGAAACCCCTGCGTTCTTTGCCGTTCTTATACGATTTTTAATAATTAAATAATGAGTGCGACAAATTGACTCCTAGTAATAATTCAGTTCATTTCTGCGCCATTCAATTATCATGCCAGTTTTTCGCAATGTTCGCAATTCCACAATTTTCCTGGCTTTGCTCAGTCAGAAAAGCAACGCGACAGAACAATTTTAAAATTGACAAATGAATATTTTATTTTTCTGAAATAAACGTCCAATTTAACGTTTTAACAATGTTCACAGGCAAAAATCACATAAAGAACGATTTTTTCGCTTTGTTACCAAATTTAAAAAGAAATATACGGAAAATATAATAACATGAAATAAAAAAAATATGGTTTTAAAATGAAAATTTTTAAATTCAGAGATTAATTTGAATAACTATATTGTGTTTAAAAATGTTTGTCAACCGCAATATTTCACAGTGTTTTAGTATTTTTCTATTCACAGTTCTATTCAATTAGTTTTTAAACCCCAACTTGTCTAGCGTTGAGCTTGATATATTGCAGTTTTAATTTATTTCCGAATTGTATTTTATTTTTCATTATTTTTGCAGTTTTTGAACTATACATGATATACGGAACGAATTACTGAGCTAGCATGTTAGAACTTTTTCTAGTTTTCCACTGAGAGTAGGTCAATCCAAAATCCATAATTTAAAATATTAATAGTTTTATCGTTTATAGCTTTATCGGAAACGTTTGTTAGTGATGTCATTGAGTACAAATGAAGTTTATAGGAACCTTATTGGATAGCAACTTCAAACTTTATCCACTATAGTTTGTTATTATTATTGATGTTATTAATGGACAACCTTTTAAAACAAATGCGATAAAAATGTGTCATATTGTTTTTAGTTTAAAACTAAAAATATTTTGTGTCAGAGTTTTCGTAGTGTTTGGTCAGCAGTTCAGTTTGTAGTTTTGAATTGTTTGTAGTTTGTAGTAAAATTTAAAATATTGTGTTCAACAAATATGAACTTTAACTGCTTTAAAACAGTTTTATTCTATTGTTTTAAATTTTCTATTTATTCGATTTTTGGTGGAAAAAAATATAAATAATAAATATTTTTCATAATTTATTTGATATCGTTCTGTTAGGTAGGAAATGAATTATTATCATTTTCTTTTTTGAATCAATATATTTTTCTGCTGTTTAATTCATGGAAGTTGAAAAGTTTGAAAAAGAGGAATATTGACGAATTATGTAAAATTAAATATAAATTCCTAGAAATTGTCAAGAACTCAAAATGTATAGAAGAAATATGCCATGAATGTTATGAAGTTCAAAAATTAAATACGTCAAGTGTTTACAAACACTTCCGAGTTCCGACGATACTTAACAACAACTCCCCAAAAAACTCATCAAGAAAATTTATAAATTCTCTAAAGTTTTCATCAAGTATTGACACCGACTAGAATTTTTAATGAGCTTTCTGATATCATTTGCACAGCATTTCCCTCCGGTGCTACATCATTTTAGTCTTATAATTATATTCCGCTTTTTTATTAAATTTAAAACTGAATTCAAATTTAGAATAGAATTGCCAACAATTTTATTCCAGAACCTCCCTAACACCAGCAATAGCAAAAAAATGCACGAACTTCTTTTCCCATAAACGAGAATAATTAAAAATAATGTTTCTCCTCAATTCAACTGACGAGATGACACAAAAATTTATTATGCCATTTTATGTGGAAAAACTAATGAAAAATTAGTGCAAAAAGACTGTGGAAGCTGATGGAACTTTGTTCATTTTGGTGGAAAAATGTAACAAAGGCAGAACAGTAGACGAAAAAACAGAGCTGTGATCGCTGAATTGGAGTAAAATTTCAGTCATGAAAAATGTGCGGAGTGAAAGCAAAGCATTAAAACAAATATCCTGAATTTTTCATGCTCAATTCTTGTTTGTTTCAGGGATTGCGAGAAATAAGCACAAATAAGGAAGAAAAATCTTATTTTCATTTGAGCTTTGTGGTCTATTGCTTTACAAACAAACAAAATATTTTTATCTGTAATTCAGTTTTAAAAATTCATCATTTTTCGAAGCTTTGAAACAAATATTTAAGAAATCATTGAACAAATATAACTTAGTAATTTTATATTCACTTTTCAACAAAAAAAACATATCGCAAACTAAGCGTTGTAATACGTCCCGAAAACGTTATTCTTTGACGTCCTGACTGATTTGACTTTGTCCTCCCACACTTGAATTGAAATATGAAAGCTTTCCAACCCCTTGCATTTTCGAGCCTTTGCAGGCACTTTATGAAAGCAAAATTGAGGTTACAAAAAAATAGATATATAAAGTTCCTCGTTATCGAATATGTGGGGACGGTCCCCACGGAGAACTCGCCAAGTTTGATCACGTATATTACGTTATGAACAATGTATAAAAGCTATCAAAAATGTACACAGTTTTGATTCTGAATAACAAAAAAAATAACAACTTCCAATGCATTTCAAAAATTCAAATCCGAAAATACCAAAAAAAACTTTTTATATAGCTTTTGCTTGAACTTTTTACTAGCTTGCTAAAATTGAACCCTTTTTGCAACTCCACGAATTTGAGTATCATGTTAAAGGGAATATCAAAACTTTGAGTAAATATGAGTAATGTAATATTTAAGGAAAGTTTCCTTTCAAACATTTTCATGGAAAAAAGATTCTCTTATTTCAATCAAAGTGTAACTTTTGATACAAAAAAGCTGAAAGGGTTAACGCTGAACAGCATTTAAACAGAAGTTTCTTCCCAAAGAAAAATAAAATGATCAAAGTGAAGAGAAATTGCTTTTTGAACTTTATACAGTGTGCAGTGTACACATAACTCCATAAACTATTGCAGAAGTTCATAAATTCATTTAATTTTGTGAAGCTCTTTGCCTGACAAGCTTTGCTTCTCAAAGTTAAATAATGGTGGCTGGCGCAATTAACTAGGATCATGAGTTGTGAGTTCTGTGCAGCACTTTTAATGCTGCCAGAACTGTGAGTTTTCCAATTAAAGTAATCGACAAAAATTACAATGTTAGTCATTGGAATATAAATTTAGTGAAGCGTTTGCAGTTTGCTGTTTGAAATTTTTTATGATTGCCGTTTTTGCGCTAGCTTATGTTTCCATTGAATGAGCATCTTCTTTTTTAGTTTGCTCAGCAACAAAATGGAAATACTAAGTTTATGAATGAAGCACAGATGGATTGCTTATTGATCTTTTAAGTTTTCATTCAGAGGAAATTCCACGTTAAAAGCTAATATTGAAGAACTTACATTTATACAATATGCTTATAATTTACGATAATTTTGTTTTGTTTCTTACATTTGTGTATTTTTCAAGTTTTTTGAATTTCTGTCTTTAAATAAAACATTTTCCGAACATTTTTAGTTAAAAGTAAAGTATAGCTCAGTGACATTGACATGAAAGTGCAAAAATTCAAAGCAGCGTTTCAACAACGTGAATACTTTGTTTTTATACTTTTATTGGAAGTGCACATTCTGAATTTTTACTAATAAAACTAATCGTGAAAACTATAAAACGTCAATATTTAAAACTGTCGTGGCATTTCCAATTCAAAGCATCGTGTGTTTTTTTACAGTCTATAAAATTAATATTTCACGAGTAACGTACAGTTTTCTTTCAAATACTTTAAACTAATAATTATGGGCTATATACTTCAAAAAAGTTACATTATTTCATTTAAAGACCATTATTACAGCTGATAAGCTTTTTTACTCGTTAAACGAAAAACAAAAAAAAATATTTTAAAACAGGTAATTTTAACTTAGTAATTGATACGAAAAAATCAAGTTGAAGGTATATCGCTTTACCAAACTTTTAAAACTAATCGAGAAACTAATCTTGTTTAACCCATTGGAAGAAAGATCAAACTTTTAAAAAAACAACAATAATGACTCACAACTAAAATCTCACGCTAAAGCCATCTCTTACTAAAATAATATTTACAATGTACATGCACTCAAAAAACCGGAGTTTTTCATTAATGAATGAATCTTTGTTGTTCTTCACTTCTTGTACAATATAGATAAACTTGTGTAATTCCCGTGCAAAAAACATGCAAAAAAGCGAAAAATTATGAGCAGAGCACAAATGTTATGTACAAAAACCACATTTCTTGTACGCCGCATGACAAAATAACATAAAAGAACTTAAAATAAATGCTTTACTATTTGTTTGCTCAAGTGTTGCTTGATACAAACTTTGTCTGACAAGCAGCAATTGATTTAAACATTTAAAACATCCTAAATATATGACATTTTAGATTTGCGGGCACAAAATTTCTTGAACTTTTTGAATTTATGCGTATCTTGAAGTTTTTGGGGCAAAGTTTTGATCGAGTAAAGTATATTTCGAATTTCCCTTGCGCAAAAATATGATTTGTGTGTGATTCCAGTGGAAATGTGTATTTGATTTGATTCACGCTTTTGGAATACACGCAGTAGAAAGGTGTGCTGTGTGTAGGGTTTAGGAATGGGTGAAGTTTTATCACATTTTATTTTTACATAAATATAATACTGTCTACGAGTATAATAATTATTTGCATTCATAGCATTAATCATATTGACTACATTTTCCAACCATTAAAACCCACCCATTTCACTATTTCGATGTGAACATATGTTGGGAACAAACATATTTTTGCTGAATTACGTCACGTCTCGGCTCTACGTTACTCCACTGTACAGGCAAGTGCTATCGATTCTGTGGAAATAGCGAAACCAAGCAAAACATATTCATGGGAACCAGCTTCTATATAGACCAAAATACTATGGAAAAGCATAAAATACCAGCGACATCAAATTAAATCACAAATAAGCAATACTCAGTTGTTTCCCTAAATAACCATACGTGCTTGCGAACAAACATAGCAAAAAACTAATTAATAAGCATTGTAAAATTAAATACTGCTTGGCAAATAATACATTTTTAATGCGTTCTGTGTTCTAAATTTATTGTGCAAAACACTTACGATTCAATTTCAACAATTTCAGCACATTTTCAGTAATTTCGGTAAATTAGGTAAATTAGGGAAATATATTGTTTTTCTACTGTTTTTTTGGGAGGAGAACTTGGCATTTAGCTAATTTTACTTTTTAGGCTAAAATTTTGGTTCATTAGTTAATTGTTAAATTATTTTGCTCGTTAGCTTCAAACGAGCGACATGGAACGCGTTATTAAGTAGATATTATACTATTAATAACATTATAATATCAGTGTTTATCGTAAAATGTAAGCAAAACTGTATTGGAAAAATAGTTACACACACGTGAGGGGAAAGTGATATGATATGTAAAGCTTTTGTTTTATGATGAAATATGATGATAGATAAGTTTACGAGTTGTATGAGCATAGAAAATACTTATATTATGTTAATATTTAAGATTTGAAACCTGAAATCTGAAACATCTCAAAAAATTGTTATACATCATAGCTTTAATAAATTTATGTGTTAATAAAAACAAAATTGGAATTATCATCATGCTCCCCTTATTACAATTTTGAATATTGATACAAATATTTCCCCGCAAATTGACGTCAACATAACTCATTTTCATTTATGCACAAAAAATCAAACGGAAAGCCGATTTTTATACAGAGAAAATGATAAAACTCGTTTTTCGGTATTTTGACTCATTTTAGAGGAAGCGCAAATTGTGGAAATTGTTTTTATCGAAATGTGTAGCAACAAATTCGCTGCAAAATTAATGGAATTATGCATTTATGTTATAACAATTTTATTTAATTTGAAGGCATAAAAAATGTAGCAGCATTTGGAAGCACAAAACACATAAAAATCATTTTATAGTTGGAAAAGACAAAAATATCGTGGCAGAGTTTTCGTTTATGCTTTTTTATGGTTTTTATACTTTGTACAGTGCTTTAATACTTTTTGTGTGTTGCTCTAGGAAAATGGGGAAAACAGTAAAACAGTGGCAAAAAATTAATTGAATTCAGTTTTCCGATTTTGGCAAATTTAATTTAGATTTTTTTATTACGGCGTCCCCATTTGCGCGGCCAAATTGAATTCAGAATGCGCCAATACTCTAAATAGCGAGTCTCAATCAATTTGTGATGGAATACCTAATACCACTGGCCGCAACTCGATATAGTTTTCGCTTCTAATGCTTTGCAAAAAATCAGTTTTATTAATATTTTTTTTGCGATATTAACGATAGCAAAATGAGCAGTTGATTGGGCAACGCTTTAGCCAAAGCGGCAGAATTTTAAAATTGAATTAAGCAGTAATGTATAATTTTCCATTTAAAAAACACCATTTATTACTTTTACCATAAACCGAATGATTTGTAAAATAAAAATTTTCTCGAGCCATTAAAGTACTGGCATAAATTAAATGTGTGAAGAGCTGAAACTGAAGAGAAGAGCGCAAAAAACGTTTGAAAATAATTTGAAAATTGTATAGTCAAGTAGATTATGTTCATAATTGGGAGCAATCTTTCATGTTTTCGGATCTAATGTGAAAAATTGCCCAGTCTTTTTTAATGGTTAGCGATCACAGGTTATTGCAGGTCACGTCCGAGAGAATCTTTTTTGACAACTTTTCAACTTTCCGGTAAATTTAATTTCTGCCTTGACTTTAGGGGGTGATGATTAAGTTCTGTTTTTTTTTTCATTTTTAAGTTGAAGTATAAATAATATTTAATAAAAAAGAATAATGGAAAAATGAAAAATAATTAAAAGAATAAAGTAAAGCACATATTTCTCGAAAAAACAAGCTAAGAGCTGAATTTTAATGTCTTGTATTTAAAAAAATGAAATATTTTGTAAACGTTTTCAATTATGTTTGTTTTTTCAATTACTTAATAAAATAACAATTAATTTAAAATGATATCTTTTACTTGATCTTGCGTGATCTTTTCATTTTGTAGCATTTATTTCTTTTATAATATTTTTGTTTTCAAATCAAACATGTTCTGTTTTATCATTAAACACTGTTTCAATAAATATTTTGGTTTAATATCGTGTAATATCGAGCTTATTACAACTCGCGAGTTGTTGTTGTGTTTTTCGAACACACTTTTACTTTATCTAATCATCAGCTATATTGTAGATATCACTGATATTACTCAAATTAGGTTGTAAAACACTTGGTGTTGATAAATTTTGACAAAATATAGCTTTCCCAAACATGAATGAGTTCAAATTCAACAGAATTGAAACCCAAAATTGTTTCAAATGAAACGAGGAATGGTTCCTAGAATATGAAATAGGCCTCTACATAACATTTTATCATATGTCTGTCGTGCCTATTACTCATTTGTAAGCCATGAACAGTTATGTTACAACACACCCTCGTCTTAGAAAAGCTCATTCCTCAAACTATAAGATATAAATAGTAATATGGAATTACTTAAAAAAACGTGATATCTTTATGAAGTCCAAGGCCAAACGCTACAAAACCATAAATACTTCCGACTGTGCAGCAATTTAGCAATTTTGCCAGTGAATTACTTAACATCGCAGTGAAAGCAAAAGAACTAATTTATTGTTCAATTATATAATTCTATGTTATTTTATGAAATTTGTGAGTTATGTAGCTGGAAATAGCTAAGAATTAATAACTTTAATTTTGGTCATTGCAAAAACATGTCACGAGCAGTTTTTCAGTTTTCCGCAAAATTTCAGATTGTACAGATTTTCCAGTAAAATATACAGTTACCCTGACTAAAGAATCTCCCGAATGGATTTAATTAAATGGAAAAAATTCAATTAAATAAATTACTCTGTGGAAAACACAAGAAGCTATTATCACAGCTCTTTTACTATTATGACGTCATTAAATCACTTCCATTGAAGCGCCATTCATGATTTAGCATCTCATTGTACGGGAGACTTGCTATTCAGCATTTATCAAGATTCTACGTTGTTGGCTGTGTCTTGTCTGGCAAGAGTAGTGTATTGATTTAAATTGTAAATTGCATTTTGTATAGTATTTTGTGTACATTCTTGTGTATTGTGTATTATAGACTCTATGACATAATGGAAGAGTTCAAAGGACATGCAACAATTGAAAGGCAACAATGAGATTATTCGTTGTAGTGTGTATGGTTTTCAGGATTTAGAGGGTGGAGATTCATGATTCAGTTTTGTGCATAAAATTTTATGGAAAATTTGATTTACGAGATTTGCTTTCAAGGTTTTTAGAATAAATTGACTTAATTTGACAATTTCTTGTATTTTTTTCTTCTGATTATTCATATAAAATAGATGTATAGATTTATTTCCAATTAATTTAAATATTAAAATAAATTATTTGAGAATTAAAACATTTTCACTTAGACTTTCCACTTATTTTATTGAATTTTAAACGTTTTCACAGCATGTTGCTGCATCATCAGAAATCTGTTTTAATACTAAATTTTAATTCTAAGTTTTATCATCTTATCATTTAAATATGTTCAATATTTAATTCAAAACGTCCGAAAGTTTATGTTTAAAAAAATATTGATTAAAAACTGTCATACAATCGGTTTCAATATTAACAAATATAAAGTAAAATACAAGTTTCTAAAAAGTTTTGCAAAGAGCCGAGATAGTAATGAAAACTAAATATTGGCTCGATCGAGATTTGAACATTTATAGCTTGAACTTCGAATTTCTGATGAGAAAAAGTTCAATGAACTCTTTTCAGTATCTTTTTGCTCCGAAACTAACATGGTACTAGAATATGATAGAATGTTTACTTGCAAATCAATTTTTGACGTAAATACTTGCTGATTGTGTAATAGTTCCAACTAAAAGATCCAATTAATGCAAAAATATACATTAAGAAACATTGAATTTGAAGCAATGAACGAAAGTCTCTGAAAAATCTCACAATTTCTAACATCTAAATAGTAACTAATATTCCTTCTATTTCTAGCCCACTAACCCACATAATAACCGATTAAAACTATCCCCTGGAGAAGAAATACATTCTGTAATTCACCAAACACCCCAAAACAGAGAAAAAGTAAAATCCTCTATCTGTTAGCCCCGGCACATTTTCTCAAACGTTTTGCTCTAAATCTGACAGCGATAAAAGTATTAGAATACTATAGCATTACTTTTTATCAGGAAAACATTGGAAACCAAAAGACAGGGTAAATGGTCTTTTAATCATAAAACAAATGGAATAATAATTCCGAGGGCATTAAACAGAAAGTCACGACTTTTGCCTATAGTAAAACCACATATATTTCTCGAACATTTTCTTACAGCCACTTCAAGTTCTTGTAGTTGCTTCAGCTGTGTGTCACAAAATCACGAAAATCTAACACATAAAATTTGTTAATTACACTCGTAAAAATCCTTTGGCTTAATTGTGATGAAATGTCAAACCATAAAATAAATGATGAACAACAAAAATGGAATTTATTATACCATCCCATGGAAATTGGCAGGGACTCAGAAACTTTTGTGGATTCCAGTGAATAAGTAATGAAATGTGATATATTGGATGCATAAAAGAATTTACACAAATAAATGTGAAATAATGAGAATAAAATCCAAATGAAGAGCTTTAAAAGTCATATTAAAGCCGAGCCATAAATTTTCTCATTTTTTACGGCAAAAGACTATTATTGCAAGTTTTTTTTGACAAATTATATTTTTTGAGTGGTATCGATTTAGAATGTTATACAGATATAACCTAAAGAGACAACATTAGAAAAATCATTTATGGTATTTTACTCTTTTTTACAGCTACAATAATTTAAATAAGAAATCTCTAGAGAAGAAATTCTGAAAAGAACACATAAAATATCACAAAATTCTTGAATAAAAAAATCCATTTGAATTTTTGTACCATCAAAATATTTCTAAGATTTTTTGAGAACTTAGAATGCTTCAGGTTATTAAAAAATTATTAAAATTATTAAAGAAGAACATTCACATCATCAAATTTTTTTAAAGCATTGAAGGGCAATATAGTATACAAGCATTAAAAACTAAATCATTTTTAAATAGAAATAAATGGGAAAACTGAAGCTTCTTCAAAGCGGTTTGTGGTATTCATTGAATTCCAAATTGATATTTTGCTCTAGCAGCATTCTTGATGAGCTGACAAAGCAGCAAATTCAGTAAAAATTATTTTAGATCCAATTTACAGCGTCTTACTTCAGTAATCTTTCTAAATTTACATGAAATATTGAGTTATCCTCTATTTCACTTTGTTTATTGCCTTCAACATTTTCATTGTATCGATATTACTTTGGATTGTTCGGAAATATATTTCATAGCAAAAAGTTTCAAAGTAAATAAAATAAAAACCCAAAATGCAAATCAATCCAAAACGAAAGAAGAAGAACCAATCACGACGCAGAGTATGGGTTTGATGCTTATATAGACTTAACTGTTTTTTTGTGGTGCTAAATAATGACGTCATTAAGTTTGTTGATGTTAGGAAGATAATCTCTTTTGGCTTCGCTTCACTATAGAGTTTATGCTTTTTCTCTTCCGAAAAACCCGAAAAAACTGAATAACTAGCATGAGTAGTGGGAACAATTGTGTGAAAAAAGTCGCCGAAAATTGCGTCCTTTCCCACAACGTCTTACATGGTCGAGCAACCTAAAGCTAAGCACATCAATTATAGAGCATCACGATAAGCCATTTGGTAAAAGTTTTGCTGGAAACAGCTATTTAATTACTTTGTGTAGTTTAGTGAGCTTTGAATGATAAATGTCAATGACTTTTCCGCATGTAAAAGTTTAGGTGGCAGGGGTGGGCAAGTGCTAAGAATTGCTATTGCGGTGTATGTTTTTAGAGAGTAAATTATAGTGGCATAGATTTTTAAGCTGTAAAAAAAAGCGTATCATAATTTTCAATTATTAATCAGCATTATTTGGCGTTTGTTCTAAGAAAAATTATTTTCGAAGAGCATAATAAAATAATCAGCAGAAATTGTTTCGTTCCATAAAATCATTAAGCACTAATTAATTAATTTGTCCAATCTATCACTCGACTCATTTTTAACAAGTAAAAAATAGAATTTTGTTAATTTCCGACTATGATGACAAATTTACTCAACGAGAGCAACATTGTAGAAAAGAAAAATCTGTGAAAAAAAATAACTGTAAACATCGTTTATTTTTGAACCGCTTTACGGACAAACTAAACTGAACCAAACCCTGCCAATCTATTGAATGAATTAAACAGACGCAAAACTTAAAAAAATTAAAAGAGCATGAAAGAATTATAAAAATTCAAGCGAAGAGCGCTGAAGATGATAAAGAATGATTTTTTTTTGATAATTAATTTTTCACGACTTGAACAATCTCTCTTTCCATATGTTCTGTAATAATTGCTGACACGTTGATACAAAAATATTGTGGGAGAATATTTATGGAATTTTATTTTCAATAAAAAGTAATTTTTACGAATTTTTATTACCTTTCTGTGCACGAGTTATCCAACAATTCTTAATTATTTTATAATTTCTTTTTTCTATTTTGCAGAGAATCTTGAAGTTCACTCAAGAATCAATCTTATTCAATTTGCATTTATTTCTATGCTTTTTCGACACTTCACAGAACGAATCTTGCACGTAAACAAACAACAGTCTTTCAATTAGATTAGAACACGTATTAGCCACATATAGATATTGCACATTAGCTCGCTGCCGGACTTATCACTGATTTATATTTAATACATTTGATTTATGATTAACTAGAATTGCCACAGAAAATTGATTCAGTTTATCACGAACGAGCTGTTTTTGCGCTAATTACAGGTATTTGATGAATTATTCAACTAAAACTTAACTTAAAATATGCTAGTCCCGGAAAATTGTGCAACACATTGAGCTGCAAGCGTATTCGCTTTACTAAAAGTCTATTTCCCGTATTTTCCTCGCTGTTTTCCACGATAATAACTTGTCTTGCCTGA
This sequence comes from Parochlus steinenii, assembly GCA_038502155.1. Lineage (NCBI taxonomy): Eukaryota > Metazoa > Arthropoda > Insecta > Diptera > Chironomidae > Parochlus > Parochlus steinenii. The sequence goes on from JAXCIN010000054.1 coordinate 5,320,002, forward strand.
ATCCGAAATTAAAATAACATTCTTATATTTTTTTGTGCAATTTAAATGTCAGTCTTTCTAATTATTAGCCCCGCTTATTTTGACAGAATTTGCTGTGCTGATTTTGAAATATTGCGCAATGAATTGTTGATATTATTTTTGTGAGTTTTTAAATGTTTCAAGATGTTTTTTTATTATTCCTTGAAGCTAATTTGAAGAATTGACTAAATTATTCAAGAATCATTGATATTCATTTGTTTAAATGTGATTTATTCGGACAAAAGTTAATTATATATACTATTGGTATAAAATGTGTCTTGGATAAATATATCTTGAATGAAGAAGTGTTTAGACTTTGTAATTTTTTCCTTAAATTTTCACCGGCTATGTAATGAATAATTTCACTTTCTACTTTAAACTTCATTGAATCTAAAAATTATAAATTTAATTAAAATTTAAAACAATATAGAAGACCTTGGATTACGCAATGAATATCATTATTAAATAAACAAACATTTGTTTTACAAGATTTGAATTTCTCAGTTAATTTTGTGAAATATTTATTTTGGTTTATTTCAGTTATGGAATAATATAACATTCAATATTCTAAGTTGGTTTTTTTCATATTGTGTGCATCGGCTAGAATTATAGTTTTCAAAAATAAAACGTTATGCTAAAAAGTATGGAATTATTAGAACTCCAGAAAATATGAAAGGAAACTTTCAAAAAAGAAACATCCCTAAAAATAACAACTGAACCTTTTTTGTATTTTAGTGTTATTTATGCATGCTTTAAAACATAATAAAATGTTCATCTTGTTGGTTTCTTGAGTAAATATCTATTTTAAAAATTTTTATGTAGAGTAATAATGATTTATTATGTATGCGGTGTGGTGTATTTGCACGGTAAAAAACTCATAAAATTGGTTGCAATGTTTTTTTAAACAAGGTTCTATGCACTTGGAATATTTATTGGTTGCATTATGTTTTTATACTTTTACATTATTTTAGATACTTTTGCAAATTTACATTGAATCATATTGAAATATCGTAAGAAGTTCCTCGAGATACTTTCTGAGAAACCTTATAAAACCAAAAGACTTCGAAAAGTCTCAAAGAGCTTTCAAATTTTTCAATATTAACTTGTGCATGCTAATATTTTGCCACAATTTTATATCAATTTGAAAATACTTTAGAAGCCAATGATCTTTTTCCAGTTTATACACGAGTTGAAAGGAATATGTTTGGAAAGCATCTTGCAAGCAAGTCATCATACATAGTATTTCTTACATTTTTCACAGTTTTTCTACATATCCATGAGAAAAGTTTCAAAAACTTTTCAAAAAGGAACAAGCATGTGATGTTTATTTAAAAAATAAAATATTTTCCTATTCCTAAACAATTTTTAAAAACTCAGAAAGCTAAGTATCCGGAAAATGGCAATGCAAAATTATGCCTAAGATCTTGCACAAAAATACTAAAAACAACATTCTGTGCTAATAACTTATATTATATGTATTGTACAACCATTTGGACTTTGTAGTTATGAAGATGATTTTGCAGGGATAGGCCACCATTTGAGTAAGAATGAATGAAAAAAAATTAAGATTCTAAAAATCTTCACAAATACAAAATTAAAATTTTCAAAGTTTTCCTTATTCAACCCTGACTTTCCATGCAAGGAATAATGAATAAATATAATTTTGGCAACCAAACATATTCAGTTTTTCATTATGAATCTAATGAAAATATTTGAATAATATTAAAATAAATTCAGTTTTAGATTTACCCTAATCTACATACTCAGGTCGAGCAGTAAAATTGTTTTGCAATTTGGAATCCAGCGCAGGTGTCTCACATTAATATTTTTTATATTTCATCCATAACATGATATTGAAGTACTATTTCGTGTTTTTAATAAATTTACATTCGAATCGTTGCCACAAATAGTATAAAATCTGTGGAAAACCTGAAACCGCAATAAAAAGAAGTATGAAATTGTTATTTGTTTTTATAAAAATATATAAATTTCTAATTAAGTTGGGTTTCATTTCAGAATGCTAGACTCATTTCAAAACTGTTTCAAGTTTTTTATCAAAAATTTTTATTATGGCAACTTTGCTTCGTTTGTAATTTGTCATTTTTATTTTTTTTAAACATCCTTACATACACAGTTCTTGTTGTGTTTTCTACTTAAAATTGATTCTTCATCCGGATACAACAAGGTAGATTCATAAATTGCTGAATGGAAAAATCGATATATCTCTCAATACATCTCAAGTGTGCTTTTCAGCTTTTCTATGACAATGTTTGATTTTCAAGTACTTTTCCTGCAATTTTAAAGTCAATACTCAATGTTTAACAATTCATATACAGCATATAAATATGAAAATACGATATTTCAAGTGGCTGCAAATGAACGACAAATATTAAATTTTATATCACAGTCACAAAATGTTCATCACGATTTTGTATGGCTTGATTTATGTTTTTATAATCCGTTGAATGATTTATGGTTTGGAGAGGAAACTCTGGAACAAATAAACATGGTCATAACTTTTTGAAGATATTTTGTTCATTTACAATTAATGAATTTAACATTTCTGACGCAATAATGTGGTCTGCCTAAACCGATGTTTAAATCTTTTATAAATCAAAAGATCACACATTCACGAGAAATAAAACTTTCTGCTACATGAAACCAATTAAAACCACATTAGGATTAAAAACACAAGACTTCCAGAAAAATCTTGTTCAAATCAATTTAAAGAATCTAATTGAGTTATATTTTTGTCATTTGGATTCAGAATCTTAAGATTTAAGAGTCTTAATCAATTAATTACGCAGAAAATTCTTTAATTTATGAATCAAAGACTATATTGTACTTACAAGCTTTTTATTTAATGAGCGAAGAAATAATACGTATTTTGCCATAAAATTTACTTATAATTACCCTACAAAAGAACAACGAGATTATTGTTGAGAAAGGCTGGCAAGGGCAAAATATAAATTACCAAAATTCTGGAATAAATATCATTTAATGGAATTCATAACATAATTTATTAATTTTAAAATACGAGGAAGTCTTTAATTCTGGTTTTTGTTGTTTTTTTTATGTTTTTGAGTTTGCAGCTTAAAGGGTTGAGAAAATCTTAGATATTTAAATTGAAATTGAGAAAGGTTCAGTTATTTTTATATTAATTTTGCTATAAATTCTTCTAGACTCTGCTTGTTATGATAATTATTGTAAATTGACCGCACTCAAAAGAGATTGTACAGTTTAGTACATTGTCAGATTGCGGATACACATTAGGAAAGAAATTAAAAACATTGCATATATGTATTGCTATATTCGGTTAAATTCTTAAAACTTGGCAATCAGTGCTCCCTTCTGAAAATCTTACTGAAGTTACTCTTAACCATCTTGCCTCTATCTACTAATTATCAGATTCCTTCATTTAAATACTGAACTGCTGAAATTTTCTCTACAAACACAACTCAACATAACATTTTCTTGACAAAATACTTACAAAATTACATACCTTAATAACTTAGGCTAAATGGGTCAACAGTTCTGTTCATTCTGTTTCTGGTGACGTAAAATTAATTTAGTTTCTTAAAGTGTCAACCTTTTTCAAGTGGCTCTCAGGATAAGCATTGGAGTTCTTTAATGTACAAAATCTAATACTGTTCCACAGATTCTTTTTTGGAAAATCATGATCTGATTTCTGAACCCAAAATGTGCTTATTTATATTTCTACAATATACAAATTGCCTCTGGCTCATCCGAAAAGGACCTTTTGGAATTTGGTATTTGCTAAGATGAGAAAGGATCTCTTTTGCTTGTGGACACTGGAAATAATGAAAATTCCAGAGTGAAAGTCTTCTTCAATTGACTTTGCATTTTGAATTATTTAGTGGTTTAAATAAAGATTGCTTATATTGCTGCAGATTCATTGAGTATAGAAAATTTAAATTTTTAATTGGACTGAAACTTCGAATTGGATGTATGTTTCTATATGGCACGAGAAACTTTATTATGCTTTTCGTTGACTTCTAACGCATTTTAAATAGTTCAAGTTAAGAAAATTTGGATTTGGGAGCTATTCCTTTTATTGAGTAAATGATGTATCTTTTTTTAAACAATAGTTTTCTACTAGTTTAGCACCATTTAAGAATCTAGGTTATTTTAACTGTTACATAGTTTCTAATACAGTTTTATGAGTTTGATCTGGAATCTTGAATATCTTCATAAACACTTTGCTCTCCACAACTTCAGTATTGATTTTTCCTAAATTATAACGCTTTAATTTCAAATGTTTTTGACCAAATTCACATACATAGCCATCGTTTTATTTTGCCTGAAAAACCAATGCCGTTAAACTCAATTACGTTGATTTCCATCGACTGCGACCAAAATTTATTAAATTTGTCAAAAATTTATTGAATTTATCAATATTGTATAAAATTGGCGGTCGGTTTTTGAGTTGGTTAGCATCAAATAAATTTTATTTAGAATATTTGATGAGTCAAATAAACCAAAAATTTATGCGATTGCACAATTCCGAATTTTCACAAAATTCACAACAATCAATTTGTTTTGTAAATTTCGCGTAAATTTGTAGTTTGTGGAATAAATGCATCAAAACCAGAACAAATTGGAGACCACATCAATTATCAGGGTATTAAATATTATTGTATGTCAACCAGATAAAGCAAATTTGAAACTTAATTGTGCGCGTCGACAGGAATAGTTAAATATTTTCACACATATATAACGGTCAAACAATTTTTGCAGAATCTTCATATAAAATGTAAATGTATAAATGTATATATTTTTAAGAGCTAGAAAATATTCTAAAACGTTCCATGCATCATTTTCATTTGACATGTATATTTAATTGAATTGTTAAAAATGCTCTCCGTTTTCCAGACAGTACACATTCCAGTTTCAAATTGCTTACTGAATATTAATAAAGCAAAGTTATCATATTTTCCGGTTTTGTGCTTTTCCTTACAATCATTTTTATAATAAAAGATAAAGGATTGTCCAGAGTTTGAAGAAAACAGGAAGAATATTATCATATAATAATGAAAAAACTTTGAAAGAATTTGATTGAAAAATAAAAAATTTTTTAAATTCAATTCAAGATATGCATATCATTTCACTTTTTTCATCCAGTTCAAATTATTATTATCAGTAATTAAACTCTTTCAAATATTTCAGAGCTCTATTTTCAAATTCCACTTTCCAGGAGAATAACTTTTATCTTCGAGAGTAAAATTAGATTCAAGGAGTTCAAAAATCATCGCAAAATACATGTTGGGAATTTAACAACTCGATGAAAGTTAAAAATGATGCCATCCAACATCAAATTCAACGGCTTATGAATCGAAATTGTGGATCATGTGTCTATGTTTTATCAAGTTTTACTAAATGTCGCAGTGTTTTTGAAAGCTATTCATGTTTCCCAAATTTCTACTAGTTTTTTCATTCCAGATTTTCAATAAAATATAAACAATTCAATGAAGTTGAGAAGATAAATGCTTAGCTCAATAACTGCATTTTTTACGAAAAGATAAGTACAAGAAGTATCTGTTTCATTTCTGAAAAAAGAGAAAAGTCCTACAAACTTTAATACAACTCCATAAATTCAAATGAATTTGTGCTTTTTTCTCTGCGAAAGCTATTCTCTCCATTCCTTTGTGCTTTTTGTTTTGTTGCCAAATTGTTTATGGTAAGACATTGAGACATGTTAAAAAGCAGTTTTGGTTCATTAAACAACAAATTTTATAATACTCCGATAACTTTTGTTTAGTTCCTACTAAAGCTTTTTTACTTTGAATTGTTGTCATCCTTAATAAATTGCGGTTGTTTATCATTCTTCGGATAGAAGACCAGTGTTACTGGATTTGAGGTTTTCTTTGTAAAGAGATTTACAGAGCTTATTCTAGCAATCATACGTGTGTCTCGCGTTGACGGTTATAAACCAAACTATCTCAAAAAAGTCATTTCAATTTTCAAACGAAAGTTTTCCGAAGTTTTATATAGGAACAATTATTGAATAGAATCATTATTTGATTGAATCTATTTTGTGATTTTTACCTAAGACGCTTAAATTTGATAGATTTTTTGTACAGATTCTTCGTGAACTTGAATTATTAGAATTGGATTGAGAAAATTGTTAAATTAACGAATTGAATTGAAATTTTTTAAATTGACTCTTTGAATTAATGATTCTATTACAAAATTGTTCCTAAATAAATCGTGTTTTATATTATTGCAAACACATAATAACCAAAAACTAAAGAAAACATCACGATTCAGATGTTAAGTTGTTATTATGTCAGCAATAAATTGGGTCATGATTTGCTGTTGATCTTTCTAGCTATTCTTCTCAGCTCCTTTTCTAAATGACTTGTACAACAATTCAAAAACAAGAATGTCACCCTTCACCTATTTGTTGACAAATTCCCTTCGTTTGTTGCTTTCAATTTGATTTATCATAGCTAAAGCAACCAAATGATTTTTGAACTGATCTTTGATAACTTTTAAAAGGTTCTATTTTAAATATACAACAATATTGAAATAATTCCATAAATAATGTGAGTAGGTAATTTTCTTACGATATTTAATTTTAATTTGTTTATTTACGTCCATGAAAGTACCCTTATACATAAATATATACAATAAAAAGTTATAATAAATATTAGTTTTCGAGTAGACCTTTTGTAATTTTTGAGTCCAAGAACACGGTAAAAATATGACAATTTCTCGAATTTCTTCGGGGCAAAATCATAAGTTAGCATAATTTCAGCAGTGTTTTGTTTCCTTTCCATAAACTTTCCAAGTCAATGGCCCCATATCTAGCTTCGTTACAATGAATTTGCAAATAAAATATTTTTTTAATTCTGAGAAGGTATGATAAGCTCAAAGCTTTGAAGTCGTTTGACTTTTGAAAAACATCCAATTTTTTTGAATTTGTTCAAAAACAAGTCTCGTATAATATAATTCTCGGTATAATAAAAACATCTTTAACTGTATTATTGAAATATAAGTTTGATGTTTAAGCAAAATAGATAATATGGTTGATAAATACTTTGAATGTTTAATAGAATTTAGTTGCTGCAACTTGTGTTTATTTTTGAATAATATGGCATGAATATAATGGCATAATAACTGAATTATTCAAACAATTAAACATTCATCTTGAATATCTGAAACAAATACATGAATTATTAATTCTGAAGTTTGATAAATTTATATAACAAATGTTATATGGGTAAGATCGTAAATAAACGTTAGTTTAAAGGGATGTATATTTCATAAAAATTAAGTATATATGTTATTGGATTCGTTAAGTTAGGCGTAGTTTCATGATAATTTATTTGTCAATCTTTGAAATAATTCAAAGTGCAAACAAAAATACCTGACAAAAAAATCTTCAATAGCTCAAACCAAAATGAAAGATTTTATTTCGTCGTTACAAACAGTATTATAGGAAAATGGATCTAGCTCCTTTGTCATCTGGCCCACTCATCGGTTTCCTCAAAAAGATAAAACATGTTACAGTACCCAAATTGGTGTTTAATTTGTTAAATCATATTTTTATTCTGAATTTTGATGGTAAAGCGTGAATAAATTATTTATATTTAATAATCGCAAATGAAGCATTTTTAATAAAACCGCGCACGATAAAATAAAATATAAATCAACGATGCATAAATATTATTTTAACGTGGGAGCCTTTTAAAAGGAAACGATATTAATGAATTTAGTGTGAAATTTTTTTGAATTTTTAAATGAATTTTTAAATTGTAGATTTTTTAAGAACTTGTTTCATATATATTTTTTTTTACTTTCCTTTGAGTTTTTGAAATGTTTTACTACTATCATAGAAATCTTCTGAGAGATGTGAATTCACATATCCTGAATTTTAATTTAGTATTGAAAGTCATAAAATAATAAAAATAATTACAAATTTAAAATCTATAATTTAGTGTTGAAACTATAGTTTTTAATTTTAATTTACACTCATAAATTGATTTCTGCTGTAAAAACAGCACAAATTAAATGTTCATCGAACAATTGCTGCAACAGTTGATTATAATTAAGCTATCAAATTGTATGAAATCTCTTTTTAATAAATTCATGGGAAATTTTTATTTGAGTGAGTTTTTCGATTTAATTGTTGCAAGTAAAATTAAAATTAATTGATCGTTGAGTTAATTAAATAATTCATGGAAATGGTAATTGCTATGCTGTAATTAATATTTAAAATTTATGTCAATCACCCAAAACTTCGTAATATTAAAGGTCGTTGAATGCGTCTACAGAATCTACACAGTTTAAAATAATAATGTTCAAATTTTAAAGCACGTTTTTTCTATAAATGTTCACAGTCCCTGAAAAGGATTATAAAACTAAAGTTGATTCAATCTTTGATGAGGAGGATGTTGATTAGACCGTGAAAATCATAAATTATATGAGCTGGAAGATCGTAAAGCCAGACAGTGGAAAATATAGGATCTATATTATTTTTATGTTCATAAAAATGCGATATTACTTATTTGAGCAAAGCCGAGCAAAGCAATGTGATGAAAGAAATATAAAATGTATGAAAACAAACAACATTGATAAATACAGCTATAAATGATTTTGAAAACATTTATATATTTATAGTCCTTTACAGTAATTAAAACTCAAAGGGTTAATAGAAAGTTAGAATTTATATATGCAAATCAAAAACTTTGCTTATCGATCAAATGCAAATATTTAACAAAATTCGTCCATTGAGCATTGAAATCCCTAAACGCTACCCTAAATAATCAATGTTTTTCAAATAAAAACGGTGATTCAGATTTCCAAAAAACATAATATTTTTGCCTATTGTTTATCTAAAGCTCCAATTATTTGGTTTTAGTTTCTGGTTGAAGGTTTTGAATGGGTTTTTGATCGTTATGGTATTGATTTGAATGTTCACAGAGACAGGGGAATATTTGGTTTTTGTGCGTCCAATTAAATTTGCGGCTCAAAATACTTTATTTGAACATTAAATGCGACCATATTGATTTTGTTAAAACCAATTTTATAAAACTATGTGGTATGCTTTCAGTAAAGTGACGTTATATGGGTTTTTAAATATCATTGACCTGAAAAAAAGAACATTTAGCTGATTGAAAATTTACTATTACCATCCAATAAAAACAAATAAACATTATGTTTGGTAGAAAATTTTGCGGTGACCTATTAAAAAAACAGCTACAATATAATATATTATATGCAAAATACATTTTAGTTACAAGTTAAAGAAAGAACAGTTTGTATAAGGAAATTTGAATATACAATGGTATCCCACAAAAAACTCAAAGAAGTTTTCTTTGAAAAGAACTGTAACCATTATTCTTGCTGGATAAAAATTGCACTTACATCTTCATTTTGGCACAAACAAAAATATTTTTAATTTTTTTTCAACAATACAGTTTTTTAGATTTAAAGATAGTACTTACAAAACTTGAAAATATTTTTATAATTTTTGCATTTGTTTTTTCTCATTTTGTATCAGTAATGTTCTATAACATTACTTCAATAACAATTCTATGAGTGGAAATCACTGTTTTTTTAATACAACCATGCATTAACTTGCATTTTTAATATTTCATTAAACAAACTTTAGAGCCCATTTTCTTTGCTTTCATAAAAATTATGCCCGAGCTCAATGAATCTATCAAAAGTTTCATTAACTTTCCTGTGCATTTAGTCTCTATGGATTATAAATTTTGTTAGCGTGGTGTTTGCAAAAGCGAAAACCATCCACTACGTTGAGTACGATGAAAAAATGCTTCATCAAGCGCGATAACAAGGGAGCAAATAAAAATCTCATTAAAGCAGGAGGAGCAATATCAGATATCATGAATATTTAACGCGGAAGCGGAAAACTGATTTTTTGATGAACATGTGCATGAATAAATATTCTACGAGTTACAACCAGTGCCTGAAGCATTTTTTAATTCGAAATAGTAATCATTTAAGCGAACAAATTTGCAAGTACCTACTCGAAGTATGCAAACATTGAAATGTTATTGATTCTTACATATCAAATCTTTTTTTTATATTCCGATATGTGAGGATGAATCCTGTTAAGAATACATAATTTTGAACAAAATGCTTTTAAAATGCATGTTTTATTACATTATTAAAATTCAATATCTCATATTTTAAATTTTGTTATAGAATATTATTTGGTTTGCTAAATTTATTTGAAAATATGAGAGTTGGCAGTTAATGTACATTATTATAGCAATATCCATTGAATTAATTTTTGTTTCCTGCAAAAATATATTTCTACTTTCGATTTACTTTATGAAAAACTCTAGCCCTAGGAATTTTTCAAGGAAACGAATACAAACTCGTTTATAGAACAACATTGCAATAATTTAAAATTGAAATATGACATGCAACAAAAAAGCTGTAAAAGCAACATCGTGAAAAACTTTTATTTTTATTCAAAGTTTAATTTTCTTTTTTTGCAATTTGCGATTCTCTATAGCTTTCTTTTTTATTGAAAAAATAAAAACGAACAATTTGCATAAAATGAGCCACAGACAAAAAACAATCATTTTGTTTATATTTTGGTGTTTAAGCGTAAATGACGATAATACGTACTCCGTATACAGGATTTCAATTGAGGATTCAAAATTATGCAAAGCTTTTAAATTTTCTTAAAAAGTATTTGAATGTCCTTTGAATAATTTTAACATCTAATTCAGTATCAGGTTTAAAGAACTCATCGTAGAGACCACAAAGAAATACCTAATTGGTTCTGTTATTTGTCTTTCGAATATTCAATAAATTGATGGATGGTTTTAAAACGGAGCTAGATATGCTGAATGCATCTTTGTAATTTTAAATCTTTGTAATTCTTCAACAGTTTCTTAACTACATATACTGTAAAAATAGTATTGTACTGTGTATAGTAAAATTAACGTGTAATGTAACAGCTCATTACAATTATGGAATATATACATTGAATATTACTATTAATGTAAACTTATAAGCATGTAATTATAAATTATTCAAATATTAAACTTGAGCACTTGACGACTCCATAATATTTAATTACAAAGCTTATTATTCGATAGTCAATAGGTTATTTACATGGATAATTAGTTTTCATGCATAAAATCATAATATACCGAGTAGCAAATAATGATTGGAATGCTCATTGCCCATCCATGAGTTGTTTATTTTATAAGTTTAATTATTATTGAAAATGAAAATTTGATACAGATGTTATTCATTTTCATATTACAATCAACAACAAATCAAAGTTGCAGATACTTCTGGTATCAATTACATATCAATTTAGTCATTACAAAATCTATCATTTAAGCCCATAATTAATAATGATGTAATGGATAACTAGCGAACATTTTTTTTCTTTTCTTCAAAGCCATAGAAGAATATTTTCCTTAATTTTCCATACATTTGCTATCTAACGTTTCAACAAATTTACCATATATTTGTGGATTTATGAAATTTATCTTTAATATTTTTTGTTAAATTGTCTGTGTACGTGTTGTTTGTTTAAGTTGAATATTTTGAGCTGGATCTTAAAGATTTGTTCACTTGGATATACTTCAATACACTTAAATGATTATTATTTCAGTTTACGCCACAAACCGAATAAATTGTTCATGGTGAGAATTTATATGAATAATTTAGAATTTACATTGAAGAATTTGCCTTCCAGAAATTTTGGTAAGCTAAGAAGAATAATTAAATTCAATTCAATTATTAGATTGAAACCCTCAAGGAAGTAAATTTATGTATTTAAATATTACATTGATTTAAGATGATTGTTTGAATTCGTTTGATTTCGTCTTATCAGATTTTTTGCCTGGATTCATGAAAATTTATATTATAATATGTGTCATTTAAATTCTTGTTTATAACATTGAAATATTACTCAAATATTTATGCACCATTAGAAAATCCAGCGCTTTTACGAAAGCTTAAAGTTTGTTCTTTCACCAAAAAGCAAAGGATAAGAATATTTATAAATATTAAAGACAAACTTATTCGTTGCCTTAATATTTATGACTGCTCTGAATGAACAAGAGTGCGAAAATGAAATATTTTTGGCTCTAGATCTTTAATTAAATTAATGCAGATATTTTCGTCTGAAACTGAAGGAAAACTTTTTGAACTGAACTTTAGACGAAAACTGCTGAAATTGTTGCTGCTTTTAGTTTCAAAAACACTATCTCAGACTGGGATCTTATGGATTTAGAAATTGGATTACCAAAGGTGTTTCAAAAGTCCGCATTATTTAAGATTGCAGTTGATGTGCTCTTTAATTTGAAGACATTTCTTTAGACTCCCTATACGAACACGATACAGTACCAGTGAATTTACAATTTAAAAAAATAAATCTAGTGTTCCATAATGGATTCAATTTATGATGTTTTTGATAATGTTAACTTATTTTAGGTCGTATTGGGCTTTTTGCAAATATGTTATTCTGTGATATTATATTCCATGAATTTATTAGTTAATTTGCTTTGTACAAACCAATAAAAAAACTTTTTACAGCCAAAAAAAACTAGCTCTGTTTTCAATGAGCAGAACTGTATGTTATTTTATAAAAACGAGGCGCGAATTTATTGAATCGTAAAATTTATAAACTCGTTGTTTACATCTGATGTTTTGGCAATTTGACCAGTCTATGTAAATGCACTTGGTTTTTATTCTTGTTATCAAGCCATATTTTCTCGAGAGCACTCTCGTCCACATGTACTCTGCACTTGCTTTTTGTTCAGCTGAAAGTCCTATAAATAGATGAAAGATTTCAAGAGAATTGTGACTTGAGTTTTATGTGTCAAGTTCACATATTATTCAAAAATATTAAACAAGCGTAAAATATATATAAATGTAAATATACAGACAAAGTGTTCTAGCAATGGCATAGAACAATTTCTTCTCTTCTTTCGACTTTTGTATTTAATAAGAGACATTATCCCGCTTCCTTCTAAAATACTGGAATTGCAACACATTTAATTTTACTTTGTGAATCTGTGAATTTTCATTTCAAGATGAATGAAATGTTTATGCAAAACTCAATGTTTGTTTAGCCAATAACAGTGATTACTGCCATGTTATTTCGTTTGTTAAACTCAATTTTCTATGAGAAAGCACACTGTGGTAGTTAAAAACTGAAAATGTATTCTTAATTTTAAACCATTTTCAAAAGCTACCACTTTCAGATCCATAACGATATAAATTTAAATTGTTTGAACATTTATCAAAAGCTGTTCAAGGGATTAAAATAAAAATTAAAAATTTAAATAATTTTAACAACAGCTTAACAAACATAAGCAAAGTAATGAATTAAATAGTCTGTTTAATTCAAAATTTACATGCAACTGTATCTGATGCAAGCATTTTTCAATTTGTGGGAAAAACTACCCGGAGAGAGAATACAATCGGACTGAAAAATCTTTTGAAAGCTTAAGAGATGTAGGGCAAATTTTATAACTGCAACCTTGCTAATATTATACCATTTTATTGGGTAAATGTTATCTAACACACTTTGAGACAAAGACAGTCATCAAAACATTGTCATCACTGTTACATAAATCCTTTTTACACTTGCTTTTGGTTCCCTTAAAGAGAACATTGTAACAATAAATATCTACTTTTATGCATCGTCATCATTTGTAGAAACATCTTTTACATCTTGATGCTTTTATATCCATCCTTCTGTTTGCTATTTATACTTATCATGAAATAAGGGTTGTTTGACCTTTCTACCCACAAAACCTACTCATAGTAATTTTAGAAAGCATGTAAAAACACTTACGCAGGAAACAAAGCTGTTGAGTCACCAAACACACCGAAAGGGTATTATATTGATACTTGCTATAGCTTTAATGTAAGATGGTCAACAAAATTTGTATACAAAATCAACCTTTACTATATTATTGAATATTATTATCATTGAATAAATTAAGAAAAAAAATAAAAAGTCGATTTAAAATTTAAAATTTCTCTTATCAAGTCTCCACAGAACTTGTTTCAGTATTTACACATAGATTGTTGAACTGAGCGGAAATATTTTTAATTTCTCTGCCTAACACCAGGACACCAAAATTTGAGAGAGTTTTAGTTTCGGCTTTCATAATAATACAAAGTTCAAGCTAAAAATATATCAAAAACCCAATTCTGCCAAAGTCTTGGCAGCTACTTAATTTTTTTAACAAGAGTGTCTCATAATTGTTCAGTTCATGAAAACTATATGAATATTGATTTTATCATCTTTTATTTATTTATTTAAGAATCATAAAACATATGTAATTAAAATAAAATTTAATTTATTGCAATGTTACAAAGAATATTTCTTTTGCCCATTAAAGATTCCCATTAAGTTACACAAGTAAAATTAAACAAGTAAAATTTTTCCCAAATATTTTCATTCGTGCTCCAGTTCCTTCACCAAATTATAACGCAACATAAAAGCTTCCAAATATTCTTCAAGCAGAAGAAATTGACGAGCTACGGAATTAACTGCTCGCTTTCAACTGAGTTTCAAGAGCAGTATAAGAGTTTTAAGTATGTTTGCCAAATATATGTCAATATAACAAAAATAAAATATCATAGAATATGTACACAAGCTTGTCTGCAAATAATTGAAAAAAAAGTTTTTTGATGTAACTTTCACATTACATTCTTGGCGTTATGTTTATACCAAATAATCAATAATACTCTTGAAACTTAACATAGCTGTCATAATTTGATATGACCAGCTTTAAAATCTGAGCTTTGTACTAGGTTTGTGAGTTATATCTCATTCTACATTGCATATGTTAGAATTCTTATTCTAGCTAAGAATACTATTATTTTTTTTTAAATATTGGAATCCTTCCTCAAAATAAACTACGAGGACGTTAGTTTCGTACCTGAATTTAGTATACCTGGTCTATACTATTACATATCTCAACCAGTTCGTAATTGACTCAATTCGTTCAGAGAACCAACTAAATAATTTCTTTCAAGTGCTTGCAATTTTTATGCAGGTGCCACTACCTGGTGCTACTTCCAGAACTCAAGAACAGCCTAAGATACAGCTTACATGTATTTACTTAAATTGTTTGGGATAATAAGCTTTCGGTTTTGTGGAATAACATTTTGAAAATTTTTGGTTTTTGACTCAACACTCTCAAAATATGATGTTTTGTGGACCGAATTCGTAAATTAAATTTTTGAAGTTTTGGTTTTGTTCGCTCAGCTTGTTATTGTGACACATGTTGGACCAACTCTATATATTGGCATGACTTGTGGCTTCAGACTACACTTAAGAATTTTAAAGCTTCAGATTACCACTTTTTTTTGTTCAGTGTTTTTGTTTTCATTATTTTATTACATGGTTTGGTAGTTTGCCTATAAAAGAGTATTATTGCAATTTAATAATTTTAATCCATACATTGAAACCAAAAAAAAAAACAATAACTGCTTTGATACTATACAGACACCAAATACTGAGATTCTTCACGGGTAATACACTAGAAAGTATTAAGACAAAAAATATGGATATTTGGATCTAAAATTAAATGAGCTAAATAAATTAAATCGAGGAAAAGTTTTTATCTAGGCCAGGAACCCAGGAGTTCGTCAAATAACCCAGAATTGTCAATATTAGGTAATGAAATATTTAATAAATAGCTGTATTGTTTTTCCAGTACAACATTGAAGCAAGGTGTACCATAATATAAAAATCATCTGAAGAAATCTTCTCAAACGAAATTTCGAACTAATGTATGTACCTTGTATGCTTGGCTTAACTGCGCTTGGCTGGTGTGTTAATTAACAAGTACTTTGAAGCGAAGAAATGAAACTTTTCCATTTACACAGCTTTCTGCTGAAAGCTAAGGTTTTATTATTCAATTGAAGTTTTTAGTGTGAGTAGTCTGATTTATGCTGCAGCATAAACATTTCTAACTTGTGAAAGGTTTTATGAAATAATCTTGAAGCTAAGCTTGAAATTAAGGATTTAAACACTGCATAATAAATAAGAATTTAAAAGCTCTGAAAATCAAAGCTTTTGAGATATATTCTTTCTGAATTATAGCAAAAACTAAAGATTTATATAATATCGATTAAATTATTACAATAACATAATAACTTATATTTTAAGAACAAAGATTGCGTAAATATTTAATGATCCCACAATTTACACAATGAACTAATTTGAAACAAACAATTAAATACGGTACTAGAGTATGGATTAAAATCTATAACTGAACACAAACTTCTGAAAAACCTTGAAACATCAGAATCAAATTTTCAAAACAAAAAATTGAAGAAACAGAAAGATTCCAGAATTTTATTCTGTATTTCCAAATAAAATTCATTTAATTCCGGTTAATGCTTGTGTCAACCTTTTTGAAATGGTTTCTGGGTAAATTGGCAAGAAGTCGTAACAAACAAGTAAACTAATATTGCTGAAGCAGTATTAATTGTGGTTTTCAGTAAAAATGCTCAATAATGTATTTCTTAAATTTCAAACATTGAATTTCAATTTTGCATTTTATTGGGTTTTGTCGCTAAAAAGATGATGAGATCTTCTCTCACCATTGTGATGGTTGGCAGTAGAACTAACATATTACAGTAGGCTAGCCTAATATTGGCAAATTGCCATTGGTCACGTTTTCTTAATTGTTATAACAATATTCTTGAGATCAAAAATTATCCTTGGTCATTTAAATAGCTTAATTTTTTTTCAAAGATACCTACATATAAACGCGTTCAAACGTGTTGTTGTGATTTAAAAAATGTTCATAGATTTAAATTGATAAAAATAATTTCTTAAAAAAAAACGCTTGCCAACAGTTTTTAATATAAAACAGGATGCAGGATGCAGGAAGTAAACCCGAGAGATTTCCCTCTTTCCTCTCATTTTTATTCGAATATTTTTTCGAAAGCAAAAAAATACAATTTTATGAGGAAAGCTATTCATTTTTTCTGCAGTCTCATTAATTTTCCTTCTAGTACTTATAAACTAATTAAAATTCACTTAGAACTCAAGAGCGACATATTTGCATTCTCAATTTTCTAGCAATTAATGTTTCTACTTTGCTGAGGAACTGTGTTTTCTTGGAGTCACATAATCTCACAATTTATATTAAGCGCTGTAGTAAATGTGCGAATTCTAATTTCTCAAGTAAAGAGGAGTTAGATGATATCATGATATCGTAGCGAACGTATATTTAATAAATACTCGATCGAAGGTTTACGGACGGACGGACGGACTTAAAAGTGGAAACAAAAAGTTGTGAAAAGACTGAAAAAACTTCTGTTTCTCCATTAAAATAGACCAATTTCGATAATCGCTTGAATATTCTTAACTCCCTTGAATACCGCTACTGAATTTTTATGTACAGAACGACCGAGAATCCGCATTTCAAGATTTCAAACCAAACAAACATGCATTATATTTTATAATGTTTATAATCAAAAACGATTTGTATAGGTCAAACTTTGATGCGATTTTTCATTTTATTTGTTAAGACATCTGTTAAAAATTTATTGAAATACGAGTTGAGTTGTAAAATAAATGTTTTGAAACAATAAAATAAACTTAAGAGCTGCTTCATTTAATTTTTAATAATGTTTTAACAATGAAATGATTTTGCAAAACATAATTTAAGAGAGCCACGGCAGTTATCAGGACATTAAACGGATTGTGCCAGAAATTTAAGCAAAATCTGTATTTTCAATTTAATTCTATTGTGCAAAACAACAGAAAAAGGTAAACTACCCTCGCCATAATCATACCGGATTTCCACTCAAACAGTTCCTGAATGCACTCAACATTATTCCACATAATATAATACTTTTTCCTCAAAGGAAGATGATAAAAAAGCAATTTATGCATCATTTCCATGTGACATATATAACGCTCATAATGCCTTTGCTAAGATTGCTGAACGTTTTCCAGACAATACACATTCCTGTTCTAGATTACTTAAGGAATATTAATAAAAATAAACGTTTTTTTCTTCTTCGGCCGGATCCAGTAAGTTGTTTTTGCTTTCTTTTTTACCAAAAATAAACTAAGAAAGCAGTTTAGTTGTGTTTGGTTCTTGGTTTTCCTTTAAGATAAATTTCCCATAAAATCAATTCAATGGAAAAAGGCAAGAAAAAATAAAGTTCTGTTCAATGTCGAGCTTGTGCAAAATATTTCACTGTTAAAACATCTGATCTTTGTTATTGTGAATATATCAGACATCCTAACTACAAAACTAAATTGAAAATAAATGCAACCTCCAATGTTTTAATAAGCTCATTATAGTCACAAGGTATCGAAAATATATTTTGACAAAGATTGACAACAGAATCCTCAAAAGATTGTTCGATTTAAAAAAGTTGTTATTTTCTAAGAGTGTTCAAGCAACTCCCTTCCATTTCAATACAGAAATAAGAGCAAGTATTTCTACACCATAAATTCAATTGAAAATCTACCAGTCCAAACTATTCTTTTGTGAAATGCTAGCCAAATTTTTTCAGAGGCACAAAACAGTCTTATATCACAATAAACATCTTTGAGCTTTTTTTTATCGCAGATACAATTTTGTTATTGGATCAGGTTTAAAAATGGAATAAACGTGACAAAATTTCTTGAACAAAGAGTTTAGAGGTAGATTTCAAGAATGTGTATGCTTTCACTTTATTTGCCAAAAGTTTGCAATTTATAAAAATGGGATTGGGATTTTTTAAGACATACGTACCTTTGTCTCAAAGCTTGCAAAATAGATATTGGAGACATCTTTTACCTTGCATATAAAATTAATTTTTGTAAAAATTTTCAAAATATTCATACAAAAATCTTTGGAAATTTATCAATTCATTTCACAAACATTTTTAAAAATGCAAAACTTTTTTCTATCGTCTTTATAATTCTGAGAAATTATTACGGCGTGTGTAAGCGTTTCAATCTTCACTCCTCTTATATTTTTAATTGCTTTCGGTTCTTGGAAAAACTTTCATTTCTATATTTATCTTCAATTATAGTTTTTCAATACTTCAATTTGATTATAATTCTTGCAATCAATTCTACATTAACAAAAAACAGTAAATATTTACAGCTAAATATTTCTCAAAGACATTGCTTCTTGATTTTTCCAATAGTTGCTCTTCTGAAACACAAAGAATTAAATCAAATAAAATCGTCACTTTGCGATCACTTTGTCAATCGTTTAATTTAATTGATTCAGATTGATTTTCAAGTAACAAAAAGTTTTTGACCGAAAAAGTTTCATCGGAGAAAGCTGATGAAATTCGATTTTGAAACAAATTCACAATAAATATTGAGTAAAAACAAATTGAAGACAGCAGACTCCAAAGAAAGGGATAAAAACAAAGCGTACCAAACAGTACCAACAACACAGACATAATACTTGGAATGTCAACAAAAACAGTGTAAATTTAAAAGCTTGTATTTTTCACTAATAAAACACCTAGATCAGATATAGGCAATTAATTTGGTGGGCTGAGACCTTTTCCTTAAGTTTGAATCTTTTCAATCTTTGAAGACGTCTTGACTAAAAATTCGTTTTTTAACTTAAACTCTTACGTATTTTAAATTGTGAAGAGCAGATATTTCTATCATCAGAAAAATAAAAACATAATTATATTATACTTAGACGTTTTTGTTACTTATATGTTAATAAAAAATTATGCTAGAAGTTAACTGTTGTGCAAAGCTTTTTTATTCGTATTATTATGTAAATTGCATTCCACCCTTTCTAAACATCATCGTATACTCTATGATTATACTTTCGATAATTTATAGAAAACTATTTCAACGTTTTTGCCCCGTAATAGGAAAAATCAACAAAAAGTTGAGTAAAATTCAACAAAACAAATTTTTGAAGAAGATAAATTCCTCAACGAAACACACATAAAAGATTGAGCAGAGATTCCTTTTTGCCTGATAACCCCAGCCATAAACCATATTTCATTCTGGGGCTGAGCTGCAAAAACAAATTTTAGCTAAATTTTGCAAAAATTTATAAACTTGCTTGGTTATTTCTGAAAATTATGAGTGAATAAAATTTTGATACCGAACGAAAAATCTTCATATGAAATGCTCAGCTAAAGTAATTGAAGTTAGAATTTACAATGTAAAATAATTAAACAATAAAATGATTTTAATGGTAATTTTAAGATTTTTAGTTCATTAATTTTTTGAGGTTTGATTCATCAAAAAACTTTATCGAATTGCAGACGAATGGCAAATATACTTCACAGGGACTTATCTTCCTACCCTCATATATATAAAGTTTGCCGAGAAAAGAATGAGCGAATATTAATAATCTTCATCCTTTCCCGTTCTGAAACAGTCTGGCCTCACAGCTAATATATTTCTCAAGGGATTCAAAGTAGATTTAGTTCGGCTTATTGCACGTTAGTCAACTCGCCAAAAACACAGGCAAGAAACAGCAGCAAAAAAGAACTTTCCTCATAACATGTTAACAAAATTAAAATTTGGCAAAAAGTGGGAAAAAATTAGTCCAACATGCCGGCAAAACCGTGTGTTTTTTTGGCGCAAAAAAGCAATGTTTTAAATTAAACATGACAATGGAACATTAAAAGCAGAAAAAGCATAAAGAGCATAAAACAAGAATGACTTTTCTGGGGAATTGCGCAAATATAGGTCACTATTTATGTGTACTGAATGCCACAATTATTTCCCACTTTACAGCTGTTTGCATACAAGTTGCTTGTGTGAATGCTTGTGATTTTGAAGTTGTTGGTGCTTTCAAGGAGAGCATGGGGAACATTGAAAACATTGAGGGGCTTCAGAAAAACAAATTTATTTAAGAATCATCATTAGGTTTATTGTAATCAATCCTGCCTAAGGGAATTACTGATATGGTTTACCATTGATAAAAATTGTTTTGTAGGACTTCATGGACAATAAAAGGTTGAATGGATTAATGTGGGAAAAGATCGTATTGTTCAATGATGCGGTGGAATAAAGGAGGTTGTAAAAGTGTTTAAGGATTTAGTGTCAAATAGTGCAGACATATAATACTTTATGCTTCTACTATTTTTCTTATTTTCAATACACAGAGTTTTCTCCGAAAATTAATCCAATTTAATGTAATTATTCTTTGATTGTTTCGAAAGCTTTGATCTAATATTTTTGGGCTGCTTTCAAAAGAATTTCTATCGTTTAATTAATTGTCGTAATGAATTTGATATACGTTTATAATTTAATTAATTTGTTCCATTTCATCGATGAGTAGTGTTCTTTGTGAAATCATTGTAAAATCTCACATTTTTTTAAATCACATTAAATGAAATGGTTTTCCAAGAAATTTTTTCCAATTTGGAAAATTCTGCCGAATTCTATTTAAAGAGATTCAAAAGCTATTGCCTGGATTGTTTTAATGGAATATCTCTTGTATTTAATTTCTTCAATTCTTAAATACAAATTCAAAATATTTTTTGAATCTAAATTGTTAAGATGATTAGGACAATTCGTATTTGAACATAATATAAAAAACAAATTTTCAACTACAAAAATCTCAATTGATCTACAATTCACGAACATTAATAAACCACTTGACGCAAATTAAACACAAAACTGATTTGAAATTAATTTGATAGTTTATTATAACCATCAAGGTGGACAAAATAATAATTTATGAAATGTTCAATGAAAAACTGATTCATCTTGATTCTCTGCCAAATATTCGAAAAATATTCAAGAGAATATCATAAAAATACCGAATAATATGAAATAATATAAATTATATTTATTATTTTGGTTTTCCCGAATTCGACTCATTGAAAAATTCTGTAAATATTTTGTAAAGCACAAAGGAATAAAAAACGCATTTGAATATTTTTGCTGCTGAAAAACAGAATGAAACATTTAATATTACAAATCAGTAAAATCTAGTTGAGTAAACAAATAAATTTAAATTACTAATCGAAAATCCATTCGGCAGACGTAAACACATTACAAAAAAGATACACGTAAGTATAATTTGCACATTTATCACTTATTCTGTCAGTTTGCTTGCTCATTTATACGATCATACAATTAATTACCAGCACCAGCGACATAGATTCAGAAATAATTCGCCTAATTATTGGCTTTATATTGTCTAATTAAAAGCCGAAGCGAGGAAATCGTAAAATCCTCCAAACATCCAAAAACACACATTTTGTTGATTTTCGGTTTCGGTGGAGAATCACAGAGATGAACTGTTTCGCAATCACAACTTCCACGAAATTTTAACCAGAAATATTTCCACATTTTCACCCACACATCTGCAAAATGAGCATGCTGATGGGAATGTTTCCGACGCTAAAAATAACCCCCGTGTGCCAAAATGAGATGATGAAGTTCTCTGCCGCTCTTTCGGCGCCGAAGGAAATGCCTGATGGTGAGTCTTCCACCTCAGAAATGTGCGGCTGATGACAAATTATTTCATGTTTTGTATTTCTTTGGGGAATTTTTCTAAGAAGATTGTTAATGGCAGTGATTGAAAGACTTTGTGAATTTTTTCTTTGGAGTTTACTTTAGTAATTTTTTTTACAATTTATCTTGGAAGATTCTTTTTTTGATTTATAGTATTTAAGAAAAAAACAACTCAGTCCTTATGTTATTTATTACCACTTTAAATCCTGACTTAAAAATAGACACAGATCTTATCAATCGGAACATTTACTTTAAACAATCCCATACACCTATTTTAAAAAGTCTTAATTTTGTGATAAATGTTTCAACACGAGAATTAGTTTTAAATTAAATATAAGAAATCACACAAATTAGGAAAACAGCTTTTTAAATTAACTACACAATAAATATATCAACCTATTGTTTTAATTAAATTATACGTTTACCTACAGCCTGATTAATCAAAAAATTACCGAAAGTCAACGAATTACTAAAATACTTGTCACGGTACAATTAATTAAAGAATCTAATAAAAATCACAATAAAAAGCATAAAGTCTGATAAATAAAACACAAATTTTCCATAATTAATTAATTAACAGACCACCGTCTCTAAAATTCTATGCAAGCAAATCTTTTAAGAAAACTTTTCACAATCAAAAGTGGTCGCCGAGAGTTTTCTTTTCCACTTCGGGTTATTTTGGGTTATTTATAGAGCACTTTTACTGTATGTTTCGAGTATTCTGTGTATCATGAAAACCGAAAAGGAAAATACTCTCCCTACGAGATATTTTGGATGCTGTGGTATTAGTAAGAGCCGCTGAAAGCTGTTTCATCAGCTATTCAGTTAAGCAATTTCAGTCGTGCAACTGTGTCGCTAAGGTTCGGTTAACAAGGACCGTGTAATGTTTTAAGATTTGATTTGGTGCGTGGATAAAAGTTATACTCAAGAAGAAGACACAAATTAAGTTTATTGTAGAAATGAGATTTTTTTCAGTTCAGCAAAGCAAAATATAATTATAAAATATTTTTGCTAAGCGACCTATTTCCCGAAGTTATCTCAAAAAAATCACAAAATCACAAAATCTTCAATAGTCTGGTGTCAGTGAGAGCAAACCCAAAAATTGTGATAAATAAAAATATATATTAAAAGAATATTCAAAATTCTAAATTGAGAAATATTTCAAACCATCAAAAAAATATAAAAGCAGAAAATGTTAAAAATATAAAAAAATGAAAATGAAAATATCAAAATATGAGTGATTTTCAGTTTTTTAGAGAAAAAATCCCGTCTATCATTTAACATTGTGAAAAGGCATGAATTTCCAAAGCATAAAACATAAAACTGCAGCAATTTGCCATTATATGCACATCGCAGAGCAAGGATTACAGTTCAACCCGCAGTGAGATTTTTTCAAATGGAAATGATGTGGAAACTCTGTGGAAAATTGAAAATTGTTTCGAAATAGCGACATAGCGCGCTGAGTGGAATATTTGAAGCGAGAAAAACTATTTTCTCAGCAAAGTGACTGAATAAAAATCCTTCTAAAAATAGATCTTAATACTTGAATTCTTGTATACAGTGCTTCTTGTTCCCGTATTATTACATAATATATTTAATATATAATATACCATAAAAAAGTAGCAATAAATTTTTTAAAGATATCACTTGTCGAAAAGTGGCTCAAAAATTGGAAATTGTAAAAATACACCTTTGTAATTTGTATCGTGTATCGTATATGATTGTATGTTTGTATAAAGCTCAACATAGAAAGCAAAAAGCTTCAAGTGAAATAGCAGAAAAAATCTAGAAAAATTGCAAAGAATGTGAAGAAATGTCGTACAAAATGTAGCAAAAAGTGAAAAAGTGAGAAAAAAGTGAAAAAGTAACAAACATTTATTGTTTGCTCGCGACACAAAAAAGAAGAAAAGGAACAAAAAAAGTTTTATGCTTTAAGTGGAATTTCTCAGTTTCACAGTTTTCCGGAAAATAAAGGATTAAAAGGATTTGAACAACAAAAAGATTTTGTTTGAACTCAAAAAGCTGAAAACACACAGAAAACTCAAAAAGGTAAAAATTTAACGACACTTTTTTTCTGAATTTGTAACAATATTTGTTTACTTGAAGTGTTTCAAGTGTTTGCAATGCGATTAGGATTCTTTTATGCTTGAGTAGGGACTCTTTTTTGTTTAAAAATTTTGGAGACGTTTAAAAGTTTAAAGTTCTTTCTTTGTAATTTTAAGCATTATTAAGCTATTAGGGTTGAGTTTACTCAATATACACTTTTTGAGTAGTAAATTGGATGTTTGGATGATCGTTGAGAGTAAGATAAGTTTACAATATGGTACATAATAAAAAATATAGTAATCGGTGAAAATCATTGGAATAAATTAATTTTATGGAAAACAAAATTATGCAGGTCAAAATAGACCGTGTGTACTGAAAACTCGAATTTCAATGGAAATTTTCTCAAAATTTCACGTGTCTTCTTTCCTTCCTACCTTCACATACTCCTCCATTTGTAAAATTATGATGTAATATGATAATAACTCAAGTATTTCTCTCGCAGCTTTTAACAAATCCCCCATAACATTTAATATTCGCATCTTCCCGAACATTTCTCGAAAAAGTTTGTAAGAGATCAGTCTACCAGGTTTTCTTGAAGTGTCTCAAGGCGTTTTCAAATATGTGTAGTGTTGACATAAAATATTATTTTTTGAAAGTGTGATTTATAGAGACAACATGTTCTTGCACTGAAGGGCTTGTGTAATACTTGTGTGATGTGCTTGTTGTCACAAGGTCATACGTGCCATTTAGTTGGCAATATCGCATTATTACACGCTCTTGTTTATTTTGATTAAACATGTACAATATACATAAATACATTCAGCATTAGGCATCGCATAATAAAATTATGTAGACACCTATTGAATTAATTGAATCCGTTGAGTTCGTCTGAAAGTCTAGAGAAGAAACTCAGGCTGTCAAGAGTATTTAAGATTGTTTAATTTGAATAGGAAAAGAAAATTCTTAAAAACTACACAATTTGGTGTATATTGAATAAATCTCCACTATACATGAAAACTGTGTGTATGTAATTGTTTATATTATATTTTCATAAAACCGTTTAGGGGCTATGCATAAAATACGTAACGCTCTAGCAGGGGGGGTGGGTCTAGAATTTGTTACGAAGTAATAATCTTCATATTAAAATGTGTGAAAAAGCGTTACGAGGGGGGAGGGGGGGGGGTCCAAAAGGTCCGATTTCAGCGTTACGTATTTTATGCATAGTCCCTTAGATGTATTTTAAAATAAACTTGTATTGAGACATTCTGACAATCTGCTATGTTTTCTATGGTCAATTAAGGTTTTAGAAACAAAATTAAGGTTTCATTATCATAAGAATATTGAATAACAAATTATTATTATAAAAACAATGAAATTTATTATCAGTGAAACTTCCTAATACAAACAAATTTGAACATTTCTCAGAATGTATATAAGTCTCAACGTTTTTTGGAAAATAGAATTAATAAATATCAGTATAATTAAACCGACTTTCAAAAGATTAGATGTACATATATTATAATAAAATGCCTCGTTTTAATTATCTAGAAATCAATACCGTCAAAATTTTTGGAGTTTTTCCAAAAACATATTCTAAGAAACTTGGTGAAAATCTTAAAGATGAATTTTGAATAATTGAATTTATTCGAGAGATTTTCAAGGGGGGTAAAAATTTGTGACCACAGTAAAAATACAGAAAATATAATGTTTTATTCATTTCTTTCACACACTCCTCTACATAATATATAACCAAATATATTTATAATATTCATACGAAACCATAGAGTATACAAAAAGGATAAAGCTAATTAAATTTTTTGTTGAAATAAATGTTTACGTAAAATATATACGTTGCCACGGATCACCGTGAAAATATAAATTAATTAACCTGAACAAAATTTTTTAATTTCCCCAAACAAAGTATAAGAATGAATAAGCTTTTGTTAATTCGAATATGTTTCATTAAAACTTGATTTCACTTTAAATTTTTGATCCAAAAAGAACTTTTGAAACTTATTTGAGTTTAAAACATTTAGCAACATCACGTTTTAAAACCCATTACTGTCGTAATTCTCAAAAAATTACTCCCTTGATTAAGATTACCATTTATAAAAGCACGAGAGTTCAAGCACCGTACACAATTTCATACACAAAATATGTTAAATATTTAAACGGTACGAAAATGTGTTTAACATTCCTCTCTGAATATTTATTGCTGCAATGGTTATGGGGTATTTTTTCTGGTTTTTGGGGTACACATACTTAAAAACAAAAGCACATTTTTCGTACGAGGAAATATTTCGCAAAGCTGATTTGAAAAATACTCTGCTTTTTTTCGAATTTAACCGGATTCCTTTAATACACACTCAAGTATGACTCACTCTTCAAGGTACTCAGGAAGTTAAGCCACGAAGGATTCATGGAATTTCAACTCTGAAAATTTTGCGGCTGAAATGATGAATATTTATGTACTTCTGAATTAATGTATTTATGTTGAGAATACATGATTCCTTTAAGTATATCAATTTTTGCTTCGGGAATTTAATGCGGTGTTGTTAACAATTTTCTCATTAAAATGATATTTACTTTTAACAAGCTATAAGCATGACAACATATTTACGAGCAAATCAACGATTGTGATGTAGAGCACATAGTCTTGTTAATAAGAAATAAATAACATATAAAAAGACTGTATATAGGCTTTGTCTAATTATCACAAATATAAAACACTAGAAATAAATATTTGTAAGAAATTGGTGAAAAGATTCTAGGATTGATATCTAAGATTAGTTCTGAATAGTTTTTGGAACAGATCCACCCTTCATATGTTTAGTCTAAAATTGGGAATGAATGAATAAAGATTAAGAAGGATTCACTTTAAACTGATGGGAAGATCGGGGAAGTTAAACCTTTTAATATCTCTTAATAGTCATAGAAAAGAAATTTAAACAAAATAAAAAGAACTCTGTGAATTTCACGGGTGATAACCTAGTTAACAGTAATTTAATCCCTAATGAGGAGAAAAAGTTTTTATCAACAAATTTGTTGATAAATCCAAGGCAAGGATAAAGATTATTTATTAACGATATTGATTTTAGAAAATAAGCATATTTTACATTTATTGAAAATTCCTCTAATTGCTAAAGTTTTTATGAGAAAAACGAGTTTTGCAAACGCCAATACTGTTTATAGTTAAAAAATTAATTTAAATAAAATTTAAACCATTTTTTTTTTCAAATCCTTCCAAGAGGCTTAATTAATTTTATATCAAGAATTCAGTTTGTTTTCTAATGAAAATAGAAACATCATTTCCAAATTAATGCTTATTGCTGTAAGCTTTGTCGCAGAAAACATTTATGACAACTTCTGTTCCAACAAAAATGCTATTCCAATTTATTTCTCTTGGATTGAATGATAAGCGGAATAATTGAAGATAAATTTGTTATATCATATAAGTTGTTATGTTTCTATGTTTCTGAGATTCTATGTTGTTCGGAAGCATGTTCGAAATATTAATTGAATCATGTAGACAGAGTAGCGTTTTTCCTATGAAATGAACGAACATGTCCCTGTAATATTGTAATAATGGGCTATAATGAAATTAAAGATTTAATTTATGAATAAACAAGATTTTAGCATTTGTATGTCTGTTAATCTTTTCCCACGCTTTCTTTCTTAACCAGAATTAATTATTTTAGATATAACAATGATCCTTTTTGTATGAACAAAGTACTTCAGTAGCACTACACATACTAGGCAGTTAATTGAAAGAAATGGTTTAAAATTGAGGTAGAATATATAATTTGAAATTTCAACATATTTTTAAATTGATAATCATCATTGTTTGAAAGTTCAAAAACCTTGCTTATAAATATTTCGGTATCATTTAATAATATTGAGCTCAAACAATATTTCCTGCAAAGTTAAAGCGCTTTTATGTGTCAAAATACATTAATGCAAATATTGAAAAGCTTCCATCATGAGTGAAGTATAAAATATTGTTTGAACAACATTTATAATGATTATAAATTTTAAGTTAATTATTTTATGCGGAAGTGTAATGTAAATATATGCTAGACTCATAAAATGCACTCTGAATGTGTAGCAAATAGCTCGGAAAGGCTTTGCACGCTTACTCAATTTTAAAGACATAATCCCTAAAAGATTGAAGATTAAATTATGTTAATGGGAACATTATACTTGCCTTTATGATAATGATGAAACCATTATGCTTGGATCATTATAGGCTAGAGTTTGAACCAAAACAAGATTATAATTTTATTTTTTATTTAAATCGGATTCTGATTCAAAATACCCACGTTATATTTTTTATAAGAAAAATCAATATATTTTCTGATTCCAATACAAACTCAAAAGTATATAAGGAAATCTTGAAGTATACATTAATGACTGTATTAAAACATATACCAAATATATATGTATGAAAAGAATTTATTATTAAAGATTAATAAATTTAATATTAACATTTTTTGATAACTTTTTCATAAATTTCTTATTCAGCTGGATTCAAAACTTTGAAAAATGTTAAAGTTCATTATTCTCGGTAAAACTTTACGATGACAAACTTTTAACGACAAAAAGTCTTTAAAATGCTATTTCAAAAATATTTGCAATATTAACATATATAATACAAAGTTTTTGAAGGATTTTAATAATTTTTTACATTTCTTATACAAACATTTAACCAGATTTCTCAACTTCCATTATATTTTTATGTAAAGATTTATACGGAATAACAATTTCTTTTTATCGATCTCTTAAAAATCAATCGATCTGTTATTAAAACAATACACATTTCTTCCATTTTACTCAAAATTTAAATCCAATTTGTCAAAAATATTTCCTCTCTAATACTTGAATTAATATGGGCAAACTCAAAACGTCAGCGATGTTACTTCGCAAGGATTTAATTCATTTTCTCGAAAAGTTCTAAGAATATTCACATGAAATTTGGTATACTGTCGTAGTTTGTGACTTTGAACCTAAATCCAAAAGATCAGACTTCTAAAAAATTTAGGAAAAGAGTTATTAATAAAAAACCGCCGTCAGCGACGTTACCACAAAAAATTCAGTTTTTTCATATATTCACTTTGATTGTGAATTTCTCTAAAAGTTATATTTGAATCAAAACCATAATTTCACAATCGCTTTAGATACTTATAACAAGTATAGAGATGAGTTTTTGGATTGTTTCATCAAGCGGTTGATCCTAGGGACGCCGTTCCGTAAAAGCTATTTCGTCAGCGACGCACCCGTCAGCGACGTTACGTGTGAATTAAAATACTTCTGAAAGTTTAAATTTGACAAAATTTATTTTAAAATTTATTTTTTGATGAAAAAATATGATTGCAAAAAAAAAATCTTAAGAAAGTTGTTTACTTCATATCCAATTTCGAGATTTAAAATTACAACAAAAACAACAGAATTTTTGCTTTTTTGTGAGTATTTTTGATTAAAAATCAGAAAAAAGTGCAAAAAACCCTTAAACTTTACATTATTTGAAAATATGAGAAATGGAATTAAAAAAAATTATGAAGTAAAAAAAATATTTAAAATCAGTACAAAATTTCTCCGCAAAGGGCGTTTTATCAAATTTCGTCAGCGATGTTACACAATTAAAACATTAATAACTTTTAAACCATAAATTGGAAAATCTTCAAAAAAATCCCAATTTTTCTTTTAAATAAAAGCTAAGTAAAACTGAAAAGACGATGTTTGGGGAAGTTGCACTTTTGAAAAATTTCAACTTATTGTTGTTTTTCGTCAGCGACGTTACTTTTTTTAAATGGTTTTTAAAGTTTTCTTTATAAACTCTTGTGATCTTAAAATTATTGTTTTTTTCTCAGAAAACGCTTACTGGAAGGTGAAATCAACTATAAAATTTAAAATCAGTATTAAAATTCATCTTGAGAACACATATTTGAATTTAACATTTCCATGTAAAACATTGGAAATATTCAAAAATTAAAAGTTTCAATTTCAAAAATTTCTCAAATCATGCCTGGATGTAAAAAAAATATATTCGATGAGATTTACGATGGTTCAAACATTCTTTTTACAAAAAAAAAAAAAATATTTTGATTTTAAAATTGTTTGGAATTTCCAGAAAACTAAAAGTTGAACTGTTTCTGCCCATATTTTTAACATGTTGATATTTTCTATCGACCTTTAAGAAAATTCAAGGGCATTTTCATATGCACTGGCTTGTTGGATACTTTAATTTCCACAATAAATATGCAGATTCAAATTGTATTCAATATTTGTCCCTAGAGTGCAGAAAAGCCAAAAAAACCGTAATTTAAAGATAAGTGAGCAGAAAAGATACATTTTTTATCACCAACACTTTTTATGCTTATCAAAAGATATTATACTAAAAAAAGTTTTGCCCTTTGCCTTAGTCTTGTTTCAAACACTCTTAAAAGATTTTATCTATTCTTTATTCTTTATTGAAGAAATAGAAAGATTGAATAATTCTTTTTAAGAGTGACAAAAGTGTGACAAAAGACAAAAAGGCAACTAAAAAGAGGCACAACCATGATGGGAAATTTTTTCCTTTCTCTTGTATTTCTTGAATTCGTGCATTGGCTTGCTATATCTCACGATAACATCTACCCAGAGATTACAACATTACCGAGGTTCAAAAAGCACATATTTCCTCTAATCTGCTTTAATGTTTCTCCTTAAAACTTTCTTAAGTATTATGGTGCCGGGAAAAATATTCCGGATGCAAGAATTACTCAGAATGGGACGAAAACCGTGAAGCAGCTTTTAATATTTTTGTTTGTGAAGATTTGCAACATTGTTTTTAGTTTTCTGTACATTAAATTATGTTGTGCCCAAAATGCAATTTGTTTGCATAAAATCAAGTTTTGTATAAAATAGTCTCGCTATAAAAATAATAGCCAAATTCTATCAAAAACATTCACCAAGTTGAATGTATGCGCATAAATTTCATTATTCTTTTTTATTAAATTCAAAATCAGAATAACTTAAAAGTTTTGAGGATCATCGTGATAAAAATATCCTGAAGCTAGGAACAGCATTTTTCAATTTTATTTTTGTTCGCGTGACAATTTTATATTCAGCGCGAGAAATCGTGGTTGTTTGCAAATTTTTTGATTATTTTATGTTACTTTAATTGAATTGTTTTGAAATAATATGTCTTCTTTGGTGTTCAGAGAATGTATACATTTTACATGGATAAGAAAATTGGAATTCATTCAGTATTTTAATTCAAAATTAATCAGAGACTTTCTTACGGTTCTGTATACAGTACAATATTTGTTAGGGATTCTCTGTTTTCATTATAAAAATGAAACTTTCATCGATAACAACAATCCATTTGAATACACCAATCAAATGATGATTTTTCCAAACAAACAAAAAATGTTTTGCTCCACATACTCAGAATCACACGTACGAATCTAGTTCAAACTCTCATCCCTCATATTTATTTACAAGTAAAATCTCAATTTGTTTGATGAAATCAATGTCCTAACCAAAAATAAATAGCATTGTGTGCTCAACTTCAATTTTCAGCACTCAAATGCAAACCCAAAAAGGAACAAAAATACATCTGATCGGACAAACAAGCAAATTGCATGTTATTCTACCTCAGAACTGGAAAAAGAGTTTGTTGATTTCTGTCTGAAAATGTTGATGCATCGTATTAATACTACATTTTGACAGAAAGCTTTGTCGACAAAAACTGCATTGCAAACAATGAATGCTGGTGAACCATGTACGTGCGTTGCACAAATCAATAGATTGTACAGAAGAGCTCTGTTTTAGACATTTGAGGTTTGTGTATTGATTTAAATTCAACCCCTTGGTGTTTGGCTGAGGAACTGTTCGGTCGTTCTCTTTTGTGTGAAATACTGAACTATTTATAAACTTGCAACTTGGAATTTATCCATAGAGTAATTTCGTGGAAGTAATTTGTGATTTCACAATTTCAAAAGACTTCATTTGGGCTTTTGAAATATTTAACTAGTTGTGAGTCTTATAGAGCTGAATTGAAAAGGTTGATTAGTGAATAACACACTATTGAAAATTTTTGATTTATAACCTTACTTCCCACAAAAGGCTAGAACAGTAATTTCAGCTTGTTGTTATAATTCTGATACCAAATTAAATGCCTTACATATTCAAAACACATAGCTATTGATTACATTCAAAACTTGATTAATTCAAATTAATTAATGTGATAAATATGAATTTTTTAATAAAAAAATCAAAGAAGACATCAAAATTACTAACCAAATTAAATAAATATATCTTTAAAAACCACAACTAATAAATTCAAAAAACTTATTTTAGGCAAACAAAATATCAAATCAATTTTGAAAGTTTTTATTTTATTATGAAAACAATTGACTACGCAACCTTATTTTAAAAAATTAAAAATAAAAATTAAATATTGAAATTTTATATTTTC
This sequence comes from Parochlus steinenii, assembly GCA_038502155.1. Classification (NCBI taxonomy): domain Eukaryota; kingdom Metazoa; phylum Arthropoda; class Insecta; order Diptera; family Chironomidae; genus Parochlus; species Parochlus steinenii. The sequence continues at coordinate 5,352,977 of JAXCIN010000054.1, forward strand.
TGATAAAATGTCCGTCCATAATTCCGTTTAAAAAAATGCATAACAAGTTTGATTCAGTTTCTGTCGTTTTTTTTTTATGAGTTAGCAACAATCATAATCAGAATTGGGTTCACCAAAGCTGGTGGGATGATTGGTGGCTCCAGATTTTTTTTTTGGAAAAAAAAAAATTCGTCAAAAGAAAAGCTTAAATTTCGTGTTCTGAGATATCAAGTCACCATCTGACCAAAAAAAACGCTTTGTGATTTGTCTGTCCGACAATTTTTGCCTCTGTTTTTTCAAATAAGAAAAATTTTTAACTAACCTTCTATGAATTTAGCATATTGAATATGAATAATCATTGATTTATCTGAGAATATGTAAAATATCGATTTATGTTCAGTCAAACGAGCAAACACTCTCATATTGATACGTAAAATAGAATAAAACTTTAGATTTGGATTGCGAAAATTTCATATATTGATTTTATTACATTAATGATCTTAAAAAAACTATAATTTTTTTTTATCCTAAAAATTTCTTACGAATCTTAGGAAAATCTTTTTAAAATCTTCAGTTTTCCAAAAAAAATACAAAAAATCTTAAAAAATCCTAGAAATTTTAAAAAATAATCTTAAATATTAAAAAAAAGATCTTAAAATTTCTAAACAATGAAAAAAATTTAATATTTATTTAATAAAAGTTTGCTAAATAAATTAATGTACTTTTTGAATTAATTACAAACTTCTTTTTTGAATAATGCGAGCATAATGTAATTATTTTGAAATATATATTTCAAAAACTATTCTCACATGATTTTTCAGATATTTTTGGGAATTATTTCAATCAAAATTGTGAAAACAATGCCTTATCGTTAAGTAAGTATATAACGTTGAGACTCTAACAAGTCTCCATGGTCAAATCGGTACGCGCGCGGTAAAAAAAGCAGAAATTCAACAAGTCCCCAGAAAGTCGGCGGTTCAACTCCAGATGCAGTCAAAATTTTAAAAGATTCTAATGATAAATATGGCGAAGTAAAAGTGTGGATATGTTTTTTTTGCATTTTTTTGGTTTTATTCATGGGTCAAAGTTTTCCGAATTTTCCGGAATTTTCTTTAAGACAAAATTTGCAATCATTAAGACCAAAAGTTGTAACACGTGCCACACAATTTGAGTTGTACTGTGTACAACCAACAATTCCTGATTTTTTTCAACTTTTTGTGTTGCACTGGGTACGACAAAGTACCACCAAAAACCCAAAATTGTTGCAATCGTTAAGACACAAAAAATTGCAATCATTAAGACAATAGTGTCTTAGGTCCATATACGCCACAATGTGTCTTAATGATTGCAACTTTTTTTTCTCAGTGTAGTTGTGAGTCTTATAGAGCTGAATTGAAAAGGTTGATTAGTGAATAACACACTATTGAAAATTTTTGATTTATAACCTTACTTCCCACAAAAGGCTAGAACAGTAATTTCAGCTTGTTGTTATAATTCTGATACCAAATTAAATGCCTTACATATTCAAAACACATAGCTATTGATTACATTCAAAACTTGATTAATTCAAATTAATTAATGTGATAAATATGAATTTATTTAATTATGCAAAGACTAAGTAGCTAACCAAACATAAATATATCTAACTGAAACCACAACTAATAAAAGAAAAAACTTATTTTAGGCAAACAAAATATCAAATCAAGTTGAAATTTTTATTTACTATTATGAAAACCATTAAAACCTTATTTTATAAACTTTAAAATAAAATTTATCTGAAATTTATATTGATCTGATAAAATGTACTTCCATAATTGCTGTAATAAAATGCATAACAAGTTTGTTTCCTTTCTGTCGTATTTTTTTTTTTTGTTGTTGACACTGAGAGAACATTTTGCTGACAAAAACACCTAGAAAGAAAACTCCGGAACAATTTAACTTTCCGGAATCCATAAAAATCTGAGCAATAAAATTTGTGGACGATAGATAAAAATGTATGACATAGAAAAATATACTTTAGTCCAATATTTGCGAAGCGTTTGAAACATTATTAATGGTTTTTTGGAGTAGCAACAGAAGGAACTACACCAAGCTTAGAGAGCGAGAGACAGAGCGAAAACTAAAAGATTTTTCATAATAAAGCATCTATCCGAAAAAATAGCATATAAGAAAAAGGCAAAGCTTTGCTGCTCAATTTGTTGCTGCTCAGCCTGTTTGTCGTGCTACTCGCCTCGAGCTGAACTTTTATTGTTTTGGTAACCTTTTCTTTCGGTCAGTTTTTTGAGAAATGTATATTTTATGAAGCAAATAAAAATGTTATAAGAAACGATTCCCAGTTTATGTTTATGAGAATTTGTTGAATTTTTTGAAGGGGTACTAATGGGTGCTACTTTGAATTAAATGTTGAGTTTCATGATTCTCTTGAATATTTCATTTATATCATGTAAATAGTAATATGATTTAATTATGTATAGCTTGTGTACCAATGCGACATAAAATGTTATCTAGTGTATGCATAAATTCTTGTTAAGATGTCGATTGGCATAAACATAAATTTATGCTACCCCAGGTGAAATTTTCGAAGGTTCGAATCATGTGAAAATATAATTTACTTGTTGAAATTTGTTAATGTACCTGAATTTGACAAATATTTATTTGAAGTACCTATTGATTTAGTTTCGTCAACAAATATTAACAGGTAAAAAAATTTGTAAAAATCTTGACACTTTAAAACCGTGTTGCTAACAAATATTAACAGGTACAATAACACATAAATTGACATGTATTTAAAGTACTTGTCAAAAAAGTGTAATTGTCAAATATTAACAGGTACAATTACACATATTTTGACAAGTATTTAAAGTACCTGTCAAAAAAGTGTAATTGTCAAATATTAATAGGTACAATTACACATAATTTGACAAGTATATAAAGTACTTGTCAAAAAAGTGTCATTGTCAAATATCAAGAGGTTTTCTTGTTCTTATTCCTAATACTCTTTTGGAAATATTTCACGTTATTTCAAGCTCTAATGAGGTTTTTTAGATAAGAATTTAAAATTTTAGTTAGATAAAACGTAAAAACATAATTCTGATGTATTTTTAGTAAATAATATTGGAAGTAAAATTTTAATCAATAATTTTTCAATAAAATCATTATAATACTATAAAACATGCACAAAAGTATGACAAACTATGTGAAGATGTGGAATACTTTAAAAAGCAGCTTTTACAAAAAGGTACAATAGTTTCATATTAATTTTTTAAGCCAACAGTTTGTTTTAAATTCTGATATGTCAATAAAACTTGCAATATCATGGCAAACATAGAAAACATGAAAATCTCTAAGTCACTTTAATGTATTTAATCGATATTTATTTGCTTCTTTTTTACTTTTTTGTGGAAATATTTGCTTGACATCTTTTTAATATGTTCACGCCTGGAACAGCTTCATAGTTTAACTTTATAAAATTTTCATTATATTTTATTTAAAAATTTAAACTGTTTTTCAAATTTCAATCGAACAGCTGAAATAATTTTAAAGCATAATAAAATATTTTTCTATCATTCATTTGTTTCTATTTGCAAAAATGTTCAGAAAACACGTAAGAAACAGTGCAAAAACATACATTCACATTCGATTGCTACTTAATCAACTTTTAACACCGTGTAAGTAACAGTTCCCGTAGCAGAGTGGTCAAAGCCGTCGTCCAAAATTCAGAAGTTCGCGTATCGAGTCCCGGTGTTGGCAAAAAAGAAGGTGTCTAAGATAACATGTCCATGATAAATTTTAAAAGAATGTGCTCTGGTTAAATAGAAAATGTCGGAGAAAATTTGGAAAAAAGTGTCTCGAATATGAAAATTCGCGGTTTTATTTTTGGTTTTTTTTTCAAAATTGTACCTGTTAATATTTGTTAGTGACACAAATTTGACAAATATTTTTAATTTGTCAAAACCTGTTGACGACACAAATCGAACAAGTAAAAAAACCTGTTCTGGGCGGTACATTCGTGACGTTTAGACAGGTCCATTTAACAGGTACAGTAACAAATTTTCGGGTGTTTTTTTCACCTGGGACAGATTTCAGAAAAAATGGCAGATAATCGCCCGCATAGAATATCGAATGTAAACGGAACTTTTCCATGATATATTTTATAAAAAAGCTACTATCTAAATTGGCCTTATCTTTTCAATTTTGATTGTTGAAAGTCCCTCAACTTTGTTCAAATATCTTAAAAATGTACTGTGTTTATTTCGTTTGCAGTCCTTCGCTCTATGTTTATTTGCAAAAGAGGGCCAATATATTAATTTTCTTTGCTATTTGTATTCCTATTCTGCTTGAAAATCATAATTTATTTATTTCAATAGACTGCGAGTTCCACTTCTTGGGGCTATTTTTAACGCAAAATGTTTTATTGATGAAGTCTACCGGTTTCGGTTTTGTTTAATTTCTTTAAACATAAATATTATATATACATGAGAGAAATAGCTCACAGACGTTATAATTGCCAACATTTGGTTTATTTTATGTTTTATGGGTGGTTGTGTCTGTGAGAGACTTTCAGATGTTGAATATAGATATTTCTACGAATAAATAATATTTCAAAATTTAAATGAAAAATAATATTTCAATAGTTTGCCGTTTAGTATTATTACAAGCATGATGCTAACTACTTTCAAGTACAATTTTCTATTCTCAAAGTATTTTTTGCTGCCATTTTATAATTTAGTGCTTAAATAGTGATTTTTCTTTTATGAACTAAATTCTGATTTTACAGGCGTTCAGTTTACAAATAATTAAATAATCGGAACTGTCAGCAATTTTGACAATTGACTTAAAATTCTGAAATATTTAAAAAAATTAAATTTCAAATAATTGGAAGCAAATATCTCGCAACTATCAGATTTTATGAATATTTATTAATGGAATAATTGATTAACAAACATAAATTCTAAATGTTTCAAACATTAAGATGAAACATTTGGCATTGAAAAATTGTTGTATAAACTAAAAATAACATTTCTTTTTACAAATTTTTTACCAAAATACTCATGATTTTTGAGTACATAATATGTGAACGATCCCATTATTCCTCTCATGAAAACTCTTCCAAAACAGTTTAAAATTCTTTTAGACTGATCAAAAACCTATAATTTTGAGAGAATTAATTAATATTTCCATACCTATTAGCGTTGACTTTGTATTACTATTTCAATATAAATCAAGCAATGAAATTCAACTTGCGGCATAAAATCATTACCTCTAAAATATTAAAACACACGCATTGTTCAATTTGAAACCACAATTTCATTGATTTTGAGTAGTTGACATGAAATGTAGTGAAATTCTGGTGAAATTGTACTCGAAATTCGAAAAATTAATATTTCATGAATCGTCTATCAAATTAAAATTAAATGAATGTGTAGAATGGCGCCATTTTCAACTCATTTGCGAATAACGAATGAAGCATGTAGAATGAATAATACGAGCTCTCACTATGCATATTGAATTATTCGAATTTATTGCCTAGAAAGTACAAATGTTTTATTAATATTTAATATTGTATGAATTTATGCTTGAATTTCCGAAACATGGATGTGGTACAGAGTCAGACTGGTAGAACATATAACAAAATCCTTTTAAATATTCGAGAATATTTTTAAACATAATTTAATTTAGTTGCGTTTGTTTAACCGTAGTTGAATAGCTGAAAGCGTGAAAAACATTGTAAATATTTGAAATTGTTATTTATATGTTATCATGTTGAACTTATTGCCTGCAATTTATTGTTTTTCTGCCCAACAACTACTTGTTCAACTACAATTAGCATTGCAACAATTATATTATTTTCGGCCAGATACTTTTTACATAAATGGTATTGAATGCATCTATTGCCGCAAAATATGTGTATGATATTTTAGTGAAACGTTTTATTTTGCAGTCATATATAATTGAATGTTACATTGAACATAATATGTAAAACTTTGATGATAGGCATTTCAAAAAATTTGTTCACCTATATTCATATCTTTTATTGGTCATTTATCCACTTTTTTTTTCTACTAAAATAATAAATATTGCTTGATACAACTTCTCAATTTCAAAATCCAAAAAAAGACAAAACATCAGCAAAATGATTGAAACCCTAAACAAAATCAAATGCAGAATATATTTTTTGTATGTATCCGATTATATTGATCCTTCTTGTTTAGATAACAGTCAAAATACAAAGTTGAATAAAGTTTTCATACAATAAAGAGAAGAATATGTAAATCATTGTTATCGACTTTTTCATTGTCGAAATACAAAAAAAGCTTGTTTAACTTTGATGTTATTATCTACCTATTTGAATGACAATATTGCGATTATAGCCGTTCTAAAAGCGTTCTTTACGTTCTGAAATTAAATTTATGTTAATCTGTTTTTATAGTCAATCCATGTATTTCATCAAAATAATGATATAAATTTATTGCCAATCCACTGAACTCAGTTTATGAATTTTTAAAGGTTTCTAAATATTTTAGATCAAATGTTTAAATCAAGTGAATTTGTAAAATCATTCATAATAATCAAGAACACATTGTTTAAATATTGAAAAACGCGCAATTCAGTTTTCCGAGGAATTTGTTAAAATATCAAAAAAATATCAAAAATGCGTCCACCTTCATGAACCCAAATCTGTGACGTTTTAATAAAACTACAGTTATTCAAAGCACATAGTTCATGCTTCCTCGACCCGTGTTGTAAGGTTTAATCCATAACGATAACAAAAAATTCAACTTTTCCAGTGCATTTTCGCAAACCGGCTATGTTTCTGAATCATTGATTTATTTAATTGAAATACAGTTTCTGTTTTAAAATTGCCCGAATAGATAAATTTTATAAATTGTATGTATTTTGTGTATATTTCGTATTCAAGCATGCACATTGTATTATAGGAAAAAAATCATGCTTCGTAATGCATACAGAATGTTTTATTGAATTGAATTGCACAGAACTATCGCTGAACCAACTAAAATAGCAAATCAGTGTCTGGCTTAATTAAGTTGGTGCTTTTGTTAAACAATTAATCAAATGAACTAGACTTGTGTTTCTGAAATAAAGCATTTAATATGTAAAAAGCTTTTCTGGTAAAATTTAATGCTAGCTTAAAATACGATAAAGCATTATTGACATATAGGAATATAATTCGTTGTTTCATTGTTAATGAACTTGAATTTTGTACAAACTGTATACGAAATAAATGAACGTATCAAAAAAATGAATAAATGTGGAAAAAAATTCGTTTCAATCTGGATGACTTTACTTACACATGGACACAATTTTATATCAACTATCAACTTCATTTAAAATCATCAAATTTTATCTAAATAAACTTCAAGAGTTTACACAATTTTAAAATTCAAACAAAAAGTTCAAAAGAAATTTCATTGCTGTCAGTTGAGAAATTCTTCGCTCTGGCGAAAATTTCAAGAAAAATCGACTTTAAGGTGTCCATCAACAATTATCTTGGCATGAAAAACTTTGGTCAACACACTTGTTCCGGTGGAAGATGGAGTCCGCTGGAATTTTGTTAGAATAACAACAAAACATTTTTTTTTTTTAATACTGAAGAAGCAAGGAAAAGCTTCCAAACCTGCTCTCTATAGTCTATTATGGAGAGGTCACCCTGAGGTAAACCCCGCTTTTGCAAGAGGCGTAACTGATTAAAAGCAAGGAATAAAGCTACCAAACCACAACTGAATGAAGAGGCAGATGATGGTGCCAGCCATCAGAAGTTTCTTTTAATTATTATTGATTATGTTATTGTGCAAGTTTTAATAGCCTAGTTGCTGAAAAACTTAATAAAATTCAAATTAACTAACTAAAAGTTCAAAAGATTTAAAATTCAAATAAACAAAATCAAATGCGCCAGACCATGTCGATAACGTAGCTGGAATAAACCTAAATAAATAGTGCCAATTATCTATCCGAAAGCATCTAGATCTCAAACAAGAATCCCAGAAAGCTTACTCAAAAAATAATTCACGTTGGCTTGCACCGAACAATTTGCACGTAAATTGCATAATTTGTGTAAACTTGACACATAAACGAATTCGAGTGTATCACAGTCACGATTCTCACTAAAAATTCTTCTTCTTTCTATTTTTAGATTTTGCACCGAACTCCCAAACAGCAGCAAAGTGGCTTCGAAAACATCACTGTGAAAAACAGAGTACATGTGGACGATTTTTTTTTTCATTTTTTGAGTACATAAATATGGGATGATCTCGAGAATCAAAACCAAGTGCATTTACATAAATTGTACGCTGTGCCAAGTGACAAACAAATGTATAGCATGAATGAATGTTTTTGTGGTTTATAGCGATTTCAGAGTACTAGTGGTTTCTTGAAAGCAATTGATGATCTTTTGTTACAGTAATAGACGGTAACACGTCGTTGAGTAACAAACTCCAGCGAAAAAGATGATATCATAAGAAAGAGATATGAAAAAAATAACAAATTTGAACAAAACAAGTAGCATCAATTACACAGCCTGTTGGCAACGTAAGAGCTTAAAGTGCATCAATCCATGTCAAACTGATATCGTGCATTAATGGTGCATACTAAAATAATTATTAGTGAGTGGGAAAAGTGAAAAAACCTTCATCCCTAAATGGAATTGTGCAGTGGTGGAATGAATAGAATCACTTTTCTAATAGGACACTTTTCATATCATCACGAATTTAGGATTCGTTATCACTTATGTAAACTGAAAGTTGTGTGAATAATTCCCGACCAATTGTGTAGCGCAAAACGGATCAAACAGCCACAGTCAGCAATTATTTGATGTGGGTTCATCTATAATGAAGACACAAATTTGGATATTTCTACTATTCCTTGGTTTGAGTATTATAACTGGTGAGTGTGCTTCTTTGATTCTTTTGATGGAGATTTCTTGTGATATGTTTTATTTATGATTTTTGGGGAAATAGGAAATTAGTGAGGGAATTGGGAATTACAATAAATGTCACAACAAATTTGGGAATTCTACTGTGAGTTGAAATTGATTTGAATTCATCGAGCTTTGAGTATGTTTATCGAACACATTTGATTGAAAAACACAAGGATAACGATATTTTTTTTATTACTTAAAGTATTATGGGGAATTCTTTTGAAGATATATAATATCAAATCAATATTAAATATTTACATTAAAAATGTTTCTGAGTAAATTAATATAGAGAAAATAGTTTCATTAACTGCATTTGATTGCAATTTGTTGGTATATTTTAACTCAAACCCAATTTTAATTCCTTTAAAAGTTCAATCCAAAACTTTCGTTATAATCTTACATGTATTCCTGATGAAGTCGTTAAAGTATAACATTTTGGTTTATAAAATTTGATGTAATCTTGTTTGAAAATGTCAAACAAATTTTAGACTTTTCAAATCCAATTCTGAAAGTAAACAAACATGCCAAATAAGTTGCTCTATTCAAAAGCACGAACAGTTTTATTCAGCTTAACTTTAAATCCAATGAAGTACCTTTAACAGCTTCATAACCCAAGCGGATTTGTAAATTCCATGTTAATTTTTGCTACAATTCGTTGTTTCGTATTTCACAAATAATATTTCATAGTTTTTGGAGTATTCAGAAGTTTTTGCTATGCTTGCTCACTTGAAAAATGTTTGCTCTTAATGAGATTTATTGTACAATTGTTCTCTTTTTTATTATGATGTAGAATTGTTGAAAAATTGCAAAAAAAATAGTATGCAGAGATTTATTATAGGTATTATAAGCTGATTGCAATTCTCAGTGAGCAATTGCAAAAAAGCAAAAACATTGAATATTAAATTTCTAGTAGAAAATTTTATGATGAATGGATAAAAAATATGAAATTTCAATCAATAAAAGATTGCAGAATTGATTTGATTTGCTTCGATAAATAATTTGAAATATCCTTTAGTGTTTAGTTATAACTTTACTTTAAAAATGATCTTAGTAAATCAAAATATATCTATATTTTTGTTTGAATATTTAAAGGTTCAATTATAGTAGAGCCAATTTATAATTCAAACCAATTTCAAGATTAAAATCAACATCAAAAACATATTTGAAAGGGATTATTTAAATCAGATACTTACCAATTTTTTCTCACTTTTCACTCCATAACCACCAAATCTCTTTATTCCAGTAACGTCAGATAATTCAGCCACAAACCGCACACTGATTTCTAATTTTCCTGTGGACTCGGAACCACACATAAAACAATTAGCTCCAACAGCCAGCAGCAATCATCATTCAACATCGTCTCCGCAAACGTTTGGCGTGCAGTTTGTGTCCACAATGTCGACAATGCACGCAACGTCACCACCATTTGAACTAGCAAATAAAGTCAGTTTCCATCCAAAAAAATACGCGGTCAGTAAGCAACAGCTAGATCCGTCGAAGTACAAGCGAGCCATCATGTCAGACAGCTCTTCGTCACCACAATGTGAAGGATTTAGCACTGGCAACGCAGATTCTCAGTATTTGTACAGTCCTTCTTACAATGATGCCAAAACCTACCCTAATAATAGCGATTGTGTTGTTGTTATAGAAGGTGAGAAAAATATTATGGTTTAATATTATAATTATGATAATAAGTTAGATTAACAAAATAACATATATATAAAAAGTTTAAACTCCTTTTGCAATACTTTATGGAGTTTTAAGAATTTTGAAAATGCCTCTTCTTTATTGGATTGAAAGCATAAAATAATATTCAAATACTTGTTCCTCAAAGTATAGCAAAAGTTATGCTGTTATGTTGAAATGTTGACAGCATTTCAAATTTGATTTTTGAGTTTGTTGTTACTGCTGAGTTTTTGAGAGGAATTTTCGTAACATATTGTACCGAATCTATTTTTGACAAAACAACAAAATATTAAATTGAACATGTCGCTGTTGACAACCAACCCATTATAATTAATTAACAGTATACAAAATAAATTTGTTTTCAGCGTAAATGCGATGAAAATGAGTCTGTATATGATGAATCGGTTATTGCGGATAATTTAGTCAAAATAAAATTTAACATGCGGTCCTTCAGAGAGTATTTTCACATTTAAATGTTGCTTCATGAAGGATGAATATGGAAATTTATAAATTATGATAAACAGAAAAAATTATTTTATCAAAACTTAGATAAAATTTTGAGTATTTGAAATTATCAAAACTATGATATTGTTTTATTAATTTATTTGATTCAAAAGTTCAGTTTACTAAATTGTACTGTAGAATATTCAATAAATAAATATATTTATGTAGTATCTTCCGAGGATCCTCTTAACAAAGCTTGCTGAAGGCTGTTAGTTACTCATAGGATTATCGAGTTTTGTGTATAAACATTTATGACGTCGAAGTTTCAACTTGCTCAACTTCAAGTTGTCAACAATAATTATTATCAATACTTTTGGGGAAAAATGTTAAGAAGTTTAAATTTCACTCAAGAATGTTTTGACAAAGCATTTAATTTTATATCACAATGTTTGTAATATTTACTTAGAAGATTTTCTAAAGCTTCTTTGATAACAATTCAACAAACATTCAACACAATTCAGCAATTTCAACAAAGTCATGTAGAAAATACTTAGGATCCATTCTTGGAACATATATCAAATATCTCAACAAAAAGTTATTTTCCATCCCATAAAAAGCACCAGATTCGTATTTCATCCCACACAAGTGCTGATAGAATTAGTTCAATTTTCCCTTTGCCATATACGAAATCAATTTGGAATTGATTCCACTTACTTTTTAAAGCATCTCATTATTTAATGCCATATATTTATGATTTTAAATTTTATTCATGGAATTTACGCTCCATTTGCCAAAGGGAGAAATTTTTCTTAAGAAAAATTTTAAGGCAGCAGCAGTTGAGGCAAAAAGCGATTCCCGAAAGCTGATAAATTGTTTTTCTTCCACTTTTTCCTTTATTTCAGGAGTTTCCTGTTTTGATTTTTTCTGCACTGGTAAAAATATTCTTCGGCTCTCTTTATTATTAATGTCATTAGTAGAATATCTTCCAATGAATATACATAAAAATAGTTTTTTCTTAAAGTCGTGAACTTACAGTCATGAATTTACATTTATTTTTTGAGATTTCAAATTTTATTCTTCCTGAGTACTGAAATAAAAATAAAAACCATCTTTACGATATGGAATAAAATAAAAATAAAGTATGTTTCATGGTTTTTCTTTTTCTTATTTAATATGTTCCAGCTCCACTTGGTTATTTATTGCGTCTAGATTTCCGAGATCATTTCAACGTAGAACCATCGGAAGATTGCAAATTTGACTACTTAGAGGTAATTTGAATGCGTAACTTGTTCTAGGAAAGTAATATGAATGTTTATGAGTACAGCATTATGTATGTTTGGTTGATTAATGAGAAATGTTTTATTGCCAGGAGTCTTCAATTTCTGAGAAGAATTTTCAATTTGAAACATGCAGAAAGTGATGTGATTTAAAATCAAATCTTTAAATTTCTTTTAATCCTGTTTTAATAAGTATTTGTTTTTTGCAAATTAAATCATACTTAATCGAAATCGAAAATATTACAGAAAAATTATAACAATTTTATTCTGTATGCATTATACAGTTTTCATATAATATTTATGTTATTCACTAGGTTTGTATATATTTCAATCAATGAATTTTATTTATCTCTGTAATATTGCTCTGAAAATAATGATTTTTAGAGTTTTGTTTGTTTAAAGCCATATTGAATTTCAAATACGTATGTATTGTAAATTAATTGCTAAAAATTTATGATACTAATTGGATAATGATTATCAATATGGATGTAATTTGGTTATTTGACTATTCAAAACCTTTTCCTGGTTTTTAAAAAGTTTACAGGAACATGAGCGGAATTTGTATTTAATAACCGTCATAAAAAGGATTTTCAAATTTAATTTAATTTAAATATCCAATTTTCTCTACAAATTTATTTTAACCAGTACAAAATGTTGCCAGTTTTACCAAACAGCATTGTATTTCCAACAAAATTGCAAACAAAAATGCAATAAAATTACAATTTTCGCATAGTTTTTCATATAAAATATTTTTATAATCAACAGATAAGAGACGGTGCTCATGGTTTTTCCACGCTGTTAGGGAAATATTGCGGCCACGACTTTCCCCCAATGATCACATCCAAGGACAGATTTTTATGGCTGCACTTTCACTCAGACGAGAACATAGAGTATAAAGGATTCGTAGCTGTGTACGAGTTTGTACCGCGGCCTACGTCATGTAAGTATTTGAACATTGTACAATCTGTAGCGAAAAGCTGTTGGATTCATTTATATAATATAAAGTAACTTTACACACAAACGATGATTAAAGTGTACAAGGGAAAATGGTGAAAATATATTATGTTTTAAACAAGATATTTGATGAAACATAATTTCTCGCACCTTCACAATGTCCAGCAATCAGTAAGAAATTTAAGCAAAACAGCGACATTCAATAGTTCATCAACTACTCAACAATGATAAAATCTAGTCATTTAGTCTCCATTGTTCTCAGTCAGAAGAAAAGTTTTTCTTCCTTTCCATGATTAATGGTGGTCCATAAATTTAACAATACCCACAGAAAAATGTGTAATTAATTTTTGAAGTTGTTACTTGCAATAATTAATTGCTACATAAATCAACGGGCAACAAAAGCTGAAAAAAGATCCATTTGCACAAAGCAGCAAGTAGTAAAATATGCTGTTTTTATGTAAATTTTCCTAGCAGTTTAAAATAAGCGAAAGCTTCAGATGGTTCTAGTGCCCTTTCTGTGTATATGGGTTGACTTTCTTTATCTTAGAAATGTTTACAACTTATTCATATTACGTGAAATATTTATTAAATATAGAAAATGTTTTATGAGGGGTTTTTTTAATCCCCAAATTGGTTTTCCAATTATTATACGTGATCTACGGTATCTGAAATATTAAATCCTCATAAAACATTTATGAAATTATGATTGAATACAAAATAAATTATGAGCACCGTATGTGCAATTTTCGATTATTAAATATTTATTTATAATTTTTCATTAAAACTCTATCAAAACAAACACAAACCTAACTAAATGCAATCTTATCATACTTTGCAGCAGTCTACGATGATGGAAATTGTCGAATGGAAGTGGGTGGCTCCGAGGGAATTATCAGTAACACAGACGTGTCCGCAGAAAAAATGAAAACAGTACTGGAGCACAAACTTCCACTAGACTGTATGTGGGTCATCACCGTGCAAACCGGTTGGAACGTAAGTCAAATTAAAAGAAGAAAAAACCTGAGAAAACGCTAGCTGATGCAATACATGCAACACAATTTATCTAGAATTACTCCTTGAAGGATTTCTTTAAGAATATCCAAGAAATCTAAGATAAAAGGAAGATAACGATTATCTGTTTTCTTGTTTCTTTTCAGATTCAATTATCTTTCCTCAATTTTAAATTAGAGAAACCAAACGATTGCGATAGCAACTTTGTAGACGTGTTTACAGAGAGAACGGATTTGCCTTCTAGGTAAGAATTACATACACTCTATTGGTTGAAATAAAACACGATTAAAAAATCGAAAACTTATAAACTTAAATCAATCTTGAGCACTTTAATTGCTGCTTTAATTCAATTAAATTATACTGCGATGTTAATCATTTCATCAACGGTGAATTTGCTTCAAATATTTGAAAAACGCAGTATTTTAATATTCGAGGGGTTAAAGATGAAATAAAGTGGGCCCAGACTTAATCGCCCAGACAGCGGCAAGACAGTCAAAAATTACTCGAAAATATCATAAATATGTTATTTGAAAATGTCTGCTAATTGTTGTTTTGGTTGTATTTATGCCTTGATTAATAAGTTAGATGTCACTGAGTGTTTCTTTCTGAATGACTGAATGTACGGTATGTAATAGAGTGAATGTGCTTTATTTGCTAGAACAAGTTAATTTAGTGTAGTTTTTGAGATAATCCAGATATTTTTGCATTATAAAAGATAATTCGAGACTTGGAAAAGCAATGAAAACAGTTAATGACCATTCTTCAGTAAATTGAATGTAGTGCAACCATCCTGTTATAATCCAGGAGCAAATTAATTAGTCGTTTTGATTTTTTAGTAGTTTCTGATGAAAAAAATTTAGTTTTTTTTTTTGAAGTTCACCGACTTTTTGGGATTCATGTATGTTTGTGGACCAGCGGGTGGAGCAATTCTGCGCTGGATCTTTATTAATCTCTTTGCAAGTCATTAAAGATCATTACGAAGCAAAGTTTTACGCATAGAAGTGTTATGGATTTCATGTAATAGGGCAAAAAGTTGTTATTTTGGATGAGTTCAAAAAATTATTAGGCATATTAGATTTATATTGGTTTGTGGACCAGCGCGTGCATATGTCTGGAACCAAAAGTGTATTTTTGTTAATATGTGTATGAGAAACATATTAGGTGAAAATTTTACACACAAAAGTATTAAGGTTCTTTTGATTTTTTGATGCAAAGTGCAAATTTCCTGTTTTTGAGACTCTTTGTCGTTTGTGGACCAGCAGGTGCAAAAATTTGTGAAAGTTATAATTCAGGAACCATCTTTGATTAGTTTTAGTTTTTTTAAGATTAAGTTTCCCATATAAAAGTATCCAAGATTTTGAGTTATCATGGTAGAACGAGGCCCTAGTTTTCGTGACAGAATCGCCATTTCAAATGCCAGTCCTATTATAAGTTTATAAAAACATGTTATGTTTTTCAATCATGCTTATAAAATGGATGAAAATAAAATATCTTAGTTTTCTAAGAGTGAACAATAAAAGGTTTGCAATCTAACAACTCGAAAAGAACCTCAACAATTATGCCATCAAAAGCCCGTTAAAGTCGTTATCTTTAACGGTAATGGGCACTATAGCCTAGCCAAAAAAAGGTTTCGCTTGCATGTCACAAATTAACATTTTAATTATCCGGGCTTTTCAATTAAAAATAACTGCTATCAGCCACAATGAAGACATAACTTTCCTTGTGATATTCTGTGGAAATTTGTGAAGCAAACTTGTGAAGAGTCGAGGGTAATTCACTGAAAACATCGGTATCGGTGTCTGACAAATTGGTGTCGGCAGCTTTAATGGCTCTTGTGTTTAAAATTCTGAAATTACGGAATTACGATTAGAGTAAAGGATCCTCAAAGCACCTGACACCCTTCTGCAAATGATTTAAAAGTGTCTGGTGAAGAATGTGGGATATTTTAGAATTTTAGGTTGGATGATGAGGTATTCGGGGATTGATGTTTTCTGAAATAATGTTATAAATAAAATGTCGAAGATTAATAGCAGCTCGTAGAGTTAAGTATCAATTAGCAGTTTATTAAATCAAATTATTTATTATTAAGGTTTAATAGTAGACTGAAGATTGATTATAATCACAAATGCGTTTTTCCAGTGAATGTTAAATTTTACGTAACTCAACCTATTTTAACTGCTTTTCTATCCATAAAGCTCATAAAACTCATAACTTCATTTCAAACCATTGAAAGTTTTATTGCATGCGCACCATTTGTGAATATTTGGCCAATCTATGTACGTGGTAATAAAACCCTCGTTTTTCACTACATTTTAAGCAATTTGAAAAACTCCTCAATGTCCAATTTTAACTGTTTTTCAGATCCATGTCTCTTCTAAACGTTAAACTCGGGTAAAACAGTTAAACCGTAAAAATTGTGTAACTTTTTCCCAAAAATCTGAAAATTTCAGAATATTATTTGAAGTTAAAAACATTTTGGGAGCATTTTAACATTTTCATAAAAGTTTTATGCAGCGTTTATGAGCGCAAAAGTTTTAACTCTCATTAGCACAATCTAAAAGCTTCATATAAAAATGGCTCTTTTGTTACACTGTAACACAATAATCTTCCATTTATTCGTTCTAAGCCACTGGCATCAAAAAAGCGTTGAGATTTCACTGTGATAAGAGACAAAGAGTCTGACATAAAGTGGAGAAAAAGTATGTGTACTTTTACGACTCTTTGATTTAAAATCCACTTATCACTGAACTCATCGTGGACTTGCAGAAACAATAAAATATACTGATATCAGAAGTTGATTTATCAAAAACTTTTTTTTCTCGAATTATATAAAAAATAGTTTCAAAGTTTTTTCTCATTTTTGATAAATTATCAACCCCTGGAATATTAAATTAATATACGGGCAACGGTAGCAAATGCATCTGAAAGCATGTTGCCCACTTTATGGCCCTACTTTTCACAAATAATAAATGCTTCTCATTGTCTAATCAACATCCATCGTAGAGTAGAACGAAGCAGTAGTACGTATCATAAATATGAATTAAAATGAGTTTTGTCAAGCTCATAATCCTTTGTGTTGGCTGGAAAATTTGCGCTTCTTTTTTCGTCGTTGGGTAGAAAATGTGATAAATTGTTAATTGGACAAATTAGCATTAAAATATGACAAATGATATGGTCACGTTTTTATGTTGTTCATTTTATTACAGTTTTATCTCCCTGGAGATTGTGGTAGGTCAACAAACTGAAGGTTTGTGACTTGATTATATGAGTTTGTTGAATTAGGTTGATTTAATTACGGATCAGTTTTTATATTTTAAAACTTTACACGGATCTTTATGATAAACTAGAGTATTACCCGTGAAGGATCACAGGATTTGTTGCACAAAGTATCAAAGTTGATATTGTTTTTTGTTTTGTTTATAAAGTGTTAATCTGAAGCTTCAAAATTCTCAATTGTGGACTGGAGCTACCAGATTATGCCAAAATATGGAGCTTAGACCAACCCGTATTACAACATACAACTCAGTTTATAATCCCAAACAAAAATTTTTATTAAAATTTATGAATGTTTTTGGACTCAAATATCCACCTGGTCATGTCATTAGATGGAGCTGGACCAACCCGTTACGCACAAACAAACTTTTAATATCATCCCAAACAATTTAACTCAAGATACGGAAGCTGTATCTTCAACCGTTCTCGAGTTGTGGTTGTACCACCAGGAGGGGCACCTGGATAAAAAGTCCAAGTACTTCCAAAAATGATATACTTGGTTTTTTGAACGAATTGTGGGATTCTAAGACTTTACTAAAAAATTTGTCCAAAGCCACCAAGTCATGCTAATAGGTGGTGCTGGACCAACCCGTGACACAAAAACAAACTCAGCTTATTTTCCCAAACAATTTTTACCAAGACACGGAAGCTGTATCTTAAACCGTTTTCAAGTTCTGAAAGTACCACCAGATAGGGGCTCATGGATAAATAGTCTAAGTGCTAACAAAAATGATTTACTTGGTTTTCTGGACGAATCGTGAGATTATAAGGTTTTTTAAAAAAAAATTGTCCTGAGCCACCAGGTCATGTCACTAGCTGTTGGTGAACTTATTCATATGGATCAAATCGTCATCCTGAACACTTTTTCCTATATAACCAAAGCTCCAACTCATCTCAAACTCTCAGTATAAGGTGAAATATACTTGAAACATGTCTTGCTGCACCCTGGCTGGTGACCAGGTGGGTTGTGGAACTGGTCCAAAAATTATACAGATCAAATTCTGTGACATGGATGAACCTTTTGAGACTAAGATGCCCGTACATAAGTCGTAAGGTTTTCGAGCTATTAGAGCTCAGTTAGCGTTACGCAGAAATAAATATATAAATATATAAATAAACAAAACTTGCTCTTTATATTATGATAAATTAGAAACTATGTAGCACAAAAATCGTCGTGTACATTTTATGAATAATGATGAATTGGTTTTTATTTGAAAAGATCAACTTTAACAAGCTTCTCAATTATCAGAAGACATCATTATTTTCTTGAAACATAATCTGAAGAAGAAGGTTAAATCAACTAAAGTTTTAAAGATCCCGATTAAATTTTGTTCCCAGATTTTCTCGAATTACCATTTAAAATTGAAACAATGACAGAGTTTTCTCTTGCAAGAAAATATTTCAATTAGAAAGCATTCATTCTAGCTGCAATATGAAATTATTATGCGATCACCTGTGAATTCGACACCAAAAGAGTTTTATCGAAGAAAGTTTCAACGAGTTCAAGCTAACAGTATGGCAAAGTTTTCCCCAAGCAAAAGTTTTCCAAGTTTTCGACCACTATCTGTGCTATCCGCATTAATTTAATTAAAGAGCTTGAGCCAAAAACTTTTATTCGCACTCTCGCAACAATATCGCAAATATTCCAAAAATTTGAAACATTTTAGAAATATTGCAAAGCGTTGATAAATTCCGGGTTGAAAAACAATAACAATTTTAACCATTTTCTCACTCTTTATCAATTTTTTTGTTGAACTTAAACTTTTGCATATTTTTGTTGGTGTTTGGATGGTAAAATTTGAATACCAGTGGCAGACGAACTTTAAAAAGGCAGCAATATTTAAAAAAAAAACAAAACAAAATGATGCAAAGTCTGAATACATTTAAATAAATTTAAGTGTATTTAAGATGAGTATTTTCTTGAGTTTCAATTTTGAAAAAACCACTCTTGACTTCAATAGCAGTTCAGTAAGATCAAAATGATACTCGGTATTTCTTTATCTTATTATTTATATGCTTTTCATACAAAACATATCTCATAAACAAATTTCATTGATGTATAAAATTTAAGGACACAGAAAGTATGCAAAAACCAAGAAAAACAAACATAAAGTTTGCTAAAATTACGGAACGCAAAAAAACAAAAAAGTTGAATAATTGCAGATTGTTCGATAAGTAACCAGTCATTCGCAAATCGTTATGTACTGTACAGTCGATCCATTCATTCTTTTTGAGCTTAATCTGATAAAAAAGTTTCATTGACATATCTATCAGATTGTTTTCTACTTTCTAGACATTTCTGGAAAGCTGTTTATACTTTTTTGCTAACAGATTGGACGTTTCTTTCTTCTTTTTCCAGATTAAAAAATTTCTGTGGATCAATTGCTGACTCGGTGGTGTCAAAATCTAATCTACTGCACATTAGGTACCTTGCAGAAGCTTCAGCCATAAATTCAACATTCGAAATTTTATACACTGCATTTAGAGAGAAGCCAGCTGGAGGAGGTAAGGGATACTATGTTTTAGACAAATAGTGAGAGCAGGGTTGTTAAATGCTTTGAACTTTTTGATATTTTTTAATGAGAAGTTTTATGAAAAATTTATCAGAATTAATTTCTAACAAATCTCTAGTGTTGAAATTACTAAAACGAATCTTTAAAATTTCAGTTTGTACAGCAGATGAATATGATTGCGAGGATGCTACTTGCATTTCAAAAGATTTACGTTGCAACGGTCGCATAAATTGTCGCTTTCGCTGGGACGAGGATGAAAATGAATGCAAGGTACATAGCACTAATTTTCCTAGCAAACTTATTAAAAAAATTCCTTTCACGGATCTCATTCATTTCAGACAACGACTACGGGACACTCGGAGCACGTTGTTATCATTGTGGTGGTGTTCAGTTTGATACTGGGCAGCATGATGGTGGCGTTCTTTGTTAACTGTATGAGGAAAATCATACGTGACCATAAAATAATTCGAGTAAGTTTTTTACACGTGAAAAATGTTAAATTGGCATTATTTAATTACTTGGACCGGCGGGATGCAAAATAGCATAAAAATCCCTGCAAATACAAATAAAAATCGAACAAAAAGCACAGAAAAACTGAATAAACTGATAACTCACAAAAAGCTGAAACTTTGCTAGGGAAAGCTGATAAAATAGCGCGATTTTTATTTATTTATTCATGCTCATGTTTTATTTTACCCAAAAGCACAAATCATAACAAAACAAAAAAAAATATTGTGCAAACACTCTGATAAATAAGGGTTTGAGCTGGTGTTGCCCGATTAAATTTGATTTTTTGACAAATTGTCGTTTTATTAACTTTTTACAAAGTATTACAAAATACTACAAAGTGTTAGGGAAATTCCTGAGATATATGGCTTAAAAAGGATACCACAAAAAAGGATGAAAAATAAAAGGCTATTTTTCCCACTAAAAGTCATTGTAAAATTGTTGAGGTGTATCTATTGTCGTTGAGAAATCACGGAAAGAATTTCAATGTTGTTGAAAATCACGAATATTAAGTAGTAGCAGAAAATAAAGCATCAAGTTTGACCTGAAAAGAAATCACATCTTTTTATCCATTTATAAAACTCAACTAATAATCCACCAGTTGGTACCCTCCTCCAGAAAATATCCAAAGTTAACACATTCGTTATCACTATTTGGAACTTAATGGATTGCACGCAAAATATTCGAATTTATTCGAATGAATTATTGTTGGTTCGTAATAAAAAATTCAGCGTAGAGCAGGAAAGGAAGCTTTGGTGCCAATTTTACTGGTTTTTGTCGAATATTGTGCTTATTTATGTGACTCATTTTTTGTAAATTTATTCTGCTCTTTTAATGGGTACTCTTGTATAAACAACTGGGAAATCCAAAATACAAAATTATTTGTTTGAAATATTTTTTAAATACAAATTTTACTTTCAAACAACAGGAACATATCCGTCAGTCGCGAGAAAGCAAATTAGATGAGCTAGGCCGCCATTCAACCAAACTCACAAAATCTCGAGAAAACTTAGCGATGGCCACGCTAACAAAAATCCCACCACCATCGTTTGGGAATGACTCGCCGTCATCCATCGGAAACGTGATAGACAACAATCAACACTATTATCGTGAGCAGCAGATGCCGTCAAATGGTGCTAAAATTTTAGATAGTAAACATGATTTAAGTTTAAGAGATCAGGGGATTAATCATATTTTGAACTCAACATATGGCATCGAGGACGATGACCATCAAAGAGATGCGGAAATGTGCGACATGGCATGTCAGACAAGGTCAGTTTTATCATCTCGTTGCACATTTCTTCTAATTCGGAAGTAATAATTTTTTTCTTGAATCTTTGCAGAGAATCGCTCTTTCAGCCTGTTTTCAAGAACAAGGTGACTCAATCACCTTGCCCGATTCCTGGTGGTATACGCTTCTCCACATTTGGCTACGACTCAACTACGCCTTCGCCCCCACCACCACCATTGTCCCAAATCCCACCAGCGCCCAATCCACCGCTTGGCTCTTGTCCAACACACAACCAGAAGACAGGCACTTTGCCTCATCAAAAAGGCTCTCTAGGCCACCAGCATCATCACCATTATCATCACATACACAGTACAAATCCGGGCGCGGGCCAGCCGAAAAAACCAGAAATGAAAACGGCAACCACCACTATCGAAATGGAGGACTTTGATGACTCAGAGGACGACAAGCATAAAAAGTACATCATCAAAAAAGATGAGACGCAGCAGCGCTCATTCAGTGATATTAGGAAATCGGCACCCGATGTCATAATTATGACGTCATCACATTGACATTCATGTTGGCAATTAGATTTACGTTTCATATCAAACAAGCTGGGTGAAAGCTCCAATTATGTTCTAACTTTGGCCACTGCTCATAAAATAAATCTTTCTTTTGGGTAATTGGATGGTGCTGATTTTTTGGAAATGAAAACAATTTGTCCAAAATTGGTCCGATTTTTTTTTTTGTTGAACATTAATTTTTTCAATTTAAATTTTTCATCAATGTAATGTTTAATGGAAGCTGATTAAAAAAAAAGGATAATTATTCAGATCTCTTGATTATGATTCCAAAAAACCAGCATCACTAGGATAATCAAATTTTGAAACACATTTTTTGATAATAAATCATCGTGTTTTTTGACAAAAAGGCTTTTGAAACGCATCAAGCTTTTAAAAGTATGTATATTGAGCAAAATTTTTGGTCATGTATTTTAGGAAAAATTGATTTATGCTCAAAACAATATCACTTTATCGTCCTTCGTTCGAGTCCGGCAGCTGGTGTTTTGCTGTGCTGTATTGTTATTTGGTTTTTGGGGTAAAATTTAGAAAATATTGTAGATAATGCTTTGGAGATTTGTGTTTGATTTTAGCCACGTTATTTTGAATATGTTTTGTTGGAACACCATCTTTCAGACACAATCAGCACCCATTAATAAATAAATAAATGGAATTGAGGACCAAAGCAGCACATAATATGACACAGATTTAAATACATTTAATTCTGGAATGCGAGTATTTGGCCCTAGTAACTAAATGTTGAGGGTGTGTTTCTAATGTGAATATTGAATATACATTGAACCCACAGTATTTGGCTTCTAGGGCCTGAAGATTTTAACCAACCATCTGGAAAATTGTCCCAAAAAGGTCAAAGCTCCATACACGCGCTCCTCACAGCAATCCAGTTGTATTGAAAGCATAAACTATAGAAAAAAGTTAAATCCCAATTTAGTTCAATTGTTTTTCTTATAAATAATTCAAATAGTTAAAAATCTACATAAAACTTATTTGCTAGCACGTTAAGAATAAATTTAAAGAAATAAAACAACTGAAATTTGTATACTAGGAACTGTAGTTAGACTTTAAGCGAATAAACAAGGCATATTTGTAAAAAGACGTTCTCTGTACTTCTGTCTTTTGTAGTTTTGTTTCAATAATTTTTTGGTGAGAGACAGGCAGGGCTTATAAGCTCAATTTTGTGGAGCAAAGAGAATTGTATTTGAAAATTAGTAGAAACTTTTAAAGTCTCTAAACAATGTTTGGACAGAGTTTTAAAGGTATTTTTGGGAATTTAATGAAATTAAGCCAAAATTAGCATAAACTGTTTATTGTAAATACATTTTGAATTTTAAAAACTGTTCTTATTTACAAAGTTTTAATTAGTTTGCAAAAAAAGAAATATTAGGCAAATTTTGTTATTAAAAAAGTTTTTAAACTTTTTCTTTTCGAAGGAGATTTTTGTAGACGATATAAATCGGTTAAAAAATAAAAGGAGATAAATGACAAATAAAACATTGTTGGAAATTGAAAAGCAAAATTTTGATGTTTTTTTTTAAATTCTGTTAACAGGGAATCATAAAGTCTACAAAGTGTATTCACTCAAATTGATCAATTTCTCAATCCATTAATTTTTGACCTTTTCGGCAACAAATTTTTTCTTTCATTATTATCTTTGACAAAAGCTGCAAGACGGAAAATGGAGATCAAGTTATTTTAAGACCTTAATCCTTGAGATTTCTTCACTTTATTTAGTTCTCATGATATAATTGAATGATTTACAGTGATTTACGTTGAAAAGTTGAGTAATGGGGAAGATTTATCTTTGATCCTTCACTTCCTTATATAGAGTTTTATTGGATGGAGATGTGAATAATGGTAATAACCTTGTAGAGTTCTTAGAACCATATATTTCTGACGAAATTTTACTTTCCTTCAACGCTATTTTAGTTGCTGTACCCGACTACTCTCCAAATTTCAATTGATTCAAACCCCACTCAATATAACTTCACTGAAAACTTCTCATCAACAATTTTATTTCTTTCAATGCGAAAAAACCAAGAGTCGAAATTAATGTCAAATCTCTCAGCAAATAGATTTTTATGTAGAAAATTAAATTATTATCAAAGAATATCATGTTACGAGATTTCCTCGAAGGAAAATGCTAAATTATTCAGATTAATTTCCACCATGAACAATTTATTTGGTTTGTGGCGCATACTGAAATAATAATCATTCAAGCGTGTCAATCTTTAAGAGCCAAATTGAACTAAATTGAAATGTTTTATTTGAGCAAACAAGTAATTTTTAGCAAAATTGAATCTACATTATCTTGATGAATTCTCATAAATAAATTTTCTCTGAAATTGCTACCTGTCAGCAAGCAATTATTTGAAAGAAAAGAGTTCTTCATTTCAACTTTTTACATTTTTGCTATTGAAGTAAAAATTTCACATCTTTACATCTTTATTATTTTTGACATATGTTACATATTTAAAATGTTTTTGTCGGTTCATAAAAAACAGATAGGCATTTCATATCTACACATTGAATGATAAGGTTGTTGAAGGTGCCATTTAGGGTCTGAATGACTTCATGGAATTGTGTTCTTAACCTCCCTTGAACCGATATTGGTTGGTTATAACACTTAAGAAATTTTAGAATGGAAATGTGACACATAATAAATCGCAATTCTAAAATGAATTACTCACATTGTTACAATTTATATCGAATTTATATTCTTATATGTTAATACAAAAAACACGTTAAAAAACTAAAAAAATATTTTTTTGTTTGTGTTTTTATGGTAATTTTTCTATGCTAATAGCTAAATCAGTATATACAATGTATTTAATGATATAACTCTTGCATAATAACATACTTTGAAATATCTATGTATATATTAAAGATCCTAAATAGGAAAGTAATCGAAGTACAGAAAAAGTTTGGTTAAGTTTGCGTATGTCTGAGTCAAAAACGTTACTTTCCGGCGCGGTTACCTGGTCACTGACATAAAGAATTTTTAAAAGCCGCTCTAAACAGATCCCTGTTTTCATACAAAATCTATTTTGGCGGGAATTTGCGTATGATTATGTCAGAAAATAATTCAAATATGCAATCCATGCTTCGCTTACTTTCCTATTTAGGTTCTTTAGTATATATGATTAAAACTCATAATGTTCAAAAGTAATTTACATAATGATTAAAACATAATTTTTTTCACACTCGTTACAAAAAAAAAATATTATTTGCAATTAAAATTTTACATCGCAAAGAAGAACTTACATTATGCAGAAATCTTTTCATATTCTTGTAAAATCACATACGCTCTACGTGGTTTTTCTTCCATGCATCACTCAAATACTTTATTTAGAACTTTTGAAATATCCATCTTTTATTCAACATGCAGGCCAGGTTTGTGACTAAAATTGACTAAAATTGTGACTAGGAAACATAATGTTCATACAGGATATACTTTCGTACAAGAAAGCTTTTTGAGCTTCTAAAATTTTTTGATATGTTCCCAACTTTCAAAAGAAAAATTAAATTCATGCAGTACAGGAAGGAAAATGTAAATTTTCAAGAATTATTTTTTCACCATTTGAACTGATTGGAATCATCCATGCAAATTATTATCGATTTTCTGCTGGAAAAACTGAATATAATTCATTAACATTCATTATTATTCATCATTCAGCATTCAAGAAGATTGAATGGGTAAAATAATGGAACCATTTGCAGCTCAACTCAAACCTGCTGAAGTGCTCAATTTCACAATTTCTGAGTTTGCTCAAATTCACAATCAGTTGTTGAAATTTGAATAATGATTATTAAATATATTTTTATATGCAATTTGATAGTTTAATTATAATCAACTGTTGCACATCAGTTGTTCAATGAATATTTAATTGCTGCTTGTATTTACAATGAAAATCGATTGTTGAGTGATTTATAAGCGGATGCAAATTAACGACGGTGAGTTTTCAATTAAAACAGTTTGTTAAATTTTACTCATTTTGACTCATTTTATTGCAATATTTAACAACCACTTTAAAAAAATCAGACTAGCAATAATGATCTACACAATGTACAATAGTGTGGTCCATAATGCAAATTTGTTGAAATAGCCTGCTCCACCAGCCTAAAATAATTTTTGGGGCTAAAACAAAATACCCGTATTTTTTTATTATTTTTTTTGACCATTTGAAAGGGGTGCGCAAATTCGTTGAAGTTTTGAAATTGAGTTTTAAGACGACTACATCAAAACTTGGAAATATTTTACACTTTTGCTTATATTTTTCAAAAACCTTAGTTAATACCAACAAACTGTAAAAAAATTATTCAAAAAACATTTCAGACAAAAAAGATATGGAGAAATTTGTGAAATTTTTCTCCCATACAAAAATATCAAAATCTTACTTTTAAAGATAACTTTCAGATTAAAAAGTAAAATGTCGATAAAATACCTTTTAAAAAATAGTTAGCTCATTTATAAACCAAATGCAAAAAAGAGTTTGCCGATTTTCAAGTTCCCAAAAAAAGTTATAGTATCCGAAAGAGGACTATGTTTTCATAGATCGCTTGTTGTTGCTGTAATTTTAAAAAAATCATTTTGACCGATCAGGAAAATAAATGTTAACGGGAGTTGCTACGAAAAATTATGTATTAAGATTACTAACATTTTTGACACAGAAAAACAAAAATGACGAATGTCAATAAATCGCGCATATTCAAATTAAATAGTAAAAGTGTTATATAATACGAAATCTTAATATAATACAAAGAGAAAAAAAAATTTCCACTGAAACCACAAAAAGTGAGTTTTTTTGTTGAACTTAATTTTGAGATTAACGATAATATTATTAAAGAACTATAAAGAAAACATTTTTGACCATATAATTTGAATATTCGCGCCTTTTTGACATCCACCATTTTGTTTTTTCCTGGTCAAAAATGTTAGTAATCTTAATACATAATTTTTCGTAGCAACTCCCGTAAACATTTATTTTCCTGATCGGTCAAAATCATTTTTTTTAAATTACAGCAACAACAAGCGATCTATGAAAACATAGTCCTCTTTCGGATACTATAACTTTTTTTCGGAAACTTGAAAATCGGCAAACTCTTTTGCATTTGGTTTATAAATGAGTTAACTATTTTTTAAAAGGTATTTTATCGACATTTTACTTCTTAATCTGAAAGTTATCTTTAAAAGTAAGATTTTGATATTTTTGTATGGGAGAAAAATTTCACAAATTTCTCCATATCTTTTTTGTCTGATATTTTTTTTGAATAATTTTTTTACAGTTTGTTGGTATTAACTAAGGTTTTTGAAAAATATTAGCAAAAGTGTAAAATATTTCCAAGTTTTGATGTAGTCGTCTTAAAACTCAATTTCAAAACTTCAACGAATTTGCGCACCCCTTTCAAATGGTCAAAAAAAATACGGGTATTTTGTTTTAGCCCCAAAAATTATTTTAGGCTGGTGGAGCAGGATATTTCAACATTTTTGCTTTTACATACGTTTTGTGAACCACGCTAATGTACAATACACGTTCTTTTTTGAAAAATATGCAAATAAATTTTTAAAACGGAGGAAAACTTTAAATTTAAACAAAAATAAGCCGCATGCTTAAAACAGATCAATACCATATAGAACGTAACTTATTGAAGTGATTTACTACAAAATTCAGTAAGTGAAATATCATTTCAATATGAAAGCATTAATACTTTTCTGGTGAATGGTTTTCAATATAGATTCAATAATAAAATTAATTTCCAGTATATGTCAATCGATATAAATCTTATTATCCTCATTTCTGTATGAACTTGATGCACTAAGAATTTTTATATTGAAATCATAAATATGTTTTTATTGTATCATTTTAAATTGTAACAAAATTAACCAAAATTTGAGAATTATACCGTACTATAATATTATTATCACATTCCACAGTTTAATCAATTATAATCTTAAAATCAACAAAAGCTCAATTAAAATATCTGTAAATTGTTTTATAATTTCTTTAACAACATCTTGTCTTTTGCACAATAACAAACTTTTCTTGATTGCTTGAAAAAATATAGAGAAAGATTTCTTCGGAACAAAACTTCAAGTTTTTTAAATCTGGATATATGTCTTCATATATAGCTTCAAGATATTTACTGACAAGTTTCTTATAAGCTTTAATGAAGCTAAATCCAAGCTTAGTCAATACTATAAACTGTTTGTTGTGTGTGTTTTGATTGGGAAAATAGTATTTTTGAGTTTTCTATTATTTTGTACATCATGGATTATTTTTATGATGCTATTTCAAATATTTTGAATATTTCGCTTATTTTGATAAAAATCTGTAACAGCACAAATATTATTTGATCTTTTACAACTGTGCAAAATAAAAATCTATTGCTCTCAAAATAAGGATAAATATTTTGAAAGATTTCTCTTCACTGTTGTACAATATTTATTTACATAATTTATCAAACAAACATCGCAAATTTACAAAATAATTTTAGAAGACTTCCCTGTGAGCTATTTTATGGTTACTTTATTACTTCTCCGCAAAAACGGAGAAGTATTGTTTTCGTCCCAACATTTTCAGGGTTTTTCAACCTTATCAGATTTTTCATTTTAGTATTTGATGGTTTTGTGCTTAATTTTGTGGCAGTGAAATTGGAGAACCATCGAAATTCAATGAAACTTAAACGAAACAAACAAAACATAAAATGAAACAGATTTTTTTTATAATATAGATACAAAACTTGCAAACATTGTCGATTTAAATGAAATTGAATTCAACAAATGCAATCGTTGACTTTGATGTTTTTGAAAACTATCTATTGAATTGATAAAATTTTCTAACTGAAATCAAACTTCAATCTAATTTAATAAACAAAAACTTGCTGAGACCTCAGTGAAACAAACCAAACTGTTGTGGAATAACCTTTTATGCAAATTTATTTTGATGATATAGAAACAGATAAAGTTCATCTCAAAACGAGGAAAAGTACGTCTTCAGCTATAAAACTTGAAAATTTATTTTTGTTTGGATATTTCTCAGCATTTATTCTGCCATTGCAAACAATCGAAAAATACACAGACGCAGACCTATAAACAAAAACTTTATAGTAAAAATCACATTTCAGTTTATTTCTTTGCATCCCACAATGTCTGGCAAGTTTTGTATACGCAAATGAGTACACACATCCGATTTAATATACATACATTCACAGCGACTAGATAGATATTTGAGGATACACAATGTGAATTTAAATTTATGAAAAGTTTTTTTCATTTTCTTGAGAGTTTTCTTGATATTATGCATTTGCTAAAGTAGAAAAAAAAATTGTTTTGAACTTGTCTTTGTGCTCTTTTAGTCTAGAATTCTGTGAATTTAATGAACCTTTGTTATTATAATTATTTTGAACTAGCTTGTATGGTTAATTATTTTAATTACGGTATTTTAATTACAAGCTTTTTGGTCTTATTTTTGTGAAAACAAACAAATTATGTTTGATTGTGAATTTTTACAGTAATGTTAGAAACTTTCAGTTACGTCTAGGTTAACTAAATTTATCGAATGTAAATTGTACAAATAATGAAACTTTATCATTTAGAATGAATTAAAAAGACTTAAATAAAAATATACTCAACGAATAAAGCATCCTCAAAAAGTTCTATTCAAAACCTAATGTATCAAAACTTTATAAGTGAATTCACATGTTATATTGTGAAAACTTTGTGCATGAATGTCAGTTCTAAAAAATAAGTTTAGAGTTCAATCCGATCAGATGACCACCATTCATTCCCTTTAAATTTGATAAGTCTCCTTGCAAAATAAAGCTGAATAGAGAAGAATGCATTTCTGAAACTGAAAGAGTTTCTATGTTCGTTCCAAGTTTTCTATTCTACTTTGCTGTATAAAGTACAAACCCATTATTTTAATGTACCAGCTTTCAGTCTTATGGTTGGGCACTATGAAGAATTAGGTGAAAATATGGTTTCAATTGCAGTTTCATAGTATTTAACTGAAAGAATGATTTATAAGTTCATAGCGCAAAAAACCACACTTTGGTTTGGATTAATGATGGAACTTCTCTGTGTTGACATTATGAGAGGAGTTATGGAAAAGATACTTTGCTAAAAATAAATGAATAAAACTCTTGAAGTTGCATACATTTGATAGTTTATTAAATGTTTTTTAAGTTATTAAAACAATTCAGTTGTTGCATTTTACTTTTAATGATGTAAAATTGCATTAAATTATATTGTAATTGTTATGGAAGAGTGGATATACATTGCAATTTCCTGTAATTATGTTTATGATTTAAGTTACGAATATAAAAATGCTATAAAATAAATTAAAACTTTAATAAAACCTGATTCAAGCAAATCCTTTTTGAATGGAAAATTAATATATAGTCGAAGGATCGTATTAAAATTATTATTATCTGCTATGCGGAAAAATCTCTCTTGCGGACAATTTATTTGTTTTATGCTTCGAAATGGAACATTATGCAAACTGCATGATATTTAAAGTTCAAACGTCCTAACATATATCTAACACTTTATTTCTTTTTTATCTCCATTCTGCCTACTTTATTTTCTTTATTAATCGGCAGCAAATTATTTCCCAGCAATTCAACATTCAATTTATACTCACCGTATAAATAAAGTATCATTGACTATCATGTGGTTTTCATGGGAAGAGTTTGCCAAGGCAAATAAATTGTTAAAACCGACAAGAAACAAATGGAGCTGTAAAATTATATTTTATTTGCTGAAACTTATTTATCTTATGTATTTTTGTTTAAAAACAATCTATTTTAAATATTTATTTTTCATCATGTACATCAGAGGTGGATTCGCAGGCTGCTTGAATTTCAAATTATAGAAGGGTTCGGAAAGTCTGTTGCAGATTCTCAGCAAGCTTACATCTAACTATTTCTACCCAAAAATTCATAATCTGTCCGCAATAACCATTTTCAATTATTTGGTTGAATTTAAGTTATTTTAAATATCCTAACCAATACCAACTTAAAATAACTCTAGTTTTCCATTCCTGCATTGGCAAACATCCTACATTCTAGAAAGAAACATGAGCTATAAATTTTTAATCTCTTACTGAAGCATCCACGAGCGGTGACAGCAGGAATTTATAACATCGGTTTATTATTAATGTCGGAAGTAAAAATATTGAAATTTGCGATTGTGAAATCAACAATAACAATTTGCCCCACATTCTCTAATATCACATAAAACATGTAAGACAACGAAAATATTTGTTATTTGAAATGTTAGAATGGTTCTCTAAAAAAATGGGTTTTCAATGAAATGGCAAGAATTTATTGCTAAGGATTATTTCAACCATATCAGTTAACCTTTTAACAATCCAACGACACTTGAATTTTAAGATAATATTTTAAAGTCAAAGAGGTTGGTTATTTTGAAATCAAGTAGCGTATATTGAATGTGTATTTTTCAGGTCTTACATCGGTTAAATCAGGACGAGTTTATTTGAATTAGGAAAATGAAACTTGTTGACTATTGGATTATTTGCTCTTTTAGAAACTCAAAGCATCTCAAAGCTTTGATGTAAATTTGTGTTTACCCCTTTTTGAGAATAAATTTAATTATTTATACTGTCCAAAAATAAAAGACAATAAAAACCGTACATCAATGATGAATTCTCATCATGATATGACGTCAGTTAAATTAGAAACAAACAAACAGCGACGGTTAAAAATTCCATTGTCAATTAACCTGGTGAACCCAAATAAAATCGCAGTTGGAATGAAATAGTAACTGTGCCTGAAATCATTTCGCCAAGATAATAAATAGAACTGCTTGAACTTGGACAGATAACGGCACTTAATATAATTTTAACACATTTGTGTGGCACGAATGATGTTCAATCTCCTACCAGTTCAATTTGATTGAAATTATTGGTGTAAAAAATTATTCCATTATAGCTGGTTTTTCACGTAATTCTTTCGGTAGAACTATTTATCATGGGAAAATTGAGAATGCGAACAGTCAATAGCAATGTATGGCACAATCATAAAAAAGTTATGTGAATAAATGTGACCACAGTCAAGCAACGTTCATAAACAAGCAAACGGTTTTATGGCGGCGATAAAAAAGGAAACAATGTTCTGGAACTGTTTTGAACACTGAGACAAATAATTTTCTTGATAAAAGAATCTAACTATTAATTTTAAGAACAACAAATTTATTAACCATCAAACTGTTTTTGTATGGAAGCTTTTTGATTTGCTGAGATAGAACAACTTTTTTCAGTGACCTAATAACATATATTTCCATATACAGAAAGCCCTAACATATCATGAAAGAGCTTCAACGTTAAATCGGATTTATTCTGTATGAACTTTTTACGATTCTGATGAAATTCAGAAGGAATGGCTCTAATGTATGTAAAATTATGTTAACACACTAGTAAAAAGTAGGTTAGAGCGAGTTTTCAAAGCTAATTCCCTGAAAAAAAATATTCTATTAAACTTTTATAATACGTTGCAATAGTTTTTTTGTTCAATCAATAAATAAACCATGTTGGAAGAAAATGAATTTGTTTCAAAAAAAAAACTATGCGAAACTGGAAAACTTTTTATTACATTCGATTTAATATTATTTTTGCATTTAGGAAAATAGACTGCATTTCAGATTTGGGGGAGGTTCAATAATAGTAAAGTATTATATATACGAGCCAGTTCTCTATAACTCGTAGGCAAAGTTCTGTATTATGTAATGAGAGTTGAATGTATTCTCATTATAACTTTATGATAATATTTAAATCTAACTTCATCAAAATTATTATTTAGGTGATCTCTAATAAAAGGAATACACTCAATATAGAATGCAAAATTTATATTTCCATGAACAATAAATAGCTTTTTGAAACATTCTTGCTAAGCTTGACATGCATGAGTAAACATTTAGTCAGGACTCGAAAAAACTAGAATAAACGATCTCACATGGCCAAAAACTGAAGTACTGGAAAGAAGAGCCAAAGAATAAATGAAAATCTTATTTATGGACTAAAGTTTCCCTGCAAACGCAAATTTATGTAGCCATGAATCACATTGCAAATTCATTGATTTCGGAAAGTATTGGAGCAGTATTGAAGTCGCCCTTCGTAATTACGGTATTTGGTCAATGTATGTTTTTAGGATTAACGCAATATTTTTTGTTATTCGGACCTATTTTACCGTTAATTTATTGATTTTAAGAGTCGATAGATTCTCAGATTTCAATGAATTTGAATAAAGGTATATTCTTATCAAAATATATACTAGCAAGTAATATTGTTGCTAATATCCATAAAACGACCAACACCTGATTAAATCTCGCTCATAAAAGAAAATACATCCCACAACCAAAATTGTTTGGCATTAATAATGTTTTAAGAGAACTTAATAATATATGAGCTAATGTTGGACTCACAGTATCGGTTTTTGAATTCACACGTGTAATATGTTGTAGCAACAAGTGAAATTATTGCAAATTGAGTGCTAGTTGAAATTTTCGGAGCTTTGATATAAATTTAAGATTTTGCTTTTCTATGATTATTATTATTAATATTTATAAAATCAAGATAAAGTAATCAAAAGTATTCAACAATAACAGGTCTTGTAAATTATATAATTTTTTTTAAGAAAGCAAACAATTGTTTGTATGCAATGTGAATATAAATATTGCTGCAAAAAAAAAACACAATAAATATGCGGGTTTATTTGATTTAATCTTGAAATAAACATTAATTTTATTGTTCATTTGAACCATTTTTCTGACTAATAACCCAATTGGTACTTAATTTTTGATGATGGAACTGTAATAAAAGAAGGGTTATATGTTGTTGTTTATGGCCTAGTTCAGATTTATGCCCGGAAATAAATCCTCGCATAAACTTGGATGTTTTGCAATAAAAATGTTGAAAAATCGCGTCTTGATCTAGCCTCTCAAATTTTCCATCTGGTCAATATTGTTGGAAATCAGATTTAATATACTCGTACATGTAAGTGTAAGTATGTATCCGTTAAAATGGTTAGAACATCACAAATCTGTATATTATCACGTTGTTTATGATTTTCTTCCATAACATAACAATAAAAGTAAGCTCAAACATTATATCCGTATCTTTATAGGAATGATAACATATTGTTCATTATTATTCTCTGAAAATGGACAAATGCTATTCGATAAATTTACAGAATCCTTTTGAAATGAACCAAGATTTTAGAAAGTCGGTTCACACGCAAGCAAACAAATCATAAACAAACTTAATTTCAGATGAATTAGATTTGATTCATTTTTGTTTTTCCTTAATCTCAAAGTAATGTTTATAGTCAGAAGTAAAACCGAAAATTGCAAACAATCTTTTGGTAAGTAGTTGTCGTCGAGGATAAGTTTTGTGGACTGAAACTACCCTTATAGCATTAGGAAAACAACTTGATATAAAAACTTTATTGAGGCTTCTTGGTATGGTCTTCCCAAGTGAAAATGAGCTGTGTGCCTCCAGTATTAAAACACACAGCTTATACATCAAAATACTACAAAACACTGTTGATAATGGCAAGTTTCAGTGTGAAATACATAAATTCTCAATTAGCAAATGTATTTTGTTGTGTGAAAAAACACTTTATAACACTGCTAAGAATGTCACACATATGTTCTGTATTTTGATCAGTATTTTGCAGTGTTGTAGACACTAAAATATACATTGTAAAACACATTGATTTTATCAAGATCTTTTAGTAAAATGATCAAATCATTTAAAACTCAGTAAATAAATATGATTTAATAAGAAATTATCTACAAAAGTTGAATTCTAAAATTTTTATTGGAGAAAAAGTATTTTAAATGTATGTAAGACTTTAAATTATATTCCTATATTCAAATAAATTGAATTGACACAGTTTACACTACAATAAAAGATAAAAATTGGAAAAGCCCGGTTCTTTAGCAGGCATTTTGACAATATTAGAACTGAGATCCATTCGGAAATATGGAATCGAAACAAAAACAGAGCGCCGCGCGGGAATATTAATCATTATTGCTGATAGTTTTGTTGAATCGAAGCCCTTTGATTGAAATTCTGGTTTTACCACTATTAAGTCATAATCTTGAGCACCAACTACAGTATAATTACATTTTTTATAAACACTGCCTTATTCAAATTGATGTAATTGCAAAAAATTACAAAATATCAGAACATTTGTATGACAAGTACTGAAAGCACCACACCGATCACATATACCAGCCTTTCTACTTTACGCATGGTCAAGAAAAGCTTATTTTGGAAATTTGTGCTAAATCGAAATTATGCAGTTGCCTGGAGCGTCAATAAAAATTTGACATTTTGTAATTTTTGAAATTAAACCACTTGGTCATGGGTTAATATTTTCGGAAAATCTTTTGAAATTGATTGTTTTCAGGTAAATACAATATTTTGCATGATTAAAAATTTTGAGAGTTTCTCGGTTAAACAAAATTTTTTGTTTGAAAAATATATCGTTTGTACTTAAGCTACTAGATGGAACTCTTAAAACACAAATCAAATGAAAAGGCCCAAAAGTTTTTTTGATTAGTTCAGGACTTACAAGGTGGAAGCGACAAAATGCGGCAAAAACTGATAACAGGGTGTCGGGCACCAATATTTATTCATTTTCAGTGCATTTTGAAAGCTTTTTTGTTTTTTGGGTGAATACAACTTTTTTTTTCGAAGTAAAAAGAACTTTAAAGCGGTCCACACACTATGAAAGTAAATCACTGAAAGTTTTTACTTTTTTCAACTTCTTAACATTTTCCCGTTGAAGAATTTTTTTCAAAAAATAGTCAAAATTTGCGTATTCAATAGACAAATAAGAATTTAAAAGAAAATTTGGAAAATATACAGAAAAAACTCTACTTTCACTCAACTTTCAGTCAATTTCAGAAGTTTACTGAAAGTTGAGTGAAAGTAGAGTTTTTCTCTTAGAAATTCCAAATTTTCTTTTGAATTCATATTTGTTTTTTTAATACGCAAATTTTTACTATTTTTTGAAAAAATGCATTTTAATCCAATTTAATCTAATTTTCAAAAAAAAATAAATTTATAAAATACTTCATTAAATTCAAACCAAAACTTCCAATTTTCGACAAACTTGTTCAAAACTTGTTTAAAAAAATTTCAACTAATTTCTACCAAAATTCATAATTTTGCCAAGAAAAATATTTTATACTGATTCAGAGTAGGTTTTCGATTTCAACAAGAAAATTGTTGGATAATGGTTTAAAATGATCATCTTTCGTCTCATATAAAACTCATATAAACCTCAAATAAAACGCAGAGAATCAAATAAAGAATAAAATACCGATCAAATATGATCAAAACCTTGATCCGAAGATAAATATTGAATAGAATTTGGATCTTTCTTAAATTAAATATTAATATAATGTAAAATCAAAAACTGCAAAATGTAATCACAAGATTGAAAATAAAAAAATTCAAAAGTTAACTTTATATGAAAAATTTATCTTTTCGAACTAAACTTTTTCAGTGAGCATTTTTTAAATTTATTAATTAAATTTATTTACATTAAATTTATTTTATTTCAAGTTCAACCTAAGCATGTGACTTTACAATAAAATATTTCCTTCACCCAGCAGTACCAGCCGCGCGCACCAGCAACATCAAGTTCGATTCTTCACTTCCCCCTATAAAATGCAGATTTGTTTTAAGTTCAATTCCTACATACAAAAATTTCTTTTTTGCCAAATACATCAAAATACTGCTCAAAATATATCAAAATTAACACATCAAAACACTGTTCAAAATGCAGTAAATTACACATATGAACAGTGTTCCGAGCAGTATTAAGCTGTGTTAAATAATACTATACATTCCATAATTTCGTGATATTTTTATGTGTTATTGCCATGTATTATGAGCTGTATTATTTCAACATATTTTCACATGGGTTTGCCACATTCGATTTTCCAAGTCATTGCCATAAACTAGCTTAAACAACTCTAACCCTTCTGTAAGCTTATAAAACTTATGTGAATAAATATTTGGTTTCATATTTCAAAGTAGAGAATATCAGAATTAGTATCACAGATGCGACATATTGTTGCTTTTTTCTAAAATATAGCAGTTAGAGTAAATTTTAAAATTATTAAAATCACTTAGCCCGATTGCTTTTGAAACCAATGACAAAATTATTTTGATGCATATTCGTATATTTAAAGTTTCATTTGTTTTGAATTATGCAAATGTAGAAAAAGTTTGTGAATATAATCAGTGTTCTCTTAATTGAAGTGTTCTCTTTTTTGGATCAAATGATAAATAAATATTAATAGTTCGTATTTTCTAGCATTAAAGATAATTATTATTTTGATAATTGATGATAAATTTTGAACTATTCAAACAGTTTCAACAACAGTATAAGTTATTCGTGAAAGTTTCTAAATCAATACCAAATAAAAAACTCATTTGAAATTCAAACAGCAAAGCTCCCACTTTTAATTGAGGATCTGAATTCAAACAATGGATCAATTTTAATGTTTTATTGCAAAAATCACAATTGTTTTTAAAGCAAAATTGTTCAAACGGTTTTTTGGTGTGGAGTGCCAGGCCCGGATATTTTTGTGTGCTTACCGAAAATACGGTAATTTGTTAATTGTGGATCGTTTGGAAGAGCTGTTTGCATTTTAGTGCGGGATTAGAATTTCAAATTTAGTCGCTCTTTGAATCGATTTGGCGCAGGGGATAGAATTAATTATTTTTCAGAAAATAAAAAATATAGAAAATTGGAGAAATCGTATTTTATTTGAAGATATTTTTGCAATAAAAACAAATTTTTAACTATAAAAGGGAAGTTTTATTTTTAAAATATTTGTTTAAAATTTTGGTACATTTTTTATATTTCTTTTTTTTCACATTGTCTGGTTAATTTTTGCAAGAGTTTTAGCTTTTGCTATTTCAAACTTTTGATAAAAATAATTTTTATGACTTTTCTAAAATAGAACACTTTTTGTGACTTTTTAAAAATTTTCAATGACTTCCAAACAAAATAATAAAGATTCAGCGCAGAATTGCTCTACCCGCTGGTCCACATAACGATATTAGTTTAAGATTCCAAAAATTTTATAAAATCACCAAAAAACTATAACTTTTTGCCCTATCATTTGAAAACCATAATACTTCTATGCGTAAAACTTTGCTTAATAATGATCCTCAATGACTTGCAAAGATATTAATGAAGATCCAGCGCAGAATTGATCCACCCGCTGGTCCACAAACTTAAATGAATCCCAAAAAGTCGGCGAACTTTCATTAAAAATTATATTTTTTGCAACAGGAACTTAAAATGTAACAAAACCACCTATAAATTTGCTCCTGGATAATAACAGGATGGTTGCACTACACCTAATATACTAAAGTATGATCACCAGCCGTAAATAACTCTTCCCCAACTCACAGAACATTCATAAAAAAAACATATCTTGGATAATCTCAGAAACGATACTTTATAATCAAAATCTGGCAAACGAAGCACATTCACTCGATCACAGTACATTCAGTCATCCACTTAAACAATATTTATTTAGAAGAAAACACTCAGTGACATCAAACATATTAATTAAGGCATAAACACGACATTAACAACAATTTGGAAATATTTCGAATAACATATATCTGATATTTCTGAAAATGTTTGATTGGATCACTTTATTCAATCTTTAACCCCTCGCATATTGATATACTATTTTTCGTATATCTTATTTGAGACAAATCAACCGTTGATGAAATGTTTCTTTAACATCAATATAATTTAATTAAATATCATAAAGCATATTTTACACAAGGTATTTTAAGTTTATAAGTTTTCGATTTTTTAATCGTGTTTTATTAATCATATCATATGCTTAAGCTCTTCTAAGAGCTTCAAGGGTTAAAATTATGTTAAATCTTTAAAAACATTGATAATAAAAATAATTTAAAATATTTATGACTTATATGCATTGAGTCGCATAAAACAGATTATTTTTTTAAAGTTAATTCTCAGAATAAGAATAAGGTTTATTAATCAAGATCAAATACATACAAATCGAGAAAGTAAATGTCTAACTCATTATTGAAATCCTCACTAAATTATTCAAAAAGTTTGTTTAACATTAAGAACTTCATGACATAGATTGCAAAGAAGCAAATATTTATTTATGTTAAATTTTTAAATCAAACTTACAGAATTTATCATCAGTCAGTAGATGAAGGGTGACATTTTTGTTTTTAAACTCTTTATGTGAGCTACTTGGATAGTGCTGAGAAGACTGTAAAATATGCAAGCAAATCATATTGTAATTTATTCAAAAAATCTAAATCGTGAAACTTTTTTCGAAGTATCTTGATAACTTTTTTATAGGTTACAAGCTTTATTTGATGATTGTTCATTTTATTTTTACAAGTGCAGATTAATATTCACAACAAGTTTAAGTTTTAGTTTAGTTTATCAAAAAGGTAAGTGTTTTTAAAGCCAAGTCGATTTTGTATAGTGAGTTGATTATTGATTCATCCAAGACAACTATAGATTCTATTTTATACTAAAATATATTTTTGGTTGTGCATGCTAACTTAACAATTATAAAAATGTAGTGCCATCTGTTTTTTATATAAATATATACAAAATTTAATGTACCCTTACATTTATTAAGCAACATAAATATTCTTAATATATTTGCACTAGAGTATTACCCGTGAAGGATCACAGGATTTGTTGCACAAAGTATCAAAGTCGTTATTGTTTTCTTTTTGGTTTATTTCAATGGATGGAGCTTAGAATTATAAAATCAAATTATAAAGTGTTAATCTGAAGCTTCAAAATTCTCAATTGTGGACTGGAGCTACCAGATCATGCCAAAATATGGAGCTTAGACCAACCCGTATTACAAAATACAACTCTGTTTATAATTCCGAACAAAAATGAAAATAAAAATTTTAATTTATGAATGTTTAGACTCAGAAAGCCACCAGGTCATGCTATTAGATGGAGCTGGACCAACCCGTGATACTCTAACAAAGTCAGCTTATCATCCCAAACAATTATCCTTAATACACAAAAACTGTATATTAAGCTGTTCTCGAGTTCTGAAAGTAGCACCAGGTAGTGGCTTATGTATAAATAGTCCAAGTGCTTGCAGAAATAATTTACTTGGCTTTCTGGATTAATTGTGGGATTCTAAGACTTTTCTAAAAAATTAGTCCAAAGTCACCAGGTCATGTCATTAGATGGAGCTGGACCAGCCCGTTATGCACAAACAAACTTTGAATATCATCCCAAACAATTTAACTCGAGATACGGAAGCTGTATCTTCAGCCGTTCTCGAGTTGCGGTTGTACCACCAGGTAGTGGCACCTGGATAAAAAGTCCATGTAACCCCAAAAATGATATACTTGGTTTTCTGGACAAATCGTGGGATTCTAAGATTTTTTCAAAAAAAGTCATCTAAAGCCACCAGGTCATGCTAATAGGTGGTGCTGCACCAACCCGTGACATAAAAACAAACTTAGCTTATCAGCCCGAACAATTTTTCCAAAGACACAGAAGCTGTATCTTAAACAGTTTTCAAGTTTTGAAAGTACCACCAGGTAGGATCACATGGATAAATAGTCCAAGTGCTTGCAAAAAAGATTCAATTGGTTTTCTGGACGAATCGTGAGATTATAAGGTTTTTTCAAAAAAAATTGTCCTTAGCCACCAGGTCATGCCACCAGCTGCTGGTGAACTCATTCATATGGACCAACTTGTGACTTTGAACATTTTTTCCCATGAAACCAAAACTCCAACTCAACCCAAACTCTCTGTATAGGGTGAAATATACTTGAAACATGTCTTGCTGCACCCTGGTTGGTGACCAGGAGGGTTGTGAAACTGGTCCAAAAATTATACAGATCAAATTCTGTGACATGAATGAACCATTTGAGACTAAGATGCCCATACATAAGTCTTAAGGGTTTCGAGCTATTAGAGCTCAGTTAGCGTTACGCAGAAATAAATATATAAATATATAAATAAACAAAACTTGCTCTTTATATTATGTAATACATTTTTAATAGCCCACATACTTGATAAAACATTGTGTTAATTAAAACACAAGCCCATTGCAAGCAATTAAGCTGATTATAATACATAAACAAATGAAAAAGGTTTCAACCTCATAAGCTTTGTGTATTTTGTAGTGGTTTTGTGTTAACTTTGTGCTTTTGAAAGTTCTTTCGACTGCTTTCACATTTCATGTTATTAAATGTTTTTTATAAATGTTTTATATATGTTTTCGTGTTCATTATTTCCTGATTCAGCTGGAAAAGTGTTGGAAACTCATCTGAAAAATAGAAATTTGCTTAAAGGTGAATAACATAATAAAACAATATGTACAATCGAAAAAATCTTTTCCCACAATTCCATGTTAGTTGCTTAATAACCTTAAAAAGAATAAAAGCAATAAATTCCATCTGCTCCGGCTAAATGTTTTATCGTCTTGAAATATTTGCCAAATCTGGATTGTAGAATTTTACGGACAAGCCAGCAACAATCCTCGGTATGTTTCAAGTATTTCTTGATTCTAGAAAAATGTTTGAAATTACTGATTAAAATATAAATAAAGAAATACCAGCGAAACTCTCAGAAACTGGGATTCTCAAGCCACTGATTTCTCCACGAATTGGCTAAACTCAGGCTTAAGTTGTTTCTGATTACATTTTTCAAGCAAATTAAAGATTTTGCCGAAAGTTTTTGTGGCTTTGTAATGTTAGTAATTCTGTAATGTGGTTTTAATCGCTTTTGTGATAATATTTTTAAGTAGCACAGATTTTCTTGGAGAATTTATTTTTGAAGAAATTCTTTGGTATTAAGACTAGACGAGCGTAATGAATTGTTTGAAAAGCATAAGAAGGAAATTTGAATTTCCTTGAGAATATTATAGGTACTTAACAATTTTATTGGGTTTGATGGTTTAAAATTGTTTTTGTAAAAATCAGTGAAAGTTTGTTTCTACTGTCGGATTTAAAAATATCGCAGAATTTACCTACTTGTTTACTTTTCTTCTTCTAAAATTTTTTT
Organism: Parochlus steinenii; assembly: GCA_038502155.1. Lineage (NCBI taxonomy): Eukaryota > Metazoa > Arthropoda > Insecta > Diptera > Chironomidae > Parochlus > Parochlus steinenii. Next base: position 5,395,459 of record JAXCIN010000054.1, read on the forward strand.
AAAAAGTAGAAACTGCTATAAATTTTAGAAACTTCGTTGTCACAATGCAACAATGATTGGAAAAACAATATTAATTTACGATTAATTCAGTTTAAAAAAGTCAGAAATTCTACAAACTAGATCCAACAAGCGAAATCAATTTGTATAAAAATTGTGATGAGCTCTTGATTTTTATCTGCAATGTTGCTATATATTCCTACGTATTTTAGCTTTATTTTATCCTCGGAAATTTCTGTCAAATTCAGCAAAGCTTTGAATGCATTTTATTTGAAAACTTTTTATGAAACATTTAAAAACTTGTTTTATGATAATCTCAGAAACGGTTTCGAGAATCGTAACGCTCCACAAGAATCTCAAAAAATCTGTAAATAAATCGAATTTCTGGATCATTACAAAAGACTTACTGAATTTTCGATATAAGTCCACTTGATTGCTGAAAAGCTCTCAAAAGTCCTTAACGTTTTTGTGTTTTTGCATTGAAATTGATATTCAAATAGAAAATGTTTTATGCTTGAACTGAGTGGAACTTATTGTATTAAGAGCATAAAAAATTTTACTACGTTTTTGTTTGTTCAAAAAGGTTGAAATAAGTTAGTAAAGTTTTTATGATTATTAAATGTATTGATATCTGATTTTGATTTTGCTTATACAGATGTGAGTTTACACAGAAAAATCAGATTCAATAAAAATTTCAAATTACTCTTTTTCTACTGGCTTTACTTGGAGTTCTTTTCAATTCAGTTTGAATATGCATGAATTTTACCACGCACATTCATTTTGTAAAAATAAATATAAAAACATGAAATTAAAAAAAGTTTCATTGAAAATATGTGTGGCACAGAAACCACCAAACATGTCAAAAATAATATTTTACACTTTATTCGTACGTATCTTAACTAAAAGCGTTCAAACCAATAAAATTGTTAAAAGGTTTATATACGAAGTTTGGAGCGGAAAATGGTGTCGCAAAAATAAAATTTGCGAATATTTAAAATTTTATATTTAAGTACTGCGTACCGTAATTTAAATTTAATTTATAGTACCCTCCTCATATTAATATATCCATGAATTATTGAAGTCTATTTTAATGCTACACATTAAAGGAAGCGTGATATATTTATGATCATGAAAATTCCCATATGAACTTAAAATTTGCAAACACAGCATTCAATAAAGGGATTACTTTATGTAATGAAAAATTGTGCTAAAGTATTAACATAGAGTATTAATTTGAATTATCGCCAGTTGAAACATTACATACAAACAATTAAGTTGATATTCAACTACTTGGTATGGTATAACATTTTTTGTTGAATCTTGAATGAACAAACTACTAGCCCAATTACCAATTACCAATTCACAAATAAAATATAAATCATAATAATAAAATATTAATAAAAAATATGTATAAGAAAATTTAGGTTTATTCTTTTTAAATATATTATTAAGCCATATAGAATATAAAAATGTAAAGCATTTACTTTTTGTGATCAAACATATTAGAATTTTGTTTGACTTAAAAAACTTATGATATTATAAAAGAGTCACAAATAATTAAAATATACAACTGGTAATAATAGTAAAGATCATCTTTTACATATAATAATAAGTAGAGATTTTGGGGAATTGTTTGCAAAAATTAAAATTGTAGACCAGAAATTGTATAAACTAGTTAGTTTTAAGGGTTTTGTCAAACCCCGCATTTTCTGTTTATTACGTATTATGAATATATGATAAGAAAATGATGCTACAAGAATAAAAATGACCTATAGTTTATTTTGTTGAGGGATTAAAAGTTTACTAACAATTATAAATTACAATCTGTAATCCAAAAATAATTAAATGATTCTGCTGTACGTAATAGATTGTAATGCAATAATTTCCAAAAATTTCAATAATATATTTGATGTGTGTCGTTGCAAAACTTTTTAATAAAACATGATACATGAAGTTCGTAAATGTTTTTAATTAGCACAAAACGTCAAAAAAAATTTAAATTGAATCTTGGAAAAAATCTGAAAAATTATAAAATCTTTTTGAACTTTTATTACTTATTATAGCACTTTATAATGTGAACATCTGAAAATCTTCACCAAAATCAGACCACTTAGAATTCTCACTTTTGATGAAACTTTACAATGGTTCACATTATAAGTAAAGTGCTACAATGTTTTGCAACGCTTCCGAACGTTTTGTTTTGTCTTTGACAATAAAAATCAAATCTAATATGATTGATGTGAATTTGTGAACTGATTAATTCACAATTTGCTCAAGCGCAAAATAATATGTACTGAAAGGATTGAAAGCTAAGTTGTAAAGCAGTACAATTTCAATCCAATACGAATATTTATCGAATCATTGGGTTTCAATTTAATTTCAGATTCAAAACGGAATCAAATATAAATCAAAATTGGAATGTATATGTCATACAAATATGTTGAATAGAAAGTCATAAAATAATGCTTTATGGTGTTATGTTCACACCGATTTTGATTGATCATCCGTCAAAAGAATCGTTTACGATTTCTATGTGAATTTTAATAAATTATAATAAAAATATATTTGCTCACACCGATTCTCACTATACAAATCATAAACTATTCTATCCAATATAATTCCTAAACTCTTGCTCAAGCCGTCTAAACTTTTAATTGAATTGCAAAGCTTTACATAACAAAACTAAGAATATTTGTGAAACAAAAGAAAACTTTTCACGTGACTGCATGCCAATAAGTCTAAAATAAAGTTCTTAAGAAATTTGTGTACACTTTTAGAGTTCAAAACTTATCCTGACACTATTTTATATGCCAACGAAATATACTTCATCCATAAACTAAAAACTGTTAAACGTATTCTACATTTGCAAGAACTTCGTTGAACTATTTTGATTGTTTTAAAGAAATTGCTTACGGATTAGGACATTAAAAAGTATAGTTTTTAAAAAAAATAATGATTGATTCACTGTAAAATTGTTTTTCTAAAGTAAAAGACCATTGAGGAAATTAAATTTTTCTAATGCAATAACTTCACTGGCCATTTTATATTATATGATATGAAAATAGTTTATTATGGACTTCATGAAAGGAAATGAGATTTTAGAGTATCTTTATAAAAATATTCCTACTAAACTTTATGGGAATTCATATTGCTATAGATCGATGCATTGGTATGTTACGCTTTTAGTAAAAAACGAAAATCAAATGTGCAAGCTTTGTTGAGATATCAATTTGACATCCGAATTTCAAATATGCTTAATATGTTGTATTTTGTTACATGCAGGCACTATTAGGGATAGAATTTTCAAGAATGCATTTTATGTATTTTTCAGGAATAAATTTCTACTTTATAACTTAATAACTTTATAAAAAGAACTTAATAAATAAATGAAGCATTTATCAAAATTCAAAATAATACAATAAAACCTTGAACATTGTTCATGTGGCGATTCACGCTTAAATTGTTGTAACATTTCAATGATTTATATATAATACAGAAACTCATAATATAAAATTTTTTGATTTATTTTAATAAAGATGGTACCATTCTGAATTCTGAAAACAAATACTATTGAATCAAAAGTTAGTACATTCATTATTTTTACATTGAAATGTGTTCTTTTGCAACACAATATAATTAAAAACTGAACCAAAATCATTTCCACGACTGAAATACAGAGTCTTTTGGTAACTTATTGCCATGCTAGACACGAACACCGAAGGCCTTTTAGGTTTTGCTTGACTAAACCGCTCTGCTGTTTTTCATTGTAACCATTCACACAATTACACAATAACATCAATATTCCTCTCAGATATCAATTGAACAGTATTTTTCAAATCAAATCAGAAGATAGTCTTGAAAATATATTTGCCAGCAGAAAAACAAAAACTTTGGAAATCGATGCAGTATCTAAATGAAGTTACATTAGCTATGAAACTTTGTGGGAACAACGCATGTGTTTTATGCCTTTAAAATGTATCTTTACATTGTTTGACCTTCAAATAAACATTCATTGTGCATTTGCATTTTGAATTTGATTTATTTAAAGTTTTTAAAAAATACAATATATGCATTTCCAAATGTATTTTACAGTAAAATAAGTTTCTCAGGATATATAACCATGCACCCAAAAAACAGAACGCTTACACTTGTTACAAAAGTAGATTAGATTTGTATGCTGTATAACTAGACATGACACAAGAGTAAATTTAAGCTTGTCACATGCCTTAATTAGTTTTAAGACAAAATTATCCAAATTTATCGGTGTAAATTATTTAAACAGGTTTAATTCTCCAGTTTTTTAACTATTTTTTTGCCACTTTAAATATTTTTTGAGATTCAATCGCATTTTATTATTATAGTGGCAGCAATTTTGAATTTTTACGTTGAGCGGAACTTTTATTTCAATCAAAAATACTTTTTAAAAGGGTTGTTGATAAATTTGGTTACATTGTTTTCTATCATTGTTTCGAATCTCATTCATTGCTTTTACACATTTAACAAGAAATCTTAAAAATATAATAAAATTTTAAAAAGGGTGAGTAAAATTATGCTAACTAAATGTTTCAGATGTTAGCACATCAAAATAAATAGAATGTGAATCGTCGAATATCAAAGTGACAGACAAAGTGATTTAAACTTTCGACCAAACAGCATTTTCATGAAAAACGGGGTTTTGATGAAAACTCGAGTTTATATAGCATTAAAATGAAAATTTTCCATATAAATTCATTTTATATCTTATTTAAGAATTTTTTGCTGTTAGCTGAATATTTTTTGTTATTACATAATATAAAGAGCAAGTTCTGTTTATTTATATATTTGTGTCTGCGTAACGCTAACTGAGCTCTAATAGCTCAAAAACCTGAAGACTTATGTACGGGCATCTTAGTCTCAAAAGGTTTATCCATATCACAGAATTTGATCTGTATGATTTTTGGACCAGTTCCACAACCCTCCTGGTCACCAGCCAGGGTGCAGCAAGACATGTTTCAAGTATATTTCACCTTATACTGAGAGTTTGGGTTAAGTTGGAGTTTTGGTTTCATGAGAAAAAAAGATTAACGAGCTGGTCCATAAAAATGAGTTCACCAACAGCTGGTTGACCTGGTGGCTTTGGACGACTTTTTTGAAAAAGTCATAGAATCCCACAATTCATCCAAAAACCAAGAAAACAATTTTTTTGAAGGTATCCAAGTGCCACAACCTGGTGGTACTACCAGAACTCAAGAACGGCAGATGATACAGCTTCCGTGTCTTTGCAAAAATTGTTCGGAATAATAAGCTGAGTTTGTTTTATGTCACGGGTTGGTCCAACCATCAATTAGCATGACCTGGTGGCCTTAGATGACTTTTTTTTTTTTAAATCTTAGAAAAATTTGTCTGAAAACCAAGTATATCATTTTTGGAAGTACTTGGACTTTTTATCCAGGTGCCACTACCTGGTGGTACATCTTTCAACAACTCGAGAACGGCTGAAGATACAGCTTTCGTATCTCGAGTTAAATTTTGGGATGATATTCAAAGTTTGTTTGTGCATAGCGGGTTGGTTCAGCTCCATCTAATGGCATGACCTGCTGGCTTTGCACTAATTTTTTAAAATAAATTCGTTCAGAAAACCATTATATCACTACCTGATGCTAACTTTCAGAACTTGAATATACAGTTTCCGTGTCTTTTGGTAAAAGATTTTTCGCGTATCACGGGTTGGTCCAGCTCCATCTAATGGCATGACCAGGTGGATTTTTGAATCCAAAAACATTCATTAATTAAAATTTTTAATTAAAATTTTTGTTTGGGATTATAAAGTGAGTTGTATGTTGTAATAAGGGTTGGTCAAAGCTCAAAATATTTTGGCATGATCTGGTAGCTTCAGTCCACAATTGAGAATTTTGAAGCTTCAGATTAACACTTTATAATTTGATTATTATTTAATTATTTATAATTCTAAGCTCCATCCATTGAAATAAACCAACAAAAAAACAACAATAACGACTTTGATATACTTTGTGCACCAAATCCTGTGATCCTTCACGGGTAATACTCTAGTAATAATATATTTTTCATGTTTTGTGATGTTTGAATGAGCTGAAACAGTATTTTTAACAAATATTAATTGAAGAATGAAAAAAAATAGTTGGGATTGAGCAAAAAAGAGTTAAAAAAGTGGAGTCTCGAACCAGCTGCGAACAAATGTTACAAAATATTCTAAAAAACTATACTAGAACGAGTTAAAATAGTTTGGTATTTTACATTTTTTATGTTGTCCAACCGTATTTTTTTGGTTTCTTCTGGGATTTCATCAAATAATACAAATTTATCGTCTTTTCAGACTGCAAATGAAAATTGTTTGACATTGAACTTTTTATCAATAAAAATATCTACTCATAACATTAGAAATTTTCTTTTGAAATATGTTTGCGACGTCCATGCAATTTTGATACAATTAACCATAATTGATGTGAAATAAGAAAAAGAATTCACTCTTGTATGTTCTTTGAGTATTTATCGTTGGTTTCAATTTTTCTTGTCAATTAATAGATTGTGGTCGTAAACGTTTATTTTTGTATTTGAGCAACTATATATACACTAAAATAAATAGTTTGTCCACCACAAAATCTCAAAAACACCTAAAAGTGAACTTTTGTCATTTTACAACAGTTTTGGTAATTTTCAAAAGTTACTTGTTGGACGTAAAATAAAAATATTCAAGCGAATTATTTAATTGATTCGGAAATTTAAATTTAAAATAAAAATCCACATAATATTTAAAAAACCTTAACATCAATGACAATTCAAAAGTCTCAAACTTTTAAATAAATCTTGAACAATGATAAATTTTTCAAATTGTTGCATTTTATTGAAATTTACGACATGAACTACAGAAAGTCTGATGAAAATTTAAACTTATTTAAAAGCTTCAAATTGATTTGAAAAAAAAATAATAAAACATCTTAATATCGGAAAACAAATTTTCAGACCTTAATTGATATTAAGCCATCAACTTTTAAATAGTATGGTGGTTGAATCATTGTCATATGAGTGTGTGTTATATTAAGGTGCGGTGTTGTGTTGGGTTGTGTTTAATAGAGTTTTCGAGAAAATCCGGGAAAATTTTTTTTTTGCCAGCAGAAAAGTCTATTTTAGGAACAATTCTAGTTAAGGCTTACTTCAAGCCTTAAATAAACATTGGGAAGGGTTATTTTGACTTGTGATTTTGAATTAATGCCTTTAAAATGTATCTTTACATTGTTTGACCTTCAAATAAACATTCATTGTGCATTTGCATTTTGAATTTGATTTATTTAAAGTTTTTAAAAAATACAATATATGCATTTCCAAATGTATTTTACAGTAAAATAAGTTTCTCAGGATATATAACCATGGAAACATATTTATCATAATAACTGTTCAAAATGCATTTGCATACTTACAACAATTACAAAACATATTGTTCCAATTTCAAAAATTCTAAAACTTCATGAAGCAGCCAACAATAACTTGAAAGCATCCAGAACTGATGCAGATGTTTAGCATTACCAAGCATGCCGTATGCAGGCCATGAATTAAAGGCTTTGATGCGACTTTATTTATGGTCAGTGAATACAAAACTTTGGGATGTAATTTAGGTTAAATTTGGAACAATAATATTAGTGCTTATTGTGTAACAATTTAATTCGTAAGAGAAAGATGACTAAGTTTTTGTTGTGAGCGAACCTGATTTTCTCTTGAAAATGATTTATACTATTTTGCAAACATTTAATTATTCAATACATTCCTGTGGCTGAAATTATTTGTATAAAGGATGAAAATCTCTTTCCACTTCTATTTTACACTTGAAATTAAAAATAATGCCTCACCTCATTAACTACTAAGCGGAAATCCAAATAAATGTTATGTTCGACATTTATTTACATACTTTCAGCAAAACATCCTTCGTAACGATAAATATTTGATTTACCGATAAATAACTGAATCCAAAACCAATAAATTTCCTCAAAATTACAGAGTTCCTTCTAAATTTGCTGAGATTTTTATAAAAAGCTTTAATCTTATCAGATCGGATGCGGGAAGGCATGGGAATTCTTTTTCAAAGAAGCGATTTGAATATACAACAAAGCAAACAATACATCTAATAGAAGTCCCAAACGCATAAAACCTTCACAGAAGCACAAAATATCAAATACATAAACTTTAATATGTGCCCAAATGAATAATAAATTGTGAGTCCTTATCTTGACAAAACTGACAAAACGAAACGTATTCATATTATTTGACTAATAAAGAACATGGAAAAACAACTCAATTTCAAGTCATGAGTAGATGCGACAAGATTCTCTTTGAATTATCATTCTGGTTATTTAAAAAGTTTTTCATTTTGAAATGGGAAAAGTATCAAACGGCACTGAAATCTAGACAACTCTCTGCACTTTTTATTTCAGTCTTTATGATTTAAACGACAATGTCCTGAAAGTATGTTTTATCACTCAATATCCCGCGTCGTTATCTGCCATGACACAGTTATCTTGCCACCCAGTCATGATAATACTGCTAAGACTGTGAGATATATAGCACATGTTTGCTGTATGAATATATTTTCTAGAATTTACATAATATTGGCAATAAGGCGAGTTTTATTTCATCACGAGCTTGAAGTGTGTGGCAAAAAAAAAATGGCGAATTTGATTGTTTTTATAGTGAAGTGTGTGACATATGTAACATGTGGGAGGGTGCATCTCAATGGTAGAATTTCTTTTTTGGAATTAATTTGCTTAAACTACTTAATGATAGGATCTTCAAATAAAATAATTTCAACTAAAACCTTGAGTAACCTTCTCCTTAAAACTTTTGGTTACGATTATGTTAATGAAGTTCAAAATTTTTACAGTGTAAAACTTATTGCAAACCATAATGTAACCCATATTTGCACCTGCAGCCATAAAATATGTGAAGCTAAAATGCTAATTGACAACTATAATAACCGTTTGCAACCATTTTCACACTCAACTTTTCATTTCTTTTGAAATTTTCTCAAATATTCATCGTGCAAAAAGTATAAAATTACATTAAGTTAAAATATAGCTAATTACATTTTAGTCTTACAGTCTTTTAGTCTTATATACACTTGCTTCCATGCTTTTCATTCTATAGAAAATTCAAATGAAAAATGTTTCTATAAAATAATAAAATTATACAAAAAGGCAAGAAGCACAATGGAAAGTGATTTTCTTCTTAAAAATGCTCAAGTCATTTAATTAATTAAGGCGTAAATCAGTATTTTAATTGGAACAAAAACTTTCACAATGAAAGCGAATTTTAGAAATTGAAAAATAAAAAAAAATAAAAAAATAGGGAACGAAATTTTCAATATTTTGAGGGAAATATTCGATTCAGAAGTTTAGGTCTCGAGTCTTGATGAATAATTCAGTTTAGATTGCTGCTCTAAAATTTGATCAAAAATAATTTGATAAAAATCTTTGATGAATTTTCCCCAATGAATTCTGCAAAATGAAAATGTCTACATTCTCACACTTTATTAAAACAAATTGATTTTCAATGAAAACCTCATTTTCTAAGAGCGACTATAAAAAGGATACATTTTTTCGACTGCGTTGCGGAAAATCTCTTAGGAAAACGTTTTATTCACTTTTTTAGATTTTTTAGAGCTTTTTATTTTTCCTGTTTTCAGTTTGCATTAGTAGAATTGCATTAGAATACGGTATATTTAGATGTTTATGAGCATTTTTGTGTCATTTTATAATCGGGTGAACTTACCATTTTTTTTCTGATTTACCGCATTAAAAACAAATTGATTTTCAAATATTATTTCCATCTTTTCACAGATTTCGAACAAAAGTGTTGCCGCATTACAATGTTTGATTATCTAAAGAAAATATTAATTATTAATCTTTTCCATCAATATGTAAATTACTTATATGCGATTTTACTTTAAAAAAATACAATCAATGTCACTCTCACAAAACTTTTGCGGGAATGATTGAAACACTTAATTAAACGTAAATTACAAATAACGATTACAGATGCATTTTTCAACTTTTACACATTTAAAGAAAAACTTAAATACTATAATTGATTGAATTCAGAAGAACCAAAAAACTACAAAACCGCACATTATCCCATAAATATCCATTGAAATATTTTCCATTATTATTCAATTTGCTGGAAATACCTCCTGAGGACTTTATAGTGAAAAACGATGTGAAAACTTCCCACTGCCTTTTTTCATTCAGATATCCTCGAAAACTCTGAATAATTCGCAATCCATAAAAATGCTGAGAGAAATCGAATTCTCATGAATAATAAAGAGCCAATTTATTTAAGAATGTTTGTTTTGCATAAGCCAAATAAGCGAACGTTTTATATGCAAAAAATAACTGCAAATTTTTATGGCCCAAAAGATCTATGGAATTAATGATATATGATATGAGGAAACAGGAATACTTGCTCAAAATATCAAGATAACAAAAAATGATAACTAATTTCTAGAATTTCGAATAATGTAACTGTTCTAACATGAGCTATCTAAATTGCTCTTTGGATAATCTTTCTGTAATAAATTGGATATATGAAGCCTAATAGTTTTTTTGAGAATAAACAAGAATATATTATTTTAAACGATATTAATTAATCCATAAACATATATCTGAGTAGACAAATCTTTATAATCTCTAAAACAAAATAACATTCGAGATATTTCCTTAAGTATTAAAATTTTTCTTTTAGCCTTATAAAATTTTCTGTGTGACCTAAGAAAAATCATCGACCTTAATTATTACAGAATCCCCCTAGATAAGCTTAGCTAACTTAATAAAGTGGTAAAACAAAAACACTTCAGGATAAAGAAGATGAAAAAGATAACTGGCCATTGCATTAATTGAAAACCCCAAATTTAGAGCCTTAGACCGACAGCACCTGATAAAAATCAAACCGTAAAAGCAAATCTCATTATAACCCACAACACCGAAAAGCTCCGACAGCACAAAAAGTTTTAATTTTCTACGTTTCAGGTTATCTTATTATGTGCAAGCTCAATAATAATTGATGAGGTAGGGTTTGGTTGTAACATAAAATGGCACATTCACGTATATTGTAGCAACAAGTGTTTTATTTTAACAACGAATTGGGGGCTTGAATACATTCAACACATTCAATTCCAGAATGGAACAAACGTTCATTCAAATACAAAAAGTGAGCCCGACATACATTTTTAATGCAATTAAATTCTTTTTTTGGCGTGCCTAACTCCAATGCAGAATAAAGATTTTCTTTTTTGGTGGAGTATTTTTTGTTGAGAAAGTTATAATGGATGAAAGGCATGCAACTACATTACAGCTGTTCCACATTTCACAACAATGATGTAGGGTTTTATTTCAATCATATCATTATTATGTTCATACTGGAAAACTATTCAAGAACATTTATTTGAACTCAAAATATATGAAAGCATTTAATGAAACCATGAATAAAAGCCATTAAGGCAAAATAAACATTGAATTATAATTTTTTCAGAATTTCAGATATATTTTCGCAACGAACTTTTTAGATTTTTTATGCATTTCTAGACCAAAAACTCATTCATATACAAATGAGATGCAAAAAATTAATATATCACAAGAGATTCCATGACACTGCACAATATATGTAGAGAAAAAAAAAATGTTCAGGATACACTGTAAAGTTGTATTATAGTTGTATGCTATTCCAAAAAAGTTTTCACACAATTCAGCTGTTTATTGCAGTTGAAAAAAGCCAATTAACACTTTTTGTTTATGCTCGTCCACTAGAGCTCATACAGCAAATAATTAAACATGATGTATTAATTTAAAGTTGGGTTTTATGTTCAGAGTTTATATTGCCATGAGATGCATTGCAATAAATTTATAGCAACATTATTGAGGTGATGGTGCACTTTTTGTCGTAAATGTTTCAGAAAAACCATAAAAAATATGTACGTTACAATTGTATCACTTTCAATTAATATTTAAGCTTTTCATATCTAACTTTTATGTGGTATTAAATTTAACCATTAAAAAGATCTAAAAGAAGTTGTAACTGATAAATAAAAAGCAATTAAAAAAGATGTATTCATCAAAAACACAGTTACTTAACAAGTTGTAGTTTTGAGAAAAGTTCTCAAATATTCAACAAAACTCAAACTTTCTCAAAGAGCAAACAAATTTGTGAGCTCATTCAGAAATATAAATTTTCATTCAACGCTCAAAAAATAATGAGAGAAATTGCATAATGGAACTGAAGTAGAAAGTACAAGCCCCATTAAATGCTTTTGAAATAAATTTTACAACAAAACAACATTTTAGATAGTGTGTTTAACACCTGGACCGGCTCCCATAAATAACAACTTCTAATAGAAAGGTAGATTTCAAAATCTTTTGAAGGTAAAATTTATATGCATGGGTTTATCTTTGTTTTTCTGCTCAACGTTCCTTACCGTAAATCAACTGAAAGACTCTATCGGTTAGTGAATGTTGTTCGTGGAGCCAACTTTTTTCAGATTTTAAATTTAGTTCATTGCAGAATTTTGCCGTATTTCAGAATTTGTAAAGATATGGATGAACGAAACTTTTATCGGTGCTGCAAATCATACAATTTGACTTTTTGGTCTGTGATAAGCTCATTCGCGCATCGTACACGTATTGAAATATCTGATATTAACATTTTTAGTAAGATTTCAGCTAAACAAATTTTGTCAGGAGAAGCAAAGTTGTGGGAGTATTTAATTTTTTTATTCAATTAATTTTTTGTTCAATGGTTTGTATTGTATTCAAAATTGCTTTTAAAAATATTAATATTGATCTTTGACATATTTTTATAAATCAGATTGGCCTATTGTAAATATTACTCCTCAGGCACGTAAAGCCACACAACAGTTCTCCTTGCTATATTTCAGCAGAGCTTTTTAATAAATTTACTGAATTTACTGCAACCCAAAACTCCCTGCTAGCTGTTATTTTGCAAAAACTTTTCCGCTTTATTTTCAATGGAAGATCATTAAGTTTTCCCTTGTGGAATTTACATTTGCTGAACGGTATCAAAGGAAAAGCAATTTTGAAATACAAATATTTATTGTTCGCAGCGGAAGCTCATAAATGTCTTCAAGAAGTAAGTAAGGCTACAAACATCTGTTGCAGATATTTATCTGGAAGCAAATCTTTCAGTAGCCGACAACATTAGGTGGCTTTTGGCATTGCATATTTGAAATAAATGCCATCCCTTAATTCAATGAATAAAAATTTTTTTCATAATTTTAGTTTTATTGTTTATTTTTTATCAATAAATTTAACATGGAATAACATCGGTTCAAAGTTTTTTCCCACCACTTGTTTTGCCGAAAATATTATGATCGGAGGTTGGAACCCTTTTTTGAGTTAATCTTTAATATAAAATTTATTATATTGAAGACAGTTAAACAAAGGTAAGATTTCTGAAAATTTCGTCATTTTAAAATTGGTTTGTCTTCCGAATTTGAGTGAATCTTAATATTTTTTGTGTTTAGCTTTCAAACTAATGAAATACCTTAACTTACAAATTAGTCACATCAAATACTAAAATCGAGGAATTCAATTTATCCTTTTCTTCGCTATTCATCAACAATTCCGCACCACACAATTTAATTCCTCGTATTTCAACATCAAAATAATGTCCCTTAATTCTGATCTCTACTCTACCACAGCACCGCAAAACAGCTCTAGAATGGAACGAATGAAAAAGCCTGAACAAAAAATCAATTTATATCCATCAATGGATCATTCAATATATGGTTGGCAATTTATTTTCCACTTTCGTGCTATTATTTTTTCAATTTTCCGTTTTTTCGCCATCAAATTCTATTAGGACTTGTTTCACATTGTTCGATTTGATGTAATTTGCTCTCTCCTTTTGGGTGTTGATACATTAAGTAGAATGATTGAGTTTTACATTTCATCAAACTAATTTATTGCTTTGACATTTCATTATAGCTATAACCGCGGTATTCGTTTATTCTATCGGCAGCCTTAAACTATTTTGATAGAAAATTTAAACGATGAAAAAGAAAATGAATTTTATTATAAATATTTTATATAAGAAATTAACTGCTGTGCAAGAATCCTCTTTGAACAGTGGTGTCAGAATTTCTCTTGATGAATTTCCTCTGGGAGTTTTTGCGACTAAGGTTGAAATTTTCATCAATTTATAACTTTATTGTATAATACTGATATTTCAAGTTTCATACAAGGAGATGCATCATAAATATTTGAATTTTTAATGTAAATTTTTCCACAATGAATGGTTGTTGAAAGTCTATATTAGTCGTTTAAAAAAATTAATGTTCCCGTGTTAAAAAGTTTTGTTGAAAAGATACAAAAAAACATTTAATAAAATAATTTACAAAGATAAAGCTTTAACTGATATTTTAGCTTAAAAAATTTCAACAAATAAACGAGTCAAAGTATTCTACAGAATTTTAAAAAGTACATTTTCAGCATTGCTCCTTATAGAAGCTTGAAAATTCTACCATTGCATTGTTGTCGTTTGTGTTGTAAATTTTTTCTGTTAAAACGCTTTCACAGTCCTGTATACTTGGAAGCTGGTTATTTGAATACTTGCATATTTGGATGTTTAACAAGAAAAGCTCCATTGTTAGTACTTTGTTGGTTTTTGCAAAAGACAGCAAGTGCTGCAGGAAACTCAAGCGGTTTTTAATTGCAGTGAACAAACAAAACAAACAGAAAACTGTATAGCTCCCAGGATAAACAAAGTGTCATGATATATATGTTTTATAGTTCATACCGAGTTTATACGTAGTTATCCTTTCCATGTATATCAATGATAGTTTTGGACCAAATATGGTCGAGTCACATATTAAGTATAACATCACCAAACTTGCTGAAAGTTAAATTCATTTTCCTCTTTGCTTTACATACAATGTACTGCCCTGTTTTTTCGACGAAAAATCTTCGAAAACTTTCCCTGAGTTCAAACATTCACAAGAAGGTTATTTCAGTTATTCTGTAAGCATGTGCGCATATTTTAAGTGCACATTGTTATTTTTTGCCAGAAAAACTTCTTGAATATTTTTACAAAGTGGAAACTTCTACATTTCTATCACAAAGTTATTTTTCAATTATGTGCTAGCATCTAGAAATTGTATAACAGACATTCGTTGTGCTATACATGATATTTTAAGATGAGAGGAACTGTTGCATAAAACTGTTAAGTTAGTGCTATAGGTACATTGTGAAGTTAATGTCATTCAACAATTAAAATTATGGTTTCTCAACATATAGATATAAAAGTTTTCATAACAAGCTTATACAACAAAATCTCTATAAATTAAAGACGAAACTTCAAAAACATTCAACTACAACCATTTTCTCAACAAATTTCTAGAAAATCATCATCAATGAAATTAAAATACATTCACAAAATCTCTCTATTTTATTTTTGAAGAGTGCAATAATAAATCCTACTATTGAATCAAATCACCCTGAAGATTGTTTATTGAAGTGTAAAATTAAATAAATCTGTAGAGTTTATAGAATACTCGAATGTCTAAAGTTCCACAATTGGCTTGCAAACAGAATCAGCAAAAACTGATAGAAACTAGTTTGGAAAGGATTGTCAATAGGCAAGAACACAAAATATTTATTTTTTGGAAGGCGCGAAAAATATTCATGATTGATTTTGTAAGGGAAACCCTATCTAGTGTCAGAAAAATGGCCACATCTCTCCAGCTAGTGGACCCACTTCCCCCAAAAGTTTCATATAAAATCTTGAGAATATATGAAATAATTGATGGCAGATGTTTTGATCTAGCTCTATCTATTTGTTTGAGAGATCTTCTGTAAACAGACAGGCGGACGGACGGACAAACGTAAGAAAAAAAACGCTATAAACGAAGAGATAAATTTTTGGCATTCACTCAAAATAAAAACAAAAATACTGAAAAAGATTCTCTTAAAATTATAGGAATAGGTTTAAATAAATGCAATTTTTAGCTGACAAAATAAGTGGAATATACAAAAAAATTGTTTTGAAAGTTCTATGATTTTTGGGTTACATTGGCTTTTCAAGAAGAAGTATGCTTTTTAGAGATTTTTACTTTTCCGCAAAAAGCGGATAAGTATATTGTTTTCGTCCCAGCATTTTCAGGGTTTTTCAACCTTATCTGATTTTTCCTGACTTCCCCGTAAACAAATCTCAAAAATATCCAGTATTTTTTTTGTCGGTATTGAGTTGAAGAAAATTTCTGTAAAAACAAATTTTGAAAATTTTGATCTATTGACCCGTGCAATGCGAAAAACTAAGGGCCGGATGTCCGGTGGAATTTCCGGTGTATTACTGTAAACGCTCGATCTGACCTCCCACCGAACCGATTCCGGATTTTTTGATGCCAATCGACTTGGTATCTCTTCCCATCGTGCACCTGATATTTTTGGTGATGATGACTCCACCGGGTAGTTCACCAGAACCACTTCCGTGACGCAAAGTCGGGGTTTTCATACAAAAAAAAACTTTTATTTCGAAAAACTAGAGACACAGCTGTGGTTTCTTCAGGAAAAATGCTGAGGATGAAAAATTAAGTCAAGAAGTGCATCGATTTTTGGTCCATTACCAGATAGGAGTCATCTAAGGGTCATCTGGTGGTACCAGACAACATTTTTTTGAAAAAGTCTTAGAATCTCATGATTCGTTCAGAAAATTAGAAAAATTTAGTTTTTGGAGGATCAGTCTGGTACCGCTTACTCTCAGCTCCAGAACTCGAGAACGACTAGATATAGCACTTCGGTCTCTTTAGAAAAAATGTTTGAGATGATGAGTTGAGTCAAGAAATGCGTTGATTTTTATTTTGATTTTTAGAACGACTAGAGATAGCACTTCGAAACAACATTTTAATGAAAACACCATTCCATGCTAGCGGAGAAGTCCTGCTCAGCTCACAAGCTGCACAACTAGTTTACTTTTGATAAGAACTTTAGATAAAAATATTAAATTCTAATCTTTGATTTTTCAAAATCGGTTATCCAAAATGTTCATTTTGCAGACTTATTTATTGATTATAATATTCCACAATGATTTCAAATTTTGCTAAATTCTTCAAAAAAATTTTAAATTTGTCTTGAATTTTTTTGACTTTCAAATACTTAGTAATAATCAAATTTCTTTATTTTTGCATCCAAAATGAAACCAAAACTAAAAACTTTATACAAATTGGTTTTTCTGAGGAAGTTTGGGTTCATCCATGAGGCGTCTCCTCTTTTATAAGAAAACCGAGAAAAAAAATATTTAAAATAATGTTTTTGCATCGTAAATAAATGTTTTGAATCGCAAAATGTGTGTTCTTTTGTGCTTTTCGCAGCGAGAAATTGAAAACCGGCAAAAAATTCTATTTGATCATAAATTGCCTTTTTATTAGGTACAATAAAGTTTCAGTTTTCCAGTTTGCATTTTGGGTTGAAGTACGTGAGGTTGTTGCAAAAAGAATTCGAGAGTTGGAAAGCTGTGCCGCTTGCTTTGAGATGGAAATTTAGTTGCACGACTAAATGCTCATTCAAGGGTCTTTGAAGTGGAGCTGCTTGTATTTTTCAATTTGTGTTATTGTGAATGCTTTTGGGAATTTATTGCCTTGGGTTCAGTTTTGTCTCGTTTCTCAAAGTTTTTGGAGAATTTCAATAGATCTTGCTAAAATTGTATTTTTAATAATTGGACTTTTTAGTAGAATAAATAAATATTTTAAATCATTAATGTTAAATTTGAATGAATAAAAAAGTGGGAAATCTCATCATAATTTTCATCAGATCAATGAGATTGGGATATATCAAAATTATATCTTATTAGATTAATCGCAGTTTTAAATTTCATCTTATAAATCTCATGATTATTTGATTTGTTGTTGTAAAACGCTGGTCGACAGGCGAATATGTTGTCTGAAAAATAGTAGCCTACGAAAACCGAATTTTGTTCAACCTTTCGTAATTTTAACGGATATTTATTTTCCAATTTTTTCTACCCAAAAAAACCTTCGCCAAAATTTGAAATGTCTACAAAGTGTTTCTTGTTATTGAATTTTCTGATGAAAACAAATAAATTCAATCTGTCAACCGATTGAAACTTATTTATGTAAAAAATATTGTAATACCGTATGTAGAAATTTATTACATCCTTCCTTTATTTATGGAAAACCGCAAACTCCAAGCATATGTAACTAAAAAGGCCGTGAAATTTAGAAATATTTCAATTTTTTGAAGACCAATTTTTTTCTCGTCTAATAGCTTTCAATTTGAAATACTTACACATTTATATCAATTTTGATATTTACTTTCTGAACACTGTCGAGAAATTAAAAATATATAACAGAAATATCTCATGTTTTCTGAAAAAGAACATGAAGCAAGTTATTAAGTAATTCGATACTCAATTGCAATGAAAAATGTAATTTCTGCAATATACATACATACATTTTTCAATTCTTTTTGTCTGTAACATAATACTTGTTCAAAAAAGAGATTTCACTTAAATTAGTTTGAATGAGTTTTGAAGAAGATACAAAATGATACAGTCTTTGTTTCTACTCAAATTTCGCAGGAAATTTAAATATCAAGAAGTAAAATAAATAGACATAAACGCAAAGTAGTTTCAAAGAAAAGCTCATTTTATAATATAAGAGTAGCAAAGTTTGGAATGAAATGTTTTAAAGAAAGATTGTGTTATAATTAATTTAATGACTAGCATATATTTTATGTGAGGACACTTTTTTAGAATTATAAGTCTCAGCTCAACTGACTTTACGATTGTGATTTTGTTTTCTATGCAAATTTGCACCAATCAACGATGATTTTTCAAAAGTTATTTAAATTACAAAACAACTTCTTGTAATTGGAAAAAATGCAAGTCAATTAAGTATTTCATTTGCAGGTGTATATTTACATTTAATTGCAAAATTCCTTGAGCATGACATAATAAGAAAGTTATGCAAGATATATCAAATGAACAATTTACTTGAACTTGATGAGGGAAAACCACCTTAATTAAAAGTGCAAAGTTTATTAATTAAGATGAAATTATTTCATTACATAAACAGCAAAACACCCTAAGGGTTATTATTACGCTCTCTTATAGTACTCAAATAGTTTTGAATAACTGGCTTTGATAGCAACTTGAAATTCTGTAAATGAAAACTTTACAAGTTTCTAAACCCTTTTTAAAATTAAATAAAACGTGATGGGATGGAAAGTCTAGGTGATTTCATGAAGAAGAGTTCATATATAGCTAGAGATAAGATTTGTTTCCACTTTTTCACTTCAAATTCAATAAGGCACAAGAGAAAGCAGGAAATTCTTTTGTAAATTAGATTTATTTTATAGTGGATAAAGAAGCATTAATTAGGAAATGGAATTTGCTAGCAAAGTGCTGACAATTAAAGCATTTTGTAAGAAAAGAATGTCAAACAGAATGTAAAACAGTAATTCTAGTTTAAGTACTATTTGTCATTTCTTTTCTTGAAGATGAAGTTTGATAAACATTTGCTTTTACTCAATTAATGATGTATTAGAATAGAACTAGATTTGGTATGAAACATTGAAGATAACCTAAAATTTCCCTGAAAATTTAAAATTTTTTGAAGAATGGACGTAACTTATGGATTTGTCTATATATATAATGCAATGTACATTGTCACAGATTGGATGAGCGTCAGAAAATTCAAAAGTGCTTAATGAATAAAGAAGCTTAAAACCATATTATTATACAATTAGATACTTTTTTAATGCTAAAACTAAATATAATAAATAAATAAAATAATGCTTGAAACTCATGAATTATAAACATTCAACAATAGATCAATACAAGTTCCTCGCCAAAGTTTTTCAAATCAAGTTTACCTTTCAAATACAACCCTTTTTTAATGCTTTGC
Organism: Parochlus steinenii; assembly: GCA_038502155.1. Lineage (NCBI taxonomy): Eukaryota > Metazoa > Arthropoda > Insecta > Diptera > Chironomidae > Parochlus > Parochlus steinenii. Next base: position 5,415,386 of record JAXCIN010000054.1, read on the forward strand.
AAAACGTGTTTACAAACATCTCAAAATGACGAAATGCGTACTCGCTGACAATCGCATTTCTTTTTTTTCTTTACAAATTGAAATTTATTATAAAAATCCTTTTATTTATCCGAATTGACGTCATTTCAGGTCATATATTCATCGGAATGCTGCGAGATTTTATTTCAATTTGCGCATTTCGTGCTTGGGAGCTGAGAAAAATATTTTAGTGAACCATAAAAGGGTTGTAAAAATCTATAGATCATTTAAGTATCCTTAAAATATATTTCATTGTGGGTTACAATTCTACAAGGCTAACAATTTTACGAACAAAGTTTATTAAAGCAAATTTTGACATCTTGATTCTTTTGGAGAAATTAATGTTCATGCAATGAAATTTTTATTGTTCGGAATTTTTCCGAAGTTTGTTTCATGTTTATTTATACTTCCCCTTCAATTTGCATTTATAGTACGCAAAATATTCATTGTCAAGATGCTACCTTAAAATGTTTATTCATATTCTTTGGGGAGTTTATTGCACTTATGAATAAAATATCAGACAATCAGTTGGCAATATTGGCACTATAACAAATTTATTGACTAAAATGCGGTTAAAAATTTAATTTTGAAAGTTTTAGCGTTTTCAATTTAATGACAACACTTAAAGCTACGTTTTTCATTTGTAGAGTTATTTAGCAGTTAATAAGTTTATTTTGCAATAAATTAGAAATCTTCTTCAATTTTGGGTTTATTTAGCCCTAAAAATGACTTTCATCAAAATGAATGAAAGGTTTTTTCCCTGAGAATTCTGAGTTTTAATCAAAATACTAAGAAAAGCAATCAGAAAAAGTTACGTACAATATGGTAATATAATATATCAGAGAAATTTATTAAATTAAAAAATAATCCTTTATACAGAACTTTTTTGGAATATGATCTTCCTGGATTCAAACTTGAACCATCTTAATGGATCCGCCAGCCATCATATACTTTTTGACCTACAAAGCCTTAATATATTGCAGCTGTATAATAAAATCTACCATCAAATCAAAAAAAGTAATTTCTGCTAACAACATAACTTTCCTAACTCATAAATCTATTAGGTAAGGATATAAGTATGTGTGTTGGTGAATTGTTGGATTTTTATTATATGCCATATATTCAGTTGACTGTCATAATATTCGCATAAACAGAATTTTGCTTTTTATTGCAAAAAGATTAATACAATAATAATGATGTGAAGTGCTTTTGCTTTTACCTTATTTCACCTGAACTAGCTCAACCTAAACTTGCTGAACTTGCCAAAATAGTAAAATATTGCTATTTAACGACTCGATGTTGTAGCAAGGTAGCAGAGAGGGTAATAAAATCATCAATTTTTATTATAAGCTGCTAATATAATTATTATATGCTGTATCGAAAAAGTTTATCAACATAAAATATGTATCGGTGTCCGGTAGTGTATAGTTTTGAAAGGTCTATTTTAAGAATGCTTCAAGGTATATTATAGAAAATCATTTATTGCGACCCATTTTCTTTATTAACAAAATTTATGATAATTATATTCTTATTATTCTGAAATGACTGCTTTTCTGAATGGCATTTTTAACAGCTAACATTATTAATATTGCCTCAATTTCAATTTTCTACTTTTATGTTTGATTTTAGATGGCAATAAAGTCTAGACATTCAATTTCGTACACTTTTGAGTACTTTTTTGAAATTTAATTGAGTAAGTAATGTATATGTAATTCTATGATTAAATTCTACCATCTTAATTTTTTGGCTCAATTAAAATTGTTTATTAAGAGCCAATTGAGACTGGTAAATTCTAAACAATCAAAAAGTACTTTTCGTGTACGAAAATTAATTTTTTTTATTGACTTTCAAATTGAATTCGAACAAATATGTCATCAATTTCCTTCTTTTGTCTTCAAAATTCGCAATCAATCATCTTTGTTTCCTTATAGTCTACCTTATTTATGGAATTAAGAAAACAATATTTTGATTGTCTAATCTCTTATATTTTGTATGTTCTAATTTTACTGGAAGGCTCTCAAAATCGTATACACAGACAAAATAAAAAATAACCCCACACAATCAACTCGTATCTTCTGTGAGAAAAACTTTAGGGACATTTTGAGAGGAAAATGTTGTAAGTAATTTCACAGCAGAGAGCGTGACTTTGACAACCGAAAACGAATTTGGAATGTAAACAGAAAAGGATTCTTTATGCCAGTTTGAAAAAAGTTCTCTTTTTCGTTTGCTTTAAAACTCTTAATAAACTTTTTTTATTTTTTTTATCTTTTAAATCCTCTTTGAACATAAACTCTTCAATTATTAAATTTTTAATTAACTTTTTCTTATGAGAGCAATAATAAATTTAACTTAATATAATAAAATTCTACTTCAAATACAATATCAATGAAAAACACGAAATTTCACTGTTCACGTCTTAAAAACGATGTTCTGAAGGTTTCTTTATATAAATAATAAAATTATCGTTGCTCATTTTATTGAGCAATAAAACTGATTGCATCTTTAACCTTCACCGACTGCAATAAACGGATCATTCAATCAAATCAATAGTTGTTTCATGCTGTTTCTCCCATCTGTTCTTTATCTTGTTTTTGTGCCATTATAAATCACATGGAATTATCTCAACATGTTTTCGACATGGGCTAATCAATTTGTACTTCCAGATTCTCTCAAGAACAACATCAATTTGTGTGTATAAATTAATTCTAGCCTTGCAGCAAATGAAAAAAGATAATTTCTGCCTTTTAATGTTCCACTAGAAGAGCTTTGCTTGTGAAAGTAAATAGCAAAACTAATGAATATTTTTTTTGTTTGGCTCATATTTGCTCGCAATGTAAAAATGACAAGGCGGAGGGAGTCTTTTTGATTATTTTCCATGTCATGCAGAGTTCTTTTTTTTGATTATTTTGAACAAAAGCAAACGCCATAAAGAAAACGACGACAGATTTCTTTCATTTTGTTTGTTTGGGGTAATATCTGTAATATCTTGTGGCATCATCTTTGGTAGCAAGGGATTACATTACAATTGTATAACCGTACACCCAAGTGTAACCTACGGCAAAAGAGAAGTATTTGGCTTGCGAGCACATTCATTTTCCACCAAATGTATCGCTAATATTTGCAGAAAAATGTATTTTAGATAATAATTTTGCTTTCAAATTACTTTTAAAGCCGCAAAATTATCGTTTTAACAAAGGAAGGACGTAAAAGTGTTTGAGTTAACTCATCCCGAAGAGTCCCAACAGAAAGGATAATCCTCGAAAACTGATGTATTTCTGGAAAAATTTATATTATGTTTATTCTTCTAAAAGTTCCGTTGATAAAATAAATAAAAGAGTTTACTAGAATAAAATTTTAAAGCATAAATTGTAAACCCAATAAAAAAACAATTTATGTGCTACTCTTTTCCAATAAGTCTTCACACAACACGTACCACAACTCAAAGATCCACGAACATGATTGTATTTGAATTATCAAAAAATGCAAATTACATACTTTTTCAAATCGCAAATATTTGAAAGAAACGCAAAGCAAATTTGAGCTTTAACAAATTAACTTCATGAATGGTTGAATTTGTTAAATCGTCTCAGAATTGGTTTTACAGGAAATCCTGCTGCTGCATCCAGGAAATCCTTTGAGTTTTCTCCGGGTATTGCAGAATGCAGTTGGCAAGTTGCTTTGTAAAAATGTGAAAAAATGGGAAAAAGAATGAGATCAAGTTAAAAAGATTCACTCAACTTTTTAAAAAAATCAAAATTTTAAAGCAACATTCGAGAAAATTTTGATAAATTATATTTACACTGATAAATATAATTTTTCAATGATAACCGTAAAAATCTCATTATAGTCTTGAATTTAAAAAAAAAATGAAATAAAAAACAAACCAAAATAAAAAAGATTTTTTTAAGTATTTGTCTTTATTATCGTCCCTTCTTCATTTTCATGAAAAACAACGTAAAAATATTATTGCTCATTTTAAAGAAAATTAAATTCAAAACGGCTTGGTTGGTTCTAATAAGATACTGCGAACAAACAATAATTTAATTTCACCAGCCTTTGATGGAAATTTATGCTTCTTTTCTCCTTAAATTGCTTGCTGCTTCACTCGAATTAGAAGCACTTTAAGGATAATAAAAGCGTGAAAACAACCGTTGTAAAACATTATTAAGTACAAAGGATGGCGGATGGCTGAAGCTTCTGGGATGTTTATATTTAGTGTATATTGTGAAGAACTGTTAACAGCTGGTCTTCAGGCAAAGATAATGTCTGTATAATAATAAAAAATAACCAACAATAACTGTAAAATTGTCTGCTTTTTAAGTCACAATGGTTTTCCCAGGATTTAGTTTCATTTTAATAATTTCGCTACATTTTTGCAAGCTTTTATTTCCGGTTTATTTATTTTTTTGTGAAACTCCTGAAGTTGTTAAGCCTTGCGAAATAATTTTAATTTATTTTTATGACACTATTCTTCTCTCGAATTGTGAAAACTTTCTTCTAAGATTATTTTTTGTAATTTTGCAATAAAAATTTAGCAGTTTTTTACATTACACTTCAAGTTTCATGAAATCTTTTTACCAAAAATCGATGAAAAGGTTCGCAGGAAATGAGTAATTGACTCATACAAACACACAAGTGAATTTTTCTGTCAGGGTTTCAAAGTTTGGGAATGGTGATTAGTCTTACAAGATTTTTTAGAATTCTTTTAAAAATATTTTTAATTCTCTCACTCGAGTCATGTTTCTATGTTAGTTTAAAGATGATCAACCGACTGACGAATGACGATATTGAGTCTTTCATAAAAAACGTCGAAAGCCCTGCGAGTTGAGAAAGATCCGGAAATTGTTTCAGCCTTAAAGCATTTTTCCAATCGATTGTACCAAATAACCAATAACTATAAAAATTATATTCCCCCAATTTAAACGGGAAAAAATCATGAAACTGCTTTGATTCGATCCATTAGCTGGTTTGGTATATGATTTGGTATTCAATTTGCTTTAATGTTTAATAGTTTTTCCGACTCTTGAAGCTATTTCAGCTACTATAGCATCTACTAGCTTCACTTGCTCGTTGATATTTATGAAGCCATAAAAATTATTCAGACTTTTGCACCGGATTCTCATAAAAATGTTCTAAATTGAAAATGAATTTTCTTGCATCCCGTGCATAAAAGCTTTCAGCTTTTTGCAAGATTTTTCAGTTTTCAGTGGAAGATTTATATTTTGTAGATCAGGTTTTCAATTTTAAAGTGCTTTCGGGTAAATCACAGTCAAGCAATCAGTGCCTCTTTAAAGCTAGAATTTGGTGTAGCTTTTCAATATTCTGTGAATTGTAAATCCGAACGTTTTTAATACTCAATTTATTCTGCTCATTGAGAGAGTGTATTGGTAATTTATTTATCTTATTACCTCAAATGAGGCTTAAAAATTAATTAAAGATAAAACAACTTTTTATAATTACAAGGCATATAATGATTTCAAAAATTTATTTAAAAAAATTAATATTATAAAGTGATTTTCTGAGTGCTTTTTGGTGAAAAATTTGGTTAAAACCTTTCAGCACATTTAGTGAAAAAAGTTACACTTTAAGCGTTTCATTCGTTTTTCGTATTATAATAATTGTGCAATAAATTTATATATTTTTAATGAAATCATTCATTTTGAAAAATTAATTAATAAACCCTTATTCAACTCATGTTGGTAATTGAAATTTTTCTCCATATTTATGAGCAAAGTTGAAAACATGAATTTCAAGCATTTTTAAATAAAAAATTTTAATTTTAACATCCGAAAAATTCAGAAAAATATAACTGAAAAAACTGTTATATTACATTTACATGGTCTTTATGAATAATTCACTTTAATAAATTATGTTTGTTTAACGAACATAAAAGGATTGAATAAAGAGTTGCGCTGGCTTTTAGAAAATTAAAATTTTTAACAAGTCAGAATTTCTGCATTTTTACTTCTCCGCAACACGGAGAAGTATTGTTTTCGTGACAGCATTTTCAGGGTTTTTCAACCTTATCTGATTTTTCCTGACTTCCCTGTACACAAATCTCAAAAATATCTCATATTTTTTTTGTCCGTATTGAGTTGAAGAAAATTCCTGTAAAAAAAAATCCGGAAAATATTGAACCCCCGACCCGTGAAATGCGAAAAACTGAGGGCCGTGTGCCTGGTGGTTCGGTGGTTCGGTGGATCGGTGGTTCGGTGGGGTTACTGTAAACGATCGATCTGACCTCCCACCGGACCGATTCCAAATTTTTTGATGCCAATCGACTTGGTATCTCTTCCCATCGTGTACCTGATATTTTTGGTGATGATGACTCCACCGGTTAGGTCACCAGAACCACTTCCGTGACGCAAAGTCGGGTTTTCCATACAAAAAAAACTTTTATTTTGAAAAACTAGAGAATTGAGATACAGCTGTGGTTTCTTCAGAAAAAATGTTTGGGATGATAAATTAAGTCAGGAAGTGCATCGATGTTTGGTCCACTTCCTGCTGGGAGTCATCTGAGGGTCATCTGGTGGTACCAGACAACTTTTTTTTGAAAAAGTCTTAGAATCTCATGATTCGTCCAGAAAATAAGAAAAATCAAGTTTTTGGAGGATCAGCCTGGTACCGCTTACTCTCAGCTCCAGAACTCAAGAACGGCTAGAGATAGCACTTCGGTCTCTTCAGAAAAAATGCTTGGGATGATAAATTAAGTCAGGAAAGGCATCGATTTTTGGTCCATTACCAGCTAGGAGTCATCTGGTGGTACCAGACAACTTTTTTTTGAAAAAGTCTTAGAATCTCATGATTCGTCCAGAAAATAAGAAAAATCAAGTTTTTGGAGGATCAGCCTGGTACCGCTTACTCTCAGCTCCAGAACTCAAGAACGGCTAGAGATAGCACTTCGGTCTCTTCAGAAAAAATGTTTGGGATGATAAATTAAGTCAGGAAAGGCATCGATGTTTGGTCCACTACCTACTGGGAGTCATCTGGGGGTCATCTGGTGGTACCAGACAACATTTTTTTGAAAAAGTCTTAGAATCTCATGATTTGTCCAGAAAATTATAAAAATCAAGTTTTTGTAGGATCAGTCTGGTACCGTTTACTCTCAGCTCCAGAACTCGAGAACGACTAGAGATAGCAATTCGGTCTCTTCAGAAAAAATGTTTGGGATATTAACTTTAGTCAAGAATTGCATCGATGTTTGGTCCACTACCTACTGGGAGTCATCTGGGGGTCATCTGGTGGTACCAGACAACATTTTTTTGAAAAAGTCTTAGAATCATATGAAAATTATAAAAATCTAGTTTTTGGAGGATCAGCCTGGTACCGCTTACTCTCAGCTCCAGAACTTGAGAACGACTAGAGATAGCACTTCGGTCTCTTCAGAAAAAATGTTTAAAATTACAAGTTCTGTCAAGAATTGCATCGATTTTTGTTCCACTACCTGCTGGAAGTCTTCTGGGAGTCATCTGGTGGTACCAGACGATTTTTAGAACGACTAGAGATAGCACTTCGAAACAATTTTGAATGAAAACACCATTTCATACTAGCGGAGAAGTCCTGCTCAGCTCCCAAGCTGCACAACTAGTTTAAATTAATTTTTTAACAATCAGATTAAAAACTATTCAGTCGGTCAACCTGCCAAAAAAAATATGTGGTCCATAAAAAAACCACACAAATGAAATATTTTTAAATTAACAACATTATTACAAACATCCAGAACAGAGTTCATGATATCATATTGATGATGACATTCGATCAAATTCAGTGCTTTTAAAATATTTAATACTTTCCGATTTATTTTGATTAATTCAACTCCTGTCAACGTAATAAATTGTGTTTCATAATTAACGATGCACTATAATGAAAAAAAAATGATAGAATATGTGTCTGCGAATGTGAACAAAAAATATATTGATATTGAACACATGTAAGCTTTGACTATATGCTTCAATGAGTCCATTAGCTAATGAAATCTCTTGAAAAATACGTAAATTTATCAGAAATAAATTTTCAATGTTCAATGGATACAAAGGACATCTGAACTATGAATTTCTTATTAATCAATTCTATTATAGCTAATTAGTATTTGATACTTTCATTACTCCATAAAACCTGTCTACGATTTCAATAGACCTCATTTTCCAAATATTTAGGTTTTCTGCAGAGATCTCTAAATTTCAACATTAATTTCATGTCTAACATTTTCAAAGGGTATTTAAGTTTTAAAGATAAATGTGAAAATACAATTGAAACATAAATTAATCAATTTGAACTTATTTAACCTTTAGGAAGATGAACGTAATATTTGTTATGCAAAACAATAGATTTATATTCATGAAAAATCCCTTATCTTATACTTTTTGCAACGGTAAAACAAAAAGTTTGTATATAATCTCGATTCCAAAATGTATTCAAGCTGTGATGTAAATTGCTATAAAATTCAGTATTAAGGTAAACCCCATGATTCGAATATCTCTTCCAATTGCAATTCAAATTGCTTTCGTATGATGTTTTATGATCCATATGCTTCACTTATTCTAAATTCGATCTTGCTATTATTACTATAAGACTAAACTGAGAGTATACATTGGTATTTAGATAAGATATGCAAGTTGTGTAAATGCTGGTTTGCTTTGACGTGCTCTTGGACTCAAACTTGAGTTAGTTCTGATGTCTTGTACTTACTTGTCTTGGTGAGTTGCAAATTATCATCGAAATATTTCAACCAGCTGTATTTTCTGCTCACGTGAAAGGACATAAAATCCGAACAACCAGCTTGAACTCTAAAAATATTTGCTTTCAAAAAATGAAAAGTGTCGACTCGTAAAAACATGATGAAATAGCTTAAGTCAACATGTTTCAAATGAAATCCACTGCAAGAGTTTATCTTATCATTTTTTTTCTCAAATTGAAAAATGAAAAGGCACACACACCTCACAAATCTCACACTTTATCCACCTTTCCCGCCATAAACGTTCAAAAGCAGCTCCAACATTATCCACCCAGTATCTTTACAGGAGTGATAAAATATTGTTATTTATTTTTCTGTAAAAATGTGGTCAAATTCTAGCACATAAATTCTCATGATTGCTTGCGGAACAGTAGACTGAGCAAATGTATGTTACTGATATGATAAATGGGCATCATGAATAATAAAAGCGTGGTAATATTTTCGCTTTTATCACTTTCTATTTTCACATGGTAGTAAAAAAACATAAGCCACAATCATTGAAATCGCTGAACTTGTGATTTATGGTTCAAATTACCAAATAAAATCTGATTGATTCCGTTTCATGTTTTCGTGGAAATGAGATTATGGATATGAAATGGAAATTGTTAAATTAAGTTGGTTTGAAGGTGTTCTGGTGTTTCAGACAAATTTAAGATGTTTTAAGATATTTAATTCAATATATTTCTTCAAACTGAACTGCAAATATTAATTTATGCACCAAATGTCTGTTTATGAAACAATAAATGATCAATATGAAAATTTTCATAAAATGTTTGACCGCAATTTTCAACACAAATTCTACATAATTCTACATTTTTCCTATCTCTTTTTTTTCAATTCCTTACATAATCATTTTTTTAATGACAACAAAATTTGATATTTTCACAGCAAAAAAAATGAAAAGCTCGAAAAGCTCATTAACAAGTTTTTGCTACTACTCGCCTTTCATCCTTTTAAAACTTAACGCCAAAGTGATATAAATTTTTTAGCTTGAAAGTTTTTTTCGAAACAATTTAATTATTCACTCAGCTCAGCACTTTTCTCTTGATCGATATTAAAATTCCTTCAGAATCATCCTTTTGACAACGGCATGATAGTTTATAATTAAGTTTTGTTTTCCATGAATATAAATTGACTTATTAAATGATGTCAAAATGGTTTTTATGACACAAAAACATTTTTTCCAGAATTTATGCTTTGGGATTGAATTGAATTTGAATTAATTTTGACTTTGTATGATAATTAAAGTATTAAAAGATTTTGTTTTTGATAAAAATAGTAGAAATTGTTGAACTATGAAGTATAATCCTAGAATAATAGACGATCAAATTAATCATGCTCATAAGGATTTAAGGTTTTTGAAAATTCTTCTACATGATTTAATAAATAAATGACCAAAATATTTCATTAGAAACAAACTAGAGCCGGTGGCAAAATTCGATGGAAATATTGATTAAATCAACAATAATGATTATCAGTTCAAACAATCAGCTAGAGAGTTGTATTTATCCCACACTCCAAATCCAAAGATGATTGATGCGGAATTAATTTATTCGTAATTGATGAGCTGATCAGCGAGGCAAAAGCTTTCAAGTTTCATCATTATTTACTTATACTCTCTAGATAATTTTTTCTTATAAAATTTAAAAACATCAACGAACTTCAACAACAAAAACTAGCGAAAACCCGTAATGTAAATATGATTTAAAAGGGATGTATATGCTCCTTGATGAATGTTACAAATTGTGAGACTTTTTTAATTTTATGGAATGCTTATCATCTGGCAGCTAGAAAATGTAGAAAATGTGTAGAATACATGTGGAACAACATAAATTTGTTCACAGCATAAATGTCATTTCCTCAAAACTTTATCTAGGAAGATGCTATGAGCATAAGCATAAAATCTGTTTTATCGCTCATTTGTAGAATATAAAGTTTGGCTCTAGTGAAATTAAGATAGCGGAAAACTTGAGTGTGCTAATGTCGTTTTTTTTGCAACTTAATGTTGCCGCTTATTTGAATCTTTTACCATAGAATAATAAGATAATAATTAAGAATCACAATTATTTTCTGGCTTATGTGTAAGGAATAATTATTCCAGAACTTCTGAGATTTTCTCGAAGAACTTCTGCATGAAAGCAATTGAAAATTTTTAATCGAGGATGAAATGGAAGCGAGATGAAGTTTGAGGAAATTTTGTGTAAAGATTTCATAATAGTAGTTTAAATGTGCATGTGCATTGCTAAAAGTACGTAACATGTGAATTAAATTAAATTAAATTACATCTTTGTTCGTGACTCAGCTTTAACTATAATTCTGCTTTCACTCCAGGAAGTTTTTGTGAAATGTGTGTACATTTTGATAATATAAAAAAATATATCATTTGGGTAAATAAACATTGCACAGTACATGACTTCTAAAACTTTGATAGTATTGAAAAGTTTGATTGATTAAATGATGGTGTTATAATCTATAAAAATTCAGAGATATTTATGTTCTAAACCGTTCGTAGTTTTTAAACAAACTTTCAAACAACTTGTATGCTTTCTGCACAACTTCAATAAAAATAGTAACTACAATTTATGCTATAGTCCAAAAATCCAACTATTTTTTAAAATGCCCTATTGTCTGATGCTGTATGATATATTGAGTTTATTGAGTGTATTGGGTCATTCATCATATTTGCTCCATTTAATATTATCTAAGATCTTGCAATCTTGCATGCTTATAGTATTTATTGGTTTTTGCACGGAATCGTTGTCATTTCTGTGAAGTTTTAAATATGATTTATCTGGAATGGGTTTAGAATAAGAACAAATTGTTGAGGTTTTATGGCAATTGTACATTTATCGAATTCATAATGTTTTTTTTTTAAATAAAATTAATACTTTAGAAATATGATCTGTAAGTTTCTTTGGTATTTTCAGGATCTTATAATCAAAATTCTTATGTGCAGCCCATTAAAATATTTTAAAATTTCTGAGGACTTCTCAAAAGAAATTTTCACAAAATGTCGAATTCTAATACCGTATTGAATTAATCAATTAAAATGGTACCACTTTAGGACTAGAAAAATCTAGAAAATATTCATGCATTCTTCCGGCAACAAAAAAGTAATCATAAATCAGGCACACTTGAGACTTTCCGATTTTCCCAAGTGAAAATGAGCTGTGTGCCTTCAGTATTAAAACACACAGCTTATACATCAAAATACTACAAAACACTGTTGATAATGGCAAGTTTCAGTGTGAAATACATAAATTCTCAATTAGCAAATGTATTTTGTTGTGTGAAAAAACACTTTATAACACTGCTAAGAATGTCACACATATGTCTAGTATTTTAAACAGTATTTTGCAGTGTTGTAGACACTAAAATATACATTGTAAAACACATTGATTTTATCAAGATCTTTTAGTAAAATGATCAAATCATTTAAAACTCAGTAAATAAATATGATTTAATAAGAAATTATCTACAAAAGTTGAATTCAAAAGTTTTTATTGGAGAAAAAGTATTTTAAATGTATGTAAGACTTTAAATTATATTCCTATATTCAAATAAATTGAATTGACACAGTTTACACTACAATAAAAGATAAAAATTGGAAAAGCCCGGGTCTTTAGCAGGCATTTTGACAATATTAGAACTGAGATCCATTCGGAAATATGGAATCGAAACAAAAACAGAGCGCCGCGCGGGAATATTAATCATTATTGCTGATAGTTTTGTTGAATCGAAGCCCTTTGATTGAAATTCTGGTTTTACCACTATTAAGTCATAATCTTAAGCATCAACTACAGTATAATTACATTTTTTATAAACACTGCCTTATTCAAATTGATGTAATTGCAAAAAATTACAAAATATCAGAACATTTGTATGACAAGTACTCCAAACATCAGTCCGATCACAAAAACCAGCCTTTCTACTTTACGCATGGTCAAGAAAAGCTTATTTTGAAAATTTGTGCTAAATCGAAATTATGCAGTTGCCTGGAGCGTCAATAAAAATTTGACATTTTGTAATTTTTGAAATTAAACCACTTGGTCATGGCTTAATATTTTCGGAAAATCTTTTGAAATTGATTGTTTTCAGGTAAATACAATATTTTGCATGATTAAAAATTTTGAGAGTTTCTCGGTTAAACAAAATTTTTTGTTTGAAAAATGATCGTTTGTACTGGAGCTACTAGATGGAACTCTTAAAACACAAATCAAATGAAAAGGCCCAAAAGGTTTTTTTTGATTAGTTCAGGACTTACAAGGTGGAAGCGACAAAATGCGGCAAAAACTGATAACAGGGTGTCGGACACCAATATTTATTCATTTTCAGTGCATTTTGAAAGCTTTTTTGTTTTTTGGGTGAATACAACTTTTTTTTTTCGAATTACTTTAAGAATTACTTTAAGCGCTGTACACACTATGAAAGTAAAACCGTGAAAGTTTTTACTTTTTACCATTTTCCCGTTGAAGGATTTTTTTCAAAAAATACTCAAAATTTGCGTATTAAAAAGAAAAATAAGAATTGATAAAAAATTTTGGTAAATCTCCAGGAAAAACTCTACTTTCACTCAACTTTCAGTCAATTTCAGAAATTTACTGAAAGTTTAGTGAAAGTAGAGTTTTTCTCTTAGAAATTCCAAATTTTCTTTTGAATTCATATTTGTTTTTTTAATACGCAAATTTTTACTATTTTTTGAAAAAAATCCTTCATCGGGAAAATGGTAAGAAGTCGAAAAAAGTGAAAACTTTCACGGTTTTACTTCCATAGTGTGTACAGAGCTTTAGCTATTCTGATATTTATTTTTAAAACTAATTGAGACATTCAAAAAAACTGCATTTTAATCCAATTTAATCTAATTTTCTAAAAAAAATTTAATTTATAAAATACTTCATTAAATTCAAACCAAAACTTCCAATTTTCTACAAACTTATTCAAAACTTGTTTAAAAAAATTTCAACTAATTTCCACCAAAATTCATGATTTTGCCAAGAAAAGTATTTTATCCTGATTCAGAGTAGGTTTTCGATTTAAACAAGAAAATTGTTGGATAATGGTTTAAAATGATCATCTTTCGTCTCATATAAAACTCATATAAACCTCAAATAAAACGCAGAGAATCAAATAAAGAATAAAATACCAATCAAATTTGATCAAAACCTTGATCCGAAGATGAATATTGAATAGAATTTGGATCTATCTTAAATTAAATATTAATATAATGTAAAATCAAAAACTGCAAAATTTAATCACAAGATTGAAAATAAAAAAATTCAAAAGTTAACTTTATATGAAAAATTTATCTTTTCAACTAGCACTTTATATTTTTGTTTTGATTTTTATCAGTGAGCATTTTTTAAATTTATTAATTAAATTTATTTACATTAAATTTATTTTATTTCAAGTTCAACCTAAGCATGTTACTTTACAATAAAATATTTCCTTCACCCAGCAGTACCAGCCGCGCGCACCAGCAACATCAAGTTCGATTCTTCACTTCCCCCAAAAAAATGCAGATTTGTTTGAAGTTCAATTCCTACATACAAAAATTTCTTTTTTGCCAAATACATCAAAATACTGCTCAAAATATATCAAAATTAACACATCAAAACACTGTTCAAAATGCAGTAAATTACACATATGAACAGTGTTCCGAGCAGTATTAAGCTGTGTTAAAAAATACATAACATTCCATAATTTCGTGATATTTTTATGTGTTATTGCCATGTATTATGAGCTGTATTATTTCAACTTATTTTCACATGGGTTACCAAAAAAATTATTACCTAAAATTCAAATTCAAATTACAGTCAATGATTTTAGAAAAATCTCATCAAAATATTGAATTACGATTAATGTTTGTTTCAGTGATTACGAATGGAAATGGAATCAAATCCACTTTCTGAGTTCCCCACGTCCTTTCTACCATTCAAAATTGGAATGTACCGAGCCAGATTATTTTTCATTTTCAAATTTTCGATAACAGAACAACAGAAAACACTGAAAGTAATTTTCAGAGGTTTCTAAATGTTATAAAATTTTATCGCGTGGACTTGAAAACCAAAACAGGACAAAACAGATGAACACAATTTGACAATATTAATTTTTTTTATTCTCTATCAAAATCTTGACTGATTTGCTTTTTTTTCACAAAAGACAAAAGTTTTTCAGTGAAGCGTGCTTTCAAATCTGGGATAGAACAAAACACGAGAAAAAGAATATATTTTTGATTTTCAAATTAAGCTCTGGAGAGATTCGAAGATTGTGTTTTTGGCATTTGATTGGAAATGACAATCTGAAAATTCTGAATGTGTACTTGCTGTTTCAGCCATTCGAGTCACATCCAGGCAAATAATTTCTGCTGCCAAAATGGTGTCAAATGGAAATAAATAATTGTAAACCGTATCCGAGAGGCAATTCTATGTGTTTGGTGAATTTTATGAATATTGTGTTTGGTAGTTAACGTTGAATGGAAAAAGCTTAAATGACTGATGATATTGAGGGTAATTGAAATGTATTGGAATTCATCTGAAGATTTTGTGGTATTTTATTTTAAATTAAAATTATAAAATAAGATTCTTTGATATATTTTGGATGGAATAATTTGAATAATTCATCTAACTCAGAGGGAGTATTGGAAACCACAAAGCTACTTTCCTTTGTTTAATGGATAAATATATTCAATCTTTTAAAAATATCCAATTGTCAATTGTCTGAAATAGATGAAATGGATATCTTGTGTTAATATTTCCAGGATAAATTGAAAACTTGAGAATACCCACCATATTTGCATATTTTTCATTGAAAATTGATACTTGAAATTAAAAGTAAAACTGATTCAACTGGAAGTAATTCGTTATATACATAGAACCATGTATTGAATTAAAACTTATTATGAAAAGAAAATGTTTCTTTACAGTATAACTTTTTAAAGCATTTTTCATTCATGAATTTTTAATCTTCAAACTTTGACAGATTTGTGTTAAAAAACACAAAAACCGTTAGCAATGATGTTGAGTTGTTGACGAAGAAAATACCTTTTCTTAATGTTTAATAAGTATTTCAAAAAATCATTTCCCTGGATTCTACCTTTTAATGTTGGAAAAAATTTAAAAGATCCTGAAACAATAATTAAAAGTCCAATTTGTGTTTTTCCACCTCTGGGCGCTTAGAAAATATAATCCTATACCAGAGCAGACACAATTATTATTTGCCATAAAATTCTCCAGTAAAATAATTTCCTGAATTATATTTTACACACCAGTACTTCACGTTTAATGTATTTTTAACGAAATAATTTAAATTGCGGTTTATGTATTTAAGATTTATGCTCGAAACATCAAAAAGTTTGCGTAAAGTGGAAACTGGAAAACTTTAAAAAGTCATTAATAAAAAGGAAAACTTTTGCGAAAAATTGGAAGCTCTGGTTGAATCATATCGCGTAATACGGCTGTTTTTATTGGATTTTGAGCTTTCCATCAAAGATAAATATAAAAGTCATAACTCTCTTGAGTAGGTCTTCAGTAGAATCAAACTTTAGCCAAAGTTTAAGTAAAGTTGATTCAACTTAAGTATTATTAAACAACTTCAAATTCACAAAGACAATATTATCTAAAATTATAATAAAAAGTAATCGACACTCCTAGAAGCTCACGAGTCCATCATCAAGCTTGTCTAAATGTAAAAAGCTTCCCTTTCCATTCAAAAACCATTGAAGATATAAAAGCAAAAAGCCAAGGTGGAAAACTAAGGATATTTAACATCTGAGTGCTTTATGAATAACCAAAGACTAAAGATGCACTCTTGTAAATATTATATGAAAAGTTAAATATTAAAGTTTCTGTTGGACTTAGAGGAGTTTTTATTTTTCTTTCAGAATTTAAAATTTTCGAGTTTTTATCTATAAGATCTTTAATTTATAAAACAGAACTTAAAACATCAATAATACATTAAATGATTTTTTGAGTGTACATAGAATGTCTTTAACTCCCTGAATCTTGCCAACAAGAACCAATAATGCGGTTAAAAGTTTAAAGGCTTCAGAAGTTTGCCAAAAAGTGCACACACAATCTGGAATCATTGATGTGGGATAATTTCTGGGCGGAAATGTTTTATTCCCGTATACTGGAATATTTGCCAGACGACAAGTTTGACATAAAAATGCTGGTTATTTTTTGCCATAACATTATCAGGATTCGATTTTCCAAGTGATCGCATTTGAGCCGCTTACATGTTTACGTATTATGATTAAGAAATAAAATAGTTGAATGAGTGTTTGCAAACACTCAATATGAGCAGTATACAGTAACATATCATCAGGGGCTTAGGAACGTATGGTAAATTAGAATAAATTATCAAATGCGATTTCCGAATCCATAAGTTATTTGTGATTTAAAAATTGTTTATTATGAATAGTTAAATTGTATAATATAGAAATTGTCAAGTCTTTGTATATAAATCATTAATCAAGTCTTCAAAATGTTTAAAGCATCTGAGATTGTACCCCTGTATCTATAGCTGCTGAAACATAAAATTGAATCAGCCCCGAGAGCCTTTTTATGTTTGTGACATGTCAAAAAACATAATTTATCGAATGATAAAACTTGTGCTATGAAATGTTGGCTCGTAAGTTTTACATGGTAAAGCTGATTTGTGATGTTGCCAGCAAAGAGAGCATTCCGAGTATTTATTGAAAGTTAGCAAACGTGCAGAAATTCGAATGGCATGGTTGAGAAACTTTTAGTTGATTTAAGATTTGCTATTTTCCAAGAATATTGCTGATCTCTAAGGCAATTGATTGTGAATAGAGAGCGGATCAAGAGATAAGTTGCAATGAAATTATTAATCTTTCGGAAACTTCTTTGAAATATTTGGATTAGATTAAAGTAGATTTACAAAAACACACAAATTAAAAGTTATATGTGCATTGTGCATCTATGCTCGTTCACAAATGTTTATTATACAGCGATGCATTCAAAAAGCGTTAAAAACAAAAATTTAAATCACTTAAGCTGATTGGTTTTGCCAGAAGCTGCAAATAATGATGAGAAATCTGCTGAAACCTGAATTTGCCTGAATCACTCTCGATAAGCACAAACAAAGAATTTTGCTGAAATGTTTGCTTCCAATTGTAAAAAAAATGGATGTATGGAACGTAATGCGAAAAATTGTGCAATGGTTTTGTGGCTGTATTATGGCCATTTTCCAAATTAATAAATGTCTTTTTGATTGCCAATCAATAAAAACATTCTATAAATGATTAAAGATACACGTAATCGACTTTTTAAATGGTTATAATTACTATTACATCTGTGATACTTGAAAATAAAATAGTATAATAATTATGCTTCGACGCTTGAACCGAACTATCAAGTTTCATCGTACATATTGTATCAGAATTTAATTTTAAATTTGCAACATTTTACAGCATTCTATAGAAAATCTAAATTTCAAACCAAAACTTCAAAGTTCTAAAGGTAAATCAAAATATGGTAAACTTTGTCAGTTTCAAAAGCCACAATGTTTTTGATTAAATTAATTGTAGAATGATAGTGTCAAGTTGCTCATCAAAAATTACACTTTTAGTTTATAGCTATAAGAAAATCCTCACGAAGTAGTTCAAAAAGTCAGTAAAAAGAAAAAACTTTAGATCATGTAACCACAAATAATTAATAATTATTTCAGTCTTTAGTGGTTTCTGTCGAAATAAAAAGTTTAAGAAATTATACTTTCTCAACTTTTTACAAGAGAACAACATTTTAAACTTTTGATAAAAGTTTTGGTTTGCCAGAGAGTGAAAAATTTATTTAAAAAACTTAAAACATGATTTTGAGGAGAGAAAGGATAGCTAAAGCAGATATTAAAATCAGTTTTTCATATTTTATTTACTGTCCACAAAAGTTTTTTTCTGACGTCTTTCGCAATAATTGCAAAACTTTGAAATATATACTCTTAACGGATATAAAAAGAGATCAAAGTGAAAATTTTTATTGAAAAGATCAAAAGCGTATTGATTTTACTTGTCCTTTTATTTGGTATGTTTTATCTTATAAATGTGTAATTGCCTAAAAGTTCAAAGAATTGGTTTTTAAATTGCCATTTCAGTGAATGGACCCAGGAGTTACAAAACATCAATCGATCAACAATTTACCATTTCACTAACTAATTGGTAATTTGAGCAAATATTCCGGTTTTTATTGCATTTATTGCAAAAATCTGAATTTCCTTGAAAACGGTACGCTGTAGCATGCTGTAGGTTTGTTAATAAAACTTTCTATGGAAGTGATTTAATTGGATGTGTAGTAAAATATTTGAATTAAAATGGCAAATTCAACATACATCATAATAGCAACACGGCAACAAAAATATTGAATCGTGGAGTTTTATTTACATTTCAAACTTCCATCAAAGGGATAAATAATAATTTAGGCACACACATGTTTTTTAAAGCAGAGACTTTATGGAATATTAAAATTTGCCTTTTCAATGTCGCAGTTCAAAGAGTACTAAAATATGATACTTCCGCTGAAACATAAATTGTATAACATAATGAGAGAGCTGTAGCACAACTTTCAAAACACAAACAATGAAGCTGAAAATGCAAAATCTGGAGCAAATAAAACGAACTTTAACATTGCAAGCAACTTTTGCACAGCGGAAATATTCTATGGCATAAATTGCATGATACACTGTACTTGCAAATATTTTAGTATTTGCAAGCTATCATTTTTATGTGTCACTAATAAAATAATTTATTTCAATGAATATTAATATAAATGTTTTAATGTTTCATATTCTCTCCCGCAAAACCCCAAAAAATGCTCAAAAGCAACAAAATTAATTTAACACTGAACTATGACAGTTTTCAGAAAAATAGTTTCATAAGCAAAATTTAAATAAATCCCAAAAGTTTGCGGGGTATTTAAAGCAGCTTTTCATTTGAAACTCATCTCAACAAAATGTATTTAGATTGAAAATTTAAAGTTTTTTGGTGCCATCATAAAAATTAATGAAGCATTTCACAAAAAAAAATCGGAAAAGCTGAAGCTTTAGCAGGCACTTCGGCAACATAATACCTATGCTTCATTAGAATAATTCATTTGAATGAAGCAATAAAATTCTAGGAAATTCAAAAATATGTAACCAAAATATAAATATTCGATTAGAGCGCCGAGCGGGAATATTGTGTATTATTGCTGATAATTCTGTTGAACTTTCTGATCGACTTGAGTTGGTAGTTTCTTAACGAAAAACACGTAAAACTTGTTTTCATATAAAATTCAAAAAAAAAATATATATTTTTTCCAACAGTTTTTTAGATTCTTTGAAAAAACACAAGATATATAAAATAGAAATTTTTGCACTACAGGTACTAGATGGCGCTGTATTATTTTCGCTGCTTATGGTTAAAAAAAGCTTATTTTGAAAATTTTAGATCAATCGGTCAGATGGGTTCTGAGATTACGAAAACATAAGTTTTTTTTTCAAAATTTTTGTAAGCATGACAACTTGGTCATGGTACAATATTTCTATAAAATCTTCTGGAATTGATCATTTTGAGGCAAATACAACGTTTTTGCATATTCAGATGTTTTAAAATATTCTCAGGAAAAAAAAATTTTGTATGGCAAAATGGTAGTTTACACTACAGGTACTAGATGGCGCTGTATTATTATCAAAAACTCTTCGTACGTCGCTGCTTATGGTTAAAAAAAGCTTATTTTGAAAATTTTAGATCAATCGGTTGGATGGGTTCTGAGATTACGAAAACAGAAGTTTTTTTTTCAAAAATTTTTGTAAGCATGACAACTTGGTCATGGTACAATATTTCCATAAAATCTTCTGGAATCGATCATTTTGGGCCAAATACAAGGTTTTTGCATATTCGGATGTTTCAATATAATCTCAGGAAAAAAAAAAAAAAAATTTTGTATGGTAAAATGGTTTTTTGCACTACAACTAGATGGCGCTGTAGGATTTTCTTGAATTAGCAAACGCGACCGTCTTATGGTTAAAAAAAGCTTATTCTGAAATTTTGAGACTAATCGGTCGGATGGGTTCAAAGATTACGAATACAGAAGTTTTTTTTCCAAAATTTTTGTAAGCATGACAACTTGGTCATGGTACAATATTTCCATAAAATCTTCTGGAATTGATCATTTTGAGGCAAATACAACGTTTTTGCATATTCAGATGTTTTAAAATATTCTCAGGAAAAAAAAAAAATTTGTATGGCAAAATGGTAGTTTGCACTACAGGTACTAGATGGCGCTGTATTATTATCAAAAACTCTTCATACGTCGCTGCTTATGGTTAAAAAAAGCTTATTTTGAAAATTTTAGATCAATCGGTCGGATGGGTTCTGAGATTACGAAAACAGAAGTTTTTTTCCAAAATTTTTGTAAGCATGACAACTTGGTCATGGTACAATATTTCCATAAAATCTTCTGGAATCGATCATTTTGGGCCAAATACAAGGTTTTTGCATATTCGGATGTTTCAATATAATCTCAGGAAAAAAAAAAAAAATTTGTATGGTAAAATGGTATTTTGCACTACAGGTACTAGATGGCGCTGTGGGATTTTCAAGAATTCGCAATCGCGACCGTCTTAAAAAAAAAAAAGCTTATTCTTAAATTTTGAGACTAATCGGTCGGATGGGTTCAAAGATTACGAATACAGAAGTTTTTTTTCCAAAACTTTTGTAAGCATGACAACTTGGTCATGGTACAATATTTCCATAAAATCTTCTGGAATTGATCATTTTGAGGCAAATACAACGTTTTTGCATATTCAGATGTTTTAAAATATTCTCAGGAAAAAAAAAATTTTGTATGGCAAAATGGTAGTTTGCACTACAGGTACTAGATGGCGCTGTATTATTATCAAAAACTCTTCATACGTCGCTGGTTATGGTTAAAAAAGCTTATTTTGAAAAATTTTAGATCAATCGGTCGGATGGGTTCTGAGATTACGAAAACAGAAGTTTTTTTTTCCAAAATTTTTTTGACAACTTGGTCATGGTACAATATTTCCATAAAATCTTCTGGAATCGATCATTTTGGGCCAAATACAAGGTTTTTGCATATTCGGATGTTTTAATATAATCTCAGGAAAAAAAAAAAATTTGTATGGTAAAATGGTATTTTGCACTACAGGTACTAGATGGCGCTGTAGGATTTTCTTGAATTAGCAAACGCGACCGTCTTATGGTTAAATAAAGCTTATTCTGAAATTTTGAGACAAATCGGTCGGATGGGTTCAAAGATTACGAATACAGAAGTTTTTTTCCAAAACTTTTGTAAGCATGACAACTTGGTCATGGTACAATATTTCCATAAAATCTTCTGGAATTGATCGTTTTGGGACAAATATAATGTTTTTGCATATTCAGATGTTTTAAAATATTTTCAGGAAAAAAAAAATTTTGTATGGGAAAATGAAGTTTGCACTACAGGTACTAGATGGCGCTGTCGGATTTTCAAAACTAACGTGAATTTGAAAAAAGCTTATTCTGAAAATTTGAGATAAATCGGTCGGATGGGTTCTAAGATTACGAATACAGAAGTTTAGAAGTCAAAACCACGGACTGACATTTTAGACCAAAAATTTTTGTTTTAGGTTTTAGGATGAAAAAAAGTTTGGATGAAATCAAGACTTCACAACTTTTTGTTGCCGAAGTAAAAATGTATGGAAATCATGATAATTTTTTTTATATTCATAAAATCAGAATAATGTATAAAATTTTAAAATTTGTAAAACTCGTACAGTAAAATCAATTATTTTAAATTAAATGTTTATTCTGAAAAAATTTCCAGCTCTTTAACATTTTCTCTATTTTATTGTCGAAAATGATGAAATATACAGTTGAACTTTGGATCATATTCTCAGAAATCTTGCAATTAAAAGTTATGAGAAGACCTACGAATTAATTTAAGTTGTGCAGCTTTTTATACTTCTGAAGTTTGAAATATGCAGTATGAATAGTTGTAAAAGTAATAGAAATTCTGGATCTTCATTCATTTTCCAATTAGTTATTCCAGCAAACTTTTGCTTCATTTCTCTCTTCTGATTTCTTCTATTTTAAACTATTTTTCTTCCTTGAATAGAAAGAATGTATGTCTTGAGATACCATAGGCAAATATGTTTTCGAACGTTTTGCATGTTAAATGGAAAAATATTGTTAACTCAAATTAATTTTAAATCTTTTTTAGAATCCTATTTATTACTTTTGTATTAATTTGTATTTATAATCTATCAAAGCTTATATTTCACTTCTTAGGCTCAAATCACATGAAATTATAAATAAATTATATAAAATGAGTGACTTTAATCTGCTTTCAGTATTTGAACTCCCACATTTAATGTTAATAAAAGTTAATATGCTTTGACAAATTTCTACTTGCTAAACGAATTCGGATTTCATGTAAGATGTCCATATTTTAAAATTTTTGGTAAACATAAAAATATGGTAATTAAAAATTATAATCTGGAAGCATTTCAAAATTCCTTTGACAAAATTCTTGGAACTTGAGTGGAAAATTTTTGGTTTACTCATTAATGCAAGTCTGACATATTTTCCAGGAAATATTTTGTATTAAAATCTGTGAGTATGATATGATATACCATTTGTAAAATTTCCTGCTATCTATGCAAAGAATTTGAGTAAATAAAATGAGTAAAAAATGTACAAAAAAATAATTTGAACTGCAAAAAGAAAATTCCTTTCATTTACAAAATCTAGTATTTTTTAATTTATTTTGTTAAGAAATATTTTGAATATTAAAAAGAAAATTAAAAACGTGAAAACAAGAAAATATAAAAAGCAAGTATTTATATTTTTCATTAGCATTGTCTGCTAAGGAATTTTAATATCAACATGCAAATAAAATATTTCTTTTTCACAGAAATATGTTCGAGTGCACGATGTAAAACTTATTTGTTTAAATTTGCTTTTGCAATTTCGCATAGTTTGCTGAAAGCTTCTGCAGTTTCGTAATTTTTTTCATTTTTTCATTTTTTCATTTGCTTCTTTCAACACTACATGACAATACATTGTACAATATAGACTCTTCAGAATATAGTGGTGAAACGTATCAACAATGAACAAAGTAGATAATATTCAAAGCAATTCTAATATTTACTCATATTACCGACATATTACTAACTTACTTTTCTTTAAATTTAAATGTTTAAAGCAATGTAATTTGCAGCAAGAAATTATCTTTAAATTAAATTTTAAATTTATTGTTCTTAAAGTTAATTACTATTCTGAAATACCATAATATATTCTTATCCATCACATTGTAGAAAATTATGATTTTTACATTACAGCGACTTTTTCGAGACTTTTTAGTCGCTTTTTAGTCCTTTATAGCAGTATCTTTTGAAATCTCATAACATACTTGAAGCATCAGCTTCATATAAAACTAAATATTGTATGAACTAAAAATCTCCATTATTGCAACTTTTTTGTGCAAAATAAATTCGGTTTTTATATCATTTTTATTATGTTCTTTACAATAAAAACGTATCTAGCAGACATAAAAAGTATAGTTTTTGCAGATGTCCATAAAAAACGAATATGGTCTGCTTATCACTTCTGTATGGAAACTGCAAGCACCAGTTTTAGTTTTTTTTATCTTTGATATTTTTGGGAGCAAACGACGTTGAAAATGATAAAATAAAACGGAATAAATCCAACCTAAAATCACGAGAAAAAAATAAACTAAAAAAAAGACCAGCAAAAGGAATGCTCTCAAAAATAATTAAAAAGGACGTCAAAGTACTCAAAAATCCTGCAGAATCAAATTGCATTTGAAATACAAATTACATCATGTGCGACAGTAATTAGAATGTCACCACCCCATGAAATGACAGGAAATATTCGCAAACCAGCAGTGTCAAATTAAAACTGACCGAAACCACATTTTTGTCTGTGCTATACAAGAAAAACCGCAATCGAATTTCGGTTTAGAATATTTTGGGTAAAGAGAAGAACGAGTCTTATAATATTTCATGGTTTTAAACAATTTTGCCATGGTATAAGCAAATTTGGGGGGATTTCTACTATAATATATAATTTTATAATTAACCTAGTAATGTCAAGATAACAGCAGTAATGCCAGAATTAAATTGGATGCTGTTATTTCATGACAAAATCAAAGTAACTGATTAATCAGTAGTGTATCAAAACCAAAAATTCATACTAAATATAATATTTAAGTCTTTTTCAATTAAAATACCTTACTGAAATTCTTTTTAATGTTTCAATTGAGGTAAAAACAACTAATCCCGATATCAAAATAATAACAGTATTTTATTTCATGTGGATAAAGATTTTAGCACACAATTTTTAAAATATCATTATCATTTAAACACAAATTCCAGTAATTTCAGCTTTACGACCTCTGGCACTTTCGAAGCGGCTTGGCCATCATCATTTGTAATTACACATTAATAATTTTTCCATTTCCATCATTTTTACATAATATAATAACGAGGATAAAAATATTGGCTCTGTGACGATTTTCTGAAAAAGTTGTTACGACATATTTTTCGGCCTGCGGCATTTTGCACGTTTGCCGTCAAAGCCTGATACTTGTCGTTAATCATTGTTTTTACAGTTTTTGCCGAATGCATTTATTCCGTCAGAAAGCTGGAAACAATTTAAAGCTTTTTTGCTGTAAATTGAATTTTCGATAAGGCCATAAATTTAAGTCAATGTAAAAAAAGAATTATTACGAATAGCAGAGGTGGTGAAAGATATTTCATGTTTCTTATATTCGGATGTTTTTTTTGTCACTGCCCTTTTCTCATCCACATATCAACCATTCTAAAATTTAAAAACAGATTTGTAATCAAAATTTGGGCACCCCTGACACATGTTATGAAAAAATGTAAATCTATGCTTATGATGAAAATTAATGATCGGTTCAAATTTTTATTAAGGAATATAATGGAAAGCCATGGTAATACATTGAATGTAGCTCCTTTATCATGCTCCATTGTTCGCCAATACGTATTTGATATTACAATATTACAGTATTCCCAGTATATTTAGCAATTTTTTGATTCGTCATCTTGCTTTTGAAATCTTTGATTTCTCAACTTTTTTTTGGAAAAACTGAAAATCAATTTTCTTTTATCTTTGATATGAATTCGATCAATTTCTATAAATACTGCATTTGATTCTCATTCTTTATTCTTGAGTGTTTCTTGCTCTTTTGTCTGGCTGTTTTCGGTGTTCCACATATCTCCTTTTTCTGGATTTTCATGTTTTTCTCTATTTTCAACTTTTTCATGATTTTTAAAGCTTTGATTATTTTCTTGATTTAGTTGAAGATTTTCCTCAAAATTCCCATCCAATTGTATTTTATTCCAACTTTGCAATGTAGAATCACTGAAAACTACAAAGACGGCACCGCAGAAAATCAGCATTCCAGCAGTTATTATGAAAACAAGCTTCCACTGCTCTATGCTCTGATTTTCAAATGTTAGATAGCTGACGATGAGAGGAGACAAGAATCCGGGTAAAACTGTGATCATTCCTACTATGCCTAAATAGGAGAAACATATTTGTGATCTAAAAGCTTAAAAATACAAGTAATGAGTAAATAAATACCAAGCGTTATTCCAGCATAGTTGGGTGCAATATCTACTAGTGATGCTAGAGGACCGCTTGAAACTGCTCCATGAGCTGCTAGTGCTGAGGTGAGAAAAATTACAGCTGCTATGGAGTTGCATCCAGCATACGCAAGACCAAGGACACAAAATCCATTGACGATGCAGCCTATATGAAAATATGTATACAGAATTAATTTTAGGCATATGGGATGATATGGGCTGGAAAAATTGAATAAAACTGGTAAACTTCAGTTCACTCAAATCATTAATCTCCTAATCACTCTTAATTGTTTGGTAATTAAAATTAATCTTACACAAAAATGTTCCCAACTTTCTCACATTAGTCCTCGTCATTTTGTTTGTCTTTAACAAATGATCAGTAGTAAAAGAAAACACTAGAGCAAATCCCATTCTCGTCAAGTGTGGAATTCCAGATAATAGACCTGTCATTTCAATACCCCAACCATGAACGTAGCGGAAGTAACTTGGAGCTTGAGTTAATAATGTGAAGAGTCCCTGTAAAACAAAAAAGCTTATTATAGAAATATAAATTTTTTACGGGGCATTTCACTATGATATAATACAAACAAACATAAAATATCAATGGTAAAAAAGAAAATATTTATGAATTGAATATAAAGGTATATTAAACTTCAGAATAAATAAATAAAAGTCCTCAAATAATAATCTTTGCACCACGGTGCCATGACACAAAATCACAACACACTTACCCAAATTCCTCCCCACTGAGCCACAGAGTTTATCCAAATTGGCTTCGATGTGAGAATTGCCCTCCAAGGGATGCGCCTTTTCTGTTTATCGCCTCCTAATTGAACCGACGATCCCAGTGCGTGCAGAATATATTCCTTCTCTTTAGGGTGGATGCGAGGATGATTTGAAGGTGAGTCGAAGACGAAGAAATACCACACGATGTACCAAGCAATGCCAAACACGCCGCAAAAATGAAACACATACTCCCAGGACGTTTGCTCAATAATGAAACCGAAAACCGGAAACATGACTGCCACTCCAACAGACGAGCCCAAGTATGCCGTCACAAATTTTCCTATTTTTAATAAAAATGTTTTTCTTTAAATTCTTGATGCTTCAAAAAACTCATTAGAATTGGTGATTATTAATTTTTAATCTTGCCTCTTTCATTTGGTGGAATCCAGCTGGCTGTCAAATGGTGCATAGCTGGCCATGCCAATCCACAAATTAAACCTTGTATCACTCGAAGAAATATTAAAGCTCGATAATCCAAATATGATGCCAGCGGCATCAAAACGCACATTAAACAACCGACGACATTAGCCAGACCAAATATTAATTTTGATCCATACTTTTGGGCCAACATGCCCCCGGGAAGTTGCGTAGCCCAATGAAGCCAGTAAAAGGATCCTAATAGCTAAAAAGATACATTTGATTATGGTTTTTGTAAGGAGATTTGGTTGCCAAAACAAATTAAATTACCAGGCCTTGAATGTGCTCGTCCCATTTGAATCCATCTTTCTCGTATTCAATCTGCGAGAAAATGGAAATATTATTATGACATATTATGAAAAAACTTGAGGAATGGACTTTTAATTTGATTTATTTAAATATTTGTTTGTTTGAGTTTTTAATTAATTTGTTTGAATCATAATTAATTTTAATTTAAGCTCATTTTGATTGCTAGGTATACCAAAAATTAAATTTTCATTGGAATAAGTGTGAGGAATAAATTAAAATTTTTAATTGAAATGTCTCTCTTAACTTTTATCGTTATTTTAAATTTAAAGAATTGATGAATTACGAAATTCTCATCAAAATTAACTTTTATTGCACACGACTCTCGAAATATATTTAAATGAAAGAATCTTTGAAGTTAATTCAATTTCTTACTAAAATACTTGAGACAAGCAACAAATTCATGAAACTTTTTTTTTTTTGAATTCTTTTGAGCTTGAAATACTTTTGTTGCCTCGTTTTATAGCCCCATGTTACCCAATATTAAATTGCCACCATTTCTATAAAACAATAAAACCCACAAACTATCACAATAAAAACAGTAGCGCCATAAAACCATTCTACAAATCATCGAATCACCATAATTGTACATGCACAGTTGAAAGTTCTCTAAAGTAAATTTTCTCCGTTTTTGCTGTACCATTTTTTACAGTAGACAAATAAACAGTGATTTAAATTAATTTGTTTGCTGAAAGATTAAGATTGTGACACCATTTAATTTTTAATTGCTGTGAGATAAGAGCTTTCTGATGTTTTTTTGCCTCACTCAATTTGTAATTCCTTAGCGGTCGAGTGCTACATTAAATTAAATAAATATTAATACATTTTCTGTTTTTATGAACTGTTTTTTATGATTCAAATTAGTTGGAACCTGGTAACAGATTGAGTAAGCTTAAAATGCTTTTACAGTTTTTTTTCCTGTTGTAAATTTTTCCTGTTCTTGTCTATTTATTATTATAAGTTTTTTACTGCAGCTAAATATCCAGTACTTTTTTAAACAATATAAATAAAATTGATTTCTTTTCTAACACATTTTAAAAAACTACAATATTACATATACCTCAAAGTAATCTAAAAATCTTCTTTCAAGCGATGGCAGCTTTCCTTCCTCCACAATTGGAGTAAGTATACGATGAGATACTGTTTGATTCCAATTTTGAGTGTCGAAGTTGATTGGATTAGTGTCCAGGCACTCGGACGTAATTACTGTGTTCTGGGTGCTTTTCTTGTACGTGCTATCGATCATCGCTACCACAGCAATATTGACATTTATGCGAATCATGTAATTCACAGCAAAACCAACAAAGGTCAAGTACCAAAGCACCGTTCTCGACTTAATGAAGCCATTCGGTTCTCTGACTTTAATTAAAATATTTTTGATTATTTTTTGAACTTTAAATTACTTTTCTTTTTATTTTATTTTTTCACCTTCACTTTCTTCCCCCATCTCTCAATTTATGATTTTTCTTTATAGCACTAGGTAATATTTGTTTCTTCAGAATCTTGAAGATTCTTATAGAAAATTTTGTGCAATAAACTTCACTTCATTACTCCACATTATTCATTTATTTAATGTTTTTACTTCAATTGATTGAGTTCTACAAAACAATATCATATTCGGAAGAGTTTAATTTATAAACTGAACATATGATTTCGTTTTTGAAATAATAATTTAAATTCAAGATGAGTCGAGCAGGGTTTCAAGTCAGTTTTGTTTACGCAAGCACAAACATTTAAAGAAATTAGCAGAAAAATAAAAACTCCATTAAAAACATGTAGAATCCCCTAGAGAAGTCGAGAACTGTCTTATCTATCAAGCTGTACGAGAAGTATAAGGAAAAAAACACAAGTGAACTCAAGAATATGATAAGAGAAACTGTAATTTATAATGAATCATAAATTTACAGTTCATATCATCCCACTCTACAATGCCGTTTGCAAATTTTTGTTTTGCCTGTGAATTAAGAGTACTTGGCATATATTTAATTGCTGGGGCTGTAAATTCTCTCAATGTCAAGATTAAAGGAGAAATTCTCTGAATGGTTACTATTTAGTACTGAGAAACTTGCATTGAACTTGAATTTTTAGAAAAAAAATTTTATATTTAAAGGTCAATAATTTATTTGATTGGTAGCAATATATTTATTATTTAATTTAAAAAAAATTCAAGGATGCACATTGCACAAATATTATTAAGATAAAGAAGAAGTAGTTTTAAGATATATTAGACGCTTTTAAGAGTACAATATTTTCATCAAGAGCATCTCATTCATAAATAAATTGCACGTACATTAACCACTGTTAGATATATCTCGGATATGTCTTAAAGCTGATATTGTAACAAACCAGTATATACATGATTCTTATCAAATTTGATCAAGTTAAATTAGTTTGATTAGCGCAAAATTATCCCGAGCTTCTTTACTCTTCCAAAGGAATTTTACGTTCATTGAAATGTTACGCTCAATTCCAATTAAAACTAACAAAATTATTCAAATTACAAATTATCTTATTGGATTAACCTTGATGATTACAATGATACACTGTTAACGTAATTGTTTTTTTTACATTGTCGGTGTTATGATTAAAAGCTGGTGAATAGTTTATTAGGCTAAATGACACTTTCTGGTTCATTAAACGGTCACGACATGCAATTACTGAATTACATGTGTTTCCTTTGCGAATTGCTATGCAAATATTCTACATTGAAAATATTTTTAAAGTCAATTAGTTCTAAAACTTAAATTTGTTGAAAGCTGATTAAAGTTGTGCCGAACTCAAAGTCTTCAATCGCATGCAACACAAACATTTCATTTTGAATCAAAATGTTTAATTGCTGTTTAATTGGGTTTGAAAGTAATTGAACGAAAATATCAAATTGTCGATTGCAGTTTCCAATTTTATTTATTATTATTGCTGCATTTATTAGTCATAACACACTGGACAAGCTCAAAGTTCCATAGTCTCGACTCAAAAACTTATGGAACAACCTCTTGAACAAAACTTCTTCGATATTGCTTAAAGTAAATTAATAATCTAATTAGTGCACTCAGATTTAACATACTTGACTAAAATCATGATAGGCTGTTCGTGTGGATGTACCTCAGCCATACTTCATTAGATTTCATTTAAATTTCAAACTAAATTAGGCTTCGTGAAATATTTACAAAATGCATGCAACATACTCATTTTGTATGCCTTTAAATCAATTAATCTTTTGGAGATGTTAATATGCAAGGCAAAAATATTTCTATTGTACGAAATATTTTCAAACAGATTTTTTGAGAGATCTTCACATATTGCATTAACAAATTCCACCATTTGCTACACTCTTTTCATGTCTACATATACGGTAATCTATCATTAATCGCAAAATTTTCGGAAGAGGAACTCGACTGAATGTTGATTTTGTGCAATTTGATCTCATATTTGATGCTCGTTGAATGATTTCGTTAATTATTGGATGCCAGTTTGTTTGCTCCACTGCTCTAGTTCATTAATACCGTAGAGTTACTGAATCAAAAAGTTGGAATGGATGATAATTTATATAAAATTTCATAGATAGGGAAAATACGAAAACCAAACTTTTATTTCTACATATTCATTCATTCACTATATAATGTTTGAATCAAAAACTTATTTTCCAACATTGTTTTAGCTTATTGTTTTAGTTTTCCGAATTCTATAAATACATAGAATTCAAATAAATTATACACAGCATCCTTCTGAACCATATCGATACTATGATATCATAAACATGCTCTAAACATTATGTTTGTCACTTTTCAAATTCTGTGAAAACGTTAAAAAATATTTTTTCTCAATTTTAGTAAACATCAGAACGTTGTTGCCACTATTTTTACTCAGTATTTCAAAAATTTTCATCTGGATACTTTACACAAACGTTTCCTAAATTTCTGAAAACCTCCCTGATGATGATTTATTCTACATAAACCCAGATAGCGTACTAAACAAATATTTTCGCCACTTGTGCGAAATCCAGACCATAAACCCCGATAATTTAAAACCAACACCGAACAACAGATTACATCAAATTTAGCGTGGATTCATGATTGTTTACCAAATCAATCGGCTGTGCAAAAAGGTTTAAGTAGGGTTGCCTACACAAATTATGCCGCTTTCCACAATTGTAATTAGTTTATTGTTAATCGTTTACCACACAATTGATTAAATGTGACGGGCATTTATTCAAGAATGACGTGACAAGAAATATTATTTAATTTCAAATATTTTCATGTTTACATTTTTAATGAAGTTTGATGAAGTAGGGATAAACCTTTTTAGTGAAAATATTTGCCAAGGACCGCAAATTACATTTTAAGAATATTCTTGGTATATTTGAATGTAAATTCTAGGATTTGCCTAACATTATTATCAGATTTCAACTTTTTGGGAAAACATGACAAGCCTCGTGACAAGCTGATGATGTTTTCTGTTTATTTGCGAAAAGGTTTCATTCAATATATATATTAATATTGATTGCATTTTGAATTTAACATAATGCTCAAGGATAAAGTTACAGAAACGGGTCGTTTCAATTTTGAAAGATATTGTTCATTAGTTGCATAGAAATGTAAGCTTCAATCGTCAATATCTTTGAAAATGATTTATAATTAATCTAAAAGAAGAAATATGCTTCACATTACGTTGTTATACGTAAAAACCTTATAAATTATAAAAAATGAAGTCTTTGAAATTTGATATATGAATTAAACTATAACGTCAAAATCAGTTAATTGTTTTTACCTTCTATTTTCCCTATTCTTGAGAACTTTTGATAACAATAAAAGCAAGAACACTTACTACGGTATATTGTTCTTATGGACTAGTTGAGAAATGAAAAGTCCCAGCCAATTTCCATAGAAACTGCAAATCGGCTCGATAAATAATGAAAAAACACAAGTGTGCACTCACTTCCTACAAAAGTTCCTGCACTTTAAACAGTTGGAAAACTCGAAAGGAGTAACACCAATAAACTTATTTATAACTATTTGCTGGTTGCTTTTATGGTGCATAATGTTCCATTTATTGTTCCCCAAAAATCTAAAGTTTTCCGGCAAGTAATTAAAAACAAAGTTTACCCCAACAAAAGGCAAAATCAATGTGGAATTTTCATATCATAGTTTTTAAGCACGAAAAGAATTTATTGTTTGGGGAGTAGCTGGATGATGGAACAATTATTATCAAAGAAAAGCGTGATTTTCAAAGCTTGTAAAGATTTATTACATTTTTAATTAAAAATCTTCCTTGATTGGAAGCACATTAATTGGTATATCATTAAATTGTTTAACTTTTTTAAATTTCAGTCTACATAGTTGTGATGTTAGATATTACATTTTTTACCAATCTTAATCCGACATTCAAAAATCCATCAATTACCTCTCTCCCTTTTTCAGTTGCTTTTAATACCGGAAAGATTTCCGGAAAATTACTTGTGAGCAATAAAAAAGTTCATTTGTTGGAAGAAATTTTGAATACCAACTTTTGCAGAATTTTGCAATTAATACAAATTGCTCAAAAATTTAATTAACAGTTCAATTTGTCATCTAATAAATTTAGTGAAAGAATTTATAAAGTTCCCAAGTGCTGTGCAAGCAGGCAATAAATATTCATAATTGTTAATTATAGCTAGAAAAGCATCTTGAGTGCTTTGTGGTGACTCAAATGGCCAATTATTCAACGAGCGAGTAAATAAATGAATTTGCGCAATAAATAATCGTTTATTTCATTAATTTTGCAGCCATTATGCTAATTAAATATTTATAACTTTTTGATGGAGGTTTTGGTGATTCTTGAGGGTTCAAGTTGAGGGTAAAGCATTCTCTCTATATTCATTTTCTGCATAATTTATTTTGTTTATATATTCGGTAATTATGTAATAAGTTTTCTAGTTGAGTCCTCAAGTGTGTTCTCATAAAATATAAATTACGGTCAAATTTTGAAAAAGACAAGGGAAAAGATAAAACCTGGCACCATTGGATGACATTTTACAAAGTGTTAACTCAATTTATAAAACTGAAATCTCAATTGCTTGCAGACATAAAAGAATATTTCAATATTTTCTAAAGTTTGCTCAATATTCAAAACTTTTGTACAATTAATTCCTCTTTTTAAACTCTATTTTACAACAATTGATCAAACTTATTATCACTATGAAGTTGGTCCTTATTAAAGGAGTGTCTGTCTCTCATTACAATAGTCTTATTTTTTTACTGCGAAACACTATGAAGTTATAAAGGTTTCTCAATATCTATACAATATTTATATTAATATGCTAGATCAAGAAAGTTACACTTAATAAAGAGAAGATACCCACATAATAAAGACAAAAGTACCACATAATATACATAATTAGTTCTGGTTCTACAATTATGTTAGATAGAATATAACGAATAATATGTATGGAAGAACATTTTTACATCTTCTTAGAAAGTATACAACTAAGATTCAAATGATAAAGATTACTTTCTGGTATCCTTTCTTATCGATTTAGGATTACTTGAGCTATACGGTATACGATAATGCTTCTTCTCTTTATCGAAAAGATTACTTACAGTTCATAATCTTATCTATTTTGGTAACGAAAGCGTTATCTCGGTAATCTAAAAAGAAAAGAAAAATATTTATTGTTTCTCTAGGTCCGTAGTTGTTAAGTTCAAGAAAATTATTGACTATGACCTGACTGTTTGTTACGAGGTGATTCCAGAGTATTTTCCATTTGTTTCTTGAAAAGTAAAAAAGTGAATAAAGTACTCTTTTGAATCTACTTGATTAAAATCATTCAACTAATATTCTTAAGTTGCTCGAATATAATTTCAAGAATGTTTTAAAAGTTCCGAATGTGTGAGCTAAAAAAAATATGATTATGATTGTCCGCATCGACCATACTATAAACTACATGGTTCATTGCTTAGTTTGATGAAAACATGGTCGGAAACCTTTATTATATGATTTTCCAGGAAATACCATCTTGCACAAAACAACTTCAATCCAAAATATTCAACACAGCATACGTCAATTCACTTTCTCCAACCAAGTATTTTGGCCATTTTTACCCAGTGTGTAGTTTTACGATTACATTTTATGGCTTTATGGGCAAATCTGAGAGCAACGTGAACGGAACTCCACATTAATTGAATTTATGGAGCATAAACCTGAAAACATACATGGAGGATTATAATTTTACATATTTCCTTCTGCTATATTGCTGGGGAAATTAAAAGGAAAATTGAATTTTCCGTGTTAACATCTGTGCACTCGAGCAAACTTGTAGGAGGGTGTACATTTTTTCGAATTCTATAGAGAATAAAAGATGGATTTGTCAGTGCAATTTGTGAAGTGAGATTTAATTTTTCCTATTCATGGTTTTTCAGCTTATTATTTGAGCATATTGAATAGAATGAATCTGGGGTAAGGTATATTTAGGTCTGTACATATGATTCAGGTTTCTTAATAATTTAATTTTGTACACAATACCAATATTTTCTAATACTTTACGATGTATACTAGAATCGTGAAGGTACACCTGATGATGTCTAACATTCATAATATAATCTTAATCCATAAAATTTAAACTTAATATGCTACATATGTATAAGACGTACGTATTGTGTAATGTCTTTATTTCAAAATAATAACGAAAGAATTAATATTATCGCATTGAATGTTTAAACAAAATATTTAAGTAAATTTGCTCTTTAAACAAATTGTCATGGTGAATTAAAAAAAAGTCGCGTCATGATTTTGAAATAAATTATTATTCAGAGCATGCAAATATTAATCCTTTCATCTTTTCAGTAAACAAAACTATTAAATTGGAGATATTTTAATTCAGTATTTTTCAACAATGAGAATGCCTAAAAAGTTGAATGGTAGAACATTTTTAATATTTAACGAAATGAATATCGCATGAAACTTGCCAACGTACGCAAATATTGATGGAAAGCAGCATAAAAATAGTTAAAAAATTAATTAAATGCAACATAAACAGTTTTATTAAAAATATTCATTTCAGCATTTTAATTTAAATTTCCAATCGAAAATTGATTATTTAACAATTTATTATCATTTATCGATTTGTGGAATATTTGAGCAAACAATAAGTATCGAGCTTTTAAGAGCTTTTTAAATAACAAAAAATTGAGAATATTGTTGAAACATGATAATTCAAAATGATATTAATAACGAGGCAAACGAGAGGCAAAACTTTATTTTCTAGAAACACTAAAACTCTTCATGAAATTTGGAATCGAGAGTTTCTGAGAAATTAGGAGCAACCATCAGAGAATTTATTTCAACATTGAATTGAAAGCAAATGTAAAGAATTTGAAAAATGTCTAATTTCCACTGCAGTTCATCGATGAGCAAACAAAAACCACTCTGCGGTACCATAAATCTACTTTTCGTTAGCTATTCAAGCACTACAAAAAAAAGTTTTAAAAAGCTTCATCAAACTATTAAAGCTCAGAGTTTTTCAATATGTTCTTTTTTTAATAAGCTGTAAAAAATAAGATATAACTTTAACGCTGAATTGAATAAATACATTTAAGAAAAAACAAATGTTGATATTTTTCTAATAATTACTGATAGTTACAACAGTGCCATGGAAAAATATGGGTTTGGTTTTAATTTCTATTTCCCCGTAAATCAACTGTTTCTCGTGCACTGTTTAATTAACTTTACTTTTTAGTGAGCGAAGTGCTTACGATGCTAAAATTATTTTTCAAATCTAATCTCTGTGTGTGCTGTTTTTTCAGCAGCTCGTCTGTAAATATGGGCTGAACACTTTAATTAAACGTTGTACACTTTGCAAATCTGTAAGAAAGCTCGAAATACCGAACCAGTTTTCAGGAATGGTGATAATTTGTGAAAATTCATCGAGTTAAAACTGATTTTTAAAATTCGTTTGGGAATTGCAAGTTAATCGCCTCAATTAGTCATTTTAGGCACTTAAATAAAAAAAAATGTAGTTGTCATCTAATTTGAGTTTAATGTAAAATTGTTCACAAATACGTTATTGGATATGTTGATTAATGAGATCTTTCGATTCTATCCCAAGAGATCAGCAACTCCAAGTACACTGGCCAAAATGAATCCATAAGGGAGGCTCATGTAGTCGTATGTATGCAAATATAAGTTTCGAAATAAATAAAGCACCATTAAATTGTACAAATTTATTTTAGATGGCAAATATAGAAAGGAAAATTCTCAGCAAATAACGAGGCAAAAGAAAATGAAAATTGCAAATTTTCTACAAAATATGTTTTGCCGACAATGTCGAGGATATAAATAAACAGAGCGTTCGACATCTGAAATCTGCTTGGAAGCTTCAAAGAGTTTTATCAAGTTTGGATTCCGCTCCTTTTTTAATGCAAATAAATGGCTCGCATATTTCATTCTTTGACGTTGGAAATTGTTTTTTAAATTGCAAAGACACACTCGCAGAAAGCTTTTTCTTGATCTTTGCTGCTTTTTGGGTTTGTTGAGCTGTTTGCATTGGGTTATAAAAAAAATATGTGCAGTTTTTAAAGCGTTTGGGATAAAATTAAAGTTATGCATATTCATAAATTTAATAAAATTCATCAAGAATTCTCGTCCACCGAAATTATTAAAGGTTCATAAAAAAGGATGACAATTGATAAAGGTAAATTTATCGTTTTGAAAACCCCACGTAATGAAACATGTATGAGATTAAATTAGACTTGAGTCTCGTACAAAACGCATGGCAAATTCATTCAATGTTTGCTTCTAATGAATAATAATGCAGTATTATTATGCTATCTGGTATGCTTTCATGTGTTCATGTTTTATGCACACCAGTGTTATTTTTAGGGCAAACACAGGACATGGTGTTCAAACATTAGTACATAACAGCACAAGCAAGTTAAAACAACCAACTAATTTCAAATTAATTAAATTGTTCGAGTGCAAATGTGAATGTTAAACATTATATTTGCATTATTAGTCCAAATAATGTACCCGTTACTATTAAATACGAGGCTAAATGGGAGCAAAACTCGTGCGGAGCCGGAAAAAGATCAATGAATTACAGAGAGTGCTGATAACGCAAAATTAGATGGCCAAGGTATGGTAAAAGGATTAAATTGATTGGATTTGCATAGTTTTAGTTTAATTGAGCTTATTTGCGCTTATTGGAGATTTGTATTGATTGAACTTTTAAGTAAATTTATGTGATTTGATCAATGTTGGAATTGCTTTGAATACTGAATAAAATATAAGGACAAACTGAACCATGCCTTAATTTGATACAGCTCATATAGAATTTTATTGATTCAGACTTTAATTAGAGCTTTTTATTTGATTAATACAAATGGGAAATGATTACAAGCCTCCATTTATTTTTAATAGCCTGAACAATTATATTTCACTAAACTAATTTAAAAAAGCTGTAAACTTTTAAGATCCAAATTACTTTATTATTATGATATGTAACATTTGTCCATAACTTTGGTCCAACACTGGCATTTTCAGCTCATGAATCTAATTTAATTATCTTTTATGTTAACTTAATGCTCTTCTGGTCCGTCAATACCCTTTCAAAGCATAATTCAAATAATGAAACGCTAAAAGAATTAAATATTTGAATAGTCAAATCTATTCTAACAACTAAAGAATGAGCGGGAATTGCATGGCAAGCACTTTGACGTTAGTAAATTGCAGTTTTCAGAAATTACATAATTTATTTTAATTGCTTCATGGGAAAATTTGCTGGTAATTGAAAGCATTAAGCAATATTCAACCTGATTAAGCTAAAGCTTTTAACGACAATGAGGAATTCAATTATTTTTTTATGAAGCTTTGTGAAACTTTTGAAGGATTAAAATAAAAGCTCAATTGCTCCAGGAAATGTTTATTCAACAAGCTGTTGGAACGAATACAGCTTGAAGAGTATTTTTGTTAATCGTTTTGAGGTAGAAAGCGCAACTCGTATAATGACTATGAACAAGTTTTCTTACAGTCTCATAATATAGACATATCATTG
Source organism: Parochlus steinenii (assembly GCA_038502155.1). Lineage (NCBI taxonomy): Eukaryota > Metazoa > Arthropoda > Insecta > Diptera > Chironomidae > Parochlus > Parochlus steinenii. Next base: position 5,454,298 of record JAXCIN010000054.1, read on the forward strand.
AGACATGATAATTAAAACAATTCTCGAATATGTTTTTGTTAAACATTACTTAAATTTTAAACAAATTGCTGTATCAGTAAAAAAATTAGAATAAGAATTAAATGTTAAGTATTTTTCATTGGACTCAGACACTAGGTAAACCACAATGATTTCCCATTTTTGAAGAAGCCAATTGGCCACCATTAAACTCCGTACCGTCATAAAATGCGCCTCGCCAAACAAGCAATTAATTTTAATTCGGTCCGGAAACAAAAAGATTGGGATAAATTTGATTGTTTCCCTAACTTTGCAAATTAGCTCAAATTACCCAAATTTTGATTCATAAAAACATGATTTATGTGTAAATTGCGCTAACTTGTGTCAATCTTTATAAAATCGAAGCTCATAAATCTTTTGTTTGCTGGCGCGCTTGCAAAAAAGTCATAAAGTCGGCGTTTTGCTTAATGTCGGCGGGAATGATTTATGGAATGAAATCCAAGCAGCATTGTTCTCTGTTCTAGCTTATTTCAATATTTTTCCGACAATATTTTCGGCATCAAACTGGTGGAAATTTAATTTTGCATTGTCGCTATGTCGCTTTGTTGCTTTGTTACTTTCATACTTTTATGCTTTCGCTACTATGTTAAGCAAATTAAGTAAAGATCGCAAAATAAATAGATGAAAATTTGCATAATCACTTCTTGTCGCAGACAATAAAAACCAAATGGTGATTATTCCGCGGATAAGACGCGGATACAGGGATACAGATTACTAGAGATTTAAATTTTGGATTTTGAGGAGTCATGATACTCTCTAACTGATGGCAATTTTGTCTGGTCGTCTGTGGGGGATCTAAACTATATTTATCTCAAGGTTTATCAAGGAGAATGTTAATTTCTAAAATTTATCAGGAAATTTAATTATTTTAATATGGCAAAAACAAAGAATCCTCAAAACACAATTCTATCAAGTAGAGCTCAAAAACGTGGAAAATACTAGAAGCTTCCCATAAATAAATAAAAACACCATTGTAAGACAAGATTATGCGTTCATTGAAGATGTCAAAAAGAGCTTTAATATAAGCTCTACTTATCTGCAAGGCCAATTATTTATTTTCTTCGAATGCGCCTTTTAAATTTCTTTTCATATCAAAAGACGCAAAAAACACAAAAAGCAGAGAGATCGCAAAAAGCTATTTTTATCTAATTTTCTTCTAGCAGCCATAAAAAACTGGAACTACATCAAAAAAGTATGAAAAATATGAAAATTAAGGAAATTGTAAGAAAAGTACGGAAGTCCAAATCAAAAGCGACACAGAGAAAAGACTTCAATAGATAATAATTAGCTGAAGAAAAATGTGCTGATGAGATTGCGCAATTTCTACCATATTTTCATTTTATCTTCCTTTTTCCTTATCAAATACGTTTCTATAGCATATCAATTAAAATTATAATTGAAATTATAATTCATTCTTTATTTTGAAACAACTGAATTAAGATTGGCTGGCAGGTATCAATGTGGATTTTTACTGAAAAAAAATGAATTCTTTATGGTCCTTTTGAGAAGTATTGTATCAAAACTGTTTTATGAACTTATCATAGCACTGGGATTTTTGATAATTATCCTCATTATTTGTGAAGCTTTTTATTTCATGTATCAGCAATTGTGAAGTCGGACACAAATACACAATCAGTTGAAAAAAGCCACCACTGAAAAGGAATGAAATACGCAAAAATCACCATTGCATGCAATTTTATTATTTTATGGAAAGTTGTTTAAAACATAATTATGTGATGCTTGAAAGCAGTTGATGAGAAACGAAAACTCATTACTGGAATCACCTAGCAATAATTATAAATTCTACTTTGAAAGTGTTCTCTCAAGCGAGTTCAACAAATAATATTGAGAGAATTTTACAATTTTATTGGCAAGTAGAATTGTGTATATCTTCTTTTTAAACAAAATGATATTCAAAGATTGATTAAATTAGACCAAAATAGCTTGGGAAATAGCAAAACTGGCAAAAATGGGGGGAAGCTTTTAAATAAGAATATATATTGATAATCATCAATCAAATTTACAACAAAGACCCGCAGGAAGGAAATAACATCTATCGTTCAATGTTCTTCTGGTTAAGGGTTGAACTTAGATTATGTCTGATTTCTTTAGCAAATCATGTTTGGAATAACATTTTTACTGAATACAGAATTCAATCGATGGTTGATTTACTAAAAAAAGAAAAACCGACAGAAGACATAAAAGCTTTATTTCTTCTAATTAAGAAAAATAGAGGTTAGACATTTCATAGCAGCACCCCCAGTCTTCATTTTTAATAAAGATATTATAATTCATCGATGTAATCAATTTGGCTGTAAAGTATATTTTGGCACTCAAAGCGAATTGGGAAATAATTGAACGTGAAAAATTAATTGCTCGATAATTTTTATAATTTTGGAAAATCGAACAACGCGAGCGAATAGCGGAAAGTAATTTTCTGAAATTTTATAAAATGATGATAAGTACTTTTATTGCAAAATAACAGAATGACGGGGAAAATTAAATTACGAGTAGGGTATTAAACCATTATTAAACGCAATTAAACGTCGTTGAGAAAAAGCTTATTTCAAAATCAAATTGGGGCGATTGAAGTTTATTTTAGATGATTGTTATTATGGTAAAAGGCGAGGTTAAAGGTTATTAGCTTGAAAGAACTAATTTTAACGAATTTTAATGATTTTCGTTCACTAAATTGTTGAATTGTGAATTGTGATAAATTGGGACTAAGTAAAATAAAATAATTTTAATTTTATTGATTTGGCTAAATATAAGAATTATACAAATAAATAAGTGAAATCTTTGTTGATCTGTTATAGAAATCCTTAATTACATATCTAGCTATATATTTAATAAATTAATTTGTTTCGCATAAAAAAAGATTTTAAAAATGTGTCCGTTATTTTTTTGATTTATTCGCCGCGCTGTTTCAAATATAATATATATAAATTTTGTCCGGATTTTATGAATCCGGTTTTGATATACCGTATACTGGGCAATTTATATATTGAGCTACTTTTTGAGCACATAATAAATATATCTATTATTTTGCTGAAGTTTAATTGTAAAACTTGAATAAAGTAAGTATATTAATGAAAATTCGTGATTGGAGAAGTGTTAATGGTGACTCTCAAGATGCAATGCATTGAGAGAACTTGTGGAAACATAAAAATGAGGATATTATAGTGCAAAAAAGGGATAATAAAAATTTCACGGTATTTTTTTTGTAGACAATAAATCGATTAGCCCAGTATATTACTAAAAACGTGAGTGGATCCATATCCTCATTATCTTTTATATTCAACCATGGATACAAAAAAGAAAGAAGCATCCAGAAAGCTCAAAAAAGTCCATCATGAAAGTTCTTCATCTTCCTCTTCAACATCGAGCTCTAACTCTGATTCTGGCAGCTCCTCTTCCAGTTCTTCACCCGATTCTCGGCACAAAGCAAAGCGCCGTAACATCAGAAAACGTAAGAATTCTAGTTCCTCTGATGGTCATGGTAAAAAATCTATTTCTAAGAAACATTTGGCTCATAAGAAGCCAAGTGATGCTAAGAAAGTTGTTCACAAGAAATCTTCGCATCCTGGTAAGATTAGAAAAAAGGTAGTTCCCGCTCATGTTACTAAGAAAGTAAAGAGTTTGTCACCGGTTGTAAAATCTTCCCATAAACATCTTAAAATTGGAACTAAAAAAGAGAAAATGTTGATGGATCCAAATGATGGTTTAAGAGAGCGTGAGCTGCTACAACGTGACAGAGAAAAGTTAAGGTTGCGTGAAAAAGAAAGGAGAAGTCTTTCGCCCAGAACTCCTGTTCGAAGACTCGAAAGAGATCTGAAGAAAGACAGAACTCCCGAAAGAAGAGTATCTTCGCCATCTTCAGCTTCCAGGTACAGAACTGGTAGTAGCCGAAGTGTAAAAGAATCTCCGTTGAGTGCTAGAAGACATGAGTCCACTAAAGAAAGGGAGCGGAGGGAACGTGAAGCAGCCAGGGATAAAGAGAGGGCAGAAGCATTGGCAAGGTGTCAGGTTAGTTTAAAATGATTCTTTCAGAATGTATCGCAATAAAATTCCAACTGAATCTTATTTTAGGAACGCCAAAGAGAGCGAGAACGCAAGGATATTCGAATACGCCGTGACCGCGAAAGAAGCATCGAAGAAGAAAAATCAGAGCCTCGCCACAAAGATCGCTTGTTGCCACGTCCTTCTGAGAGAGTTCGAATGTTAAATGCAACACGTAACACTCCTGAAAAAATAATGGATTTAGACAGAAGCAGATCTCATTCGAGAGGAAGATCTATCAGAGATCGTTTGGATAAAGATTATGACAGAAGTTACATTGCAGAGCAGCATCGTGAAAGATCTCTTGAGCAGGAGTACGTTATGTCTCGAACTCCAAGAGAGGATGAGTACATGAGGGAAAGAAAGATGCCACGAGATGAAAGAGACTATGAACAAGAACGGATTTATGAGCAACCACATAGAGAAGAGCGAAGATTAGCTCCTGTAGAGTATGTTGGAGGACCTTCTAGAGGAGGATATGAGGAGAGGCATCGAAGAGAACCTGATTGGGAAGAGCAACCAGAGCGTGTTGGAAGAATTTTCGAAAGAGCTGAGGTGAGACCAGATTGGGAAAGAGACATTCCAGTAGGTCATCATACTAAGAGACCTGATGATGGGTTCAAAGAGAGTAGAGGAGATTGGAACAGGCAATGGAATGAACCCCAGGTAAGTTTTCAATAAATTTAATAAACATATATACAAAATAGTATTTTAGGAAAAATGGTCAGAAAAGCGAGAACCGAAGGAATGGCCCAAGTATGCTGAAAAGTCATGGAATGAGCCTCGCGGAATACGTCATGAAGAACCGCCTCATGGTAAATATTTTTAGCATCTAAATCGCTGCTTTATTCAACTGAAAATATATTATATTTTTAGTTCCCGTGGCTCACGGTCCAATTCAACACTCTGCTCCAAGACGTTGGCCTACTCAGCCAGCACCAGCTGCTGAATGGCCAGGAACTCTTAAAACTGAGACAGAGTATCGACGTCCAATGCACACCCCAAAGATGATTGGAGAACATGGAGCACCTACAACTCCACACCCTTTCAAAAGACATGCTGGAGCACATCCAAACCCGTTTCACTACAACTACAAAAGATTCCATTTCAATAAGAGACACCAACAAGGTTTAAATCAGCCAACTGCTCCAGTTTCTCCTTCATTGTTAAACAGTCCTGGCAAAGTTCTTTTGAAGACTACAAAGTTGCTAATCAATGCTCCAATTGTTCCAAATAGTAGCTTGGCAGAGAAAATGGCAGAGGCAATCTTTAAGAAAGTTGGTATTATTTAATTTAATCTGCATCAGTTTTATTAAATCCTACTTTTGATATTATAGGAGCCACTGGCTTTGGAGGCTAACTCTGAAGTGGATAAAGATGGATCAAGTGAAGGTTTAATAGACACAACAACAGAAGACGCGGAGAAGTCACTTGGAGGAGCCGATGAAGAGCAAGAAGATAATTTGAGCGAGTTCAGTGATGTGGATGATGAGATTTTAAATAGGGAAGAGGTAAAAATCATGAAAATTATATTAGAATGCTTAGAGATGCTGATTATTAGAATACCTAAATCATTTAATCAATCAATCATTGCTTATCAAGCTTTAACTTACTGCTCGCTGAAATTCAATCAAATTTTTAATTATAATTTTTAATCTCAATAAATCAGCATCTCTGTAAACTTATAATATAAGTAAATCGCAACGCTTATTTTTGATTCAATTTTATCAACTTTTGACCTATTCTGGAAGGGAAATGAAGGTTTGAGAAATCGTCTGGTTCAAATGGGCAAAATCAATGCAGTATCATCTTATTATAGACCATTCTCCAGCGATATGTATTGCATTTATGGAGTGTTGCCTAAAAACTTTGTAAGAGTCTTATTGGACTTTTTCAGTGTTGTTGAATTTATAATTTATTTGTTTTGATGTATAGATTAGAATTATCTGCGGTAAAAAATTTGTTTTAAAGATTCTCTTTAAAAAATATGGTTTATAAATAGTTTACAAAAATTGAACAATGAAATCGCGTAATTTTTTGTTGATGTAATGATTGTAGCATGGTTGTCTCAAAAATCTTAAACTTGAATCTCATTTTAAAATATCTAAGTAATGCATAAAATTTCAGGAACTGGCTGCTCAAGAAGCTGCTGCTGCTGCATTGGCCGCCGCTGAGGCTACTTCAGAAAATGGGGGTGACAGCAAATCTCATGCTAATCAAGAGCTTAAAAAAGAAATGGATTTGGACTTTGAAGAAATTTCTGACGGCGAATTGGAAGAAGAAGCGAAGCGTCACTGTCTTGCTGATGCTCTTGGAGTAGATTGGGCAAGTTTAGCGAAGGAAACACAAAGACCGATCGAGAAACGTCAAGACTCTTCGTGGAATTCGATCAAAACTCGCTGGACTCCACATAAAATTTTATGGGATGTTGGTGTATCGGCAAATATGGCTGGTGAAGAGATGGCCATGAAAGCCATGAAAAATGCGAGAGATAAATTAAAGCAGGAAAGGTTGGAACGGAGATTGAAGAAGCAACCTATTAAGAAGGAATTGGCTAGTAATGTAGATGAAGCGGCAGTTAAAGTAATTTTTAATATCAATTTTGAGATTAAATTTAAATTAATCAACAACGTTTTTCTTTCAGCTCGAAGAAAGCAGCGAAATCAAGCAGGAAACTCCAGAAATCAAACAAGATGAACCTGAAGAGCCTCAAAGCGATGATGATGATTTACTTTTGGACAATGACTCTGACATTTTACTACATCCTTCCGCAAGCGTCCAAGTTTATTTACGCAAAATGAAAGCAAAGCGTCAACGTTTGATAATGAATGCAACTGGGAAGTACGGAAGAGCTTTGTCTTCTCATAATGATCTCAAAATTCGACGTCAGCTTTGCAATTTGCCTGCTAAAGAAATCAATATGGATCGAAATTGGAGACCAAGTGCTGAATTGAATGCTCAAGTGCAGCTTATTTATCAGCGATTGATCTCACAGGCTGGATGAATGGAGACAACAATTGATTTTTAGAAGATTAGACAAGAATTTTTTTTTTGATTCCTCATATTGTACAACCAATATTAAATAGTATTGAATAAAAGATTAAAATTAACTATTCAATTTTTAGCTTTAATCAAGTGAAAACCATCATACCTGAAACTCTAATGCTTCAGACAAATTGTGAAATTGCAACATGCATTATAAGATTTAGAAATGAAAAGATTGATTTTGGATATGTTGTTCAATTTTTCCACAAAAATTGAAAATAAATGTTTATAACAAATGATGTGACAACAAATAAGACACTAACAAATATCCTAAAGTTTAGAAATATATGAAGAATAAACTTCAAATCGTATCTAAGTCTCGCATCTAATTCTAAATTTCTTATCAACATTTCAAAATATTGCCTTTAATTTATCAAAATGATGTTGAATTTTTTGTTAGGATTCTATATGAAAAACCTTAGACTTTTCAATAATTCCAAATCTAAAAAAAAACAACAAACTAATGTGGTAATACAAAATGTTTATTTTATTTTTATTAACATAATTATGTTATTAGAGTTGGAAAAACTATTAAAAATTTATATCATTTAAAATGTTCCAGAACCTCGAAAATTATTGGAAATATGTTAGTCTTGAATCGCTTCCCCAATATTGTGACAATATAGATCCCATATTCTTAGGAGTTTTTGGCATATTGGTAGAACTTTGGTCAATATATTTTTTGATAAAGTCTTAGAATCTCATGATTCGTCCAGAAAATTTAAAAAATAAGGTACTCGTGATTTAAACCAACAGATGCCGCGCTAGATATAGATGTAATACCTCAGTTAAAGGAATTTTTAATTATAAAACACAATTCCACGTTAGCGGAGAAGTCCTACTCAGCTCACAAGCTGCACAACTAGTTAACTTTATTGTCACAATGTGGATTTTTTTTCGGTGATGACCTCACTTCTTTTTGCAACACATAGAATGTGTGCTTCTTGCCAACTAGTCCCCACACAACTGCCACATTCTCAATCACAATGTTGATAGGAATGGTACAAAGTGCTCCTAGCACACAGCAAAGGAACTTGAAGACGCCGAAGCGATAAACTGAGAAGGATTTGATAACGCCAAACACAAACATATAAATGTTGAAGCCGACAATGAAGGCGTAGAGGAAGTCCACGAAGTATGGACAAGGAATTGGATAAAGAACGGCAAAAACCATGTTTGAAGTGGACATTGGCATTGTGACCCAAGAATAAACACTGATCCCTAAAAGTAGCTTGTGCTTCAGTGGGATAAATTTTGAGTGAACTACTAGGAGTATTCCTTGAAGCCATCGCTTGCGTTGTTGTAGAAAGTCAAGCATAGTAAATGGCGATTTTTCGTACATTTCACCTTCTATGAAGTTGAAGGAGTAACCTTGAGAGAAAGCTCTCATTGCAAAAAAGCAATCTTCAGATATTGATCCGTCTAATCCGTTATCGAAAGAAACTTGCTTCTCGGCGTGGACCTAAAAATTTTTCAGAAATATTAATTATTCACAATGACTGAGCAAAAATTTAGAAAATTGATATAAATTATTTATTTCATTAAAATTACCTGAGTAACAACGTAGCTTCCTTTCCAGCTGAAGAAAGGCTTATGGAACATTTTGAATTGTAGCCTAAGTTTTCCCATATCTTCCGATACTCTAAAACTATCAGCCAGAGTAGTCAACCAATTAACAACGTTCTCATTTGCATAAGTGATCAATCCTTGTCCAAAAGGATGCTTTCCGTCCAATACAAAATTAATAATTCCCTTTACACTATTCTCTGTAAGAAGTGTCTCCTCATCCAAATGCACCACCCAATCTAGGTTATTAAGAACATTTACGTTATCCTCGAGGCAATATTGCAGAGCTCTAGATTTGAAAAGTGCACCAGTCTTAGTTTTATAGTCTTTGGGAACCACCAGTTCCCTTACTCTTCGGTGCTTGGCCATATTGATGGGTTTGTCTGTCACAACTTCAATGAGGAAGTTCTCTAATCCAGTTTTCAGGCAAGTGTTCATGTTCCGCATTACATTAGATTTAACGAGCTCTGCATAGTCTCCTCGAGTTACAACTCGAACGCAGATAAAGGGAGCAAGTAGAGGACTTTCTTTTAAAACCACTTTCTCAGGGAATGCATTGTATAACAGTAATCCACAGAAGTTAAAAAGAACCTAAAATATTAATGTAAAGATATTTTCCAATATTTCTATCATAAAATTAATTAAAACTAACCTGTGGCAGCGTCAAGAAAGTCAGCAGTCTAAGGATGTACAATATCGTAGTGAGGACGGTTCCATATTCTACCCAAGGATCTATTGTCACAAACGAGCTTTCGCTAATTTTAATTCCACCGGAGAACAGCAAATAACCGATAACTACAAAGGCAAGCAGCAGACAATGCAGGACATGCTTATAGGTGGAGTTTAGTGTCATAGCCATCTTTAGCGTCCGTTTGTCAGTGGATCAGGAATCTATAAGACCCTGAATGTCCTAAAAATCCAAGCACCAATTTTATTGTCCAATTGCCAAGTTAACAGTAGCCTGGATGCATTTCGAGTTGTAAGTGATTAATTTAGCAGGAATGCAATCACTAAAATTCAAGGCTGCGATGTATCTTGATCTAAAGATAAAGATCAGATCATTTGATCTTGATCTAAAAAATAAAAAAAAAGATCCAGATCAATTGATCTTGATCTTTCAAAAAAAAAAAAAGATAAAGATCAATTGATCTTTATCTAAAAAAAAAAAAAAAAATAAAAATAAATTGATCTTTATCTAAAAAAAAAAAAAAAAATAAAGATCAATTGATCTTGATCTTTAAAAAAAAAAAAAAGATCAAGATAATTTGATCTTGATCTAATTTTATTCAGATAAAAGATCAATAAAATTTTTCCAGGTTATGTCTTAAGTTGTCTATTTTTCTCTTGTAACTTAATAACCATATGTTTCGCTATTGTTAAATTTTTGTTATAACAAATTCTATGATATATGTGGGACAAAAATAAAGCTTTTTGTCCCATATATCATAGAATATGGTAGCACATAAAATTTATCAATAGCGAAACATATGGTTATTTAGTTACAAGAGGAAAATAGACAACTTAAGACATAACCTGGAAAAATTTTATTGATCTTTTATCTGAATAAAATTAGATCAAGATCAAATTATCTTGATCTTTTTTTTTTTTTTAAAGATCAAGATCAATTGATCTTTATCTTTTTTTTTTTTTTTAGATAAAGATCAATTGATCTTTATCTTTTTTTTTTTTTTTAGATAAATATCAATTGATCTTTATCTTTTTTTTTTTTTGAAAGATCAAGATCAATTGATCTTGATCTTTTTTATTTTTTTTAGATACAGATCAAATGATCTGATCTTTATCTGATCTTTATCTAAAGATCAAGATCCATCGCACCCTTGCTAAAATTGAATAATGAAAATTTTATTGCGAGGTATTTAAGTGCAGCACATTATTCATCGAGTAAATATTTTCGATGAATGGAGTGTTTTTTTGGCTTCTGGAAGTATTTATATATTGTGCGAAATTATCTACTACTGAGCAGTGAATAGATAGATAAGTGGTTTGCCATTGATATTAAGGCTTCATAGTTTTTTTGTGATTTGTTCGTTTCCATGCATTACTTAATCATTCAAGAATTGATATTAGTACTCTTATATTTCAAACCTCAAATAGGATCTTTTTTGGGTGACGTTCAAAAATATTGAACATTTAAGTAAGTCCAAGATATCATTAAATCAACAATTTTGATTAAAACAAACACTGAATCATCAAAATACTTTGAACGATGAGATCAATCTAAATCTTCTTAGAACAAACATCAATATCAAATTTGAGACAATAATTGTTCATTTTAAATTTAAATAGTTGCTACCGAGGTAAGAAGGTAGGTTCATCATGGTGATTTGCACGTTGCATACGGTATGAAACGCTATTTTCCAAGAATGACAAAACTTGGTGACGAATCATCGGTGAAAATCAAAAAATTCTAATTTGTTAGTGTAAAAGACACTTTTTGAAATTGAAAAATATGATGAAAAATCTCATCTTACTTGATTCTGACTATTTTTATTTACTTAGTTAAACTTTGAATAGTGTATACAAATGATAAGATGAACACTTTAATTTGCCTAAATAATTAAAAGAAGCTCTTAAGATTGTGAAAAAATCCAACAAATTTGCTCCCGAGTATTCAGAGATCGCGGGGATTATGTATTCGGAAATATTAAACTTATGAACTTAAAAATGAAAAACCTATTTTTATCATCTATTCGCATTAAAGATACTTATTCTGATAATATTCCACTAATTGTCCTTTATTTACTTATGTTTTTATTTCATATTTTCTTGTAAATACTACTAAATTAACACATACCAATCATTTTAAACCTCACCAAAAATTATCCATCACTATTTTTATCACAAGTATCACTAATTAGAATTGTCAACAGTTTTACACATGCATTGCTTAATTTACATAATTAAGGCAACCTAATTTAATCACTGGATTCCAAAACAACTTCTTAATTCACTTTAATTATCGAACTTAGCAAAAAAGCATTATCACAACAATAAATCACTTTTTCTTTAAAATTGGCTGTCTAGCGCCTAATTAACTATTTCACCATTTAAATATCACTACTTTAAATTGCTTTAATTGGAAAATGCACTTATAATACCTTAATTAATGATTAAAAACTGAAAAAAATTAAAGTTTGACAGAAAGTCTGTATTTGGTTGGTTTTTGCAAAACTTTTCACTTGGTGAAATCACAAATCAGCTGGTATGAATACACTTTATTTGAATTTTTGCGGTATTTTTCGTTTTAATTGAAAATATACTGTAATTCTCGGGAAAGTAAGGAAAACTCAGTAAAATCCACTTAATTTGCTTATTTGTACACCAAACAAGTAAAACCTTAAATTTGAGATTCTCTTTTGCTGGTTTTTACATGAAAAACAATAAAATGTATTGATTCACAAAAAACTTTGTATTTATGACTTTTAATATACTTTTACATAAAAATTAGTGCTGTTTAAAGAAAATACTGATTGGTTATAGTGTTTTCATTTAATTTTATAGTAAATTCAACATTGATCAATTTTTATATTGAAATTGCACATCATCTTCTAAGAAAAAAGCATACATATGTTGAATTTACTATAAAATTAAATGAAAACACTATAATCAATCAGTATTTTCTTTAAACAGCACTAATTTTTATGTAAAAGTATATTAAAAGTCATAAATACAAAGTTTTTTGTGAATCAATACATTTTATTGTTTTTCATGTAAAAACCAGCAAAAGAGAATCTCAAATTTAAGGTTTTACTTGTTTGGTGTACAAATAAGCAAATTAAGTGGATTTTACTGAGTTTTCCTTACTTTCCCGAGAATTACAGTATATTTTCAATTAAAACGAAAAATACCGCAAAAATTCAAATAAAGTGTATTCATACCAGCTGATTTGTGATTTCACCAAGTGAAAAGTTTTGCAAAAACCAACCAAATACAGACTTTCTGTCAAACTTTAATTTTTTTCAGTTTTTAATCATTAATTAAGGTATTATAAGTGCATTTTCCAATTAAAGCAATTTAAAGTAGTGATATTTAAATGGTGAAATAGTTAATTAGGCGCTAGACAGCCAATTTTAAAGAAAAAGTGATTTATTGTTGTGATAATGCTTTTTTGCTAAGTTCGATAATTAAAGTGAATTAAGAAGTTGTTTTGGAATCCAGTGATTAAATTAGGTTGCCTTAATTATGTAAATTAAGCAATGCATGTGTAAAACTGTTGACAATTCTAATTAGTGATACTTGTGATAAAAATAGTGATGGATAATTTTTGGTGAGGTTTAAAATGATTGGTATGTGTTAATTTAGTAGTATTTACAAGAAAATATGAAATAAAAACATAAGTATATAAAGGACAATTAGTGGAATATTATCAGAATAAGTATCTTTAATGCGAATAGATGATAAAAATAGGTTTTTCATTTTTAAGTTCATAAGTTTAATATTTCCGAATACATAATCCCCGCGATCTCTGAATACTCGGGAGCAAATTTGTTGGATTTTTTCACAATCTTAAGAGCTTCTTTTAATTATTTAGGCAAATTAAAGTGTTCATCTTATCATTTGTATACACTATTCAAAGTTTAACTAAGTAAATAAAAATAGTCAGAATCAAGTAAGATGAGATTTTTCATCATATTTTTCAATTTCAAAAAGTGTCTTTTACACTAACAAATTAGAATTTTTTGATTTTCACCGATGATTCGTCACCAAGTTTTGTCATTCTTGGAAAATAGCGTTTCATACCGTATGCAACGTGCAAATCACCATGATGAACCTACCTTCTTACCTCGGTTGCTACGAAGAGTTTCTTGATTGAATATAATATTGCAGACGACTTAAAGAATGAACTAACTAAACTTACTAAAAATAAATTTAAATCTAAATTTTAACAGCGTCATTGTTCATTTTTTTGTTTAAACGAAAAATTAATGATGCAAAGTGATGCAAAGGATGCAGAGGATGCACTGGTTTTAAATTTCCGATTAAAAATCACACTGCTTTCGTTTTACAAATTTTCTCACAAATTATTCACACGTCATCAGCGGAGTTCCATAAAATCCGAATAAAATAGAAGATGATGATGTTAATTTTTGTAATTAATGCGAATATGCTTTCTTCTATACAGCTTTTGCTTTTTCTACTGTTTTATAACTTAATCTTAATTTAAAGCATTTCTAATAATGCATTTTTGTTATTTTTTGGAACTTCGTGTATTTTGGACAAACATTTGGAAAGCCACTTTTAACTTAAAATTGAAAAAACTATAAAATTGAAGTTTTTATGTATTTTCATATTTCATGATTATTTCGTTAATTCTTTATTGGAAAACTTCATTGCAATATTCACCAAGTATTTACACTTAAAGGAACTTAAATCAAGAACCATGAACCTTGTTCTTCAACTTTTGCGGCTTCTCAGAAAATACTTATATCACAGAAGAACATTAAGAGCACATTTGTTCATTTAAAATGCGAAAAAATTTACTTTCTCATTATCCGCCAAAATAAAAAATCAACTATATTCGTCAATTAAACACCCCAGCCAATAATTTCTTTCCATATGAGAAAAAGAACTACCATTAGTTTTACCCTTTGTGAAGCTTTTGTATGAAATCACATGGAATAGCGATAAAATGACAAAATTACACGTAGTGACAAATTATCTTGCATTAGCTATTGACTCAGTTGGTACCAGTACCATAGAATAGATGTAAAGCTTCATAATGAAAATTTATTATCAAAAATATTGCATAATACATACGATGCTCAAAGTTTTGCAATTTTACACAAAACCGAAAGTAAGAGTGTTGGTGTATAAATTAAAAAAAATCTGATTTCAAAATCGTCCGTTTTATCGTCTTACTGAACAATAGCAATAAGCATAGGAAAATAAAATTATCTTAATCCCTTCAAATTTAAAACATACTTTTTGAAAAAAAGGTAGATGACTTTTAGTAGCTTGAATATTTGAATGTAAATAGATTCGCTGGAAAGTGTGATTCAATACAATCCGTGGAAATTTTAATTTTGATTTTCTGATAACAGAATCGTGAGATATCGCTTTTTTCGTTTAAATTTTCGAACTTTCCCATATATCTTCCGTTAATCGCCTTATGACTATAATGGTTTTCTTGTTTCACCCGAGTTTCACCCTTAATTTTACAGGTAGTGAGTGTTTTGGTGGAAAAGTAGAAATTTTTAATTAAGTAGAGGTCCGATTTCAGCATTACGTATTTTATGCATAGCCCCTTAGGAAAAATATTCGGAATTGAAAACTCAAATTATATCATATTTCAAATAAAGACTGCACTGGAGTGATATACTTAAAGAAATATTTAATATAATGGCAAAATTCAGAATAAGATATTAAGATATTATAAAATTAAAAAAAAATCAAATTATTTTTAAAATTGAAATTTTGAATCCAGTTTAATAGATAATTAAAAAAAAATACATTTAAAAAATATCCAGCCTAAAAGTTTTAAGTTTTCAATAAATCTATTAAACATATTTACAAAATAATAGCCAGCTCCAGCTGCTGAATGGCCTGGAACTCTTAAAACTGCGACAGAGTATCGACGTCCAATGCACACCCCAAAGATGATTGGAGAACATGGAGCACCTACAACCCCACACCCTTTCAAAAGACATGCTGGAGCACATCCAAACCCGTTTCACTACAACTACAAAAGGTTCCATTTCAATAAGAGACACCAACAAGGTTTAAATCAGCCAACTGCTCCAGTTTCTCCTTCATTGTTAAACAGTCCTGGCAAAGTTCTGTTAAAGACTACAAAGTTGCTAATTAATGCTCCAATTGTTGCAAATAGTAGCCTGGCAGAAAAAATGGCAGAGAATATTTCATTTTCTCTGCATCAGTTATATTAAATCTTACTTTTAATATTATAGGAGCCACTGGCTTTGGAGGCTAACTCTGAAGTGGATAAAGATGGATCAAGTGAAGGTTTATTAGACACAACAACAGAAGACGCGGAGAAGTCACTTGGAGGAGCCGATGAAGAGCAAGAAGATAATTTGAGCGAGTTCAGTGATGTGGATGATGAGATTTTAAATAGAGAAGAGGTAAGAATCATGAGAATTAGGTAAGAATGCTGAGAGATGCTGATTATTAGAATAATTCAATTCCTCATATTGTACAACCAATATTAAATATAGTATTGAATAAAAGATTAAAATTAACTATTCAACTTTTAGCTTTAATCAAATGAAAACTATCATATACCTAAAAAATGTTGAATAAAACATCTCTATATTATTTTAATGATTTTATTTGCAATTTTTTACCGCTTAAAAAATAGAATTAAATTTATAATCTGAGTGCAATTTCCATGTTGTAATTTCAATTCTAGGATCTTATCAAAAACATTTAATTTTGTTATACATTTTTCATGCTAATCTTTATAAAATCTTCGACTTCCAGAGTTCTTTGCGCTCATTTTTAAATATTTCACATTTAGTTACAGACACGTCTTTCTTACCAAAAATCTTTCACGCACAATGAAGTTCAATCATTTTTGATCAATTAACCTAGTAGCATTCAATTTTCTTAAGTTATTCAGTAAAATCATAGAAAAAGACTAGTTTTCAATTTAATTTTTAGTTTGTTCAAAAATCGTTTTATGTCAAGGCAATTGACGACAGGTGAAAACTTCATTATACTGTTTAATTTTCTAACCCACTCAAACGAAAATAAACCAACGTAAATTTAACGTAAATTTTAATGAAATTTATCGAATGAATGCTTTAGTAAAATTTGTCAATTTTATAAATCTTCGCGTCACCCATAATAAATAACCTTGGTTAAACAAAAAGTGTGTATTAATAGAACTAATACAATAAAACTTTATTTCATTTATTGAAATATCAACAATAACTTCAAACAATTGTTTAAAGTTACTTTATGCTTATAAATTGGTATTCAACAATAAAATATTTAATCATAAATTTTTTTTTGTTTTCGTTTTTGATGAAATAACCTCAATTTGTCAAGTTTACTTTAATTAACGCTTCAGGCGGCTTTATTTAGGTATATCAATTAATTGTTGGACGATCTGAGTTTTAAAAAAAATTTTCTTTTCAACCTTGGACATGCAATTTCAACGTCTTAAATTGAATCATATTTAATTCTATTGTCAATAATTTGATATCATTTGCATGTCGCCACCTGCAATATAAAACACTGTACTTAAGTATTTTCTTACTTCTTTATTACATTTAATATTTATCATAATTCTTTCATACAATTATTCAAAAATATGTCCCTGGCAAGTCAAATAAGTTTTTAAAGGGACTTTGTTCTGAACGGCTCAGAGAATTAAAATCTGTTTTTGGAATTGAAAATATCTATGAAAGTGTCTTTTGATAATAATAAATAGGGCGGAATAAAAAATGTGATAGTATTGATAGTTTAGAAGGTACTTAAAAACATATTTCTTCACAATTATGGTCAAAACTTCAAAACTTCAAAATATAAAATTTGTATAAATAAGTAGTCGTCACCTTCTTTAACCACCATGAACAATTACTTCTCAATCACACAACTAATGCGAAGCGGAAACCAAAGCCTCAGCTTGTTTTTAATAAAGAATATAGAAAATAAATGAGTTAAAGCGCTTTTCTTACAATTAATCAATGTTCTCAGCTAATTGAGTTATTATTAACCTAATCTAAAGTTTGTCCTGGAAACTCTACCAAAGAATTCAGATTAATCAGAAACTCGGGCTAGAAGTTGCCAGGAAAACATTTTCTCTCGGTGTGGTTGTTTAGAAATATATTTGTTAATCAGTTGGGTGGGAAATGTGTGGAATTATTTGCACCATTTTATATAATTATCTCCAATCAATTTATTAATACAATTAATTAAAATTAAGTATTTAAAAATCAATTATTTTGGTCCAACATCCAGTTCTTCACAGTTTTCACCACTTTCAAATAATTTACAGATCAATAATGAAAATATTCAACACAAAATCTTTAAATTTTATTTCAATTCAATTTAGTATTCAATTATTTTTCATCATTTGAAGTTTTCTAAAATTCTAAAAATAATTTACAGACAATAATTTCAAAAAATTTAATATAGCAATCGATAAATTTGGTTCATATTAATAATTTGTTTGTAGATTAAATGCTTAAAAATTTTAAAAGTTATTTCTAAGAAACAATTAACCATTTCATAGACAAACAAACAAATTTAATGATGAACCAACTTTCCTGCCACTTTACTTCATTCATGCTTGACTAATTTATATTGATCCATTTTACAACTATTTTTGAAATTTTTTGCATATTAATTTATGTTTAATACTAATAAGACATTGTTTTCCTTAAATAGGGGGTGCTTACAATGCTACAGTGCGAAAGATAACGTGTATATAAATCAGTGAATTGTTCTTTACTTTTTTTGGTAACTCAAGTGAATTTTTAACTTCGAAGGAGTAGCGAGAAGTACTTGTTTGAATGCATGCCTCCGATTTTATTGCTTAATTTTTGAACAAAAATGTTTCAAATATTCAGCCAATTTATGATAGAAGTCTACTTTTGGTTCAAAGATGCATAAACCAAGCATATGTTCTTAGACTGTAGTGATGTTTTTATAGAAGAGAATTGCGCATCTAAAGCAAATTTTATTTTATAAAACAGATCTTGCATTTTTTTCAAATAAAAGGTTTTAATTGAAAATTAAGGATTATGGAATAAAAGATGAATTTTCTGGAATTATCTAAATTTGAACTTAAAATCTAAAAATTTGAAACCTCAAATAATAAACAATGAAAATGGCTTGAATCTTTAATATTCCAGAACCCTCGATCTTCCATTCAAAAAAATCTCGGTCTAATCAAAAGTGAGAAATAATCAGCAAAATAAGTCTAATTAAAAACATAGCAACAAGTCCATCTTAACCTACAATTCCATATAATTTCACGCTTAAACGGTGACCAATGACCGAGTTACTTCTTTTTGCACCACATAAAATTTGTGCTTCTTACCCACTAGTCCCCACACAACTGCCACATTCTCAATCACAATGTTGATAGGAATGGTACAAAGTGCTCCTAGCACACAGCAAAGGAACTTGAAGACGCCGAAGCGATAAACTGAGAAGGATTTGATAACGCCAAACACATACATATAAATGTTGAAGCCGGCAATGAAGGCGCAGAGGAAATCCACAAAGTATGGACAAGGAATTGGATAAAGAACGGCAAAAACCATGTTTGAAGTGGACATTGGCATTGTGACCCAAGAATAAACACTGATCCCTAAAAGTAGCTTGTGCTTCAGTGGGATAAATTTTGAGTGAACTACTAGGAGTATTCCTTGAAGCCATCGCTTGCGTTGTTGTAGAAAGTCAAGCATAGTAAATGGCGATTTTTCGTACATTTCACCTTCTATGAAGTTGAAGGAGTAACCTTGAGAGAAAGCTCTCATTGCAAAAAAGCAATCTTCAGCTATTGATCCGTCTAATCCGTTATCGAAAGAAACTTGCTTCTCGGCGTGAACCTAAAAATTTTTTAAGAAATATTATTTATTAAAAATGACTGACCAAAAATTTATGAATTAAATAAAATATTTTATTTTATTAAAATTACCTGAGTAACGACGTAGCTTCCTTTCCAGCTGAAGAAAGGCTTATGGAACATTTTGAATTGTAGCCTAAGTTTTCCCATATCATCCGATACTCTAAAACTATCAGCCAGAGTAGTCAACCAATTAACAACGTTCTCATTTGCATAAGTGATCAATCCTTGTCCAAAAGGATGCTTTCCGTCCAATACAAAATTAATAATTCCCTTTACACTGTTCTCTGTAAGAAGTGTCTCTTCATCCAAATGCACCACCCAATCTTGGTTATTAAGGACATTTACGTTATCCTCGAGGCAATATTGCAGAGCTCTCGCTTTGAAAAGTGCACCAGTCTTAGTTTTATAGTCTTTGGGAACCACCAGTTCCCTTACTCTTCGGTGTTTAGCCATATTGATGGGTTTGTCTGTCACAACTTCAATGAGGAAGTTCTCTAATCCAGTGTCCAGGCAAGTGTTCATGTTCCGCATTACATTAGATTTAACGAGCTCTGCATAGTCTCCTCGAGTGACAACTCGAACGCAGATAAAGGGAGCAAGTAATGGACTTCCTTTTAAAACCACTTTCTCAGGGAATGCATTGTATAACAGCAATCCACAGAAGTTGAAGAGAACCTAAAATATTAAAGTAAAGATATTTTCCAATATTTCTATCATAAAATTAATTAAAACTAACCTGTGGCAGCGTCAAGAAAGTCAGCAGTCTAAGGATGTACAATATCGTAGTGAGGACGGTTCCATATTCTGCCCAAGGATCTATTGTCACAAACGAGCTTTCGCTAATTTTAATTCCACCGGAGAACAGCAAAAAACCAATAACTACAAAGGCAAGCAGCAGACAATGCAGGACATGCTTGTAGGTGGAGTTCAGTGTCATAGCCATCTTTAGCGTCCGTTCGGCAGTGGGTCAGGAATCTACAAGACCCTGAATGTCCTAAAAATCCAAGCACCAATTTTATTGTCCAATTGCCAAGTTAACAGTAGCCTGGATGCATTTCGAGTTGTAAGTGATTAAGTTAGCAGGAATGCAATCACTAAAATTGAAACAGAGAAAATTTTATTGCGAGGTATTTAAGTGCAGCACATTATTCATCGAGTAAATATTTTCGTTGAATGGAGTGTTTTTGTGGCTTCTGGAAGTATTTATACATATTGTGCAAAATTATCTACTACTGAGCAGTGAATAGATAGATAAGTTGTTTGCCATTATTTTTGATATTAAGGCTTCATAGTATTTTTGTGATTTGTTCGTTTCCATGCATTACTGAATCATTCAAGAGTTGATATTAGTATTATTTTATTTTAAACATCAAGTAGGAGTTTTTTGGGCGACGTTCAAAAATATTGAACATTTCAGTAAGACCAAGAAGTTATTCACAATTTAGCTCAAGAATGACATCATTGAACACTTTGTTTATACGTATCGCCGTGATTCCGAAAGCGTAAAATTTTCTTATCAAAATAATTACTTTGATATCATAAAATCAACAATTTTGATTAAAACAAACTCTGATTCATCAAAAGACTCTGGACGATTTGATCAGATTTCTGTTTATTTGTTCGACACCAAATTTATTTTTCCAGAAACCGGTAGAATAACAAATAAATCTAAATCTTCTTAAAACAAACATCAATATCAAATTTGAGACAATTGTTCATTTTAAATTTAAATTGTTGCTACGAAGAGTTTCTTGATTGAATATATTGCAGACGACTGAAAGAATGAACTAAACTTGCTAAAAATAAATTTCAATTATAATTTTAACAGCGTCATTGTTCATTTTTTCGTTTAAACGAAAAATTTATGATGCAAAGTGATGCAAAGCAAATATGCAAAGGAATACTGAAAATACCGGTTTTAAATTTCCGATTAAAGATCACACTGCTTTTGGTTTACAAATTTTCTCACAAATCATTCATACGTCATCAGCGGAGTTCCATACAATCCGAATAAAATAGAAGATGATATGATGCAAATTTTTGGAAATTATGCGAATATGCTTTCTTCTGCATAGCTTTTGCTTTTTCTACTGTTTTATAATTAAAATTTTAATTTAAAGCGTTTCTAATAATGCATTTTTTGTTATATTTGGAACTTCGTTGATTTTGGACAAACATTTGGAAAGTCACTTTTAACTTAAAATTGAAATATTTATATGTATTGATATTTAATGAATATTTCGTTAATCGAAAAACTTCATTGCAATATTTACCAAGTATTTACACTCAAAATAACTTAAATCAAGAACCATGAACTTGTTCAAGGTCTTCAAGAGCTTAATGTTACCCCCTCGTGTTTTTTTCCTTTTTCCCTTACAGGTCTGGCTCTGCGAAATTGAGGTTATGGCAAAAGTACTTTGACAACTCTTGCCGGATTTTTTGGACCGGACGGTTCTTGACAGCTCAAATTTTTCAGATTTTAGCGCACTTTTAAAAAATCAATTTCTCCTATTTTGCCGGTTTGTCCGAAAAATTTATTAATTATTTAGCAGTAAAAATAGCAAAATTTTGGTAAACTTGTGATAAAACATTATTCAAATTTCATAATTCATCATAAAAATCCAAAAACTGAAGCATTTCAAACATTTTCGGGAAATTATCAGCACCTAGACAAGCATTGCGACTTCTCGGCAGTTTTTTGTTTATCAAACATGAAATATTGTGAAATTGAATTGAATTAGCAAAAATAATATTTTTATGAAAATTTCGGCATTACACGCAATTAAATACCATCAAAACGTTGAATTTCAAGGAGCCCAGATTCTTAAACATCGTCTATGTAGTTTGAAAGTGGTTCCTGAGTGATTAATTCAGAATATCTTTGTTTCCTAGTTTAAAAGTTAAAGATTTTTTATAGAGTGTTCTGATCGTTTTTGAAGATGGGATCTTCGATTGGGTAACTGATGGTCAGTAGTCAGTTCACAACACTTGTGATTGCAATTGTATAAAGTTCAGTTGAAACAATTTGATGATAATTCTCTAAAAATTCATATAGAACGAATATAACATCAAATTTCAGCTAATCTTTATCAATCACAAGTGTTGTGAACTGACTACTGACCATCAGTTACCTAATCGAAGATCCCGTCTTCGAAAACGATCAGAACACTCTATAAAAAATCTTTAACTTTTAAACTAGGAAACAAAGATATTCTGAATTAATCACTCAGGAACCACTTTCAAACTACATAGACGATGTTTAAGAATCTGGGCTCCTTGAAATTCAACGTTTTGATGGTATTTAATTGCGTGTAATGCCGAAATTTTCATAAAAATATTATTTTTGCTAATTCAATTCAATTTCACAATATTTCATGTTTGATAAACAAAAAACTGCCGAGAAGTCGCAATGCTTGTCTAGGTGCTGATAATTTCCCGAAAATGTTTGAAATGCTTCAGTTTTTGGATTTTTATGATGAATTATGAAATTTGAATAATGTTTTATCACAAGTTTACCAAAATTTTGCTATTTTTACTGCTAAATAATTAATAAATTTTTCGGACAAACCGGCAAAATAGGAGAAATTGATTTTTTAAAAGTGCGCTAAAATCTGAAAAATTTGAGCTGTCAAGAACCGTCCGGTCCAAAAAATCCGGCAAGAGTTGTCAAAGTACTTTTGCCATAACCTCAATTTCGCAGAGCCAGACCTGTAAGGGAAAAAGGAAAAAAACACGAGGGGGTAACATTAAGCTCTTGAAGACCTTGACTTGTTCCTCAACTTTTGCGGCTTCTCATAAAATAATTAGATAACAGGCATTTTCGAAAAAACTTTATGAGCAAATTTGTTCATTTAAAATGTGGAAAATCACAACGCGAACTCGGACACCTATAATAACAGACTACTGAACCATTTTATTATTTTTTTCAGTATCCGCCCAAATAAAAAATCAATTATTTTCGTCAATTAAACACCCGAGCCAATAATTTCTTTCCATATGAGAAATATAGAACTACCATTAGTTTTACCCTTCGTGAAGCTTTTGTTTGTAATCACATGGAATAGCGATAAAATGACAAAATTATACGTACTGACAAATTATCTTGCATTAGCAGTTGACTCAGTCGGTACCAGTACCTTTGGAAATTAACTTTTTTTAATACACTGACAGAAATCCGGGTGGTAGTACCACTTTGCGTCGTTCTACGAACTATTTTGCGTCTTACATTTTTTGCGTGGTTTGGCTAACTACTGTTGCGTAGTTGCGTCGTTCGATTTTACAACTTTTGGGTCTTAAATTTTGTATGCAATTTTGCGTGGTTCGCTAACTAATTTGGGTCGTACGCTTACTATTTTGCGTCGTTTTAGGAACCACGCAAACTAAATGCGTCGTTTAAGAAACCACGCAAACAAAATGTCCATCAACGCTTTAAATTACTTTAAAATTCACTTTTCTTCATCCCAAATAACACCGATGAATAGAATCGAACAGGTGTATGAATAAACTGGCGAAGTTTATTCATTTTTCCTCGCATTATTTGCATCGGTGGTTGATTGGAATGCATTTATAAAGCAGCAATGTTTGGAATCAACATATATTAAAGCAAAAAGAATTATTAAAACATTGACATTATATATTTTATATAATAAATTGTAATAAATTCATTTTAAGAATTAAAAATTACAAAAAAGCTAATATTTTTGTACGAAACTTTTTTGTGCCTATACAGACTTTAAATCATTTTCTGTTTTGAGTATTTGATTTAAATGTAGAATAATTGAGAGAACATTTTTTTTCAACTTTTTATTTTAGTACTTTATATTTTGAGATCAACAAATTATTTTCCAATCAGAAAAGCTGTGATCAACGAAAGATTTGATAACTTTGAGATTTTTTGAGTTTTCAGTACAAAATAAAGTTAACAATTTTCATCTTTTTGAATCTTTTTTGAACCTTTTGGATCTTTTCTTTCTGAATCATTTTATTCATTTACTATTTAATCTTTTTTGATCAATTTTTTGAAATTTTATAATCAATTTTGGTCAAACATGAGATTTTAAAGTCAACAAAAAATAAATATATGCGGATAAAATAATTTGGAAAAGCAGTTGAGATGTTATCTCATAAATCTCTGTAGATTTCCGATAACAATAAAATTATTTAAAAAAAAAAGATCATTCATCTAAAAAAATATCGAGCAAGGATTGTGCAAATTATTTAGATTTTGATTTTGATTGATTTTGATTTCCACAAGCAGTGTAGCGACAAGTTAAATTTAAACATGATCCTTAAAATAATTAAATGCTTAGTCACACCTTTCAAATAAACTATACCATAAAAATATCCAATCCACCACAAAGTTAGGAAGAATAAATTAATAATAAAAGATTTTGAGGTGTAAATTCAAATATATTTTAGCAATTTTAAGTAATTTTGAATCAATATGACTCTTTTTGCGTCTTTTTGAATTGTTTTATACTTAAATTTTTAGTCAATCGTAATTTCCACATTATTTTTAATCAATCGTGAGTCTCAAGTTCGTCAAACTCAATGAAACTTGAATTAAAATTGAAAATTTCCGCAAAAAAAGACTTTTTGGTATAAGTTTGTATTTAACAACCCATTTCGTACAAGCCACAACAGCAGAATCGGTAAAGGCGCGCGGAGAAATATACATCAAAAATCACATCACAGAAAAGTAAGAGGTTCGAAACCAAGTCCTGACACCAAAAAATCAAAAATACGGAAATAGTAAAAAAGTTGAAAATTAATATGAGAAATGTTTCTTTTTTGCATTTTTTTGTGAAAATTTTCCGAATTTTCCGAGTTTTTCTTTTTTCAAAAGTGGTTAATTCCATGACCCGGGGTCGTTCCTCCCATGACGCAAAGTTGTTAATCCCATGACCCAAAGTCGTTTCAGGAACGACCCAAAATGGGTAGTTTAATGTACCACCCAAGATTCCTGAAAATTTCAGCAAAATGCGTAGTTCGTCAAACTACTAACTACCACGCAAAGTGGTTTTGCGTAGTTCCTCTTAAGACCCAATGCGTCGTTAATCCCAAGACTATTGCGTCTTAGCGCTATATACACTACTTTGCGTCATGGAATTAACGACCCATTTCTGTCAGTGTAGATATTATAGGTAGTGCCAAGTATAATTGCAGTTGCTATAGTTGTTTTGTTGTTTCGGGAAAACTTTGTGATTTAATAATAATGATTTGATATTGAATCTTTCATTGAAAAATATGGATGTCTGGTTTTACGAAAAATCGATTCAGTGTGATGGAAATATTTTTATGATATTTATTGACACGACAAGTTTTTTATACATTTATTATTGAACTGTGATTCCAATCAAGTCAAAATCGGACAAAAAATAAATTGGTAAGAATTCCTGTTATATCACAGTTCAACTCATTTATGAAATGTATTGTCTTCGATTTTAAAATAAAATGTTAATGCAGCAAGATAACACAATTAATTAAAAAATTTTATTGATTGTAAGAAAGAATTACAAAATTTTGGCCTAATTAGCTCTTTTATTTGAACTTTTTCAAAAGTGTTCTAAAAAGAAAATTAATATCATATCAAATATATGTACAATATCCTGTTGTCTGAACAAAAGTTGCCTAAACATATTATCATCACAATATAAACACAAATAGAAAAACCGATATTGTTTCAGCACTGTTCAAGAATTGAATCCAACCTTTACAACATAAGCATTGGATTCGTTTGTCAATTCAACTTGTCACAATAAAACATACAATGGTATCGTGAATACAGCAACATTAGCCACGAGTCAACAGAACTAAATGTTCCATATTCAAGAGCTGTCGGTCACGACACATAATTCATATCATCATATCACTATATCAGAGAGCCATGTAATTAAGCGGGATTTATGTGTGGAAAGCTAAATAAATGCGCAGCAAAAAATGATAATCGATTCTTTTTTGTTGATAACAAAGAAAAATCAAGCTTTTTGCTGTGGATTGTGTCACGAAATGGAACACATTTTTAAAGCTTGGATGAGTAAGCAGAGTTTTTTCACAAACTTTCTATTTTAAAGGTTATTTAAATTTAAAAACATTTCCTCACTAGCGTACATTTATTCTGCTTGGATAACAATAAACAATTTAGCATTCTAGATAGTTTTGAAACTATATTAACTTGTATTTTTTGAATATTGTAAAATATACCAATTAATATTGATTTCAGCGTCCATAGTCACTTTAAAATGCAAATAAATAAATTCATTTAAAATTTAATTTCAGCATTATAGACTTTAGTAAATTATATCTTCAAATATACAAATCTTCACCAGACAGATCAATAATCAATAAATTAGCAACAAATTAGCAACAAACATCTTTTTACAATGTCTGCTAGTTAACTTGTCGTACGCACCAAAAATCAATGTTTAATTAATTATTAGATACTATTTAGCAATATTTTCGAGTAAAAAATATACTTCTATTAATTACCACATGGCTATTAAGTATTAACCAAATGTAAAACAATAAAATTCATCGCAAGGTTTGATAACGCGATAAAATTTATTTGAAAATATCCTCTTAGAAAATATTTTGTGTGCTATGTGCACTTGATCGAGTTAGTTCGGAATAGGAACACAAAATAATGTTAAAACCAACTTTGAAAGCCGAAAAATGCTTCCTCATTTAAGATAAGGATAATTTCCGTCAAACGCACTGGTTCAAATGTTTTATGTGGTAATATGTGTCAAAAATTACAGCAAAAGAGACATTTTTATGCAAATAATAACTGGGTGTATGCATAGTTGAAAGAATCATTTTTGTTGTCTGAACATAAATCCATTATCACTCAAACATTGAAACATTATCCCTCAAACATTGAAACATTAAGACCCTCTAATATTTAACATTCATAATATTGTCATAAGCTTCTTATTCCACCCATTTAGGCATTTTATTTAACGGAAACTGATACTGAAAGGTAGATAACGCGCGTAAAGAGTCACTAAGCCGTGTGTAATCACGAATTCCAGTATTTAAATCTAATCTTACGGTGTAGCAGAGTGTAAACTGTAAAAATTTACTCGCAATATTTATCGTATCAAATTATTTAAGTATTGAAGTGTATTTAAGCAGGTATTAAATATATTTTGTAGAAACAATTTAAAACTGTGCCAGCTACCAAGATAAGCACGATAAGAAAGCATTAAGCTTGTTTTTATACATAACGTGCAAATAGTTGAATAATCATTTGTGTCATGGTTACTAACGCTTCCACTGTTGAGTTATTTTTCTTTTCTTGCGGTTATTGTGGTGTTTAAAAGAACTTTGGACTCTGAATGACCCATTGAAGCTTTTGAAACTTTTTAATAGCGTCATTATTTGAAAATACTTTTGAGTAAAAATTGGAGAACGACTCGGGATATCTATATTATATGTTCGTGATAAGATTTTTTGATAATACTTTGAGAATTTTATTGACATTTTTATAATAGAATGATAGTGCTTTTGAGTCATGTTTTGATCAAAAACCAAGCCAAAGTTACTTTAAATGCTTTTTATTTAACCGAATATTATCATTTTTTAAGAGGATCATTTTCTTATCAATGTTAATTAACAAAATATTAAATTTTGATGAGAAATTCGACAGAATTATTTAGAAATTTTGTCTTTTATGTGTGCAAGAGAACGCCAATTTTTTGCTTCCTCTAAAATATTTATAAGTAAAAAGGCACTTGTCCATAACATTTTTTACCGCAGTACAGCTGTTATTATTTTAACGATTCTGGCTAATGACATTTACAATCACTTTTATTATCGACATGCACACAAATACTTGCACTGAACTATAAATCAGCAGTTAAAACGTACACAAGCTTGAATAAAAGGAAATTTCCAAAATCTACCGAATGAAATCCATAAATCCACAATAAAGTATTTATTGCCATTGCAGAGAAATTCATTTCGAGAAAACTTTATTCATTCATAAAATTTAAAATTTATGTGCAAATTTTATGAATTTTTAAAGGAAAGACAATAAAGGCACGATTAAAGCAACTGAATGAATTTGTTAGCTTTTGTTTTAATTTTGTTTAACACAGCAAAAAGAAATTAAACGACGAGCATTCAAGAAATCAATTCGGAAGCAACAAGTGCGTCTCTAAAGCATCTCATAAAAAACTCCAATTTCTTAATAAGCCCATAAAATGTTTTTAATTCAGAAACAAATCAACCAAAATGTTTCATTCAACTCGCAACAAGCTAGCAATAATTGAATCAACAAGCATAACGAGATGACGACATGCAAGTTCAATTTGGAGCTACCAGAACAAACTCAGAGCACTCTATAAAAAGTTTAATCTAATTGAGAAAGTAAGCATTACACAAGTTGCTAGGCATTGCTCTTGAAAACGAATCGTAGAGCAATAGACTACTCGTATAATAATATAAAGAAAGTATTGAGAGGCAAGTTTGTAATAATTACATCACTTATATTACTAGTTCAACAGATATTTTGTTTATTTTGAATTATTCGTAAAATTTAATAAGATACTTTTCTGAAATTATCGTCAACTGTAATTTACTGGAAAATTAGACATCATTAAAAATATTCTTCAACAAAAAAAGTTTCTGAGATATTTTTTTTCGGAATAAATTCCTTATCGTTTTAACCTTTTCCGACCCGGCATGTCGAGCAAGTCGTAACAAAATATATTCTGAACAAATTTCAAACGAGATGATTCATTCATTTTTATAACATACTCATATCTCGCAAAAATGATAGAAAGCTGAAGGGAAAAAAATTCCAATGAATCTGGAAAAATATGAGCAAATTTCAACAAAAAATGATGTTTTTTCTGTTGCACTGATTGTCGATTTTTTACAGCTAAAAGCCAAAACCGAGATAACAGCAAAATGGCTAGTCTTTGGAGAAAGCTTTGCAATAAAGATTTTCAAATAAATACAATCAATTACATTATGGAATTATTATTGGTTCGTGGCAATTATTTTGGCTGATTACGCGTGAAATTGTTTCAATTATAAATAACTAAATGATACCGTACTTATTTTTAATTTATTACTCATGTAGAATATTGAAAAGTAATAAGTGGATCAATTAATGATGAATATATATTGATTGTTTGATTGATTCCTGATTATTTAAAAAACTGGGCAAATCGTATTTTAGGTTTTCCAAGGTGAGTAATAAGAGGTGACGTAAATTTTATTCCTTGAAAATATCAGCATTTTTCGAGGGGGTAATAAAGGGTACTTACTCTTTCCAAAACCCAAAATTTACTCAATTTTTACTCATATTTATTCATTTTATTCATTTTTATTCATTTTACTCATTTTTACTCATTTTACTCATTTTTATTCATTTCAATCATTCCAACTGTAAAAAAACAATTTAATAGTTATTACTTAAAACATAATTTTAAAACGTTTCCCCAAAAAAAATATCAAAAAAGTGCAAAAAAGCAAATTATGACTGGATTTGAACCCGTTGCCCTTGTGGGCAAAACGTTGCACGCTTGCACAGCACCACGAAATTTTTTCTTCATTGTGGTGGTTTGAATCTTGCAGCCGCTGTATTTTTTGCCAGTTTTGGATTTTTTTTAATATATATTTTTATTTTTACAAAAAAAGTATTTATTTATTTTTGTTTATATTTTCTAAAAGATTTATGCTTGTTAAATTATTTTTTCAACATTCAGCATGTAATAATGCAAAAATTAAAAAAAAACTGGCAAAAAATACAGCGGCACCAAGATTCGAACGACCACAACCAAGAAAAAATTTCGTGGTGCTGTGCAAGCGTGCAAGGTTTTGCCCACAAGGGCAACGGGTTCAAATCCAGTCATAATTTGCTTTTTTGCACTTTTTTGATATTTTTTTTGCGGAAACGTTTTAAAAGTATGTTTAAAGTAATATCTATGAATTTTTAATTTAATTAAATATTTTGAAAATTTACTCATTTTTACTCATATTTACTCATTTTATTCATTTTTACTCATTTTATTCATTTTTATTCAAATTATTCATTTTTACTCATTTTTACTCATTTTATTCACTTATTCACACTTACTCTTACTCTTTTCAAAATTTTCGACCCTTTATTACCCCCTCGGCATTTTTATCTTTTAAAATTTTGTTGTCACATAACTTATGTATTCTTAAGGTTTCCCAAGAAATCAACCAATTACAATCAAATATAATCAGTTGCATACCGAATATCAATAAAATTTGACAAGTGCACGTGATTGACGACTTTTGAAAATTACAAAATACCACTAAAGAATTGCAATATTAATGTGTATATCGTGACGCAGTTGAGAACAATTTTTAATGGCTTTAAAAAAAAATACTTAACAGAAATTTTCTGCTTAATAGCATTTTTAAGTTAAAATTATTATTTACTTGGCCATATCCTCAAATACTCGAAAGTTTATAAATAAATCATCCAAATATCATTTTTACGCCGATTTTTACGAGTATATGCTTGAGTTTTTCATGGCGATTTTGAAACCGAAAAATTTGAAATCGCTTGAAATTGTGCAAATTAGCCCAAAATAACAATTAAAGGCATTGAGTGCCACTAAAATAAAGATTTAAATGTAAACAATCAAAACCTTAAGCTTGAATTGTTTTTTGACTGCTAACGAACGCTTTTAAGAGATTTAAAGATCTTTAGATTCTAATATTTTAGAAAATCGATCATTGCAAATTGATAATTATTGGAAGAGATTTCTTAAAACAGTTAAACTTGTCTCGATTGAGATAGGTATTAAATTGAAATACAGCATTTGAGATAATATGCTAGTTGAAAGGCGCCTACGAATATGCAAAGTGTAAATACCTGTTACTAGCGCAATTATTAAGCGAATCTCTACCTGTTCCGCAGTGGATTTACTTAAGCTATTTGTTTATTTTAGAGGTCGTTTGTGTTTCAGTTTGCACTACACAATAATTAAAATTATAAAATGCTTCTTTATGGCTGACACATGATTCACTGCTGATAGTAAATTAGCTGCTCAGAAAACAACCCAGGAAAGTGTGAATTCTCTAAATAAAGAGTTTTAATTAATTCTCTTTAATTTAACTGCAAAATAATATGGAATTTCCAAATAATTTTCATACATTTCCGCTTTTATTTTGGAATATTTATAGCTTGTCCAGCCTTTTAGAATGAAATGATTAATTGACGGGGTTTGGCCATTAATTCGACACTAATGTTTGCTTTATGAAAAGCTGTGAAAATTCTAGAAAAATTCCTGCCACAAAAATCTGATTTTCCTTTACATTGGTGTGAGTGCGCTGTGCTTGTGTTTTTGAGAAAATTTCGGGAAATCGATAAAAGTTCACTATTTTTATGGATACACATTCATTGAATGGTTGTTTGTGCACTAATTCACTCATCAACTATCTGCAAATTGCTCATCACTTAGCACAGGATAGCATTTGCATTTAAATTGTAGTTGGAAGCCACCAAAAAATATCACGCCCAAAAATCAAATCATCTTCATTTGATGATTACTTGCTGGGTTTTCACACAATTTACTCGACAAATATGTTGAATCAAGACACGATGGTTTACCTCAAATATTGTATTCCAATTACTAATTTATAATCAATCAATTAAGCCGAACTCAACAACCGAACTGAATCCGATGCAAAACTTAACTGAAACTGTCAAAATTCTCAAAATGAAACTTCAAATTGAGATATAGGTCCCTGCTTTTTGGCATCCGGAACATACATTTGGCGTCTGATCCTCGTATCTAGAGAATCGAGTTTCCATGAATTTTTGATTAATTGACCAATTATTTAAGAGAAAATTTTAGTCACAAAAACACTCTGACTCAATATTTATAATTTTAATTTCTAAAGCACAGGCGAAGCAGGGTCCCTGTTGAAATTATGCCGCTTGTTTTTAAATTTGAGCGGGAGTTTCAGGAATATATATTATCTCATATATTTTCATTTATCATATTTGTATTGCAAGATG
The DNA here is from genome assembly GCA_038502155.1 of Parochlus steinenii. Taxonomy (NCBI): domain Eukaryota; kingdom Metazoa; phylum Arthropoda; class Insecta; order Diptera; family Chironomidae; genus Parochlus; species Parochlus steinenii. The sequence goes on from JAXCIN010000054.1 coordinate 5,486,571, forward strand.
TATGAACTGTTAAATATATATTGACCAACTATGTAGGAAATGGAAGGAAATGTTGGCAAAATTTTTTTATTATAGTTCAATTTCCTTTTGAAAAAACTAATAAAAACTCTTGTTCCACTTTCCTCATGAAACTTTGCCAAAGTAATATATTTTGATTATCCCTAAATTTTTAATAAACCAGTTGCAGTACGTATATATCCTTGTCATCTTGTACAGTGTACACATTGTGTGTTTTCCTGTATATCCTGAACGCAATTGTTGCTTCATTCTCTTAGTAAGAGAACCTGCGCAAAATTGGTTCAGTTGCAGGATACAGTTTAGTGTGCTAGCATTTCAACAAGCATTTATCTGCATAATTATCAATAATTCAGTTTACTTTACTTATTCAATCGATCTTGTTTGTGAACCACTTGTATTGCTTGAAAAGGGACGGTCCAAAAGCAGCCTGAATACGAAAAAACACTACGAAAAAGTTTAGTTCATTGCAATATATTTTATTCATGAGCTTATGCAGTAAACAGAATACATATTTACATATTACTTGTGCTTTCTGCCAGAAAAAAAGTTCTGCCAAGACATTTTTGCCTCGAGTTTTTTTCAAATTGTTTCGAGTTTTCCATTTGGTGAAAAGTTGTACATGCTGAATTTTCCGCATTGAAATTTACTCCTTTCATGTAGGGAGCAGAAAAAAAAACATTTAAAAATTCTCAGTTAACATTTTCAAATGAATGTGTTTTGTTTCGTGGAAGGCTGGTAAAATATTCCGCTAAGGATTACGAGGTTAATACATTTTATGTAAAACCGTTACTTTTAATGTTCAGATGAGATTTATATATTAATTAATCAATATTTTGAAAAATAAGTTTGCAAGTGTTGTTTTAAAAAAAAATCAAAATGGAAAAATTAAATAAACGAGATCCTGATAAAAAAGAAAGTGAATATTTTTCTAATGCTGAGAAAAAAAGTTTTGAGATGATTCTATGTGTTTCATTGAGCTTTGGAAAACGAAGGAGTCAACCTGAGGTGAGTTATGAAGATGCTGCCGAATTGTTATTATTCAATATAATTTTTTTATATGTTATCTCATATTGATTTGAAGAAATAATATTTGTTTAAAAAAAAGTAACGTTCCTATGAAGCAACAAACGTTTCATACAGACACTCCTTCTTTCATGGCATATTTACAGAAATTCATCAAATATAATAATATTCATAATGTTAGCCGATTTTTGTTTGAAACTAAAAAAGAATATTGTCTGTAATAAGAATAATTTTCAGTCATTTCATGCCAAAAAATTGAAAATATTATAATATTCTCGTTTTTTTGTCAAACATTATTCTATTTATTATTTTTTATAAATAAACATATCGTCAAAATAGAGTCGTATACTCGTTATACACGAAACTTCGAAACTATATTAATGATGCAAATTATCTAGTTTTAGTCTAGTTTAGTGAAATAAAACAACATAGAAAAATAAATCACGACAATATCGGTTTTCCTGAGCTATATAATTATCAAGATAAAGCGAAATGCAAATATGATATTTCTTCAACGCTCGAAGAAAGTTTATTTTATATAATTAAAATTAATTTACAATTATAATAATTTATTGTTGTTGGTTCTGTTTTCGTTGTCAATGTCTATAATGGACAGTGGCGTGCTATAAGGGAATTATGCTCTACAAGATATGACTTAGAACAAAATAGAACCATTTAAATAATTTTTACTTCGGCAACAAAAAGTTGTGAAGTCTTGGTTTCATCCAGACTTTTTTTTTAACCTTCTGTATTCGTAATCTTTGAACCCATCCGACCGATTGGTCTCAAAATTTCAGAATAAGCTTTTTTTAACCATGAGACGGTCGCGTTTGCTAATTCAAGAAAATCCAACAGCGCCATCTAGTACCTGTAGTGCAAACAACCATTTTCCCATACAAAATCTTTTTTTTCCTGAGAATATATTGAAACATCTGAATATGCAAAAACCTTGTATTTGACCCAAAATGATCAATTCCTAAATGTTTTTGGAAAATTTTGTTCCATGACCAAGTTGTCATGCTTATAAAGTTTTTTGTTTTTAACCTTCTGTATTCGTAATCTTTGAACCCATCGAACCGATTGGTCTCAAAATTTCAGAATCAGCTTTTTTTAGCCATAAGACGGTCGCGTTTGCTAATTCAAGAAAATCCGACCGCGCCATCTAGTACCTGTAGTGCAAACAACCATTTTCCCATACAAAATCTTTTTTTTCCTGAGAATATATTGAAACATCTGAATTTGCAAAAACCTTGTAATTTATCCAAAATGATCAATTCCTAAAGGTTTTTGGAAAATTTTGTTCCATGACAAAGTTGTCATGATTTAAAAAAACAAATTTGATATTTCTTGTGTTTTTGCAAAAATCTAAAAAATTGTTGAAAAATATATATATTTGTTTTTGGAATTTTAAATGAAATCAAGTTTTACGTGTTTTTTGTTAAGAATCTACCAACTCAAGTCGATCAGAAAGTGGTAAAATTTGATTCAACAGAATTATCAGCAATAATGCACAAAATCCCCGCTCGGCGCTCTGATCAGATATTTATATTTTGGTTACATATTTTTGAATTTCCTAGAATTTAATTGCTTCATTCAAATGAATCATTCTAATGAAGCATAGGTATTATGTTGCCGAAGTGCCTGCTAAAGCTTCAGCTTTTCCGATTTTTTGTTAATGTGTTATTGATTAGATTACAAATCTATCATTGTTTTTGGAGTTAGTAAATTTAGTAATAATCAATTAGCGGTAACTTTTCTTAGAGATAAAAAATAAAATTTTAATCAATCTAATATTTGTAAAAGCTTATCAACAAAAATAGTTTTTCTGATAACAAAAACTTTTATTGATGAATGAAAAAATATTTATTCTTCCTGCACTAACACAGTAAAATTTTAACTCGATCACATGGCATATGTTTACTGCAACAATACAATTCAAGCAATAACCTACTATAAATCCCCATTTGACCCAACGTGCGTGGTAAAAAAACAATACTGCTGAAGAGTTGGTGGCCAATTATGCAGAAAACCTATAGTTATAATTAATGCATGTCCGCAAACACTCCTCGTAAAAAAGCACATACCCATTGCGGTATATATTTACTACGTATAGGTATAGTGACTAGGCGCTGTGTTTGTGCGGGAATAAATTTTATGTATTTATGTACGGAAAGTATAAAAAACCCGAAAAAACTGAAAATGATTTTTCACACAATTTTCTTGTTTTTTAATTTTAGAAGAAAAAAAAATCCCTTTCAAAATTATATTTTCAGTTTAGTTAGTTTTTGTTTGGCGCTCAGACAATTCGGACGTTGTTCTCTCTGCGCGCTACTCTTGGTGGAAAAATATTAGTCTCGTAACAAATACAGCAAATACAGTGTTTCACTGACGGAGTGCGGCTATTTTAATAGAAATTGTGTAATTGTTTTATCATTCAGAATATACATAAGAAATTTAGCGGTTTTTGTCGAATTATATCATAAAATTTAAAAGAATCTGGAAGAATTTTACTAAATTTTTTTATAAATATCAAATCAAATGTATGGAATCAATAATAAAAAGTTCTTGAAGTTAAAACTGAATTTCACAAAAAATTAGAAACATTGGAAAGTTTTTTAAAAAAGTAAAAAATTTGAAAATAAAAATAAGTGTAGCAGAAGAACTTCAATAAAATTAAAAAACCTTTAGGGAAATTCAAAAGAAGTTTTAAAAGAAGTTTTAAAAAGTTCAACAGAAATGATTCTAAAGAAACTGATTATAATTGAACTTAACTCAGTTTATACAGAAAGACTACAAACTTTGAAAACCAAGATTTTTAGAGCATTTTAAGTTTTTTTTGAAGAATTAATATCAAAGAATTTGTTAAATATTTTATACCAGAAACTCCATGAAAATTTTCTAATTTGAACATTTCAGGCTATAGTCAGTGTACCAAGGGAAATGGTAGATGATACGGCAGAAAGTCCGTTGCTTGAACAAGATGCAGTAAAAGAGAGCCGCAATAGGAATTTGTCCATGTTTGAAAATGCGCTAAAAAATCATTTAGGTGAATTGCATAGCGATTTGTATCCTTGGGCTCTAACGTATGAAGAACCGTATGGCAGAGGAGTGGTGGCATCTAGGGACATTCAGGAGAACGAGTTGATATTTTACGATAAGCCTTTACTGATCGGCCCAAGAGTGAATAACTATGAGAAGATCTTTTGCATCATTTGTTATAAGGTAAAAAAAAATTTTCTCAATTAATAACAGTTTTAAAATGCGTCGGAAAATTATTCTGACTATGCATCTGTCAAAGATTATATCATGAAAAAGAATACATTTTCAAAGACAAATTTCATGAATGAAAATAAGTGAAAAGAAATTAAAAATAATGTAATTGTGTTGCTAAACTGTCAATCTTGCAACTTCTTTGCTGAAATCAAAATCTGCGTGTTTTAGTATTTTCTATAATAACAACATTAAACACGTCGTAAAAATACTAAATGCGTATAATGCGATTAAATGTAAATCAGCATAAAATACTAAAGTTTGTATTTTTTGAACTTCTTCTTGGAAAGTACGAACTGGTACGAATTTTTTCTAATTAAATTTTCGTCATTCATTGAGAGTACGGAAATTTCTATTCGAAATCTCAGTGTTATTTTTCCAAAAATATCTAAAAACGATCCCTGATAAAATTTTATGATGTTGTTTTTTATCATTAAAGCTGTAAAGTAGTAAAATCAAGTGATTAAATTCCAAACATTTTTGTTTTATCGTTCTATTGGTTGTTTAATGATAGCAATGATCAAAAGATTTTTATTTGATCTGAAGTTTATTCATTTTAAATTGAATCATTGAGTCGGTTGCATCATTTAGGTTTTCTCCGCAAATCAATTCACACATAGTTTAAAAGGTATTTTTTAGGATTTAAATTCAATTGATGATTCAGTAAAAGTGGATTCAAGTGAATAGCAAAATTTTATATTTGCATATTTGTTAGCGATGAAAGTGTGTTAATGTAGATTTAAACTATAATCCATACTATGTGAGAAACACTAACAATTATAAAGTTAATGTGAACCAACCTTAAATGTTTATACAATTTTAATTAAATGTTTGCAACACAATTCTTATCAAACAATATTGCCTAATTATGTTAAAAAAATTCGATTATTATTGAGAATCACTGCCCAGTCTAGGAATAATTAATACATAATTATATAATTGAATCATGAATAAAATTAATTTATAATTGCTAATTTACGGTAAGAACCCCAAACAGCCGTTTAAAAATTAATTATGCATACAATATTTACGAGTCAATTAAACAATTAGCTAGCAAATTTAATAAAATGTTAGTTATAGGTGTTGAAATACTTGGAGTATTAGTACAAAATGTTATGAACAATTTCTGTCCATTAACTAGAAAATACTGTTTATATAAACATAAATACTGTGTCTATACAAAATATAACAACAACATAAAGATTAAATAATCTTCGTTTGATATATTTACTTCAAACATATTTAATCGTTTATTTTATTAAGACAGTGTTTAGTTTGAAAAAAAATGAATATCAATCATTTGTGTTTGATTTAGATTCGCAATATATTAACACTGAGTCAACTTTTTGATAAATTTTTGAGCTTTTTGATCTGAACATTTGTCATACATTTTGTTAAAAAAAAAATATGTACCGATATAAAAATTCCTAATAAACCAATTTTTTCTCTAAAGATTCTCCCAAAATTATCACTCTGCCCTGGAAAATGCAAATTTCCCATTTGTTCCGAATGCACTGACTCAAAAGTTCACCAAAACGAATGCAACTTAATCAAATCATGGGAACTGAAAAACGAAAGGAAATATTCAAAGCATCTCTTCCGAGCTTTAACTGTGATTCGCGGACTTCTTTTGTCAGAAGATGACAAAAGTTTGATGCACATGATGGAGTGCCACGAAAATTGTACCATACAAAATATGGAGGTTGAGAAAGTTTTAGAAGAGTTTGAGAAGCTCACGAGCGATTGCGAAACGGTGAACGAGTTAAAACGAATTTCCAGTGTCTTAAACACGAATGCTTTTGAAGTAGGAATTTCGTTTGATATGCAGCCCGAAAATGTGATTAGCTTAAGGGGATTATATCCGATGGCTGCTATTCTTAACCATGGCTGTATTCCTAATATTAGGTGAGATTTCATTTAATTAATTATATTCATAATTTTATTTGGTGTTCATTGTTCAATCATGTTTTATTGAAAATCATATCAATTTATATTTTGAAGTGTTAATAATTTTGGCATAACTATTGAGATTACTTTGCATTGCTTTGAAATGCATTATATTTCCGTGACTGGCATCTCTTAAATGGCAAATTCATCCCAATTAAATTTCTAAAAGATTTGAATTTTTGAGTAAACGCCAATTTCTTATCTCTAAAATGTTCATGAACTAGACCTTGATTTTCATTTTCGATGCTATCTTTTGCTGCTTGTTTTTTGAATATTTTTAGATAAATCTGATCTTTTTTTCACACATTTGTGTAAATTTTATGATGAAAAATTTAATTAAAATACAAAAAGTTGAATGGCATTTCATTCTTTTGAATAGCGTGCAGCACTTTCAATTATAAACTGGGTTGAGCTGTTCAAGCATGTCAATTTTGAAAATTGAAAATTCACATTAATTTTAATATATTCGATTTATATTTATTGAAATTGAATTTTAAATTAATAGATGAGCTCTAAAAATACTTCTAGACATCAATAATAATTGATCGATCGTTTTAAAGATGAAAATAAATTTAACGACTGGTGGTTTGTTGAAATAAGTCTTGATGATAATATTTTTATTGCTCAGAGCTTAGAGTCCACATTAAATATTTATATATGATGCAATTTTGAAATTATCTACTTTCAGAATGTAAAACATTTTATGAGTTTTGGAATAAAATGTGAAACAGAAAGATAAATTTTAACATTATTTCTCTTTATTCCATAGATACGCTTACCAGGCCAACAAAGTGATGGCTGTTCGGGCATCAAAATTCATAGCTAAAGGGGAACAAATATTTAACTCATACACCAAATTTTTGTGGTCCACTCAACAAAGGAGAGTTCATCTCGCTTACTCCAAAAAGTTTTTTTGCGAGTGTTCTCGATGCATTGACCCAACCGAGTTTGGATCATACATATCAGCTTTGAAATGTGTTAGCCCCGTATGTGATGGATTAATGTTACCCATAGTGCCCACAAATATTCAATCGTCGTGGGAGTGCAACATGTGTAAAGCAAAACTCTCCCACTTAAAAATTTCCAAGCTTAATGACATTTTTTCCAAACAAGTGTTCGGAATGATTTTAAAAGACAGCATGTCTAGCCTAAACAAATATTTGAAGGGGAAATTATCAAAACTACTTCCAGACACCAATCAGTTCACCATTGAGCTGAAACTCCAAATTATTCTTAAGATGAAGCAAGAAAAAGACTACAGCATGACATTAGAAGACTATGAAGACATTACTAAATACTGCCAAGACGTGCTAGACACCCTAGATAAACTAACTGCAGGAGAATGCTTTGTTAGAGGGCTGTTGTATCATGAGATGGTGACAGCTCAACTCATGATCTATCAGTTAACAAATCAAGACATGAATAAGGTTTGTATTATATTCAAATTACTTAGACTCAATAGAGAGCAAAAGAGAGTGAGTGACAGAGGATTTAATAGAAAAACATTTTCTTTAAAAAAATATTAATTTGTTATGTCTAGATAAAATTTTATGTATTTTGTATTTAACTCTGTACTCAACTCTGACTAGAGAAAATCACTGATAATAAAATTTGTCTTCATTTCATTTATTTCTAGGAAATTAAATTAAAGCTAACTAAAGACCTGAACAATTGTTGGAGTATCCTAGGCGACACAATTAGTGAGCCAAAAGACTTGAGGATGCTTCTAGAGAAATTCAAATGATACTCACTTGTGTTGTGTAAATATATAGTTAATTTGCCTATATGCAACTGTGAAATTATCTCAATTCTACAAAAAATTCTGTAGCAATTGAAACTATGACGTGTGATTTAAGATTTTTAGTGATTATCCGATTTAGCTTTTTGAACGGTATTTCTTCCTTGCAACTACAATTACAACACAAAATAAAACGCCATTTTACGATTTTGAAGAATAGAAAAGTTTTTTGGTTTTATTTTTTCTTTCTCAACTTGAGCTTTTTTTGATTTCCTGTGTGTTTTCTTTAAATTAGGTACTAATTCAAAAGTGACACATAATCAAAAAATAAACAAATTTTTTTAAGGTTTGTACACGATATTATATTTTTATATACAGTTGGTTCTATTATCTAATTTGAAATTGGCCTAAATTCTAAATATCAAAAATGTTTGTTAAGTTTAATAGTTAATTAAATATTATACATTGTTGATCACATGCTTGCTGATTTCTATAGATTTCTATCTTGCTTTTGGTTCTACTAATTTGCAATACAATTTTAAACTTTTATCGCGCGTATTTAACGAGTTGACGAATTAGCATTTTTGTCGGCTCTTTGTCGACGCTTTTTCTTCTAAAAATGTGTTGAAACAATTGAAATTTGCTACTGAACATATGAAAAATCTACTTATTGTGACATTGGCCCTGTATATATATTTCTATTATTCAGTTTCGATACATTCAATTAAAATTCTAAGTATTGGGAGTTGTTGAAATTTTTTGGGGGAAGCTATCAAAAATACTTCTTTAAAGTAAGTATTAAGTATAAACATGTTTTAAATTATTTAGGTACTGTTGTGGAATAAGCCCACATATTTTACGTTTTCCCGAAGATATTAAATTTTGTATAAATACTCAACTAACACATGAATAGTTTAAGATGTTATTAATAAAATTTTAAAATCAAAAAATCCCCATAAATTCTAAACAGTGTATATCATAATTAATAAAATTAAGTGAAAATGTCGGAACGGATCATTACGCACCATAATTCCAAATTATGTGACGTGAATTTTAATTAGAAAATTCTGCAAATTTCACAGATTTTACATCAAATTTACAAATTCTACAAATGGAAGTTTTACTATCTAGACACGTAGTGGCACTGGCAAAGGGTTGATGGGGCTTTTGTTAACTTTTTATGTTTCAAAGTGTTGTTAGTCGTGCAATAGCGTATAATACATGGAAAACATACAATAGGAGCGTGTAACGCACTGTTTTATTTTAGAATATTTAGATTATATTCAAAATAGAATGGTGTGTGACTGTGTATATCGAAACTAAGGCAGAAGTTTGTCATGTCACTAGGCCTATGATTTTATTTCATTTTATGGGCATCTATTTTTAGCTACAAAAAAAAGTTTGATCATTGCAACTTGAGCTTCTTTAAAATTCTGGTAACCAAGCTAGAATGATAAAAAATCAGATATTCTAGTCTAGTGCAAGAAAAAAATATTTTATCAAAGGCACTTAATTGTAAAGTTGAATAGGAATTGACATTCTAGATTTTAAATGTCAGCAATCCAATCAAAAATATCAGTAAAACAATAGAAGGTGCTCAAATAAGTAAGGAAATACATTTTAAATATTTTGAAAGTTCATTTCATTTTGAGATAAAATATGGAAGTACTTGACGTGGGTATTTTATGTGATTTTGAGCTATAATTACCAGCACTTTTAAAAAGTACTATTATTTAATATCTACATTCTAAATTATGTAACATACTATGAAATGGTAATTCCTTTGCTATTTTTTTAGTTTAGTCTGAGTCAATTGAAATTTAAATTTAAAAGATGACCTATTTTTAAAAAAAAACACAAATTTAGGCTACCTTTTTGGTATCAGTCCTCACATCTATGAACAAATTTTTTGTTAAAAACGACAAACTTCATCTCAAGCTTTAAAACTATCGAACCAAAATATTCCACCATTCTATTAAAATTCCCCCAGAACCACTGCCAATGCTTAATTTAACAATCAAATATCTGAAATGAAAAGAGTCTCCATCTAAATATAAAACTCAGCACTTTTCAATAGCTATCTGATATGTGTTCCTTATAAAAATTCATCTTTAATCTATGCATAATAATAATTACAGATAATTAATCAAAATAATGCATTTGTGCAAAAATGCTCAAATGCATTTAATCATGATTTTAAAATAAAAAAACTAAAAGAAAATCCTAAAAATCTAAAATAAAATCTTGAAATCATAAAAAATCATAAATTATTATTTGAAGCAGCGAAATTCTAAGATCATGCTCGATTTATGGCAACGGTCGGGTAATTAATCCAAGCGTTTAGTTGAAGACTGTCGATAAATCATAATGGTACCATCGATAAATTATTTATGTTATTTTTGGCTTCCCTCTTGGCTATCCGATTTTGTAATGGTGGAATTGCAAAGAGCATGATCCCACTCGCAGCGATTGTTACACCAGCCATAATAAAGACCCAGTCGTACGAGTCTGTGAAGTCATAAATCACACCTGAAATAGTAAATGGTTTAGTAATATTTTTATGTAGTTCTATAAATTCAGAATGAAAATTCAAAAACAATGACATATGAAATACATACCTCCAAGCGGAGATCCAATAAAGGACGCAACGCCTTGAAACAGCAGGAGCAAACCAAAGGCATTTGTCAGACATTCAATGCCCAACAGGTCAACTAAAATAACTGAGGTAAGTCCCACGTATGCTCCGATAGTGAACCCAAAGACAGTACTGTAAAATGCCAGCGTCCAGAAACTAGTGCATAAGATGGCGAATGACGTTGCTACACCGCAAATTGTGAGACATGCGTTGTAAATGAGCAATCGATTCACCCAAGGTTTGTCCGCAATGTAGCCTAAAATTACTCGGCCTATCAAGTTGGCCACTCCAATAATTGCTATGAGGTTGCTGCCGTCTGTTTTTGTCATGTGAATCTTCTCGGCATAAGCCGCCAAGTACACATATGGAATGTAAAATCCAACACTAAAAGTAATAAAGAAGTTTAAATGAAAATATTCAAAAATTAATTATTTATGCAAATTAATTAACATGTTCTTAAACAAAATGTAAGGTTCACTTGAGTAAAAAAATTTCAATAAACACAATAGAATTTCGCTTGGTTAATTAATTAAAAATAATATTTCCAAAATGCGTTGAACTACCTTTTAGAATTTTTTAAAAGTATTTGAACATTAAAATAATTTATATGTATCATTTTCTAACCTGGTTAAGAAGTTGGATACGCTAAAAATAATGAAAACAGGATTCTTCAGCAGACCAAAACTCATCATCTTCTGCAAGGTATTTTTGGTTTCCTCTGAACAAGGAACACAGCCGCAAACTTGTGAAGGCTCATGCGACAACTGTTGAGAAGCTGTTAAATGCTGTACATTTCTCCCCATAGAGCCGTATTTATCTTCAGTATTAGCAATTTCTCCTCGTGATCGATAACGAGAAATATTGTGGAGGGATCCTTGGTAGAACACATCAGGTCGGTCTAGCGCATATTGTGAAGATTTAAGGGAACGCCTTTCTGCCGCTTCTCCTTGTGATAGCAACGGTTGACTTAGTGCGAGACGAAGTCCGTCATCAGCAAGTGGTTTTCTACCATTACTTTTGGAGACGTTTTGTACTACCTAAAATAAATCAAAGCATGTTCACTGTTCAGTTAACTCCATACATTTCAAAAATATCAGTAAAGTTTTTGAAGATTAATTAATAATTCTTACCACTGAGTTGCCATTTTGTACTAAATCATTTCCAATACTTCTTGATCTTGGGATCAATCCATCGTCTGGTTTTAGTAGTTCATTATTAAATTTGACATCAGAAACTTGATATTTGTTATTGTTATTATTGTTTCCATTCTCAAGGAGTGGCTCGGACTTGACTTTTTTAGTTGGCAGTAACGGTCTGAACATGTAACCAAAAACAGAGCAACAGAAAACGATTCCGGCGATCACAAGAAAAGCTCCCTGCCAATTATAATGTTTGATCAAGTAGGTGACGATCGGTGCAAAAATCGCTGTACCAAAACCGCTGCCACAAACTAAAATAAATTAAACAACAAATTATTTAATAAATTAAGAAATTCATAAAAAGTTTAATAATTTGTCATACCAGCAATTCCTGTCGCAAGAGATCTAAGCTTTTCAAAATATACTGTTACACTAACTATAGCAGGTAAGTAGATCATTCCTGAAAAAAAAAATGTTATTAATTTTTTTGCACAAATAAAAAATAAAAAATATATAATTGAAACTTTAAGTTTTTTGTTAAAATTAAAATTCATGGGACCAAAATGATGTTAAAACAGTATGCACAAAAAAGAGTAAATATAATTTAACTCCAGCTTGTGGCAATGTAAAACTTTTATACAAGCCATAATATACTTTTTTATAAAAAGAATTTTCTCTACATATAATCACGTTTTTGAATTAAAAATGATCCTGAATAAATGCAAAACCATCAACAAAATTAAATGGAAATTAAAAAGTCCCAATATTATTTAAATTATAACTGAAGAAAAACTTACCTAATCCAAAACCAGTTCCTAGTCCAATTGTAACATATAGCGTTAGTATATTTGTTGCAAACACGCTGAGAATAAGGCACACGCCAGCGATAACTGTTCCAGCAATTGTGACTGCTCGACATCCATACTTATTCACGAAGGCAGATGAAAAGGGACCTAGAAAATACAAAAAACAACATGAAAAACATTGTCAGACATGCTTTTCCAATCTGCACGTGCGACAGTTGCAACATGAAAAGCTTGAGTAACACGTGCTTTCAGTTTTAGGATGTTTGAGGTTAAACAAACAGTTTTTGTTGTTGGCAGATTCTAGCAAATTATCAAACCCTCAATAATTTTAGCTTGACTTTCGTTAAACTCGACACATAACTAGTGGAATGTAAATTCATAATTTTGTGATCAAAATATATTTTGTTATTTTCGTATGATTGAATTGAAGGATCTTTATTGAAAAGGATCGCAGGAAATAAAAATTTTATATAATTTAAGAATTATGAACAAATTAGATTATTTGTAATTACAATTGTTGTATACTTTTGGATTTACTAAAATTTATCGAGGGAAAGATTGTTGAAAAATGTATGGTTGTTAGTTTATTGGATTTTAAGAAATTGACATGACAGAGCAAATCTCTGGAAGTCAAGGCAACTGGCTCAAGGCAAGTCACCAATTCATTCAAATGGAAATATTGTGTTCGAAATGTTTTTATAACATAAAGTCATAATACCTGAGCATAATGTTACACCAACGAGAATAGAGACGATCCAAGCTGTTTCTGCCGCAGAAGACTTGAAGAAATCTTGAAATTCTACGTAAAATAATCCCAGGGTGTAAGTTAATCCGTCCGCTGCAAAGAATTAGAAAAAATGTTAATAAAATATGTTTTTTGTTGACCAATACTTATTACCTAAAAATAGTCAAATTGTTTAGTAAAATTAATTTTGTTCAGTTTATCGTCTATTTTTATTTTTGTGCTAATTTAGAAACATATTTTGATTAACGCTTTGAGTTTCACTGATATTCACAATAAAATATTAATAATTAGAAGAATAAATTCATAAATGTTGTGAATAAAATATCTACAGAACATTTTAATCTCAGCATATTCAAATTATTTGCTAAAGAGCTTTCAAAGAATCACGCAAGCTTTTCAATAATCTTATTTGAGCATTAACTTTCTGAATTTCTACCAAAAACTTAATTCCTCTGTTCGAACTTCATTCTATTGAAATTAATAATCTCATCAATTATTCAATTTCAACGAAATTATTTCCTAATGCCTAATGGTATTTGCATCAAAAATTACAAAGTATTAAAATTCAGTAAATTTCACAGTTTAGCTTAAAACAATTAAGAATTACAAGCAAGTTCAAGATTACTAGTAATTTGCAACTCGCATTTTCCGAATATTCCGAGAATTTCGGTAAAATCTAATTATATATACAAGCCTTGCATAATTCAGTATACCAATGAGCATAATTAATGAAAACGCTATGAATTGAAAAATATTTATTCAGTGCTTATTCAACCACAAATTCGAGTGAATATTAAATTTTTGAAGTTTGATAAGAAAGATGGCGCTTCGTTAAAACGTGCTTTTTGAGCGCTTATCAGATTTAAAACATTATTGAGTAATGTGGACTGTATCAATAATCATCAACATATTAATACTGATGTAAATTTTAAGTCTCGTTCACAAATTTTACAGGTGTATCAAGCAAACGTTATCAATTCAAACAACAATGTCAAAACGTCTTATCATTAATGGGCAAATTCTGTTGCACAATGAAATCGTTGTAGATCTGGTCGGTCAGATTTCATGTGGAATAATATATGTACGTACGATTTAATTGTTTCTGACAAATGCTCATACTTTCATTACCTAATCAAAATACTTACAGGTTAGCGTTATCTTCTCAATATATTCAATAAATATGCCCTGATTAAAACTAAAAATGTGTTGCTTGTGGATTATTGAATATTTTTAAATGATATTTTTGCACCATTATGTCACAGTAAGAATCTTAAGCATAATAAAATCAGCAGTTATACGGATAGTAGGCTAGTTAGCAGTAATTTAGCTGATGACAAATCTTTATTATTTGCTGATGAAGATCAGACCAATTTTTTATACTTCACAGTTTTACACTCTCCAATTAAATTTACACTTCATGTCGTGCCAACAGCTAAAAATACTCGATCAAATTTACTTTGTACGTTTTCGGAAAATTCCGTAAATTTTCCATTTAAAATTAGTTTTGTAGAAATGCACAATGTTTATTTTCAGTTTGGAATTGAATATATTTTCAATCGATTTTCAATGCTTTTTGACTTTTTTTTGTGAGTTTAAAATATATTTGAAAGAATCAATGTTTATTTTTTGATATTTAGAAATAAAATTTTAAAACTGACGTTTACAAAATCAATACCAAATCCTTTATTTTCCCCTAACCCGGAAAAATATAATCTCTTATTTTATTACTTATTTTTAAAAGCATCAGCCATGTTTTGTAAACAAAAGCTATTAAAAGTCAATGAACAGTCGTGATCTCCCACAAAACATCAATAAAACTGTGAGCCCAATCTTCCATTAAATTTATGTTCAACAACACTTCCTTGATATATTTATTTGAAACAAAAATTTTCTAAATATTTTGTTTGGAACTCTTTGAAAGAAGTCTACAATCTCAAACGTTGTTACTAAGGAATTAACATGTCATTTTTGACTATACAATGAAAAAATAAATAGAATGAAAAGTTTATCAAACCACGAGGAGTCGAAGAAATAAAATGTGTTCGCCAATACTACATAAAATACAAATAAAAATAGACTTCAATCTACATCGCAAATTGAACTTTGAAATTTTTAAGTTTACACACTTTCTGAAAATTCAAATGTTTTTATAAATGTTGTGAATTTTGCGAAACTTGGTGAATCCGAGGAAATCCGAAAATTAAAAGTTTTTTGCGGTAAATGTGAACTTTTATTTTTAACTCTTTGATTCGATAAATTTAGATTAATGTGTTTGATGTAAAATGGTCAAAATTGTTGTCCTAGGTTCATTTACCCTCAGTAACAAATACTTTGGGAAATCTTCAAGTGGATATTTGAGAAATCAGCAGACATTTTAGATCTTTACAAATCTCACAAATATATTTTAATTAGTTATGACAGTCTGAACTTTAAATTTAGATTATATACAATTTATTGAAGATATTTATTATTGTGTATGTTAACATATACTGTTCTATCAATGACTCCAAATATTCTGATATTAATGCAAACATGCTATATTGTTATTGATCATTGCTGGGAAATTCATCTGAATGAGAAAACTGACAGAAACTTGGCAGTTAAGCAACACTTTGAGTGAACTGAATCCAATATTTTTATCATTTTCTCCTTGGATTACATTTTAACACTTTTATTTTAAAATCAATCAAGCTGAAGTTTCATGGAAAATATAAGGTACTTTTTGATAAAAATAATTATTTTTCTGTTTCATTGTTCTAAACTTAAAAAAATGCATTCTTTTTTTCATTTCAACTTTTAGCATTTTTTTTTCCTCTCAAAGAAATTGCTATTCAATTGAGTTTCTCTAAGAAAATTCATTTTATCAATAAATTCCATGCTTTCAAATATAAACGAATGCAGAACAAGTGTTTGCTGACAGATCTTCATAACAAAACAATACTGTTCTGATTGCTTGCTTAAAATTTATATTAAGTAGATTTATTCAATGAAATTGTCTCGAGATACTTCAACCCATAACAATAAAATGCTCTAAGTTCTTTCACCAACAACATTGCATCACTGCATCAATTCTATCATTAATATTATGCTCATTTAAGAACCCATAAGATCTTTTGATTTTTATGAATCTGTTTGTTTTGCAATTCAATTTATTTTAATAATCATGTTGATATTCAATATTCCATACATCCAATATTGTTGAGAATGTTGAACAATCACTATAAATCTTTCTATCAATATTGGTCTACTGGTTTTATTGGTTCAGTGACAACAGTAATTATTATATTTAACATGTATACAAAGGCGCTACGCCTATTTTTAGATTGAGTGTTTAATTTATAAAATATATGTACAACAAGCTCCAATAAACATATGAAGTTGTTTTGACATTACAATTAATAACAACAATGCAAAGCTCATTGCACCAATCACTTTCACATTTTTACTCGGTGTAGAATTATAAGCATTGAAGGACAATATTCAATTAATCATATTAAATTCATATGCTGATGAAGTTGTGAAGACAATCAGCTTTGTGTTGTTGATAATATTTTTGCACTTCAAAATTTTGATGAGATTTTTTCATAGCATAAAAAAACGTAAATAAATGAGTTATATTAATATAATTTGTTTCTAGGTGATATACTCCAAAAAACTTCAATAACAATCTTATCTTTGAAAATAAAGTAGCGATTTGTTAAATACTTTGTGATAAGATTTTGATAAATTCTCGAAGTGTCGAGTAATCACCAATTGCCAACAGCTTCAACAACACTTATCTAAAGCAACAATATAATTTTACTCCGAACTAAGTGATTCATATGCTCTTTCTCAGAAATTTTTTGGGTGCAAACATTTATTATTTTATCATTTGCCCTCTCTTAGAACAGGTATCCAATTTTACGATATGTTCGATAAGTTTCCATTGAAAAATAATTCAAAAATAGATAAAACTTTTTTAAATATTCGCACCTTCAATTTTCCATTCACCCAAATCAACTCATCAATCATTTTTATGAGATAAGATAATATCTTCGAATGTTAAACTATATATTCAATAAATCTACTACGTTAGGTAGTATTATTACTTCATTTATCCAAACTGATGTGCAGACTCGTAGCAGACTTCCATTAATAAATCAAAATCAAAATACCTGGTATAAATGTACACTTGAAAGTGGATAAAGTACCCACATGTTCTAACATATTATTTAATTGCAAAAATGTCGAATTGCGCAAAAAGAACTAATCGAGTAATAATTAATATGAAATAGTTGTAAATTTGTCATTATTATCAGTTATTAAAAATTTATTTCTAGAAACTATAAAACCATAACTTACAAAATGAGTACAAATTTGACGTCATTCCAGATAGCAACTATCATAATTAAATTATTTATTCAAAGGACTTTGATTCATTTCCTGGTAAAAACAGACAGTCGAGACATGACGTCACAAAAAATCACTGACCAATATGATAAGATTCATTGAGAATACTGTAAGAAAAGGAAGATACGGTTTTTGTGGAGACACTCAAGGTTTTAAAGCGGTAGTCCTAACAATTTTTTCCGCATTACAGATAAGAACCTTAAGGTTATCATCATGGTTATTGCATATGAAAAAATCGTGAAACACTGACCATATTGAATCATACAATTTGAAACATATTATTTAGCTGCTTAGAATCATGTGCCCTAATGTATATTAAACATTTTCAATAAATTAAGTCGTTGTGAACGTGCTTTTAATTTACTATATTATCTGTATCACTAATATGTACAATGAACTTGAAAACAGAATACTAATCTCATCAATATAAAAAAAATTAACTGCTCGAAAAATTGTGACAGCAATGTTTTAGGTTTACATTTAATTATTGTAAGCTGCTGTACAGATACGACATTTGAAACACGACATTAAATCGCAAACACATTATTACTTAAGATTCTCAGGGCTAATAGAATTTTATAATATACTCAAAATGACATTTTTACATTTCTTTTACACCATAAATTTTTTTCAAATTTGTAAAGATTATGATTAAAAATCATAAAGTCATTTTTATGAGTTTTACTCGTGATATTTGCATCAAAATGCATTTCGTTTCTCTAAATTGCTTAACCAATCGAAATGACACGTACATTTCAAATTCACTCAAGTCGTGTCAGATTATAATCATCAGAGTTATAAGTTTTTTTCAGCAAACTGCAATATTTTTGGAAACATCCATGGAAAAAACTGAACATAATAGCATAGAATAATAGCATATAATAATAGTCTATGATCATAGCATACAATTATAGTTTCTTCTGAACTGACAAAATATTTCAAAATTTCTTAAAATGACTTAGTAAATTATTACATAAAAAGTAATTAAAAAAATTCTCAAGATTACTTACTGACAATATGAATCGAAAAACTGGCAAAGACGACCCACCAGCCCCATCCTGTAAAAAAAAGTATAATTGATAAGTATATATTCTCACAATGATATTGCCAATGCTTAAAAAAATAAATATATTATTAAGCTAGTGTGTAAATTTAAGTGTAAATTTTTAAAGTTCTGCTTAATGAAAATTATTAAAGAATATAATATACGATTTAGTTTATTAATTAGAATGAATACCGGTGAACTTGACTTTTATATTAGCGTGCGTTTGAGAATAACATGTTTTTGTGACATAAGGGCTCGTTTTCTGTTTTAATCTGAACAAAAATAACAGAACTCGTTAAAATTTCTGATGATTTAATCATTTTTGAGCATATTACCAGTATAAAATTTATTAATTATGGATAAGTTGCATAATAAATATTTATCGATTATGTCCTTGCAAGTGCATTAAAATATCTGAAGCCTATAAAATTCAATGGCATATCGATATTTGTAATACGGTTTATAGAACGTTTTATAATTCTCACTTTATTTAAATATCACTGCTCAGAAATGATGTAGTATACGATAGTTATCAAGTTTTTTACTGCAGAATTTTTAGTTGATTAGAAATTTTACGCGTGATAAAAAAAAAAATACCACAATGTTAACAAAAAACATGTTTTTAAACATGGAAATCATTTCCTTTAATATTGTCAAGGAACAAATTTTGAACTCACCTCCATCAGGCGCTACAATTTCGTATTCATCCTCCTCGTCGCCCTCCTTCTTTTTCACACTTGTTGCTGGTGCATGTGTCATTATCGTATCTTTTTTTTATTGATGTTCTTCCAGAAAACAACAAAATTTCTTATAAAATAAGAAATTATAGAATCATTAAAATCCACAAAAGTCGTGAATTTCAAAAAATAATATTTTCTAATAGTAGCACTCTATTAGACTTTGAATTAATCAGCGATAAAAAATCACTTAAATTATAACTAAAATCAAAATAAATAAAAACTTTTGCTAAATTCACAATATTTTTAACGTCATATTTTTAGCAGTTATTTCACTGTGATTTTTATCAACTTGTAGCTTTTTGCATTAACTTGAAGATTTGCAAAAATATGTTTTTTCAACGAGCACTTTTCGCGCACGGTATGGCACTTATGAAATCGCACAGCAAACTGAATTTCGTGTTGAAAATGCGTTTTTATCAGCATTCGATTTTCATTTTACAAATATTTTGTTTCTCTTCAACAAATCACATTCCTCTCTTTCATTTGGCTCGCAGTAAAGTATTTGCTTTACATTTTTATTATGCTCGTGTTTGCTCAACGCTCAAGCTGTGAGACATAATTTTTTTTGCTGTATTTTTTTTGTTGATAAGAGCTTTGCCTATCTCATTCACTATTTCTGTGATACTACACAACGTAGTATACTGAATATTACTGGAAGTTTTCAGCAGAGATTTTCATGTGAAGAGTTTGTATTTTTAGCGTAGATTGTGTAAAGTTTGTAGATTTGTAGATTCCATGGGTAGCAGCAATACTGGAGAATTTTCGTTGGAATTTCGGATTTCTCTGGTATTTTTCGCAATTTTTGTTTCAACTTTTATCCGAGTTTTTTCTGTTTTTCTTTAATCTGAAAAGCAACAAGCGAGAAAAATATCAGCTGGTTTTCGATTTGGGAATGTAATTAAGTATGATGTTTATGTACTGATTTCAGTATCAATAATTATTTATTGAGTGCATAAATATTTATTGAGTTTTCGTAATATTGTGGCTCATGGAGAGTTGTTTTCAAAGGATGAACGTGATATTTGTTCAACTAATAATGTCTCAGACAGATATATTAAATATAATTTACTTTTTAAATTTTAAATTTGGTACGCATAATAAACAAACAAATTCTTTTGAGCTGAATGTTATTTGAAAGATTTTTCATGTTTTAGTTTCTGTACTACTACTAACCATAATTATGTATACATAATTATTTTAAAGAACTCTACACCAACAAACAGCATGTGCTGATAATTAAGCAACATTATTAAAACACACAATATGAGTTTAATTCCAAAAAAATTTATATATACATATATGTTAGAGCATTTCAAGCTCTAATTTTATCTTGTAAAAACACAAGATTTGTCCTATCAATTCAACACGTTTTGAACTCGAACTATTTAAATGATAATCATATTTGTTTAAAATCGGATTGACTATTTTTATATTATAAAAATTTATTAATTAATTCCTAAAATTCACCATTAATATTTAATTTTTAAGAGGTTAAAATGATAATGCGACCTTGCACGAGATACACTTGCTACTAATGTTGTTAATAGTATCAGAAAATACTGCTTATGAGCATCTGGTCACTATTATAGTGTTATTTGAAACAACACATGAACAATAAACCATATATTACGCAAAACTTTTTAATTGAAAAAATAAAAAAAAAACAGCTCTCTGACGTAATTAAATAATTATTTAACTTATCTCATCTGTATAAACTATTTTATTTGGATTATTTCAAAAATTTTATCATAACTTATCATATGTAACTATGCAACTATGTATGAAAATCTACAAGGGGAACCATGGATGTAAATAAATAAGAATTGAATAAAATTTTCATTCAAAATCACAAAAATTTTGTCAATCAATATTTAACTATTTTGCTTGAATGTTAAATTATTTATTAACGCTTAATCTCATTAAATCTCAAAAATCTCAGATGTGTCTTCAAAATTAAATCACATTAAATGTGCTCGTGCTAGCTTGCTGAGCTCGTGAATTGTATGATGATGACGATAAATTAAACTCTCAACTATGCGTGTATTTATAACTATGCCAAATTCCTGTCTTTGCTCTACAGTCAACTAAATAGACAGTACAAGCTAACACAGAATTTAAAAATGTGCAATTAGCGAATTTGTCAACCAACAAGACAATGCGAAACGAAAGTTGTTGAGCTTTTGATGTTTTTTGATGCGTTCTGATAATAAAGTGATGTGTTTACAAGATGTAGTTTTCATTTTCTGGCTACCAGCAATTAAAAGTTGCTAAATGCTTTCATGTTAAATTTATAGATGAATTAAATTATAAATAGGATTTTTATAGAGCACATCTGGAAGTTGGTTTATATCTCTATTGACTCGAGCTTACTAACTGTTGAGGTGATTGTGAGATATGAAATAATTAAATAATTTATGTACACAGATTATAGCATTTAAATGCTAAATTTAGCAAACTTTTCAATAAATTTATCAAAAATTTGACACAAGAATTTATTTAAGAATTATCTATGTAAATAGAACATTTTATATTCTGCACCCATATTTTCCAATCTTATCTCTCATAATTGATCCATTTCTAACATGTCAAGCTTTTATCATTTTTTCACAAATAATTACTATTCATCAGACACAGCAAATATCAATATTATAAAATTTAGGTGATTCCCTTTCCGGAAATTTATAGCAAAAATCACAATCATGACAAAAATCCCAACAAAGTATCACAAAACTTGCAAAAATCACAGAATGATTCATGAATGTGTAAAAATAACTCAAATTAATGTGCGCCGTGATGTGAAATAAGTTTGTTTAAATAATGAACCGTTTGGTACCAAAAAATTTACACATTCACGAAAATTCATTATCTGTGAAAACACACAAATTATTTGAACATTCTGGAAAATGCTGAAAAATGTGGACATCTTGGAAGAACTAATAAAAACGTAAAAACCCAAGAAACCGCTAGATATGAAAATGCGGAATCATTATTTTCTTCGAAACAAAAAAGCACCTTCTCTAAGAAGCGAGGTAATTTTTTTACAAAACAAAAATCTCTGCATCCAACCCAAAACAATATAATTCAGGATGAGAGCACGTGCAGTTTTCAGTAACTTTCCACGCTCGTTTTTTGGCTCAAATTCTGTTTTTTTTTGCAATTCATGGAACATGAATTTCAAATGATTTATGGGGCTCCTGCATTGCACATCTGTATTTGACATGCTTTCAACCTTCAATACTATATATATATATTTCAGTTGAACATTTTATTTTAAGCAAAAAAGAAAAGTATCTAAACTGTCTGCATTGAATGTGCATTGACGGAAAACTTTTGAGTTTGCAGGTTTGTGATGTGATTTTCTTCAATTTGCTCTCAGTGTGTTCAAAGTTTTATCATGAATGTCACAATTTCTGTGTTTTAGTTTTGAATGCAAAAGTGTCATCACAATCTAAAATTGCTTGTCATAAAATTGCACGTTGAAGCTTGAATTCGTCAAATGACAGCATGAGGGTTGACTATGGATTATTTTGTCGTTCGAAGGTTGTCAGCCAATTTTATGTTATGATTTCGTTTTTATATTTTTTTGCTCAAAATTAAATTAATCAGAAATTTACCAACAATTTATGGATCTACTGTAGATATTGCAGAGCACCAACCGATAACAAGTTTATCACCAACTGAACAACATCCAATCGAAGTCCCTTAAACAACCTTTATAATAGAACAATAAGTATACTGGATTATAATCTCATGCTGTTTTCCCTAGATTACTTTATAATTGCTTTGGAGCATCACGGATTTGGCAAAAAATGTTTTTAAATTCAATTTTAAATGTAACATAGCACATTTGCAACTTTGTTTATCCACAGTAACATTGTATCGAACTATCTTAGATTTAAATATTTTCTGAGAATTGAATTGATAATTATTATCTTTTGTTTGATTCGTAGTTGTAGTATTGAATTTTAATTATAATGCTCTAGGAATATTCATCTAAATAATAATAATATATTATATTATTTACGAAAATCTTACAATGAGTCAACCTATCAAATCAATGATAGGTTCTTTTAATTTTAGGTAGTAAATAAATCGATAAATATATGTCAATCACAAAGTGATAAAGATAAAATAAAACATTTTCATGAATGGTTGAAAAGTTACAATGGATTGAGTTATAAGCTATGTAACTGATGCCACACATGTTTCATACAATAATGCTCGATTATGCTGAAGTAAACATTTTGTTCAAGCAATAAAGTCACTGAAAACATAATCTAATCGTTGTGTGCATCTTCATGTTTCATGAAACGTAGCATTTATAAATAAATGGGATTTTGAGTGGCTCTATAAATATTATTGTATTCACTTCCGTTTTCCTCCTTATATTTAAACTTTATATTCTAGCAATTTTAATGAGTGCTCCTTTTTTGAACTTTGATTTTCTGCAAAAATTCTTTTTATGTAAGAAGAAGACTCATCTTCTTTGTTTGCTTAGCAATAGCTATTTCTTTGTGTGCTTCCTGGAAATAGCTCGCATTTGCGTCATAAAATTTTTATTTAAATGAATAGAAACCTTTGTTGAGCTTTTCGTCGATAAAGTTCTATTTTGTATGTGATCTCACTTTTCAATACCAAATCTTTAGAATTTTATCTTGGAATTTTTAATTTGAATCATAAAATGTTTATTCAACCAAATATTACAAAACGTGTAGTTAAAACACGTTGAAAGTAATCATGAAGTACGAATAATCTTGAAACAACACTCATTTTGCAAATAACAATATTCCACTTTTCCAGAGTATTCAAGTTTTTTCAATAAAAGAAAATCTCTAAGAAATTTTAGATAAAAACTTATCGAAAATTCAATAGCGAATTTTGTAATTAAGCTTACTATCGACTCACTATGCTGAGTATTTTGCAGAATTTGCATAAACAAATTATAAAAATATTCTTAAGAAAATGATAAATACTCAAAATGCTACTTGAGTCTCATAAATACGGATAGTACGTTTCAAATTTTCGTTATTATTTGAGCTTTTTTATAATTTTCCAACAAAAATAAAATTTGGTACATAAAATCTTCGAGATTTAATATGCAAGGATTAAGAACAACATATTTTAATCAAATGAATCAAAGGTATGTGAATTATATTTTGAAAACTTAAATTACATTATGTTTCTTAAAATTGCATAAATCAAAACCTGACAAAACTGAATACCCCGGATAGTTTCTCTTTAATTTTGAAGTTGATATACTTGAACGATATCTACTTAAAAACCGGAAAATCTTGTGAAAAGCTTGAAATCTACTCTCAATTCAATCTACTGCACAAATTCAAGGTGCTCTTAAAACTCTCAATTCAACACATTTCGTAGAAATAATTTTTTATCTGAGCAATCAAATTTAACGTTCACTCAACTTGAAACATATAACTAAGTTATAAAAACTGACGAAATTGGATATGCAGTATCAGGAGATATTTTATAGTGTAAATAAACTTGTGCAGAACAATTCTTTATCAACTTTCTCTTCAAATTTTAAACTTCACACTTTTTTTTTTTGATTATTGGACTCCTTCCTCAAAATAAACTACGAGGAAGTTTCGTACCTGAATCTAATATACCTGGTATTACAGTTTTTTGTCAAAAATATAAAAATGAAATTAAAAAATAAAAAAAAAATATGGTGTTGCTAAATTATATATTTATATATTTATCTATTATTGAATAAAATTTTCTCAACCTTTTTATAATAATTAAAATCATTACGCAGCTTCAACATAAAATCAAACTGTACGTCTACTTGCCAAAAAACAGCAACACAAAAATTCACAAACAAATGAATGTTAAATTTAAAAGCAGACACAAAAAGTAAATATAGGGCATCAAGCCAATACACCCATAAAAACAAAATGAATCAACATTCCCACATAATTCTGCATTCAGCATTTCCTTAAAGACTCATGGCATGTGTATTCCTCATAAACAAACTTAACGTTAGTTTAATGAGAAAAAATTGCAAAATAAGTAAAAACAAGCTTTACCATCCAAAAACTTGTTCACTTAATCCGCTTGAATATTCGACAACTACAACTGATGAAAAAGAAATACTGAATCACAAAAAACGCAATTGTTGATGGTTGGTGTCAATGGCTCGCACACATGCACTAGTTTCAATTTCTACCATGACTTTGCACCATGCATTTCCTATCACTCATATAACTCATACTTTTGATCAACTGTCTTTGTTTTTTTTTTCATAAAATCGTGCAAGTCACTGGAAACACTTTCAATTACTCAAATAAGTAAATACATAATGTTTTCCATGGGTGGAATTTCTTAAAAGAATTTTTTTTAAATTTTTTTTTTGATCTTTTCAAGTTGTTATAACTATAAACACATCTTGAAGATATTAATGTGTTAATTGTCGAATAAGCTCACAAATCATCACATTCATAATATGAGGCATCAAATAACTTTTCTTTTCATCGTCAATTTACACTGGAATGATAAGTACTCTTTCCATATATTGCTCAATGCTTTCTGTATTCATTTGCATATATCAGCTTTTAGTAACAAAGTAATAATACCTTTCATTAATTAAATATTCACATGCTAGAATCTTCCACTCATAAAACGTTTTCTTGTATCCTATAGGAATACTGAATTTTTCCAGAATTTTCAAAACTTTCAAGCAATCTTGTTTTAATGTAGCTAGAAACACTTTTGTCTGAGACTAAATAAATTAAAAAATAATGTAAACTGTTATAATAAATTATTCATTTCATCTGTTTTGCAAATTTTCGCGGCACTTGGTAAATAAATAGAGGCAGATTCACATTTGAAAATGTTTTATTCATTTTATTCATTTCAGACTAAAATATTCTTTTGGATTATTTTACTAATAATTGAAAACGCTTCGAAAAACATGGTGAAAAACTCACCCAATAAATATTTACATATGGTAAAATCAGAACCAAAAAGTCAAATGTTAAATAAATAAATACGTCTTTTTGATTTTGTGTGGTTAAATTCGGAGATGACGAAAATCCAACTGAGAAGTAAACAAAACTCAAATGTTATTGCGACTGTGATATTTCGCAGCAAACTTTTTGGGGTAGCAAACAAAGAAATGTCTTCCTTACTCGACACAAAGTCATAGATTTGCAATCTTACAATCTTTTTAAATTATAAAAATTAACTCGCGCAGCAACAAGTCCAACAGCTTGTGTATATTTTACCTGGCCGTTTACTTTGTTCACTTTGTTGTCTAAATCACAAACTTGCAAAATAATATAATGTGATTGTAAATTTCAGAGTAGACTTTTGTCGCCTCGCTTCAAGAACATTTCAAGAATTTTGTTTTTTTTTGGCCGCGGAAAAGAAAATTTGACTGTGAAACTCAAGCAAAACAGTGCAAATGCTTGAAAGACATAATTACGGAAAATTATTTCCTTCAAAATGTACCAAAAAAAAACAACAGAAACGTATTTCATTTTATTCACTGAAAATTTTCGAATGAGGTCAAGGCGACAAAACATTTCACCAAAATCGGAAAATGCAATTCATGTATTTTCTTTCTCCCTCCTTTCGCCAGACAGAGATTTCCCGCAATTAAAATCAATACATTTTTTGGACACTTTTCAGCATACCGGAACATTTGCAAGAAGTATTTTTACCTTTTGATTAATGGTTTTCACGATATAAATAAGGTATCACTACAGCAAAATTACTAAAATCAATGTCACTGCAGCAGACAACAAAATGAAAAACGAAAAAATACATTGTCGGTGGAAAAAGAAAATTCAAAGAAAAGCGCGAGGGCCCGAATTGGGGCTCGCGTGATTGGGAACTGAGCACTAAACTGAACGTATGTAGAAATAATAACAATTTTGTGTAACAAAGAAAACATTTTTAATATTTTGTATACCTTGTGGAGGAAAAAGCGAGATGACCACATAAATCTGAGTTTCTCGCATTAAATATCCCTGCTCGAAGAAAATGATTTCCCATTTTCCGGATGAAAATGTATGGATATACGTTGAGAGATTATATTTGCTCCGGAAATTTCAACGGTGTAGGAAAATGAAAGAAAGAGACGAATATATGGTGAAAAATAACCCTAGAAAAGTTGCGTCAAGCACATGGACTGAATTAAAATGAGCTTCCATGGAGCTTTCGTTTGAATGAATGAAGCTTTTGTTGCTCAAATAATTTTCTCGGTTTTCGTTGTTTCATTTATTTTATCGATATTAATTCAAGATGATAATTTATTCCTAGATATTTAATTCAGTGAGCTAACAAAACAAATACTTCTAGAATTATTCGGCAAATTTATACATTTCAAAAATATGCTTATAAAAATTTCAATTTATTTTTAATACACATATCCTCATGCTTTTAATTAAATTGGTACTTTAACTGTGTTGCTCTGTAAAATATGATTTATCAACATATAAGTGAAAAAATTGTTATGCTTTTAGATTAATGAATTTATTTTGCCACACAACTCATCTGGTGAATGCAAAATGGCAAAGTATTGGAGCAATATGTATCGAAACATGGTGATATTCCAATTGGTATTCTGAAACATATTTTTCACATTTTAATACAAATAGTGAAACTTTCTAAAAATGATCGAAAAACATTGAAAACTATAAATGTGTTTAATTTTTTAATGGAAAATGTCATATTCTGCCAGTTGTGAACTATTTGCATATACCATAGTCTATATCTGCTGTATTTTACTGTATTTTCCTTTATTTACGGTATTTGGCGAGTATTTGGTGTTTTTTGTGTTTTAGCAATAAATGCATAGTTTATCGATTTATCGAATTAGGGACAAACGTTTGCATGACATAAACATTTTATTTATTTTATTTATGCAAATGCATGATTTGTTGTATAATTTCATCAATTTAAATGGCATTTTATCGGATTTTTGGGGAATTAGGGAAATTTGTATTGGTTGATTCACAATATAATGAATTTGTTCCATTTTAATGAGTATACAGATTTTAATTAGAGCTCTATAACATATGCTCAACGGATATGTTAAAACCAAACTAATTAACTATTGCGGTATCAATTATGTTATTATAATCAAAACTAGAGTATTACCAGAGAATATGAGAATGGACATTACATACAAAAAAAATTCAGCTTTTCGTCATTTCCATCATGGCCGCCAAAATTTTTTCGCGAGAGTAAAAAAATTTTTACGCTCTGGAAACCGCGGGGCTATAATTCCTGTTTTTTGAAAATGTTCAAAAAAAAACAACAAATACTCCTATTTTGAAACTAAAAATTAGGGCATTTTGAACCAATTAAGACAGTCAATTAGTAGTATACGATGTTGCTTATGACCTCTTTTGTTGATTTTATGAGTCTTTGAGTGCTTTTCGGAGAATTTTGGTTGAATTTGAGAAGCTCCTGGATCTTTGTTTTTGTTAAAAATTTTAGGTTTTTAGACCAATCGGATGAACTTTTGGGCTCGGGATCTTGGTTGGATGCATTATTTAGATGTGGTAGAGGATAATATTACAATCTGTATCAAAATTTTTCTAAAATTCTGCTCAATTCTCGAAATGCTATAATTGTAGATTTGTATGTCTTTTAACGGAATATTTAGGTTTTTCAGGAGTGATAATAGGGGATCTGAGCTAATGAGTTTATGTTTTATACTATTTATGCAATCTTGAATTCATTACATATGTTTGTTACCTGGTAATATCATCTGGAGTAACTTTGTGCACCAAGATGATTTGCATAATCATTCCTCTTCCTGCATTTTAAATCTTTTTATGCTTCCCATACCAATTATTAAATTATGATTAAATCATTTATGCTTCAAAATACTTTGATAGTTTCATATAGGCTTACATATACTGTTTAAAGTGACCAATTCTATTGATTGCATGGACGCATCTCCATAATTTCTCCACTTTTACCCAAAAATATCCTGATTTTCTACATTTCCTAGCTCTTGATTAGTGTGGTCCAGAATGCAAATTTGTTGAAATAGCTTGCTCCACCAGCCTAAAATAATTTTTGGGGCTAAAACAAAATACCCGTATTTTTTTATTATTTTTTTTGACCAATTTAAAGGGGTGCGCAAATTCGTTGAAGTTTTGAAATTGAGTTTTAAGACGACTACATCAAAACTTGGAAATATTTTGAACTTTTGCTAATATTTTTCAAAAACCCTCATTAACACCAACAAACTGTAAAAAAATTATTCAAAAAAAAATATCAGACAAAAAAGATATGGAGAAATTTGTGAAATTTTTCTCCCATACAAAAATATCAAAATCTTACTTTTAAAGATAACTTTCAGATTAAGAAGTAAAATGTCGATAAAATACCTTTTGAAAAATAGTTAACTCATTAATAAACCAAATGCAAAAAAGTTTGCTCATTTATGAGTTCCCAGAAAAAAGTGGAGCACCCGAGAAGAGGACTGTGTTTTCATAGATCACTTGTTGTTGCTGTAATTTAAAAAAATTGATTTTGACCGATCAGGAAAATAAATGTTTACAGGAGTTGCTACCAAAAATTAAGTATTAAAATTACTAACATTTTTGACCAGGAAAAAACAAAATGGTGGATGTCAAAAAGGCGCGAATATTCAAATTAAATAGTAAAAATGTTATGTAAGATGAATGCTTAATATATTATAAAGAGAAAAAATATTTTCCACTGAAACCACAAAAAGTGAGTTTTTTTGTTGTACTTAATTTGAAGATTAACGATAATTTTATTAAAGAACTAAAAAGAAAACATTTTTGACCATATAATTTGAATATTCGCGCCTTTTTGACATCCACCATTTTGTTTTTTCCTGGTAAAAATTGTTAGTAATCTTACTACTTAATTTTTGGTAGCAACTCCCGTGAACATTTATTTTCCTGATCGGTCAAAATCAATTTTTTTAAATGACAGCAACAACAAGTGATCTATGAAAACACAGTCCTCTTCTCGGGTGCTCCACTTTTTTCTGGGAACTCATAAATGAGCAAACTTTTTTGCATTTGGTTTATTAATGAGTTAACTATTTTTCAAAAGGTATTTTATCGACATTTTACTTCTTAATCTGAATGTTATCTTTAAAAGTAAGATTTTGATATTTTTGTATGGGAGAAAAATTTCACAAATTTCTCCATATCTTTTTTGTCTGATATTTTTTTTGAATAATTTTTTTACAGTTTGTTGGTGTTAATGAAGGTTTTTGAAAAATATTAGCAAAAGTTCAAAATATTTCCAAGTTTTGATGTAGTCGTCTTAAAACTCAATTTCAAAACTTCAACGAATTTGCGCACCCCTTTAAATTGGTCAAAAAAAATAATAAAAAAATACGGGTATTTTGTTTTAGCCCCAAAAATTATTTTAGGCTGGTGGAGCAAGCTATTTCAACAAATTTGCATTCTGGACCACACTAATCAAGAGCTAGGAAATGTAGAAAATCAGGATATTTTTGGGTAAAAGTGGAGAAATTATGGAGATGCGTCCATGCAATCAATAGAATTGGTCACTTTAAACAGTATATGTAAGCCTATATGAAACTATCAAAGTATTTTGAAGCATAAATGATTTAATCATAATTTAATAATTGGTATGGGAAGCATAAAAAGATTTAAAATGCAGGAAGAGGAATGATTATGCAAATCATCTTGGTGCACAAAGTTACTCCAGATGATATTACCAGGTAACAAACATATGTAATGAATTCAAGATTGCATAAATAGTATAAAACATAAACTCATTAGCTCAGATCCCCTATTATCACTCCTGAAAAACCTAAATATTCCGTTAAAAGACATACAAATCTACAATTATAGCATTTCGAGAATTGAGCAGAATTTTAGAAAAATTTTGATACAGATTGTAATATTATCCTCTACCACATCTAAATAATGCATCCAACCAAGATCCCGAGCACAAAAGTTCATCCGATTGGTCAAAAAATCTACAAACTTTCAACAAAAACAAAGATCCAGGAGCTTCTCAAATTCAACCAAAATTCTCCGAAAAGCCCTCAAAGACTCATAAAATCGACAAAAGAGGTCATAAGCAACATTGTATACTACTAATTGACTGTCTTAATTGGTTTAAAATGTCCTAATATTTAGTTTCAAAACTAGTTTATTTTTGTTTTCTTTTTGACATTTTCAAAAAACAACAATTAAAGCCCCGCGGTTTAAAGAGAATAAAAAAAAATTACGCTCCTTGCCACAGACCCACCCTTATCATTTTAAGGGGGGGCTGCTTTGGTGTCGCGCAATTTTATATAAGAAATGACGTCTCCTAAGTGCGCTCACGAAGAATGACTGAGAGGATTGACGAAAATTTTGAGGCTGAATAATTTGTATGGGAGAATTTGCTTATGTCCACCCTTTGGTATTACCCGTGAAAAATCACAGGATTTATTGCCCAGCAAGCCAGTTCACGCTAAAAGCTTGAAAATTGCGATTCGCGTAATTTTTAACGCGCTTTATGCGCAGCGATTTTAACGGGCATAGGAAGCCCTTTTAAAGCTAATTTGAATTTATCCCATATAATTATAATTATGCCATGTCTGAGTGCCTCTTTGATATAGTAAGGGATGAAATAACATTTCCAATCAGTTTTGTTTACCACGACTTGCTTATTAATAGCTAAATAAAAAAAGCTAATTTTTTATACGCCAATGTCAAATTTGATAAACGTCAGTGAAAAAACAACAACAAGGTGAAATGCCAAGAAAAATTTTCTAAGTTTTTAAATTCAAAGTAAATATATTTAAACTGTGTTTTTATCTCCAAAAGTCTTCAATATCTGATGGTGAACCACTGAAGAGCATCTACAACATGGAGATTAGCGGAACACTGCTCTAAAAGTTTCATACTCAAATATTTTTTATTTTTCATGTCCAACAACAACATCCAGGAGATGTGAATTTTTTCAAAAAAACTTTGTATTTTTAATAAACTTGAACTGTAAATAAATTTTATATAAAATAAACATATTTATGAAGCTTCAACCACGTCTTATTACTAGTTACATTAACGTTTCCATGAAAATAATAGAAGCGGGGCGAACAAATCAAGGGGGGTCAAGAAAAGCGGGGTTAATATCGAGGGGAAAAAATCGCGTGAAAATTGCCTAAAACGCAGCGTTAAAAGCCGGACATGCCTCTAACGTTTTTAGGTGCTTGAAAAATTACCTAATTCGTACAAAAATACAACATTTCACGCCGCGTTAAAAGCAGATTTGGCATGCTGGGTGTATTTAGATTTAAAGTATGTATTTTAATGTATTTGGCTGATGGATTATTATTACAGAACTTCATTGTAAACCACATTTTGAGTATATGATTGACCATTACTGAGTAAATCACCCTGGTGATTTGATTCTTTGACAGCCATCTTAACATTATCTGGTTCTCGACAACGACTCAGTGCAACATATAGTTGCCCATGACCAAATACTGGCTCATCTAAATATATGCCAACCGTATTGAAGGTTTGACCTTGAGCTTTATTTATGGTCATGGAGAAGGCCATAATTATTGGAAATTGAAGAAAATTCAAGAAAACAACCTTGAACCTAAAATTGTACTCAATAATAAACGATTTACAATGTCTGTAACTCGTCAGTCAAATTCATAATAAATATATGGATGAAGTGTAAAAAAATTGTATATTTATAAAAACTTTGAAACTCAATCGATATCATTTATCGTTATTAGTTAAACGACAGATTTTTATTGGATGATAAAAACTCATAGCAAATTGATAGAATTTGTAATGATGTGCTCATCGATTTGTAAAATATTCAACATCATAGAACTCAGCAAATCGATGAAATTCATTGAATATTTGAACCATTATTATTTTATGGGTTATGAAATATTTATTCAAAATACGATCAAACTTGCCGAAATTCAGAAATTGTTTTTGTTTCATATTTCCACTGTTGTTTCACTATTTTTGTCACGATAATTTAATTTGGTAGGACATTCATATAAATAATGATTTGCAATTTTGAGAACCCCTTGAGCTTGATAAAGTATTGAAATTTTCCAATATATAGGAGCCATGTAGAGGTTTTTCATCCGATATAAATTTTTCCAGTTCAACGAATCAACCATAAATTTACAGTTATGATTATTATTTTATATTAAGGACAGTAATATCTAAATTGGACAAATTGGTTGATCAACAAATATGCAATTACACATAAAAAGGGTCTGCAGAAATAGAGGCAACTTAAAATTCAATGGCTCGTTCAGGCTGTTTTTGCAAAATATGTAAACTGTGCTTAATGCCTACTAATTAATCATAAAATTTTGCTATCTGCTTTGTTGCACTCTAGTTTGGTAAAAGTGCTGTGTAAATTGTAAATTACGTTGGCGTTTTGTGTAAAAGTTGCCATCCAACAATATTTGCCAAATGAGCCAAACTTAATTATGCAAATAAAAAGTCAGCATGGAGCAAATTGATCACCCTCGAGAAATCTAATAATGTTTTGCAAGCGCTCTGAGGAGCCGTTTTTGAATAATATTTTATGCTCTGAAGCTGAATGAGGTTACGATAAAGTTTTCTATAGACATTTTGGTATGAAATAAATTTTCAATGAGGTAATTTAACTTTCAAAGCGATAAAGCAGATAACTGCTTTAGTTCCTTAAAATTGGTTGTCATTTCCAAAATTTCAGATATGAGTATAACATAAAAAATGTATTATACTTTTCAAATAGATATTTTTTGAACTTTATTAAATTCTTAATAACAACAGAAGTCTAAAAAATCAAATATAGTAAAAAAGCTATACATTAGTTCGCTAAAAAACACTTTCAGTAAAACTATAGAGATGATAAAACTTTTTAAATGTTTCACCATTTTATTAATCGAAAATGCTTGTTATTTTACTTATCTGTCACATTCTGTTAGAATCACAATTCGTTATGTGAATAAATATAGTGCAAAAATGAAAATTTCAGGATTTCTCTTGCCCTTTGCCTTTCAGGCATTTTTTTTTAATTTAGAGATTTTACATTCAGATGCCTGAGAAACATTTTGTTTGAAATAAAAATATTTGTAAAATGAAGGAAACAATAAATGTAAATATTGAGATTTAACATTGAAATTCTTAAAGAAGTTATTTGTCAACAAACTTCTGCGCTCAAGCTGTAATGTGGAAACTTAATTCACCTCAAGTATTTACCATATTTGTACTGTTGTGCATAATTTTCAAAATTGATATAAACTAAGTTGTGTTTAAAGTTTCTACTTTCTGTGTAGTTTACAAGAGCTTTCTCCAATGGATTTTATCAACAAAAAGCTTCCCCTTTGCTTTTTGAGAGTTTTGTCTATCTGACCATTAAGACAAAGACTAGCTAGCATAATTAAATTAAAAATTAAAACAAATTCCGAAAACGTCACTTTTATCACTCGCCTTGCTACCTTCAATAGGTTAAGCAAAGTTCCTGATATCGCTCTGAACTTTCTTAGTGTACCATAAATGTATACTGTATAATGTTTCTTGTAGTACTTTCTATTTTCCTGTCCAGTTTTTTAAAGAATTCTTTATAGAGAGTATTTAAAACTTATAAAGAGTTTTTTTAACTTAACAAAAATATTTCAAAGACTTTTTTTTCATTTCAACATTAATTCAAGCTTTTTTTATTTTAGTTTTTATTTTAAGTTTTATAATTGTATTCTTGAATATTTTATGACTTAATGTTTTTCCAGTGTATAAATAATAAATATAATTTGTACTGATACGTTTGAAAACAAGTCCATAGAATCAAAAACTTTTTTGCACATAACAAACTTGAAACTTATTTGAAAAATTCATAAGATTACTTTCTGAACAAGTCCATAGTCAATGCATATTTAACGGCCTGCGACCAAAAGTTTGTCACGAAAAAAATTCATGAAGCGATTCTTAGCTACGAATAAAAAAGTTGTTGGAGGAAAGAAAAGTCTACATAAATCGTAAAGTAACTTTCTTTATAGTTTCATCGTAATTTTCTAAGCAAACAACCAAGCCGAACCAAGTCCATGGCACTTCTAAAGGTTTGAACGACCTTTGCGCTCTCAGTAATTCAATTTGGCTTAGTTTGATTGCACGACATAAGCTGTGATAATCCGAATAGAAGACTTTTTTCTGTTGTAACTTAATATAGTTTTTATTTATGTTTCTGTTCACTTATGTACACAACTCTATATAAAACTTCTCTTTTGCTGCAGCTTTCTCAAGAGTTTGTTCAAATATTTGAACTAAATATTTGCATACATAGAGTAGTGAACCATTTTCTATCATATTTCCAAAACCAATTTATTTGAGCGCTTGAAATTGGCTTCAAGCTTCATTAGGCTTCTCTCAAAAATTTTCTAGTTGACTGAAGATGGATATTTCGGGATGATTGGAAGGGATGTTAAGGGGTTGGAAAGTAGCATTTCCAAAACTTTGAAAATTTAGTGCTAATATTTACGCTATTTTTCCGACATCCAACATCAGCTCTGTCAAACAGGACGTGGACATTGCCGCAGGAAGAACGAACTTGCTGTATCTTTATCGTATAAATTGACATTTTCATTTTAGCTTATATATTGCATGGCT
Source organism: Parochlus steinenii (assembly GCA_038502155.1). Taxonomy (NCBI): domain Eukaryota; kingdom Metazoa; phylum Arthropoda; class Insecta; order Diptera; family Chironomidae; genus Parochlus; species Parochlus steinenii. Next base: position 5,522,673 of record JAXCIN010000054.1, read on the forward strand.
GAAGTTTGTCACTTTTTATGATGCTGGTTAGCTCATATATCTCATATTGCTAATGTTGTGATATTTAGATACCACTTAGATACTCACTGCGAATATATTTGTGATTTAGCTCCAGGCGGAGAAATTTAGTAGCTGATATTGGAAAAGAGTCATTCAGACTGAACATTACGATGAAATGCAATCACTTGCACTTAATTTTCTCGTTAGTTTCTGGCAGGTTTGCGGTAATGAGATTTTTGCGGATGAGTTGTTATATGAATATAAACTTTTATGCAAATCATATTATGATTCAATATTTATTCGTCAATTAAGCTCTAACATAAAGTTTAGCATTATGATTTCGATTGAATTTTTCTTAATCAAAATGATCTATCTAGTCACTTTAATAAAAACAACAAATTCCTTCACTTTTTTAATTAATCCACTTTTTTCTACAAAAAATCATTCACTCCACATCAACACGATCAATAAGACATCCTCCGGATAGCGACAAAAATCTTATTTGATGCATAGGCATTCGATGTTGAAAATTGCATAATTCACCCCCGTTTACATAAATCGTAAATTGTGCTTCCTCAGCAACCACCATAATTTCAAACTTCTGATTAGCTTTTATTTTGCACTTGCCAGATCGTTCTTCTATCCCAAATGATTGGTTCTGGAAGTGATTTCGAACTATTACTTTTTCATTCGGACGGACACTCAGATGAAGGCATACGTCGTCTCTTGGACTTAGAGCAGCTCCGGTTTGGAAGTCTATTTGGCATCTTTAAAAAAAGACTCACTTAGTTTTCAATTTAAAAAATCGATGCTTACAAATACTATAAAACAATTTTGATCAGCGACAATCAAATTTTTTTACAAAATGTTAAAAGCCTGATAATTGTTATCACTCTATTGATGTTTCAAATATGAGTCACTCTCACAAAGTAATAATAAATACATAATAATAAAGTTTTATAATACTTTTAAAATACCTTTCGTTCTTATCCACAATTTCTCCAGCTATTTTAATAGTAGTTCCGATTCGCATTCCACCACTGATTTCGCCCAGAAATGGAATTATCTAAAATTTAGTAATATACTATTATTTAATCATTATTGGTCATGAAATCCTTAGAAATATTTACATACTGGATCATACACTGGAAGCGTCGACATTTTAGTTAAAAATGAAACTCGTTTCATGGTAGTTTTTGTCGAAATGAACTCTTATCGGTGTTACTTCTGTTGAGTGATAATATTTAATCAGTTTCAAAATTGCATTACAAACATTTTTGTTGGAATAGATAAGATATAAAATTGAGTAGTGTTTGAAGAAAAAAGTATTTGTCATAAACTCAACCGCATAGAAATTTGATAAAAACAATAACATAAGCATTACAATTCCAAAGGTTAGAAATAAATAACTTAATATAATTAATTTACTTGTTTGTTCTGAAAACCCTTGACTCATATTTCATTTTTTATATCGGAAACCATGACAGAGACGAATTTGTTGACATTGTTTATTAAAAAGTGTTGAAACTTTTTTGAAATCAAATGTAATCCGGAAACAAATTTTCATGTCTTACCTTGTCATTGTATTTCAAACATGTATGGACTATACCTATACAAAAAGAAATCAGATTTTTCAAAACTCAATTAAAATCAAAAAAATATTTCAGCATAATATACAGTATCTCAGCAACAAATAAAAACGCTAACATCCCGCGGCAAAGTAAATTGGAAAAGCCAATTTCCGAAAACAGATCGAGAAAACATCGAATTGATTTCGTTGAATTTAAAATATTGTTGTATTTGATTTGTAAACAAGATTGTTTTGCCCCAAAAATTCTCTCAAATGCTAGGATAACAATTTAAAGAGACATAAGAATGGTAAAGAAATTTTTCACATAAATATCCAATTTAAATGAATTATCGTGTCATGGAATGATATTTGCATTTTTACGCAATAAATTGAATGCTTCCAAAATTCTCAAATAAAGATTTTTCAAATGTTTACAAAGTTTTCATATGAAGTAGTTTAAACAGATTTACCACCCATCCAAACACTTTCAAACATTTTCCGAAAACAGCAATGCCACCATCACAACACAGCACAAGAGCTTGGAAAAGTCTGCGCCATTCGCAATTCCCATAACGAGATTGTTGTTGGGTAATTATAATGAAATTTTATTATAATTGAAAAGTTAAAAACCACGAAGAAAGGTGGCTGGAGCTTTCTTTATTTGAACTTGTAATTAAAGTAACAGCATTATTTAAGTCTAGATAATTAAAACATTGATGCCTAAGAATTTCATGCAATATTTGTAATCTGAAGAACATTAACCAAAATATTATTATCATTTGAAAAGGAATTCTTACTGATAAATTCTAAGTATCTCTCAAATAAGATATCTTGATTGAAAAAGTTCTATAACGACAATATTGATGCTGAAACGTGTCCTCCTTGTAGAGAATTCAGACAACTAAAAACTTTCAATCTTATTTAAAGCTGAGAAAATCTTGAGAACCCTTCAAGTGCTTGAATTTATCTTGAAAAAAGTTGTTCATAAGACAGAATTCAAATTATCTTCAAATAAACTTTTGAACTTGTTTGGTTGTTTGGTCATTAATCATAGTTTTTGTTCTTGAGTGGTGAAAATCCTGGAATCTGGAATTTCAAATTTACTCAGGATTTGGACTTGCGAGAAATTAATCTTAAATAGCAAAAAGATAAAGTTAAAGGTCAATTAAGGGAGATTTGGGCCATAATGTTTTGTGGTACTTATCGATCATTTTCTATTCATTTTCTAAAATTAACATGAAAATTAATCATTTTTGGATAATCGTTAGATTACATAATGTATAACTTATTTACTAAATTTGGAACTTTCCCCCGGAAATATATATAATATATAAAAATTAATCAAAATTTGAAAAGTAATGGAATTCAATTTAAATAAATTATTGTTTTTCCTAGAATGCTACTATCAGATAATTAATATAAATCCCAGCGCCAAGAAAATATTATTTTGGAATGATGAAAAATTTCCTCAATCTGTTGAGAAACACCAAAATCGTAAGTATGATATATTATAATAAATTTAATAGGAAATATTTTTTCAATCCAGCAGCCAATATTTCTTTATTTTCCATATTTCTCATATTTTTCGTAAAACAGCAACTTCTCTATAAATATTCAACTTCAAAAATCGATAAGAATATATTAGATTTTTCCTTTTGGATTGGGGAAAAGTTGCTCAAATTCGAAATTGCAATTTATTCCAATTTTATGGAAATTATATATAAATTCACATTTATTTGTGATTTATTGAATAATTTCTGTTCGATGATGCTTGTTCATGAATGTTATATGCATTTGATAAGCTGTATTTCATTACTTCCACCTATTGTACTTTATTGGTTAGAAAATTTAGATATGAGGAGTCGAAAAAGAAATAAATAATAAATCTGGGATATATCTTAATATATGCATGTGTAGATATTTTAGAAAGTAGAAAGATGAAAAATTCTAATAATATAAATGGAAGCCCCCATACAATAATTTCATGCCAGAAAAAAACAAAACTGTCTCTTTGAATCGATCAATAATCTAGAAATGGGATGAATAATTCTTTTTAGTCAATTTGCATGTAGTTTTGCACAGTTTTAGCGACAATTGCCAAAAAGCGTTTGAAATTTGAAAAAATAATTTATCGTATTTTGACGTTGGGCTGCATTTTATTTTATTTTTATAGCTGGTTCCAACGATTCAAATGTCATAGCCAAAACGAGGTCAGTGTTGAAATGAAAAAGTTCTGTATGCTTGAAGGTTGGAAGTGAAATATTGCGCTTTCAAGAATCTTTTGGAATAAAAAACTTTTGATTCAAAATTTCTATGTACTTATAAACTGAAAATAAATTTGATTTTTTTTAAAAGGAATTTTTAGAACCTTTTTCTTTACGTATGTAAATACCAGCCTCCACCCAGTTTTTAACAGTTTTCATAGCCTTTTTGGGCCGTACATTCATTTCTAGATATTCAAAGGAAGTGAAATTTTTTCATTTAAATCAAACAAATGTTCCAAGTTTCAAGTCCACCAAAGCGAAAATGTGCCGAAACATGAATGTTTTAATAAACCCATCGCAATATCCACAATATCAGATGTTATTAAAAAGGCTATACCGCTTTTAAAGGCCAATTTCTAATTAATGAAAATATGCCAACCGAAAATGTAATGATATCAGTCTGTCCCAAAAAAAGCGTTTGATGATTCCGCAGAGAGTCGTTATAGTGATAAAGAAATAATTCATAAAATGCTGCTTACTGGAGGCCAAAAGGGTTGTTGTGGGTTGTGCGGAGTGAATTTTGAAGGAGTGTTTGTTTGGGTAATACCGTAATAGAAAAATTATTAAATTATGCTGCTGAATTACTTATTATAATGGTCGCTTCTCGAGTAGAGAGCATTTAGCTAGTATTTCCGTTTGGCTGGTTTTTGTTGAATTATTTATTTTCCTAGCTTTTAAAGTTTTTAATTAATGAACTCTTAAAGATTTTCATAGATGTTTCAAAATTTGAACATTTCAAAATTTAAAACTTCTTTATGCCGAATCTTGACGAAATCGAGACGACTGTCTAAATTAAACAAACTTTTAAAAAAACAATTAAAAATTTGTCTCGTTTCAATTATATCCCAACATCTACCAGCATTTCCATATTTATTTGTGCTACATAGAAGTCTCGTAAAAATAACAACTATATGCCATATTATACGAATATTATAGCATAACAAATGAAAATATATATTAAAACTCCATAAAAACTTCATAAAAACAAAAAACTCCAGAAAAAACAAATGTTCATGACAATTTGCTCGATACGCTTCACGTGTGGAAAAAGGAAAAAAAATATAAATATAGAAGCTCGGGAAAAACAGACTAGAAACTCACGGAATCCAATAAAACGCTTTTTCGCAGGAGCAACAATAACAAAGAATATTAATAAAAAAGCTTCTCGAATCATTCACTGTTTTAAAACAATGCTGATAAATACAAATAAGCATTGAAAAACATTGACTTTGTGAGGAAAACATTGAAAAATATGAAAACAATTCTCGAGCGCATGCTTCAAAAAAGATCCTTTTAAGCTTTTCTCGAAAGCTTGAATTTCTCTCTTGGCAGACAGTCAGTAGATTTGGTGCGGTTCGGTTGATATTTTCTCGTCAGCTTAAAACTTACCATAATATTATTCAGAATATTCCAAAAAGGAATATTTGTGTGTGAAACTCATCATCAGTTTGTATGATAAAAATCTGATTGCATCGTAAAATAAGGAAATTCCGAAAAATAAAAATATTTATATTGATTTGGTGCGACTGTGATTAATTTGCAGTTTTGTCGAGTTGTGTGAATATTGTGAGCAATCGTGTCATCGATTTATGTGAATTGAATTGAGTGCAATCGCAACAATGTGCAGTGCCACCAGGAAAATTTGTTTATTGTTTTTAATTGGATTTTTATATCAAATTGATTTTTCCGAAAGTCGAGCGGTGAGTAGTTTTTTTAGTATTTTGAAGCATGCAAAACAAAATAAGTACGTGGCAAACAGATTTTGCAACTATTTATTTTAATATGTATAAGCCCCTGTGTTGTATTAAATGCGATGCAAACACTTGTAATGAGAAAACTTATTCAATTTTTGTAATATCAAAATCTATCAGAAAACCTTTCTGATGTTTATAAATTATTTTTGCAAAATATGTTCTCAAGAAGGAGATATTTGGTAATCTTTTTGAACAAAAGCCATAAAAGTCAATAAAAGCTTGAAAGCAGCTTCAGAACACTTTTGTCACGAACGAGCTTTTTACTGCTTTGGAGTTATTGATAAATCAGATAAAATGAGTTGCATGTTTCAGCTTTGTTTCATTTAGAAGGATATTAAAATTTCAATTTGCAAAGAGGTTCTGTTTCAATGCCTCAATGCTCCAAATGTTCCAAAAATACTTCGAATCTACCAAATCTACCAAATTGAAACATTATTTATTCAGAATACCGAAAACGGAGTGAATTCTGTAAAACTGAAGAAACTAAAAAACTGGGAAAAAACGGTATAAGGTACAATAAAAGCTGAAGATGGGACGACCGAGGCAGAATGTCTCATTGTAGAGTTTTGAATATTTGATAAAGCGGAGCGGATATATTATTGAACATGTGTTGTTTACACTGTCATAAGTATAAAATTGATGTGAGATTTGTAATAGTCCTTTATTATAAGAATTTCTGATTAGCAATCAATAAAATTGAACTTAAAAATTGTATAAAGTCAGTTTAACTCAAATTAAATTAACTAAAACATTTCAAATCAACAAATACCGTCCATTGAAATTCAATGTGAGATCTTGAAATTTCTGGAAAACTTTATTAAACTCGTATTCTCTTGAAATATGTCAGTAGTAACGACAATATAACAGATATCTCAAGATGTAAAATAAAAATCAAACATTGTCACATTTTCCTGTAATGTACAAATGATATGCAAAAATATTCCAACAGTGTCACTGCCATACATCACTAATGTATGCTTAGACATTTGTCTTGTTGATCAAAAAAAATAAATAATGTAACAGTTTGGAAAGCTTTTAAAAATGTTATGGCAGCCGGGTAGGGTAAAATTAAATTCTCTATCCGTCATGTATATAGCGTTTACACCAGTTCCAGCAGTTACTGTTGTTACAAGCAATGAGGCAATGAGGCAATGAGGCAACCTCACAAACTCACAGGTTCTGAGTGAAAAGTGAAACTCAGTAAAGTGCCAAAGTTGCGTGTTTTGTTGCTTTGTGCTTTGATCAGAGATGGTGATTTATTCATCAGTAATAATCGAATAATAGTACATTTATTCTATTTAATTCCTTTTCCAAGCTTAAATCGAAGCTAAATAAAATTAATTTGAGTTCTGAAAATTGAGGAGAAAGAAACGAACATTCAAGAAAATGTGATAAAACTATGAATTTTCCCATTTTGATCAATATTTTCTCGATGATTAATCCAATTTTTTGATTCCAAAAAATATCACTCAACACCCCAAATTGTGCTCGACTGTACCTGCAAAGTAATAAACGTGAAATATGAATGAGGCAAAAGCCTTTTCCCTTTCATGTTGTCTAGGTTATTTTTTGGAGTTTTGCGACAAATATTGAAGATATTTAAGAAAATTGGAAATATCCTGCGTCGAGCATTGCTGATATTGCTGAAATTATGTATACGGCTTTTGGCCCTTTCAGCAAATTAGGATAAATCTTTTCAACCAGGACGTGGAAATTAAGGATTTTCGAGGAAAAGCTGAAATGTATTGGAAGTTATTTTGCGAAAGGGTTTTGAGGAAGGTTGACTCGATTTTGAGGTATCTTGCTTGTTGGTGGATTATTATAAATACGGGGTGATTATAATTTTGTCAATATACATTTCAGGTCAAATAAGTGCATAGTGTGTTTATTCTTCATATTTTTTAAATTGTTTTGAACTTCGGAAAAACCCGTACGGATCTTATCACGAACTTATCTTCTTTTGAGAAAAAAATTCATCAAAAGAAAATGTTATAGTTAGATTGAACATTGTTGAGCTATTTGAAGAAATATTCCTTTAAGTCAAAGAAAAAGAAGTACACAGACAAAAATACTCCAATAATTCCTTTAAAGATGCCACTCAACAAATTCTTAAATACTCTCGTACCCCTTTCACCCTCAAAATATACAATATAATCAACCAAACAACCCAAAAGCTTCCACGAAGATACAGAGAGATACATAAAGTTTCCAAGCGAAATAAAATATTCACTGCCGAGCATTGCGAGTAGCTTTAGAACGGGAATTCTCAAGGGCCATCAATTAGCTCTATGATACACAACATTATTTGCATAATTAAGTCCATCTGTTCCACACAAAAGTTGTTTAATTTATTCAAATAGTTATTTATTTAGCTATCCTGTGGATTTTGAATCTCGAATGCTTTGGTTTGATGGAATTTGTGAGCAGTTTTCTGATGGAAAATTGCTAACAAAATTGCCACAATCGATGATTGTGCTGAATATTTTGGCATTTTGGTTTACCAGCCAAAATTTAATTACTAAAAACTGTATAATGTAGTTCATGCTCTCGGCAACATTTTAGCCTAGAATTTCCAGGCAGGATCGTAAAGTTGTAACTAACAAAATATAAAACAACTTAAATTGAACTAAAGTATAGACTATAGAGCAAAATGGAGTTGAATGGAGAATCTAATGAATAGTTTATTGCTGATAAAATATTCATTTTGTGAAACCTAACATTTCACACAGAAGCTCCAGCGTCAACCTATTCACATATGTTATTTATAAACATTTTATATCGCGTAGAATGTGCTGAAAATAGTCCAATTAAAAAATAGTGAGCTCAACTGTTAATATGACATTTTAATGTCCTTCAGAAAAAAAGCAGTCGTAGCTTTTGAATTGTTAATTAATAAGAAGTATCTTACAGTGACCTTTTGACCAACTGTTACTAAATATTTAACTAACAACATTGTTATGAACAAAAAATTATCTACAATCTTTTCATAGTCTATAAAAAAGAATTACTAAGTCCACTTTATCTAACAAATTCAAGAAGTAATTGAACCATAATATTAGCAAAGCGTAAAATATCCGCGAGGGATCACTTTTAGTAAAACAGCACTTTAGCTACAAAGAAGCAAGTCCATAAAAAGCATTTTGGGTATTATTGATAGAATATTCCGTGTAACATAAGTCCTGATTTATCGCATGTCTCTCGCAAAAACACACAAATCCCCATGAATCCAATAAAAACTAGAGATTTCTTTATAAATTCTGATAAATCCATATAATCCATATAATTTGATATAATGCCGATAATTGAATGCGAATATCTAAATAACAGAATCTCCCAAAAGATTCATCAAAAAATCGATCATTCTACCAAGTATACATCAAATTTGTGTAAATACTTCATTAGCCATAATCTTTGTGTAATCAGGCAATGAAACGAAAGAGCTCCCTTCAACTTCTACTCCATTTTAAAAGCAAACGATGATGCTGGTATTTCAGTCTTTTTGGTTTTGGGTATGGAGCTGATTTGAAAATGATACTTTTTTAACGATCAAATTGAAATGATAAATTAGAGAAGACGTTTTCAATGGCAAACCTACCCTCTTTGAAATTTCCCAGCAATTCACATTTTCAATTAAGATCCCAAACATAAAGGCACAAAAAAATAAAAAAGCAAAAAACTCCATAGCACAAAAAATGTATTTGATTCCGTTCTGAAAAGAATTTGTTATTTATTTATTCAAGCCAGATTTTTATTGCAATTTAGAAAGAAATTCTGAAAACATCTTGAGAATCTTGCGAAACTTTAGGATTTTTACTGATTCCTATATCTCTGTGGGATCTGTGGGAATGAGTAATGTAACGTTTTGTAATCTTTTGACAAAAGAAAGCAGCGATGCGAGACAATTTAGTGGAGGATTTATTATTGTTGGGAAGTAATAAACATGAAATATCTGCCACAATTCATAACATTACATATATTTTGAAGTATGTATAGAATGTTTTGTGCTCTAGATATTATAGTGGATCGATATGAGAGCAAGAACAAAAGCTTGGGAGCTTTCAACCAAAGTCATGCAGCACGACATGTTGTTTAGTATTAAAGCAATTTTTATGATGAGTCAATGTGTCAACAAATTAAGGTTGATAAGTTTTAAGTTCTGGAATTAGAGAAATGAGTCGCATTTACTTTAATGGTTGGCAATATTATTGTTGAACTTAGAATTTCACACAGAATTAACATAGCTTAGTGACAGCGCATTAATCTTGAAGTTCAAGGACAATAATCATACGTTATTATGAGTTTTCTTGTTTTTCTGGCTTTTTTTTGTTGTGAACAAAGCTTACAGCTGATAAAAAAAGCTTTTGTTCAGATTTATAAATTTATTCGCAAAATAAAAATATGATACTTTAAAAAAAAAATACATTATTGCCATTAAATCAAGAAAAACCTCTGTAAAGTATCACATTACAAAATTAAATTATAATGAGTACACAAATAACCCATTTCAAAGTCTCTCAACAGAAAATTGATGCTTTTAAAAATTAATGATCCAATTTTTCATATAATCCAACATCAAATTATTTCATACCAGATCAAACAACAATAGCCATATTCTTTTTGTCCTTCACTTCGGTGCTAAATTGGTTGAAATTGTTCTATTTAACATTCACTTTCAGCCAATCGGTTCTAAAATCAGTGCTAAAATCACTGAATATTTTTGGTCGTTCTATTTAACTATTCCGTTCATGACATGTTCATCGGTAAATTTCCTCTTAATTTGGTCTACATATAAGGGATATTTTAAATAAAATCAATTATTTGCTTATTTTTAGCGATCACCAAATGCCTTTAACTACGTTCTGGTATAGAATATATAGACTTTGGATAAAATCGCTGAAAATGTTTTTAATAAGCCGTAAAATTCAATATTTTTGTTTCGAGTTGCATTATTGGGCCTCCTTTCATTTTAGTCTTGAACATGTTGACAGAAATAGTTTGCAGAACATTCCCCAGATGGCGTATGCTCTGTGGCGAAAATATTTTAAAATTTGTTTTGTTTACAAACAAAATAATTACATTTTGAGGATTAATAAGTTGTGTCATTGAGTTCCTTGCTAAAAATAAGTGCACCAGCAGATAATAACAAGTGGCAGACAAAAATTTTCAAATTATCTCAAAGATTCGAAGAGAATTCTTGATATCACTTAAATATTTGTGTTTGCCACCTCATTTTGGCTGCTAGTATACTTATTTGTTACTAGGGACTCAATGACACAGCTTAATGATCCTCAAAATCTAATGATTTATTTGTAAACAAAACAAATTTGAATATTTTTGGCGCAATTCATTGTAAATACTGATCCCTGCCTCATACTGATCCCTGTCTGCTCACAAAGTATGATTAAGGCCGATTGTGATTAATTCTCAGATTATTTTTGGTTGTTCGGCGTTATTAGATATGGAAATGCATTGCCTACTGTTTACAATGCATAACTATATTGGTTTCAATCAATTAAAATTAATTTTAACTTCGGAATAAGTGAAAATCTGTTTTCGATTAATCGATTTCGGAAATCTATGTTGTCGCTTTCTTAGCAGTTTTCGCTGGGTTGGCCAACTGATTTAGTACTGATTTAGAACAGATCGGAATATTCAAGTGATTTGACAAATAGAACGACCCAAATCACTGATTTGGTGATGCACCGATTGGCACCGATTTTAGAACTGAATATTCATGTAAAAAGAATATGGCTAATGTATAAGCAGTCCTTTGTTTACCCCGCTATGAATTTTTAATCCGCAAAACCTTTGATGGGCTTTTCCAAGTGTTGTTTATTCCCTTGCTGAATCGCTTCTAAAAACTTAAAAACACTTGAACTCTACCAAAGCAAACAGAATAATTTATGGTGTACTGCGAGAGCTGTCGACAGTCAACAGATATATATGAAATTTGTATGACTATAAGTATACAGACTGCAGAGGAAGTTGGATAATTCACCGCTCTGACTATGTTGTGAGTTTTCTGACTTGTGAACTTGGGTGAGGCGATTAATAGAAGACAAAGAGACTCACTAATTAGCTTGATAAGTGGCTTGAATCAAAAAATGAGGAAAAGTTTCTAAGTGGAAAGTCTGTGAAGGACTTCACTGTAATATACTGTATAGTTGATGGATTGTTTTCAGGGATCTTGTCGATACAAAAAAAACTGCCAGCATTCTGGGAAACTTTGAAGTTTATCTTAACTTTATGCAATAAGTCTTTCAAAAGTTCCATAAAGTTTTTTGTATTACTCCTTCCTTTATGAAAGTTTTAGCAAAGTTTTCACAAAATTCTGAGATAACTTTTATAGTATTCATTGAAAATTTCTCTAACAGTTTTTTACTAGATATTTGAACGCATTTCATAAATTATAAATCAAGCTTCTATTGTTTGTAATTTCATGAACAATAAGTTCCAAGTGTATCCAAAATAAGTAGAGTGTTTTTTTTTATAACCTTATCTACATTATAGTGCTTTAATTAAAATTGTATCTATTTTTAAAAGAATTCTCTACGGAATACATTCCTAAGTGAATCATAGTGTTGCTTACATTTGACATAGATATAATCCTTTTATTCTCAGATATTATGGTAGACAATTATCAACAACACACGACACATTTACCACAATAAAACGAAATATCCTGTAAACTAGTTAATACCAAAAGCCCAAGCAATTCCATTAATAAGCTTCCCAAAACCCACAATTCCTCGAAAATCGGATCTCATTTGTCAACTTTGTTACGATGTCGATACATTTAATACCTACATTATCTAATAATCATGTCATTAAACCAAGATAGCAAATTATTCCATTTATTACAGACATGAGCACACATATTTGATTTTATTGTCAAAAGAACTGTGGGAATCGGCAACACGGTCGAGGGCTGTGAGGAATACTTTTGCTGATCGTAAAACAATTTTTATTTATAGCGGAACATTTCGCAAATATGTCACGTTCCGCATTATATTATTTTTGAGCCATGCCATAAAGTGTTTTTCGACTCGAACAGTAAATTCATCAAAAACCATCAATATCCCAGAATGGGAACTCGAGGCAAGTCGGTGAAATGGTAGAATATGCGAGACGATGCGGATTTCTTGTGAATGCAAAAATAGTTTGGAGGAAATGTTCCGTTTTATGTAAGGGGTGTTTTCGATGTTCTTCATGATGGATGTTTAGAGCTTTTTGAGGGTTTTATGATATGTTTTAAAGGCTGCTGGAATGATAACAATTTTTGAAACATATAATTTAGATACTAATTTTCATTCTTTATGAGCTTTGCAAAGCTTTCACTAATAAATATTATGTACCCCAAATAAATCTCTAAACTTTGCAAGATGAAGACAAATGTTCAAGATCTTTGAATGTTTAAGTTTTAAGGTTTTCAAATAGGATTTATGGCTTCAGAAAACTTATTCAAGCTTTTCGAGTGGCATTGTAATACTAAAACTTTCGGAATACTTGAAAAGCTTGAAAAATTGGCTAAAGTCATGGAAATCAAAGAAAATCAAAAACACTGACGATAACTGAAAAAAACTGGCGTTTTCACAAATAAATTACATAAATCGATTCGGTAATTTCGAACGAAATCTTCGACTGAATACACTTCACCATTTCCACATTTCTCCAAAACATTTTCCTGGAAATGGATATTGCTGCTAGATCGTTTATCTGTCTCTTTAAAATAGCTTCCTTTATCAGCAAATCCAAAGAAGATTTGTTATTGACCAAATTAAAGATAATAAAAGAAAATCTCACTGTCGAAATGGCGCAGAATGTCCAAAATGGCTCGTAAATCCTTGTATTGGATCTCGATTACCACAAATTTATTCGAATTTTGCTTCGCTGTGTGTTTATTGTTCAAGCAGAACTGTGGGAATGAGAAACAATATTGAGATTCTGCAGTTGTTTTTCGGTTTTTGAATGTATCTGCCATTTTCACAAAAAAATACATAAAAGATTGGAATAATAATTGGAGATGTTTGGAGATGTTTTCAAAGTGATAACAAAAATGAGTTATTTTACTTCTTTCTTCTTTATTTTATTTTATGTCTTTATTGCAAATTTTTTATGTATTTTCATGTTTTCAATTCACATCTAAGGATTGAGATTCCAAAACCCAATTAAATTTTTAATTGCTTCTTTTATGATTTTGTGAGATTGCTGCAGATCCTGGTTTGAATGATAGCTACTTGAAATATCCTTTTAGTTGTTTTGATGTTCCAGAAGGATTGTTCAAGTTTTAATGGTTGTAAGGATTATGCTTTAAAATCTTAATTTATCAAGAAACATATTTTTGCTGTCGGAAGTAATAAGTTTTGTTGGATTTTGAGTTTTTGTCATTAATATTATGCATAAAACTCTATAATTTACTCTACAATCTACCTCAATAATTTGCAACATCGAATTTATTATTAAATATAAATGATTTAAGTTTGAGGTGATTGTATCAATTGATGTTTTATATAGACAATGAAAACGTAGTAGAATAAAAAAATGCAAGTATTTAGCGAGCTTTTGAAATTAAAAGTTTTCCAAACTTCAAGATAAACTTTTAATATCGTTCAAACTCAAAATTATAAGAAAAACTTTTGTTATTATTCTGTTTTATTTGATGTACGAAGCTTCACGAATCATCTCCATTTCTCTTTGAAATTAATGATACACTATTTCACAATATACATACAATTTATGTACTTTAAAATGTTTCTCAAAGCAATCTAAGAATCAGCACAATACACTGCAGACATTATCATTTTATAAGTGCAAAGAATATACTCAGAAATAAGTGCATTCCAATTATAAAATGAAAAGATAATTTAAAATGCAAATTATTGCAAAAGTAGAACACAGTTTGCAATCCAAGAACGTGAATTTAAATAGACATTTCATGAAATTTTCATGATTTCAAACAAACATCCCGCATTTTGATGTTTTTGTGGATCATGAACTTTTTCAGGCTCTCCAACTTTTTTCCATTCACTGAAAAGAGCATTCTTTCTAACAAAAACAGGTTTACCGCGTTCGTTTGCAAGGCTCATATTTAAGCTGGTATTGCTGTGCAAACATGAATTGCAAATGAAAAGATTGTGGTAGGATTAAAAAAGCTGTCTTTCATGTTTGTAGTTTTTTTAATGGAATATGATTTCCTTTGATTGAACAAAAAAGAAACAAATTGCATGAAAAAAATGCGGTTGAGGGTGAAGTTCATCTATTACTATTTTCTTAGAGTGGCACAAAAGAAGTTTGAGGAAGAGTTACCGTCTTACAAATATGTTGAGCTTTTTTCAAAGAACCAGCTGAAAACTCAGAAATCTACCAATCATGGCAAATAAAACCAAAATAAACAGAAATTTCATCTGCAAACCATAAACTTTCTGAATCTCAAAAAATTTCAAAAGTTAATTTCTGCCATTTCATTTCTTTTTCTAGTGTAATGAAATTATTTGGCAAATAAAAGATATAAAGAAATGAGACAAGCAAACGGCAATTTAATTCATTTATTACGAGTTTTCTTATTTGAAATTGCTTCGACTCGCAAATATTAGTTAAACTTCGTTCGAACTTTGCTTAAACTGCTTCAAATGCTTTTAAAATGTTTCAACGATAAAGTTATTAGCCAAGAAAAAAATAATTCTTTGCTTTGCAAAATTGTGAAATTGCGGAGTTTGCGGAGAAATTCTATTTTTATTTTTATTTCACTCCGATTTCACTCTTTAAAAACTTTATTCGAGTTTCCATAAAAGTTTTGTGAAATTTTTAAATTAAGAAGAGAATATTTCATTCCCAAAATAATTGAGCTTCTATTCTACAAAATCACTTTACTTAATAAGATAAAATGAGGGTCAATTCCATGTTTTGAAAAAAAAATCTTGAATAATGAAATTACTTTTAAATTTACACCAGTGCACTTGTTCAAAGAGCAATTTTCTTAAATAAATCAGAACAACACACATATATCTATAGTATGGAGCAATAGCGCAGATAAGAAATATATATTTTTAAGTATCTTGTCAGCAGAAGGCAAGCAAAAAGGAGCAAAATATACTAAGTTTTTCACTTGTCTTATTATCGCGCGGAACGTGCGATAAAGTCCCAACAATGAAGGCAATGAAGGGAAATATTTATCACGAGCATTGAGAGCACTTTTTACCAGACAAATATTTTATCTTGAAGTTTAGTTAATATGCATTGTGATGTGGGTATGAATGGTATGAAGGCATCATAATTCAAATAATTTGATATTTTGCGGGTTTTACAGCAGCTTTACTGTCGATGCTTTAGAATTGAGATGGTTTTATGGTTTTTGGTTTGAAGAAGGTTCACGCTTTGGTAAACTTTGGGGTATTCACTGGTTAGGTGATTTGATCAGCAAATATATGATTTGAACAAGTTACTTACGAAACTGTAATGTAGTATGTTTGAGTAGTTGAATAATTCTAGTAGATGTCAATTTCTCAATATTGGTCTGTGTTAATACTACTAAAATTAGACTGAAACACAACATGGTGAGCAATATAAAACAAATTAATTTATTATCATTTCCCAAAAATTTTGCCGCTTCATTAAAAATTATGTACGATAATTAGTCTACTCACAAAACTCGTTGATTTATTCTTCATTAGCCATTCAAGAATCTTTCATTATTTTCTCTCCAGCAAAAGCAAATAACAAAAATCATTACAAAGGCAAACGAAACCTTCATCCACCCATAATCTATTAATTGGTTTCATTAAGAAAATTTATCTATTCAAAGTGTTTCCACTTGATTTCAACTTAATAATGCTTCTTGATGTTTCTGCTTCTGTGTAACCATGGCAAAGATAAAACGATGGAACTTGTTCAAAATTATTTACTGAATTTGTGGCAAAAAGCAATTATTCATAAATTAATCGAGCAATTGTGAAAGCTGATAATCCTTGTAATGATATTGAAAATGGAAAATAATGTTTGAGAGTGAGCAGACAATTCATACGATTGAGCTGACTTTTCTGTTTTACACGACTCAACTAATTTGATGAGAGCTTTTGAACTGATTATTCTGCTTCTACTCTGAAATTTTATGTGTAAATATGTGTAGAGCTTGAGAATTTCAAGGAAAAATCAGATATTCAATTATATTTCAGGAATGATCAAGCTTCCAAGTAAAAATGTGAATATATAAAATATATTAGAAAGATTTCAATAAGTTCATTTCAATTAAACGGAATTCCCAAATTTGGCCAAAAGCTCAGTATAAAGTTAAATATGGTAAAATGTCCGTATTTTTATTTGTCGAAGCTCAAAATTTTATTCAAAAGCTCATAAAAACTTGCCTGCCTATAATTCATAAAAATCTAAACATCATCCCTTCATCCTCATCTTTGCCCTTCCCTGCCAAAAACACAATGGACCTGAAATTTATAGCACAATGCGCCTTTTGCTGATTTTCTCATTCTTTTTAATATGTTTTCTCCCGCACAACCTGAACAACAGCGAAACTAAGCTTATTTGGCGTTTTTACGGTGGCGTCGTTTCATCCAATTTGAAAGAAGTAAATTGCCAGAAAAGGTAAATATTTTCTCAGCACATGAAATCTGATAGCTTAGGCAAAAAGGATATATGTTTCTGGCGAATCATAAAGAATATAATAAAAAGCACTGAAAATATTACGCTCCATTAACATAAAAAATCAAATTGACAAGTTGGCACATAAGCTTTCGTTATAGTTCACGCAATAGCGATGCCAAGAAGCTTTCAGACATTTTTTGTGGTGCCAGCAGAATTCAGATTAAAGCTTTAAAGGAGCTTTCGAATATTTTGTCAAATTTTGGCCAGATTTTAAAAAATGTTTTTGCAACTACGAAGTTAAATGTGACCTTCTGGAAATTTATGCAGATAATGCTTTTGTGAGCTTTTGAACTTTAGATAAAATTTTGACATCCTTTAGCATGACGCCAAAATGTATATTTAAATTTAAGTCGAGTGTTTCAGAAGCTTCAAGAGAGCTTAAAGCTTAATACTTTTCAGAGCTGATGCAAATACAAACAGATATTTCTTAATCTTCTTTGTTAAATTTCATGTTTCCTTATGAATTTTCTACTCACATCAAAAGAAAATGTTTATCTTCTCCAAAGTTATCAAGTTATCCAGTTACCAATCTGTACGTGCTTTGTATGTAATATATTTATGCATGAATTATTTATCGATTATTGATTATTCAGGTAATTTAATTTTGTTTACACATGTGAGCAAACTCAAATCATATCCAGAATTTTTAGCATTCGCCAATGTATGGCAGCATTCCTTGATATTTCCCAAGTGTTCGCAACATTTCCCATCATTCCATGTGAGAAACTTTCATAATAATAGAATGTTCATTCTGTGCGATTTCACAGCTAAATTTAAAAAACCATAAAAGCATAAAATTTTATGAAATTTAAATGTAGCAACTTCATTCCTTCATGAAAATTTAAACGAAACATTTTAAAATGAACATGAAAAAATTCACAAAATATCCTGCAATGTATGAAAAAATGGAGCTTTGTTAATAAATTCAATTACTAACTAGTTGTGGAGGAAAAATTGATAAAAAAGCAACGGAGAGCGATAATTGAAATAATAATGAAATAAAAACAAGCAGGAAGGAAGCTGGCAAAAATATACAATATATTATATCTACATAGAGAATATAAGTGTATTCACAAAAAAAATCTCGTGGATAATGGATTATGTATTTTTAATGGTTTTGTGTTGCTTCTCCTTAGGATAATATTTGTGTAGCGCAATTGTATGGAAATTTGGAGGGCACATTTTAGATAAAATTTCATTTTCAAGATAATGTAATATTTAACGGTTTTTCTAGAGAATATCTAATTATTATCGATGAAAATCTTTACTTATGTTTCTGCAATGAATTTTATAGTGAAATACGAATTTCATATCAAACTACACACAGATATTTTCTTATTTGAAAGGATGTTTGTCCATTATTCACATGTCACCAAATACTATACCAACAAAGACAATTGATGTCTTGTCGCATGTTCACTGAAGCTTTTCGTTTA
Organism: Parochlus steinenii; assembly: GCA_038502155.1. Classification (NCBI taxonomy): domain Eukaryota; kingdom Metazoa; phylum Arthropoda; class Insecta; order Diptera; family Chironomidae; genus Parochlus; species Parochlus steinenii. The sequence goes on from JAXCIN010000054.1 coordinate 5,541,352, forward strand.
CAGCCTAAAAATATACAAAATATTCTGAATAATTCTAATCCAAATAAACATGTTGTAAAGATAATGAAATGTGCATACATTTGCTTCAAGTACTGAAATGAGTCAAGCTATTGGACTTGACTGAGCACAATTTCGTGCGGGCTCTTTATGATCCCTCATGAATATTTATGACCCACACTCTCGATAATTAAGTGTGCATTCTATGTGATTAGTTTTGAGAGCCACTGGATATAAGTATGTTTAGCAATAACATCATTAATATGCTAAAATTCCGCATCATTGATTTGTTGAGCTGTTAATTGTCCATTAATTTGAATTAGCATAAACTAAAACAAACCATCAATCAAATTAAACATAAATACAATGTAGGTTTATATGTTGTTTGACCGATAGGGTGGGAAATTTGATGTTATGTTTTAAAAGCGTAATCTGATAAACTTGTTATTTGTAGAATAAAGGTGCAAAAAACTTGGATAAAATAAAATTGCTGGTTGAAAACATTTAATGTTCGTAATTTCTGTAAACTAGCACTAAAGATAAAAATTAAGAAACAATTTGATTGATTGTGCATTAAAATTTATAAAACGCTTTAAGATAAAAGCTACGCAAAATTTAGCATAGTAAATTTCCTTGTAACATCACTCTTGTTTTTCTTAATCCCTCACTCACTTATAAAGTCAGAAGACAAAACAAAATTTATTCCAAATTTATTCCAAATTGTTTTGTCTGTGATTTGAAAATTACTTGGGACTTGTTTTCCTCAAAACTCAACAAAATTCTAACGAACTTGTCGCAACTTGCCCTTTTTAGAATTATTTTCTGTCTGCCTTCCTTCCTGCAAGCCACTTATTTATTCTTGTTTGACAAATTCTCTAATTTATGTTTGTTTTCCTCTCTGTTTGCAGATAAACATCAGCAATACTTGGACGTTGCCGCAAGAAGGATTCTCTGTCTTTTACCGCTACTTCCGCGACAAAATCTCATGGTTCGAGGCAGACGCCGTGTGCCAATTCCATCACGCTAATTTAGTGACAGGTGAGTGAAACTTATTTTAAAATGCTTTCAGTGGCCTCATGGTTTAGAAGCATGAAAGCTTTACGGCCCTGTCTTGTGATAAAAAGCAATTTGAGTTAATTGCGAGTGGTGCGGAAATTTTGCGATTATTAACTGATCATATGGTGATTATTCCTTGTGGAATGAAATTATTGGCTTGCGGCACGGTTTTCATTTTAAAAAACGTTATGGATTATATTTCATATTAAAAAGATTAGCACTTTAATAAAAAAATGGGTTTAGGAAAAAAGCGATAAGAGTTTTATTTTCAAACATTTCCGGCAGAAAGAAAAATGCTATATTTCCTAACATTTAAGTTGAGATTTTGATCAATGCTGCTGGTTGCGTGATCTTTTAGGTATATAACTGAGCTTTTATAGCTTGAAATATTTTCTTAAGCTTCACTATAGGTATTAGGATAAATTAAATATTATTGTTGAAAAAGGAAATGTTGATGAATCTTATAGCATAATTGAATAAAAGTGAGTAATGTATACACAAAAGCTCCTTAAATGGCAAACATTTGCCCAAACTTGCCATTTTTCAACAAACATCATCAATCACTTTTATTTAATTCACTGGCTTTGCTCAAAGAGCATTGTTCCAGAATCCCAAGGATTGAGGATTTCAAATTACGGTTGATTCACCCTAGTCCTTCATCAATCAAACTTACTCGCTTTTCGTAGAAATTCGCAGCATTTTGTTAAAATATCATATGCTACATTTTTCGAAACAAACAAAAAGCACGTCAAACCAATATGAATTAGAGTAAAATTCCAATTTTCTTTGAAACACATCCGGTGCAATAAAATGTTGTTTATATTGTTGTTTTTCTGCTATATCTGTTTTTGATGCCAAAAGCACTGAATTGCTTGGAAAAAGCTCGCGGCAATAAAAAGGTAGAGCCAGTGGAAACACGAATGTAAAGTCCTTGACAAATAATATGGAGTTTTAACGATTAGACAAAAGTTTTATTGTGATTATTATTTGTTTTTCATTTATTGCAGATTTATAATATTTTGCTGCAGTTTTCTATTCACAAAACTTTTTTTTTCAAATTTCCTAATAAATTTTTTGTTAATTGTCAACCCTTCCAGAATTTCCACTTTACTATGACACTGCAACAAATGTTACAGCACAATTTAAACAAAATCAATTCATGCTACCTCATAGTCTGGTGCACATTTGGTATTTACCGAACACTAGATATACGATAAAGTTTATCACAAAATCACGAACAAGTTTTCTGCAAACTTTTCACATAAAGTTTGATTTCAATCCCACAGAAATTTCACTTTATTTTCATTTTGTTCTTTAATTTTTTGTGGAAGTAAATTTGACTGAGCTTTTCACAAATTCATCAAAATTCATTGAAATGCTTTAAACACACACCAAAATACATGCAAAAGCTTCTGAAACATCCTAAACTACTAAAAAACATATCACAAAACTTTTAAGTAGTTTATAATCCTTTTATTCGAGTCAAAACCACCTGATGAAAGTATCAGATGTATTAAAGTATGGTTTAGTTTTCATTCGAATTTGCCTTGCAGGGTTTCCGGTTTAATATGTTATGTACACAATAATATTTTGTGAAACATTTCTGCTTGAATCTCTACCACAATATCATTTCATTACATAATACATAAAATGTTGAACGTGTACACAATTCCTCGTCCATGCCACCTCATCGTTCTCTGTATCTAAACTGATATTTCACTAAACATGCAATATATTTTAATACACCAAAAGTGGCCCCAAAAACTATAACCATATAATATCTTTTATGATGATATTCCAGTATTCCACAATAAGGCTCGGTCTCGTGTATGTAGCAAAATGCAATAACATACATTTATTTTTTATTCCTCCATAATTTCTGGTTTAGTGTTTCGTGTACTTTCCTCATCTATAAGGCTGCACTGTTAGAATTTGAAATTTCAAGTCTTCAAAAAAAATTATAAATTTTAAATCATTTTTTTACCGTAAGGAATTTCTCTCATCAACCAAATTATTACAACAGTGAATATATATAAGCTCACAGATGGCTGTCGAAGCCTCAACAGAATATAACAAACAGCAAACCAGCAAAAATTGGTTCTTATTTTAAGTTATTATCGCTGTTTCCATTTGCAATAGTATGCTTGAAGGTTATGTTGCTTGTGTTGCAACATAAATTTTGGGTTTTCACAAATATGTAGAATTTTCAAATATTCAGCAAAGTTGAGTGAAATCGGCAAAACTCTATGGAATTCAGTAAAATTTGCCTCAAAAACTCACCGAAAATGTTTTACTTAACTGGGGAAACTCGGCGAAACTCAACAAGAGCCACTAAAACATTAAATTATTTTTTGTACGCTCTGGTACTGGTTATGTAGAAAATTCAAGAAAATTAGAACATTTTTGGTTTTGCTCTGGAAAATTTGTGAAATTTCCTAAACTGCAAAAGCAATTTCTGGGTTTCTGAATTTGCAAATTTTCATTGTATCGGAAAATTTCGTGTGGCTTGTCGGAACACATTTCTGATGTGAAACATGGGAAACGTATTATATATTGCTATCTCGGTATTTGTTTTCAACTTCTCAAGGCTTCCCGTGGCTTTACTAAGAGTTATCTTGGCATTATTCGAACGTTATTGCAATATGGGGAATATTTTACAATTAAGAAAATATTGCTTGATACTGTGGTTATTGAATTTGGCAGGTTTCATCAATTTTTTCCGAAATTTTCTTATATATTCTTAAAATATTTTTGATCGAAGAAGGAACAGAATGGAACGATTGATATAATACATGCGGTTTAATTAAATTTGTGGAATATTTATCGAAAATGAAGATATTAATATTGGTACAGGAGAGGGGAGCTTTTCTTGTTGTTATTATAAGAGTATTAGCTGCTGCGGGTAGAAGATAAGCAATAAGCATACATTTTTAAATTGCTTATTGGCTTGAAAAAGAGGAATGATGTAATGATGATTAACTTTTATTAATGAAATTTTATTGAAAAATCTACAACAAACTTTTTGTTTATCTTTACGTTTAAAAATATTATAATGAACATGATGGATTAAAGCTTTAACTAAATATTTCAAAACTCCAAAAATATCATAATCAAAAATCACCCAAAAACCTCAATTTAAATATAATTTAATCACCAGACCACTAGCTATGCTCGCTTGTAAAGGAACATTAAAACCCAAACTGATTAAATGCAAACAATTTAAAGCTCTTTATCTTTTGAACAGCTTCATTTATTTACACATTTCCCACAATTTCACAAAACATTCAAATATGCAAACATTTCACTTGCAAAGATTCAAATTGTACAAAGCTCGGTCAAGCTTTCAAAGCTCATTAAGGCATTCATTTACAATTCATTCATTAAGAAGTCATGCAATCTAAATTGACACTTTGAGGAATGCTCACCGCAAGCCCCAGGATCAATAGACACTGCAACCGTCAAATGGAGTCGTTACCTGCAAAATGAAATCGTTTTTATGGTTGGAAATTTATTAAAAAATTAATCTAAAAATTAATCATAGACATTTTTTATAGAGCATTGTAAAAAGTTCAAATTAATATTGAATATTTTGTGTTTTAGTTTATTGAAATTTTCTGAAAATTTCTAAAGTAAAGTAGTCAAAAATATGCAATAATAAAAAAGCTTTTCCGCCACTTAAAACCCGTCAAAAGCTGATCGAAATTGCTTTTTCTGCTGAAAAATTTCACAGGCAAATCATGTGATTGAGTAAGAGGATGAATGAAATCGATTGCGAGTGTTTTGGGAAATTATTCGGCAATTTTTCTCCAAGCTTTTTTCACCTCCAAATCCATTCAGGAAATGTCGCTATTTGCAGCTTTTACAATCGGTAATTGGATCGGAAGCAGTTTCTCTGCGGAAAATGGAGGCTTGTTTTTTGGCAGAGAAAGGTGTTGAAATATTTTAGGGTGACATGAGTGGTGAATTCTGTAGCTTGAGGAAATCAGAAGCAATGGTTGAGAATATAATACTTGTTTCGAATAAATTCAGGAAGGCAAGGAAAAACTTAAGGCTCTATGAATTTTTTAAATTTCAAAATTTGTTGTTCAAGAATTCCCAACCCCTGCCGAAAATTAACACTGAATTCCATCGAAACGTCAAACCATGTGCCATAAATGTTTCATTTCTCGACATGGCGCTCAACATAGCTATAGGAGTTCTTTAGTCAAGTCCGCTCTGAATAATTAAAGAAAGGAAATGTAATTTCCTGCATATTTTATCATGCAAAAGCAGAAAACTGGTAAAAGCTTAATATATGTAGTCATGCTTAAACAGAATATATAGCAAAACTTTATCCGATATTAGAAGGATACATTTGAATTTTACTCTGTATTTAGAATTTTTACAAACTATTTTATAGATCTGCTAATGCTTCTGCCATCTGCAATGGAGTGGTGACAAACAAATTTCCTGCACCATTTTTTGTAATTTTGTCAACTGGAAATAATTTGAAAAGCAATCAAGTTAAACAGCTTTTCCTCGAATTGCAAATAATGTGAAAATGGTCTTAAACTCGTCGCTAAAAAAATATACAATAAAAAATACGTCAAAGCAATGTTGCCAAAAGCTATATTTGTTCTAGAACCATTTATTTAATTGGATGGGAAGGATTTTACACTATTCATTAAAATGTTTATATTGGATTCTATTTTAATATTAATCAAAACTCTCGCAAGTTTCCACAAATATATCATTAAAAGTATTTAGTTTTTTAAACACTCTTTATGTTGCTGCAATAAATGTAATCTCAAATCATTCGAAAACAATTTCAACATCCTTGAAAGATCAAATACCAAACGAGCCTGCAACACAAAATCTTTATAACTCAATTGGAAGCTCGCAAAACGTATCAAAAAGTCTATAAAAAGTGTTCAATATTGATTTTATTTTTATTGATTCATGATGTTGATGTATATTTCACGAGCTCTTACTTCCTGCCTTCAGGAACTGAGAAACATGTAAACTCCTGAACTTTCGATACACATGATGAACACGATAAACACGAATATGAAAAAGCAGGAAGATCCGAAAAAGTTTTGTTATAATCCATGAGAGATAAAAAAGATACATTTCAAGAGAATAAATTATTTCGACACATATTGTACTATGTAAATTCATATACTTAGATATTTTCAATAATTCTTAAAGTCTATATTCATTTTGGCAAAAATCAAAAATATCCGGTCAAAACTGAAAAATTGCTCAAAATATGTGAATAAAATCTCTAAAATTGGAAAAACTCAAATATTCACTTCAGCTTTTTTTCTATTTAAAATCATCTTCCATCGTTTCATCGAAGATAAAGAGATTATGCAAATGTTTGCATTTATTCTCTCTGAGTCTTTTTAAAATAAATTGATTTTTCAAATTTTCCACACAAACTGGTGTTTAAGACATTGGAAAACATTGGTCATTTATTGAATGGCAGTGAGCTCACTTCATTAAAATTATAATCAATGTTTTTCTAGAAAATGAAAATCTGCGAGAGCGTCTGGAAACAAGGAATTAATGACTCAATTAAAAAGCAGCCTTTAGATTCTCCTTGCTGTGTACTTTTGTTCCGCTAATTAATTCGCAATTAAAATGATTTAAATTCTTTGCCGCTTTCTGCTTTTTTGCTATAATGATTTTTTGTGCTGCTGTTGTGCTTGAGATTCCTTGAAACGTGATTAAAAACTTTCCCCAGTTTTTCTACGATTCGGAAATTTAATTAAAACTTGATTTTGCTAAGATTTTCAAAATTTCAGATTATAAATTGTTTCTTTGCTTTGAATCTTTTGCAGTTGATACTAGCGAGCAGTTCGATGCGGCGAGAAACTTCTTGAAGGAGCTGGATGTTACAGGATCCGTTTGGATTGGTCTAATGAGACCAACGAACGGAGATCGGTTTACTTGGACGTGAGTAGAAATTTAATTTAAAATCTAATTAAGTTGGTTTTAGGATGGTTCATCAAAAGGGTTGTTCATTAAGCAAATTACAATTTTAAAATATCAATATTCTACCAAATGAAACAATATAACCAGAGTAAATTAAAATCGGCAGCTTTTCTGCAACTCATAAAAATGCTTTTTAAGTTTTCTCATTATCATATTATTCATTATTTTAAATATACCGCATAATCTCCCCAAAAAAGAAAAACCATTTAAAGCAACTCACCTAACACACAACCCGACCATCACCTCATAATTGATTCCAATTTCCATTTTGTAATTAAATTATGACAGATTTTCCAGCACGAAGTTCAAATATTAAAAAACTTTTGAAAATTGTACCAAACAATTACTTTTCTCATGTAACATTCTAAGAATCTGAATTAATTCCAAATATTTCAAAAAATGTGATAGAAAACTGTGCAAAACTCCATTAAACTTCCCCAAAACTCACATAATGCGAGAGAAAAGATTTTGCCGTAGAAATTACTGCCAGCCAAAGTTTTTAATGATATAAAAGCTCATAAATATTCATTTCCTTAGGGGTGGGCGGAGCAAATTATTCATTTTACTCGCAAATTTTATTCGCTTTTTATAATGAATTAAATGATATCAAATCGCTGGAAACAGCAGGAGGAACTTTTCGTGTTCGCGCCCGGAAACAAATTAAATGATTTCGGTGTTTTTGCCTTGTTTGTGCAAAAATACTAGTAATTTAATGCACTTTCGTATGAATGAGTGCTAGAAGGAACGCAGAAACAGGGGAGTGAAATTGTTGAACTGAAAAGATGACAAATATTATAATTTTAACATATCATAACAAAGCATTATAAATTTCAAATAAAATAGAAACTATTATGATTCTCTTGATAATGTGAGCCCTTCCAAGCTCTGCAATTACAATAATAAGTTTCTGCAGGATGCTTTCTAGTTTTTATGCAGAGCATCATTATAAATCTCTCAGGACTCCTCTTCAACCTGTGTGGATGCACTAACCATTTCCTCTTCATATTATTACCAGCGCATTACTTTCACCCTTTGCGAGTTTTTAAGCTTTCTAAAGAAAAATGTTTTCGTTCCAAGTGAATTGTAAAAGTAGACAGAAATCCCCGCGCTGAAATAAATTGTGAAAAACAACCTCTTTCAGTCATTTGTTAGATTTCGCATTGTTTCCCATTGTGTAATTTGTACAAATCGTATATTTCTAAGGGAAACGATATTTTTGAGGACTTTATATTTTAAGTGGTACTCGCAATAAATTGTTTATTAATGTTGTTGAAGGTTTTGGGAATGATAAAAAATTCTAAAATATACACCCTACAAATTATTAAGGTTTGATGAGGAAAGAAGCTGTTAGAGTGCAATTAACCTTTTTAATGGTTATTTAATGTACCCACTGAAAATTGTCAAAAAACAACACAAAAAACAAATTATGTCTGAATCTTCGAATAAACTGATTTCATACCACATCAACTTTATCCATAATATGTACAGTAAAAACTTGAGAATTAAAGATTCCATTCATTTCTAAGAAGCTATAAAGCTTAGAAAACATAAATGAGCTCCCTATCTTCATGAAATATGCAAATTTTAACATTATCCAGAAACCGTTACCAAAAATAACTTCTACAACTTCATATACCAAAAATGCTAACCATATTAAGCTAAAAAACTTGCCATTGTTCCATGTGATCAAGAATTTTCAATTTACGCTTTAGTGCACTCTATTGTAAATTGTTGAGTTGTACCGCTACTATTATATGCAAAATAGGTATCTTGAGCACAATTCGAAACATTCCTGAAAAATTACAACCATTTGCAGTTACTTCCAAAAATTTTAGCTCCTGAAACAATTACATTTAGCTATATAATGCTACACTGAAATATTTCAGAAAAATGTTACAAAATTTCTATGTGAACAACTTTTAAGGGATTACATGTATTATCTGAAACTGTATATATATGAAAGCGAAGAGAACGAAAACATTGTTTCCTGCAAAATCCAAAAGAAGTTTTATCTAAAACTCGATTGAGTGAATCCTTTGTGATCCTTAACAGTTGTTGAACATTGCAATTTACATTTTATACAAATTTTTTTCAGTAACTCGAAACCTTTGGAAACAAGTGATGGATATTGGGCGGAATCTTTGCCAGTTATGGAGTCACCGTTGTGTGCTGTTATCGATCCAGTGCGGGACTTCCGTTGGCATGCATTCAGATGCGGAGGCGGTGGATTGGAGACAGCTGCGTTCCTGTGTGAACTTGAAGGTTAGAAATAGTTTCAAAAGATAAAGATATTTAATTTAACCTATAATTTTGTTTATAATAGTTCCTCACTGGGCTCTTGGATGCACTTTAAAGACTCTTCCAGGAACAACGGTTCAATATTTATCTGACAGTGGTGCTGTAGAACTGTCTCGAGAGTGTAATGGCGTTACCAAGGAGATTACTTGCCAAGGACGAAAGGTTAGAATATTTTTCATATCGACTTTGTTTAAATATAAACTAACTACAATCTGCATTATTTTAATACCAACAGAATCACGAAACATTCTATGATGATCTCAAGTGCCCTGAAGATCTATCGACAGCTTCTGAACCTACCATAACAAGTCCAGAACCAGATCTAACATCCAAACAAGTCGAAACTTCAACTGAACAACGTCCAGTGGTCATTATGAAACAACCAGAGAAAATGTTGGACGACATCTTCAATATTCATCCAATTAATTCAGTTAATGACATGAATGCAATTAACGTGATGGATGCAATTAAATCATTAAATGACGAAGAAACTGAATTGCAAGTTAATTTGAACCGTTTGGAAGTGCCATCTAGTAAGCAGTCAAACCAAAAATTAGATATCGATGAATTTATGCAAGGAGATTCTCCAGCTGCAAATGCAGACAAATTGAGTAAGAAAAAACCAGAAATCTCTGAGAAGAAGGATCTTTTCCCTAAGAAGCAAAAATTGAACAAATTAGATAAAGCAAAAGATATGGAAATGGCAGCTTCTAACCACGATGATATGATGATGGGAGATCAGCCAATGAATGATCAACCAGCTCACGAACATGTTGAATCACATGCGAAAGAAGAGCTAACAACTTTGACTGCAACAACTGATCGGCAACGACGGGATAGTGAGTCAACTGATCATTCCTCGAGCACATCTTCATCCGTTACAGAAGAATTAACTACAATAATTGAAACGACTACACAAGTAGAGACAACAATTGCTCCAGAATTATTAACTACCAAACATATTGTTGCCGGCAACCCAACTCACATGTCTCAAGCAATCTTTAAGGAAACTGTTTATGAAAATAGCACCAGTGAGAACTTCAATCCTCACATTGTGGCAGGAAATCCTACACACTTGTCGAAAGGAGTTTTTAAGGAGTCAATTCATGAATCCACCACTACAAACAACACTCATCGCAAAGATATAGCAACAAATGATGATCATTTTATTCCACCCATGTTGCTCGTTAAAACAAGATTTGTGTCGACATCTAAAGGACCACATGTAGAGTCAACAGAGACTGAAACTACAACTGATTTAGCAGCATCTTCATCATCTTTGCCAGATGATGTTAATGTAGAGACATCGAGTGGAAGTCCAGTAGAAGAGATTAATAATAAATTGGAGGATTTGAATGTGTCCACAACTCAAAAATCAGTTGAGGAAGCTCAAACTGCTGATTCCTTGGGAAACAATCAAATTTTAATAGCTAAAAGGACCGACAGTAAAGTTCCATTGAGAAACGAAAATGTAGCTTCCGTTGAGATTACGACTGTTGAAGCTCAAACAACGACAGTTGAAGAAATGTTAACAACAATTAAGGAAGTATACACAACTCCAATAGTTGATCAGACTACTTTGAAAGAAGAACACACTACCATTGTTTCAGTAGAAGAACAAAAGTCTACAACAGAACAAGCTCATATAGAACCAAAAACAAAAGAGGTCAAATCTGAAGCCATTAAAATCGCAGAGCAAAGTTCCATCGAACCAAAAACAACCGAAGGAGTTCCAACTACAATTTTAATTCAAACCACGCAAACTGAAATTACCGAGGCCCCTGAAACACATGAAATATCTTCAACAATAGCTTCCAAAATCTCTGATAAGTTAGTTGAAACATCACCAATACCAACTTCTGCACATATCGAAACAGAAGCTACTGAATTACGAACCACCATCACTTCTCAACCTGCAATCCAAAAAACTACAGAACAAGCATCTACTCCCGTTAAAATAATTCATAGAATTGAGGTTCCTTCAACCACCCTCGGTTCTCACTTAGTTGGAGATGAAAAAATGGAAAACACGGAAGATAACAGTTTAACTGGTCATCACGTAGATTCTATGCATGAGCTTCACGATTTAAGCCACGAGCAACATAGTCATGAGGATGAACGTGAGAACAACAACTTTTCAAACTCTGAGAATGATTACCAACGGTTCAAGCCTAATCGACATCGTAAATTGCAGAAAGATGATCACCATAACCATCATGGATCATACATTAAAAAAGTTTTGGGTTAAATAAATTAACAGGAAGCAGGAAACTAAAGTTTGTAAGAAAAATACATTTTTAATCAAAGAGTTTCAAACAAAAAATGCCAATTATACGATTAATATGAATTTGCAAGGTCCTTCAGCTCGGTCGAAGGATTCATCGTTGTTTTTTGATAAAAGTCGAGAAAGTCGAGGTAATAGATAATATGATAAAAGGACAAGTTTTCTCAATTAAAAAATTTAAAATGTTTTTAAAATAAGGTGTTGACATTTTTTAGAATGATCTTTTGTTACTTGAAAAGTGAGCACAAAAAAGAAAGTTTATCCAGTTTTAATGAAAGTCTTTGGATTATTGTATAACTACTGTCAAGAAGGTCCATCAAAATACTTGATGGGATAGTGAAGTATTCATAAAATTTATTTGAAACAAGTTTTAACTTCCCTTTCAAGCACTACCACTCATTTAACGTATTAATTCGAAAAATCTAAATCAATTTTAGATTACATGTCAACACCAGTAATAACTTTGAGTAAAACATTCTTATGACAAAAGATTTTTTCGTGTGTACTCAAAGATTTTATTGTGCAAACAACAGGCCACAAACTCGAATGCAATTTGCCATCAAACATACCAAACTAACCACACACACAAAGAGAGTAGCCAATATATTTTAGCAAGCTAAGATAAATTAAAAAGATATTTTTTGCAAACAGTTGAACAAGTTTTTAGAGAAATTGAATTTTTATGATTCGTTCAACGTTTCAACAGGCAACATCTATTAAATGAAATTTTATGGATCATAAAGATGGTTTTGAACCAAAAATAAATGAAACATTTATAGTAGAAATTAAAAAGGATTTAATGGAATTTTGAAATGAATATGGAGAAGCTTTTTAATTCAATTTAATAAATTATTCTATTCTATAAAAATAGTCGTAATAGCAAAAATGTTCCCAGTTAAAAATTCAATTAAATGCAACTAAAATGTAATTATGGTTTGTTATTAGAGTTTCATGTAGACCATTTGACTGTGTTCTCTACTGAAAAGAATTCTATGATTGCATTTTTTTGTCTCATTTCTTATATTTTCACATTTTCCCCATGATTTTGTTCCCAGTCCATAAAATATTATCGTTATTAAGTCATAATTGAAACAATAAAGCACAAAATGTAATAAAAGGGTTCAAACCTTCACACAATTTTTGCCACAAATTAACCTTTTTAATTAATTTTTTAGCAAAGCAACATTGTTTTTAATGGAATCAATTTTTAAACAACCAACATGAAAAATGAATGTTTTATCAAAAATGTACATATTTTCAACACGAATGTATTTCCATCACATCCAAATAAAAAATTATCAATAAAAAATTGGTTTTTTATTTAAATTTTTTATTTCCTTTTAATTTTGGTTTAATATTTTTGATTTCAGGAAATTCTATTCAAAAAAAGTTTAAGACTGAACATCAAATCAATAATAACATATCTAGGTATGTATAAAAAATACACAAATCTGCATCTATAATAATTTACAAATATAACAGAGCACAGCATGAGCTTAAAAAGCTCTCCAAAAAAAAGTAGAATTTACAATATTAATGGTACCATTAATCATCCGAAAAACTCTTCAAACTATCTTCTATTATAAATTCACAGCTCCTCTGGATATGTTTCTGCATAGTTTTCAAGAATATTATATATATTGTTGCAACATATATTATATGTTGTATAAATTCTCATTTTAATTGCTCTAATTGTGTTTAAATGGAATTTTAATTTGCTGAGAACATTGCAAATTTACAGCAATTGTGTAGAAATTCTTTAAAAAGCTCGAATCGAGCTTCATTATACAGCATTTACAAGCATCCGATGTCTATGAAGCTCACTAGAATTACATAATAGCACAACACAATAGTGAAACCGTTGTTGCATCGAGTGTAGAGCAAATTCATTTTCATTATTTAATTGTTTTATTATTACACCAATATACTGTGGATTTAATGTAGGAGGCTGATTACAAAATAAAGCTTTAAAGAGGGATATTGAATTTAAGCTTCAAACAAAATACGGTAATATTGAGTGAGATTGGGAAATGATTGAATTAGGATAAGAAATCTGTGGCTCCAGGATATTGAGTCACCGATATTTTTCTGTAAGGAGATGTGCTTACAACCATTTACCGAATTTGAGCTTTTTTGCAGCTGATGAATAATATTCTGGTATTGAAAAAATCCTTGTCTACACCTGTATTAGACGTTTCCAAAAAAATTAAAAATCGCTTATATTAAATTTGATGTCTTTTGTCCGCTTGCTGTGCAAAAAGATATTGTTTCAGCAATCTTAACTCACTTGCTAGATACATACTGAGCTGATTGCTTTTCGATGTACTCGATGTTCTGCTTGAATTTAAAATATATGTACGTACCTTCAAAATGAAAAGTGTCATTTGTATTTTTAATTATTCAGGTTTTAAATTGTCATTTGTTAACCTTTGGGGCCTTCACTGGCTAGCTCAACAGCTCTCTGAGTTTAGAGATTGAATGTAGAACGGGTTCAAGCTTAAAACCTTAGGAATATTAAGTATTTTACTGATTTTAAAAACATGCATATTTTGTAAAATAAAACCATATAAAACTCTTATTTTTCCTATCATTGAAACCCTCATCAATCTGTATTAATTTGAACCCACCAGAAATGATTCCAATAATCTAAATTTCCCAGCTTCCAAACACCATTTGAAAAATTTCAACTTCTTCCCATTTTTCATGATCCACATAAAAGTTTCATATGGTTTCATTTTATAGTTTATCGTCGTTAGTATTATCATAACTTTTTAGAAATGAATGAGCAAATGGCTTTCTAATGCCAAAAGAAATGCAGCAAACGTATTCTAATCATTTTATTACAAATTTCATTGATGTTGATTTGAAAAAGAACTGTAAAAAAAACTTACAGGTATTAGTCATTAAAATATATTATTATATTACATTTATTAACAAATATTTAAAGACTATTAAAACCATTAAAACATCGCAACATTCGTAAAAGCTGCTAGCACGCCCAATTAATATCAGTCTCTAAACATCGCAAACTTATCTTGCTTGATCCCACAATTAATTGTGTTTCGATCGAAAAACGATACCTTGAAACAATAAATTACAGTGCTTTGCTATGTTTTAAAACGGGTTTTGCATGAAACTGTGGAGTTAATGATCTGAAACATGATATATCTTTAGCAGATGACGTTGTAGTTATTCATGATTGATGAACTTGTTTACACTTTTCCACACTTTTCTTTATTCGCCACTTGACAGAGATTCTTCAAGGCTTTCGGTAACGAATTATAATCAAGTTGAGCGAGGCTTAACCGCCAAGAACCAAAATTATCTTGATCCACTTCTGGCTAATCACTCGCTACTAATTTCATTAAAAACAACTTTGCCAGGGGTTCATCGAGATAATTTGATAATGGAGATTGAGATTAATTAACGCTGGCTTATAAGGATGGGGTTTTCAACTATAATTAAGTTTAAGAAGGCTCTAAATTAGAAAGGTATTGCAAAATGGTTTTAAACTGAGCAAGGTTGCTACTATTTATGATTATTGAATTATCGTTGTAAAGCGCCATAACATTATTATTATTGCATCTTGAAATTTTCTAGAAAAAGTAATAAATCTCGGAAACATGAAAAGTATTCCATTCTTAAGGAAGTCCTTTCACATAAAGTCTCTTTACATTTTAATTAACAATTTGACGGAAAATAAAACGCAATTATTTTCCTTAAACGATTTACCGGTGCTTTTTCATCTAAATTTTCAAGTTAATTCAACCCTAAACTTTCCAAGATACCATGTATGTATGAAATTTATTAAACTCCAGCTTGACTTATCACATGCTATTATTTATTTTCTGTAACGATGACAGAAATGTCTCCATTTACAAATTAACACACAAAAATGCACATCTCAACTAGATTTTCTAACAATTTCAAGCTTGTAAATAAATAGATTCTGTTGCTTCTGATTTATCATGAAAATAATTTTAAAGCTTCATAAATATATTGAATAATGGAAAAGAAGAATCTAGTGACAATGCTTCTAGCACAGCATGTTGTCATTTTATTTCCCGTCAGCTTAGAAAATGGCAACTTCTTTTATTCTGAGATTTCTATAATTTTCATTTGCTATTATTACGTCCAGGAGAGCAGAAAATGAAACGTTAGAATAAAATGACAAGAATAGCAAATACTATTTTAGAACTTCTAATTTTTATGTTTTATGTATAAACACTAAGTATTTGAAACTATGGAGCATGACAGTTTATATATGAAAAATTATAAAAACTAGTTTGTTTTCTTGAAAATGCATAAAATGATATGAATTATCTTTCAGTAATGAGTTATTAATGTTGAAAAATCTTTTATGAATTTAATTTCATGAGTAATAATTCTATTTTTGGAAAATGTAAATTTCTTCTCCATGTTTTGATACTTAATGTATAAAAAGTGTGATATTTTCAAAGACTCATTCCTGCAATGTTTTTCTTTTTAGTATGCAAGTAACATAAAAAGACTAAGAAACATAATCAGAGCAGACTTTTGAAATGATTCTGAGAAAGGAAGCTAGACGAAAGAATTTTGAAGAACATTTGTCATTTCAATTGCATCTCAAAATGAAACAAGAATTGTGACAAAACTTGCTTTTTAACAAAATTTCAACCCGAGGAGCAAATTGTAAATAAGTCGAGAGAGATAAGGAGACATTTATTGCACAAGTATTCTGTCAACGTAACCATCACGATATTCTGCTTCTGTAATCTTGATAAAGAAAACGTGTAAAAAATCAGTAGATACCAAGAATCCATTTTAGAATTGGATTTGACGTTTTTATGAGAGTTTTTTTTGATTTGATGAAGTCAAAAGTAAAATTTGGCAAATATGTTACAAATGTTTGGCTTCATTTTTACCACCGATCGGTATGGAAAACTCGATTCCATAAATTAAGTTGAAAAATTCATATTTTAATTCAAACAATGATGTTCATTTTCTTTAAAAGCATAGAAAAAAGGTTTGAAGACTTAATTGGTTTCAGACTCATTAAACTGCTTGCTTCCATTTATAAACAGTTTATTCAATTTATTCAATTTTATTCATTCTATTCAAAAAGAATTTAAATGATTTCAAAGAACATTTCGGTTGGGCTTCTCTCCCAAAAAATTATTGAATTGTTAAAATGCTAAATTTTTTCGGTTGTGGGAAAGCCACTAAATGGAAAATTGTTATTGGGAATCATTATTATTGCGGGAAACTTGGCAACCGCAAATAAATTAGGGAAAACTCGAAAAGCTAGGAAAACTGAAAAACGCTTTTATTCAATTAGACAAAATTGAGTTTATTGAATATTTTTAGGACCATAAAAGAAAATTAGTAAAATTGACATAATTTAATTAAAATACTTCTACGACTGAGACACTATTGAATTTTGTAAGCCAATTTATAAAATTATCCTTCAAGAACTGTTTTTGAATTTGTTTTCAAGTATTTGTTTTTAACGAGAATTAGAATATTACACTTTCTGGATGAAATTAAGCTTATATACTTTAAACTTCAAACTAATATAAAATTAAAACTTCTAGCGAAACTTTCTGTAGCTTCACCGCATACAAGTTCGATGCCACAATATTTGGATAAACTATTAGAAAGTTTTCGAAGCTGTCTGCATTCTGCTTGCAAAAACAATTAAAATAATTTGCCTAATTGACAAAAGCTGAGTCAATTATTTGCCCTTTTGTTAGTTGCTGAATCGTTCAGTTTCCTTGAAAATTTGGTTTTCTTCATAAAGATTCATCTGTCTTGTAACTAGCAAACTTTTGTAAAAATTCTTAAAGTTATTTTTGTTGAAATTTTTAGACATACTTCTTACAGTTTTAAAACAAAATCTCAAATTGAATAAAATTACAATATTTTTGTATTTATAAAACTTCACATTTTCTAAATATTATTTATGATGAAATGAACTTTATTTTAAACTCACAATCATATTTAAGTATTATTATGAAGAGTTCTTTGTAGAAAAATCATTAAATTCACATTAATATCAATCTGATTTTAAAAATATGTAATTTTGTTTGCCACATCAAAAATATATTAACAACATTTCCATATTTTGCATTTCAATAGAATTTACACCTTTGATGTCAAAAGCTCAGCTGTGATTAACTCACCAACATGTTTCATAAATTCCCACATTTAACATGAACATTCAACCAAATCAATACAATTTCACTATAATGCAAAAACAATCAATAGACTGCAGAATAGCAAACCAATCAACAAAAAAAGCACATTTTTCGTAATCCCGAATTTTACAAATTTTTAACACAAAAATGCATCCACATTCTACAAATTGAATAATGAAATTTTATATTGGAACTTTTTTATCAACTATTTCGATGGAAATTGTAAATTAATGGCCTTTTGAAAGCAAAAAAGATATATAAAATCAGTTGGATGCGAACTTTTTACATTTAAAATAATTGCACCAGTTTTGGTAATTTTCTATCAAAATTCCGGTTATTGTGGCAAAAAATGGTAGCTAGAATTTTTCTTGGGTCTGCCAAGTTCATGAGTTTACCAAATTTACATAATTGATGTTTGGAAAGCTTGTTTTTCTATGAACTTGTAACATTTCGTGTATTGAATGCTTAAATAGCTTAAATTGCGTGTATTTTTATGTTAAGTAAAAATTCCTCGTAAAATTAAATAAGAATTTTATGCTTTACTTGGATTATTAATTAAAATATTGTAAGTTAAAATTACAGTAAACTAGCGACGAAAAATAGAATGAATTGATTTGAAAAAATTGTTACCTTGTTTGTTGGTTGGTTTCCAAAATAATTCAGCTGAGTTAAAAAACTCTCACAATTCAGTAAAATGACCAACAAATCCTCAAATTAGTACAACTGCTTCAACATCAAACCATTAAATTTTATTAAATAAGGAAATCTTTCTGCTATAAAAACGCTTGGTGAATTCATTCAAAATTGAGGTATTCAATAAAACTCAAAAAGCTCTATAACCTCAAAATTGCGATTTCACTACAATCATTATGCATTTGCTGTGCTTGAGCTTCATAATCGAAATACTCATAAAATCCAACGACCAATAAAATTTCCTATAATATTGAAAAATTGTTTAGTATCTAGAAGTATCGGGTTCTGTCTGGATTCCTTCCATTTCATTTCATCTTGGATATTTCAAATATCTGTATAAAATTTTGTAATTTTGCGATATTTCTCCTGGCTCGAATTACAAATGGTTTTGAAAAATGATTGTTGAATGAATTTCCTAGCAGTTTTTAACAATGTATTGGATTCAGAGAAATATTTGCTGATATGAAGAGATTTATATAGTACTTGGAATATAATATTGGACTTTATTTCAAATATATGTTTTTCATTACTATTTTTATTCATGGTATAATATATAAATATATATTCATAATCATTCAATTAATTGAAAGAATTTTTCATCAACAAATTTACATCATCTGGTATTACAGGTTTTAAACGAATTTTTGAAGATTGATTAAAGCTTTTAAAAATATCTATCATCTACCGATACGTGTTGTGAACGTGAATTTATCAGATCAATAGTCCAAATCACACATTAACCTCTTTCACTCTACCGTTTTCAATTTCCCAAAGCAATGAGAAAACTTTAACCAAAACATAACAAAACATTTAAATAAATACGTTATATTGGTTCAGACATCATGTGCTTGGTAAATTGAATTAAATAATAAAATTCATGAAACCAGCTAGAAGCCAAAAACCGAACAACAACGGAGAGAGTTTGTTGAAGCAGCTTATTTGTAGATTTATTTCGAAACCCATTAAAGTTTTCCACTTTCGGTGTGGAATTTTCACATCAGATGAATTTTATCTTGAACTCTGATATCTAGCAATTTCAAATTCTCTATTTGCAATTTGAATAAATTTTGCAAGAAGTTATTGTGAGCTGAAGCTCTTGAGTTGCTTTCTTAAGGCAAACAATCTTATTCTGTTATTTTTAAATTTCAGTAGTGAAATTTGAAACTGCAAATACTCAAACTACAGCCACGCCTGGTCTCGTAAAGTTATTGAAATGTATTCTAGAACTAAAATTACAACATATATAAACTATCACATTTTATTGGCAGTTGCAGTTTACACAAACTAGCTCACAAAAAGCCATAAAGAGGTTTGTGGAATAATATAGTGAAATAGTAGAATCTATTGCTTTAGAAAACTAAAATTTTTTAGGTTTTTCATTGGTTATCGAGGATTCAATATTTCATAAACTAAGATATATTTATTCCATGGAAGCAATAAGCATACATTTGTTGAGATTTTCTCCGAATTATTTTTCTATACTTTTGAAAAATGTCCATGTTAAGGAAAAAAATTAAATAAAATCTTGCATTTCAAAATCTTTACACAATTTATTGCAAAAGTAGCTCCATTGAAAAAAGGAATCCCTAATGAATCTTACACTAATGAGACTAAAAAGTTGGAGAACTCGCAAAAAAAACCTAGAAAAAGTTGAGAGTAAACTTGAGTTAACAAAAACTCTTCATTCATCAACTAGACAAGAAAAATATAGAAATACAAAAATATACACAGCTACCGCATGTATTTCTCAACAAAAAACTTAAATCTAAAAGTCAATTAGCCACAAGTCACTTCTTTCCACTGTGAAAGCTCTCTGTGATCTCTCCAGCATTTCACCTTTCATATATTTAATGGAAAAGCTGTCTGACATACACAAAAAGTTTATAGGTGTAAAAAATACAAAAGCAAAAAAAAAATAGATCAACCAACAAAGCATTGCAAAAAATCATTAAATGACCCAATTTTATTTTTCGGAGCGTTACAAAACCTAGCACACGAAAAAATGCACAGAAATCTAAGTGCTTTGTAGTCAACTGCGAACAATGAAAAGCACATTAAACCAAAATGGAAAGCAAGACATAAAAAGGGAAATTCCACATGCAGGAGAAAAGAGCACATTACGTTTCAACACATTGTGTCTGAATTAATTGATTACAATGAGCTTTTCAAAACATCATATTCAGACATTGTATCAGATGACTTGAATGGTTACAATGGGTATCAATGCTTTGAATGCTTTCAATAAATTTAGCATCATTTCGATCAGCAGAGAATCAATAATCACATTCAAGTGCACACATTACCAATCAGATTCATGAATCATACAAAGCTCAGAAAATGAAGCAGATCTATGTGAGTCAAGTACATCGTAAACTGCATGTCATGCAAATAGGCAAGTTGAGGAAATATATTGAGTTCAGGGTTGAGTCGAATTTTCTTCGGTTTCATTTGGGTTAATTGGTTTTTTGATACGTTTATGATTAAACTGGAAATGTTGAAAATCTAATTTAAAAGATTTATATCCTTATTAATTCGGAATTTTCCTTGATTATATTTATGCATATCTTGGCTCTTCATTATAAAGAGTATATTGAGGTTACTGAATGTGGGCTTGAACTATAGTAAAAAAATTCAAATCCTCGAACATCCACTCATATATAAATTATAATATACAATTAAATCGTTCGAATTTACCTAAAATATTGAAAACCATTCAAGTGATATTTGAAAAGATGCAATAAATTTCCTAAATATCACATCCTTTTTGATCTGATACATTCATCTGTCTTTCCTCTTCTATTGCCAATATATTGTGTGAACTTCTCAATCTAGCAATATCAACTAATTCACCAAAAGCAATAAGTTCTTCTCAGCAGTTCAAATAATTTGCAAGAGAACCAATTTCAATACAAAAATTGTGAAGAATTGAGAAGAATTGCGCTTAATTGCTCCGCAATTTCCTAGGTGCACGTTCGGAAGCCAAAAACTGGATTGATTGGCGGCTGGGGACGTGAGCTAAATTATTAATTAAGTGTTTGTACGGGGATACTGTCTGCGCACAAATGCTGAGCTATTTGTTTTGTACAGGATATGGCAAACAGTGAAAATTTGTCGCAATTCATTGGGAGTATGCTGAGGTTCCTGGGAATGGTAAGATACTGAATATAACTTAATTTAGAATGTAATGCCGCAATTGGAATTGATGATGAGGGAATAAATATTTGTTAATTAGTTCAAGAATTATGGTAAATATTTAAAACATCTTCCTAAAATGGTTGATTAATGGTATCAAAAGATAAATATAATGTAAATGATATTCCAAGAAATCACAAATCATGGTATTATGTTACAGATTTGAGAGAAGGTCTCTTCCAAAAAATTAGTAAGTGAAAATATGTTTATTCTTTCAAATCTACTTAAAATATATTTCTCCCTAATATTTGTTAAGACAGACCTTCGGAAAATCCTATATCCTCCACAAAACAGCTTCTATTATCTCTAAACATCCCAATTCATATATGTAGCAAAAGGTAAATTAGGATTAAAAAGGCTTATTATGTACCAATTCCAAGTACACACATAAATTAATTAAGATCTTAAGACTGTGTAAGCTTAACACAAGGCAAATTTATATTTGATTAGAGATCTTTTAGTGCTCGTATTTGGAAATGTTCAACGGCAACAAACACAAGCAAAGTGAGCATCTCTTTCAGTGAAGTGCCGCATTTGTTGTAGATACGTTGTCTTGGAGGAAACAATCAGCAAATGAAGCACACAAAGCATGCATGTTGAAGCGAAAGTCTGATTAATTACTGTTTGCCTTGATTTATTAGGTTAGAGCTAATGCTGACGGAATTGAGGTAAAGGTAGCTGCAATGTCTGTTAGTTTTAGCAAAATAAATTTCAAGTACTTTCGTGCCGTTGCATAATAATCAGCAAGAATTTATAGACAAACTCTTAAATCTACTTGTTTAAGTTTTGCAAGTTTTATATGTTTCTTTCAAATATTATTCACAAGTTTTCCAAACATTTCTCCTCGATTCTTTTTCTACCACACAAAAATGTAATTTATTGTAATAAACCTAATGGTTTTCGTCTACCGCTAAAGCTTCCAGGCTACATTTAACAGCTTTCCTTGTCTTGGCAATTGTCCCTGAGATCACCGACGCCACCATCAATTTGGAATGGTAGTTTTTTTTGTATTTTGACTGCGAAAATAGTTTACGGGTTTTGGCAACAGTGTTGTGACTATAATTAAGTTATGGGGCGAAAACTGGAATAATTGTGTTGGTAAAATAACTAAGAATTTTGTTAATAAATCTTATTAAGATCTAATTAGCTTATTTATTTTTTCTATTGATTAGAGTCAAATGTTGACATTTTTATAGCCTCATGGTTTTCAAATGTATAATTCAATAATAATAAGGTTTCCTTCAACAAATTGAAACTCTTTTTTGGTAATTTTGGAAAATGAAGAAAAATGATTATTTTATATGTTGTTTTTCAAAAACTCTAGAATGTCAAGGAAAAGTATCCTTTACAAAAAATGAGTTCAAAAATTACAGAACAAGCGACAAATAACAAATAATAAATATCAATGCGACATACTTTTAAACAAAAATCCTGAAATTTATACGATTTGTTCGGTATTGTTTGTTTTATCAATATCATCCAGTTTGAGTCAGTTCAAGCGAAACTTATCGCCTGAAACTGAAAATCCAACCAAAAATACAAAAACAAAATATATAACAACTTTATGCAATAAAAATGCAAACAATTCCTGCCGAAACATATTTTTTTGGGTGATACGCGATAAAAACGTAAACATGACACATTTTTTATGAATAAATTAAAATTCTGTCATGTTTTTGGGCGCAGAATGTGGGAAATGTGAGAATTTATAGCAATGCAGAATTCGCATCCATTTAATGTAGTAAATATTTTGTGATTTTTTTGGTTTTTTCAATCGTAAAAATTAATGAAAAGCCAAGTCTAAAATAAATAACGCAGTATTTAATTAACTTTATCAAGTAAAAATATAAAAAGGTTATTGGAAAGTTAATTAGATTTAATATTATTAAATAAAATAATTTATCATATTATCAATTTAATGCTCAATTGAAAACAAAACTCATAGGAACTAACTCTCCTTTTAAAATTAAATGATAAAGATATCTCCCAGTTATTTACCGAAAATTTAAATTAATGCCATTTTAATAGAATAAAATATAATTACCCTTTATATAACTTGGAACAATGTCACCAATACCACAACCGTGTGACCAACTCATCTATCTAGATGGTCGAACATAGTGACATTGTATAGTGGTTTTCGCCTATTTAACGTTGATGCACACCAGAACTCATTTCAGTTGCTAATTTCCGTTCAAACAGTTTACAGTGTCCACATAAATTTTAAATCACCATTAAATCCATAAATTTCAATAAAATATTGAAAGCACTTCAAAGTTTTTGTTAAATTTCCGTAAAAGTATTGCATATAAATTAATCTCTTGAAATGGCAGAGCACGATTATCAGAACAACTCTGGTACCGAGAGTGATATTCCTAACCCCAAAAAAGGGGCACCTAACAAGGCTATTCTCAATGATGTGGAGACTTATTTTGAATCTTTTTATCGTGTCAAAAAGCTGCCAGTGGTAGAAGCTGCTATTGCTCAAGGCCAGAAGGTATATGGTAAAGTTAAAGGTGAGTTTTTTTAGGTTAAATTTAATGATAAGAAAACCGCGTGGAGAATCCTTTTTAGTTTTTGATGTTTGTAAATTTTTCAATTTTATTTTAATATTCTTCTAAAATTCCGCAACATTTTTGTATCATTTTGAGTAAAAATTTGAACCACGTGTTACATCAGGCAGTTTGAAAAATAATAATTCTTTATTCCGTCTACCGCAAGGTCACAACTTCCTTTTCAACTGGATGATGTCTACCGCTGAAGGTGCCGTCCAAGTCGCTGTTGCCATTTCAGTTCCTTTAGTGACTCCAGTGATGCAAATAATGATTGAACCCATCGCATTTGTCGATCTAGCTCTGGTCAAAGGAATCGATAAGCTGGCCATTGATGCTCCAATCATCGAAGAGCAGCCAGACGAGATTTTTAGGCAGGTTAAAGAAGCTATTACTTCAAGCATTGGACGTAAAGTTGACACCATAAAGACCAGCTCATACAATAGAGCTCACAATGTCCTGGACACAAAGCTCGGGCATGTTGCAATGTCCAAAGTGCAAAGACTTGTGAAGATGACGGATACGGTGCTGGACAAATACTTTCCATATTCAGACGAAGACGAATATTCAGAAGGTGAGCACTCTATGGAGTACTTTGCTGCCATTGATTTTTTAATTGATGTTAGTGAATCTTTTAATCTTTTGACTTATTCGAATGCCTTGGGGTTGATGATTATAATTATTTAAATTCAAGGTTTTCTTGATTCAACCAACATATTGTTCTTATCAATCTAACCTCACAATTCAGAAAAATAAATTATTCTTATTTCTCTTACAGCCATGAAAAAATCAAACAAATCCGATCGCATGGAGCAAACTGTGGACGAGATTACAACCATATCTCGCCGAATCGGTAATATTGCCCAAGAACAATTTAAGAGTTTGATGAACAACTCATCTTCCATCTTACATCCAATACATTACACTGTTGGCTTCTTTAATTAATTTGATAGGGTTTTTAGTTTAATATAATTTATATTTTGTTCAATTAAAGTAAAGTTAATTGTTTTAAAATGTAAATTTGAATTGTTGCCAGAAATGCGATATTTGTAAGTATTGCAAGGATCATAGCCAAAACTCCTTTTAATTATACTGTTTGGTTGCGAGTTGCAACTATTTATGTCTTTAAATAATTTCTGTAATGAAACTAATTTATTAAACACAAGTGTTTCCAATTATTACTACTTTTATATTAAACTGTTTATAAGTTTCCACCAGAAAAAAAAATGTTGTAAATGTAAGAAAATTTAAATATTTTGTAAAGGTTTAAAAATGCCAGATAAATAAATTATTTTGCAAGTATTCTACCATTCATTTATTTATTTTGTATGTTTTTTGAGTTTTCCTGAGTTTTTCCGAACATTTTCTCTAAACTGACTGAAGCATCAGTGAGGCAGTGAAGGTTAAAAGCGCATAAAAAATAAAATATTAACAACTTCCCAGAAGATTAATAGCCGTTTTACGGTAAATTTATGACTTCCATAACTTTAAAAAGCCAAATAAAATGTTTTGCGAATTTTTCACCAATTTTTCGGGAAACGACTGGAAAACAGTATGGAAGAGGTTTTTGGGTTTACAGCCTGGTTTAACATAAATCAGAAGGATTTACAATAAATTGATTTTATATTTTACAATCAAATATTATTCAATTGTATTCATTGAAAATGTTAATAATATGCTATTTTTATTTTCCCTGTGAAAATCAGAAGTTCGACCTCACAAATCAACTATCCTTGGCACCACACACTCAGAAATTTATTCCACAGCTCAACATAAATAACATGCTTCGCCTAATTTTGAAATTTTCATAAGGAATTTAATTAACGATAATAAATTATTCAAGTACTCTGGAACTCGTAAATCTTCCGTAAAACTCATTTTGCTCACATTTTGAAGCTACGCAGTGGCTTTGCGTGAGATGGGTCCTAGCCACAAATCTCAGCTATTTAAATAACGAGAATCTGGGATTACCATATCGCATCGATCCCAACATTCAATTATCCATAAGAATACCAGAACCAACTCAAACGGTGAAATGATTTATTCTCTTCCATTTTATCAGCTTCTTTGTTTTTCAGCAGTTCCGCTCAATTTATTTCAATTTAAATGTTACAAGTGAGGAGCAAATATGTATTAAATGGTATAATGGTGCGAAATGACTTGAAACGATTTGAGCGATGCTTCAATAAGTTTTTGAGCAAATAGACATTACTCAAGGATTAAATTTTATAGATAAAATTGGAATTAATTGCGCATTTAAGATTGATGTATTTTTTATTGATTTAGTGTTTACTATTAAATTACAAGGATTCACATTTTTAAAACAGTAGCATACATTCACCATATAATTTCAATCTTAAATACTTAATTTCAGATCGCTCAGTTTCGTAAAAGCTCTGACGAAAGACCAATTTTCAAACTGAATGATGAATTTTTAAATCGAGATTTTCAATAATTTCCCAAATTTCCATAATTAGCAACATTTCATTCCTACTCATATTTTTAATTAATAGTCTGCTTGATTGTTTCGACTAATCAACCAAAAAACTCAACAAACACGATTTTACTTTTGTTGTATTATGCGTTTTAATTAAAAACATTAAAAGCCGATATATTTATTGATTTTCACGAGCAGTGGATGAGTAATTGTGCTAGGGGCAGCAGGTATGGGCGACAAACATACTAATTAAATAATTAATGCAGGTGCACGGAAACCAAACAATATTTATGGACAAATAAGCTTTTGTTTTTTGTTGATATTTCAATTATTTTCGCTCGAATTTTGTTTAAAATAGCAATATGAATATTTTATAGACATTTTCAATTTCCATGTATTTCTAGGTATTTTTCCAACCGCGAAATTTTAATTAAATGGAATTTCAACTGTTTCACATAATTTAAAAAGCTTGAGCGCAAAATTAAATTAATTAAAATCCCATTAACTTTTTCCACGCCACAGCCTCTCAATTTAATGATATACGTGAAAAAAAAATATCGGAAAAAATTTTTCATTGAAATTACTGAGGGAGTTTAACGTGAGTTTAAAAGCTTACTGATACATTGAGTGAACTTTTGATGTATTGTATTGAATAGAAAATAAAACATATTAGCTAAAAGCAATTATCTGTATCATTTGAAATTTTATTTTATGATGTGTACAATTTCAAGCTACCGTGTAATTTTCATGTGATTTTATTTATTCTAACTGTTAATTTCAATAAAGTTGGAAATTTTTTTTCCAAAATAGATTTTTTGTAATTACATAATCATAAATAATATAATTCCGCATAATTAAAACAGTGTGATAATGCATAAAATCTTTACAAAACACTAAATATTAAAAGAACCACGTTTCAAGGTATGAATTCTGAAAAATTCCGTTGTCTTTCGGCATTTTGCTGATTCACAGTATTCCTCTTACAGAATTTACATCATATTCCAACCATTTTCATCATACCAGCATACACCAAGAGGCATTTTTTCAGCATTCTTCTCGGTAGTCTCAGTAACACAGCATGACAAGTGCTTTTTCAAGTTCTGCAAGCTCCTCAAAGCTCCTTCAAGCTCAAACTGATCTTAATGGAAAATATTTGCTGCATACACTTTCAGCACTTTAAATTCATGAATGGAATTGTTTAAATTTTAATCGGGATGAGTCTTTTGTTTGTCTTTTGTAGCAAACGATAATGAATAATAAAAATGGTGCTTGCTACCATCATTTGCAGCGTTTGCATATTTTAAATGGTTATTTCGAAAGAGCCACAAGAAAACATGACCTAGAAATATTTTGAATTATTTAAATCTCCTATAAAGAATTGTTTTCAATGCTTTAAATGTTTGCGGGATGGGTCATTAAAGAAAGTTTAATGTATTTAGAAACCACAAAATGAGTTTTTCGCTTGCAACCACAAAATACTATAGTACTTATCCAATAGTTTCCAGTAATATTCAGTTTTTTGTTTTAAATGCTTTGTTTAAAGTATGTACATCAACAAGAATTTTGTGGTTAATTTTTGCATATTAAAACTAATGGTATTAAATGTTTCCCTCAATTAAAATGATTATTCTTCAGTAGTTAACGTTGAAAATGCATTTCTTTGAATATATCTCCACGGCAATAGCAAATATTGATGTTAGAATCCATAGAGCAGATGTATTTTCTTAGCATGTATTTTGAAAATTGGCTTTTCAGCTATATACACGTAGTTTTACTGTAATATCCAATAACAAGTTTCCTCATATGGTTTTTCTATTTTCAATTCAAAATTAATTTCTCTTGGTGAAAATAGAAAATCAGTGAAACAGATGGTACCTTTCATTATTTATATGATTGAGTGGTTTTTCACAATAAAAAATTATCGCAGGATCAGCCGAAGCCCAACAAAGCTAAAAAATATATCAAATTTTTGTTCAAAATAATTTTCTGCTTACATTCTATGCTTATTGATCAAAACACTGGAGAATATATAGTTGATGTTCTCGAAATGCTATGGAAATTTTTAATTTATAACTTTATATTTAATAAAAATCCAACGTTTTGCTAGATTCAGAATTATCTTTTGAACTTGAGCTTTAATCTTTAAAAAGTTAAATAATCCTTCAAATATTTTTTCTCGATTTAAAACAAGATTCCCTTTGTAATATGCTAACTAATAAAAAAAGTTCTCAAAGCCAATTCATCAATTTCGTGCAAGAATTCAGAAATGTTTCTGATCCCGAAATAACGAAACATAACGAGAACCCAAAAGTCAGTAAAACTTATTTAGAAAACCTTCCACAAAAATGCTATCAAAAAAACTTTCACATTGATTTTAATTTATAAATTTCAGATAGCTTTTTAGATAAGTATAGAAATGAGCTTTCCTATGAATTTGGAGATTAGAAGCTCTAAAACATTTTAAACCTTTTCTAAAAATGAAAGAATTCTCAAAATAACCTAATGTTTTAAGATTATCCAATGAATTTACAAAATACCATCCCCTAAAACATTAAGTAAAAGAATTCGATATTGTACAACGAACCTTTCTTAAAAAACCGCAAATTTTATTATTGAGAAGATACGGCAGATCCTTGATCTTTAAAAAAATTATGTAGCATCATAAATTCAAAACTTTTTTTCAAGCGAAATTATGAAAATTAAGAAAAAGTTTTTCCGCCGTAATATTGACACACCATTTTTTTTAAGCACTCTCATTTTTTTGAAGGGCCAAAGTACTCATCAAACTTTTATTGAAAAAGTTTTCCCAGTTTTGTCATTTTTTGTCGAAAAGTAAAGAAATTAGATTTCTAGAGATAAAAATGATACCTTGGATGAAATTTCATTTATTTTTTGCATAAAGTAAGTTAGGTTTTTTTTCATCTACAAAAGAAAGTCAAAAGTTGAATTTGCTTCTGATCATACATTTGTTTTGATTTTAACTAATTTATTATGAATTTTAATGACCTTTATTGAGTCCGAAATTTTGTTCAGCTCGTATACAAGAAAAAAATTTATTCCATAATCCCATGTATTAAAGAAAATCCTTGGAAACTCTCGTCAAGGGAGGTAAAAGTATTTAATAATCATATTTTTCCATCTTAAGAATCTCCGCCAGTACTTGTTGTCTGACAGAGCTCAAACATTGAAGATTTGGAGTTTTTTCTAAATGTGTAGGTTTATTCTTTTTAGGGTTCAAGCACTTGTTATGTTAAAATTGTAGCATGAAACTATTTTTTTGAAAAGATTCTCAAAGGTCTAATTTTTTCTTAAGTGAGATATTTTACTTAAAATTATCTAATTAAAAAATATTTGCTTGCGTGTAATTTTGGCTAACTGAATCTATAACTACAGTATTAAAGGCATTTTTACTGAGCTTTCAAAGCTATTTTTATTGATTTGTTGTGATACAAAATATTTATCTTCAATACGCCCCAGTCGCTCCACCTTATGCATATTTTCAAGATTTATTCGAAATATGAACTCAAAGTTGTGCAAACGGAAGATGCACATAGATATCTCTGTAAAAATAAACTAAGATGAGTGTTTCTTGAAATGGACAAAAACGTGCATAAATTACCAGACTAGAAGCAGCTAGAATTTGAAAATTATGGCAAATAAATTCGAGCTTTTAAAATTTGTTCGGATTTCATGCTTTTAAGATTTTCTCTTTCTTAGCGGAAATGAGCTAAAGTAATTTAATACCAAACTAAAAATACACATTCATATATTCCAAGTAAAATTATTTGTGAGTTGGCGTCTTAGGTCTTACACAATCCTTTTGAAAATTCGTATTTGTTCCTATAAAAAAGAACTCAAAGTGGAAAGCAAAGCAGTAAACTGAGAAATTGAATTTAAAGAAAAAGCTCTATGAAACAAATTAATTGAATGGAAAGCAATTTTGTTAATTTTATGTGCTTTGCGAATTTGCAAGAATTTTAGTAAGAACAATTAAAATTCCATTAAAATTAGACAAAGCCGTTTCCGAGAAATTTGCTGATTGTTTTAATGTCCTTGACATTTCAAATTGCTTGCGGATACCGGCATTTTTGCTTATTTGCTTTTTTGGGTAAACAAAAGTTGAATGCGGGAAATGCTGGCATTTTTTGGAAGCTTTTCGATTAAATAACAATTTAAGATGTCGTCATTTATTTTCAATGTTATTAATTTAAGAATTGTTTGAGATTTTGTTGGTTTCTGTAATAATAATAAATAATGAATTTTGTGTTTGATTTAATATCTCATTAAATATCAATAAAAATTTCTAATTGATGGAATTAATAAGAAGTGTTGACAATTTCAAATGATATAAAATAAATGTTTGCTTGATATTTTGATAATAAAGTAGCAAATATCAACATACCGAGCATATTTTAGCAGATTACCAATATGTTAATCAAGCTCTTTCAACCTTCTGCATTGTGACATACAGTAATGATAGCCCTTATTCAGCTGAAAGATATAGTATAAATATAAGATATATAAAAACTTTCCCTAGCTTTTAACCCCGAAACATGCCAGACAAACTTTTGCATAAACTCTGAATAAACTCCACCGAAATGCAAACTTAGTTGAACTTTACTGGAACTTCCACTCCACCAAACATCAACAAAAGCTCACATGAATTAATGAAGAGGTAAACTTTGGCAAGCAGCCTTACAATCCTGCATCATTTCAGGAATCGAAAAATTTAGTATTTAGAATTCAAAGGCAGCAAGTTTCCCTTTAGAAATTTGTAATAAAACGTATGAAATATCGCAAAGTACATGGGAAAACTGAAAAAAAAAATGTAGCATGAATAAATGATAAATTCCTTTTCAAAGAAATATACCATTGAAATGAATTTTTTTTTATAACGGATTCTCTCCAGCTCTTCTAAAGCAACACAATTTGCCTTTTAATTGAAACGGAGCAGGTTGAATTTCCATGGAAATGCCTTTTTAATATACGCCATTCATCAAAACATCGTTCTTCCAGTTTTTCTGCTGTTATCCCGGAGTTTTCCCAGTTTATTTTTATTTGATGGAATTTTGTACTGCTTCGTAATCATTTCATGATTTTTTACCATATTTACAGTATTTGAGCGTCGAGATGAATTGATTGCAACCAAAGACAGAGGTAGAGAAATTACAGTCGATCAATCAAGTTAAAGCAATGAAATTCATGTTTCAAATTGAAATTCGTGCTGATGGATCGCATCAGCGTACTTCTATGTAATGTAGCAATTTGAATTAGAAAAAATTCACAATATTAAGTAAATTTAAACCGTAACGCTCCACAGAGGAAGTTTAAATAATGTTTAATTACATTGTCTGATTTAATAGAGAGTTTTAATATAGATATAATTAATTAGTTTGCAAATTGTTGAAGCTTCAATTTATTAAAACAATGAATTGAGCGATTACACAAAAATTTATTGTTCTTGTGAGTTTGGTTTTTAACGAGTTCTTGAAATATTTTTAGTCGTTTGCAGTAATTGAAAATTGAAGTTTTTATTTTATGGTGATATTTTAATGATGTTTTAAATAAAATTGTTTCAAAACTACGTCGTATAGAAATATCTAGATATCTATTCTTTGAAAGTTTGTTACAAATAAATTAAATTTTTCAAAAAATCTTTTTGCAAAGATAAAGAAGTGAATTTCTGGATTTTCAAATAAATACAAAAAGCTGATAAACAGATATCCTCTCTCACCCACGCTTCAATCATCACTAAAACCTTTTTATATCCACCAGCAAGCACAAAATCCACCGTTGCATCTGTAAAATTGAATTATCCTTTCCTCGCCATTCCGCAAGCGATTTGAAATTATTTTTGCTCAATTTGACAATGCTGTTATTAGATTGTGCAGCCCATTGAACATCAGAACGCTGTAATTTCATCTAATGGTCGAGTCGTTAGAGCAATAACTGAATATCGATTTATTAGCTTTTGGATGGAACAACAAAAAAACAGTCTGTCATTTTTAAATATTAGCTGGTTTTTGAGTCAAGTTTATTTTATCATTACAACAATTCTTATCAGACTAGCTTGAAATGGAAGTAAAATCCACCCATTACAAACCATTCCATATTTTTACCTCTCAAATGATACCAAAACTACAGCCTATTGAGCATTCAAATCCCTACATTAAGGGTCCATAAAAATATACCTTTATTGAGCATTTGCCTAGAAGCATTGAGCACGTTTCAAATATTCCAAAAGTGTTCCAAAGTACTTTCAAGTATTTCAGGTATTTGTATGTTGGCCTGCCTGTCTTTTCATGCTGGTTTTTGTGTAAATATTCACTGTAAAAATCCATACGAACCCGTAAAGTACTTGAACAAGTGAGGATCATGGTGAAAGCTTTACAATGAAAGCTCTTGCATGAAATATAAGAGGACTCCCAATTGCCAAATAACCGGAAAAGTTGGAATAGTAGAACTGCCATATTGTCTGTGAATAATAATGTCTAACACCATGTAATATTGGAACTGCGGTTGAGCGTTTTCAAGTATTTCATATTGAAAGCTTTGTTGTTTTTGGACGGGTTCATAAAAGTTGGCTATTGATAAACTATGATAAACTGAACTATTGTGTGTTTCAAAGCTGTTGAATCAAATATCAACATTTATCTGAAGAATTGAAAAATTAAAAAAACCAAACAAAACACTTGCAAAATACCAATAATAATAGGAATATAATAAGAGCTTTGACCAAAACTAACGTAATTCAGGTATCACCTCAAATTGAACAAAAGAGTAGAATATCAATAGAGATGGTCGATTTGTCATGGTGGAGTTTTTTGTAAAGTTGAAGATGAGATTTTCTAAAGGAAGTGACTTTTGGGTTCTTTTGTTGGAATTTTTATTTAGTTTGCACTTCAATGTCCCTTTTGATAACGATTTCCATGGAATTTATCAAATCAGATTTGAAGAGGTTTCGGTGAATTTAAGACTACGCTTCAGGTTTAAGGGAATTGACTATATTAAAGGCTTTGTATGATATTTCAAGAATTACTGAAACATATCTGTAGCCAATATCATTAATTTCATATATTTCAATGAAAGCTACGGTACTTAAAGCTCTGAGAATTGAGAAAGCTACAACCTTCATAAAGTTTATATGACATAAGCTGCTTGAATTATTATGTCTTATAATAATTTATGAAAACTATGTTTTCTTACCTGCCACAAACTACAAACTATGAACTACGAATTAAACTTTCATAGCACACAAATAATTTACCATACAACTTTCCAACCATAGCCAACGAACAAATTCATGCAAATAAAGCATGTTGCATCAAATGGATAGCACAAATTGATTACTCTCGAGAGTTTCGCTAGCAAAAGTTTTACATAGCAAGTTCATGTTTTATTCATTTCTCTATTTTCACGAAAGTTTGAATGGAAAGGTGGTGTGAGATTCAATTATTTTCTCAAAGCTTCGGTTTCAATTTAATATTAAGTTGAAATCTAAAGCTTTCATTAAATTTGTCATACAAATTTAAAATAGCGTATCCTTTCATTTAGTTTTTAATACTGTTTGTTCAATGTTATCTATAAATTCTAAGAAAAAGTTTTCGGCCTTATCCTTTTTCTCAAATATTTATGCTCCATATCTAGCTCCCTAAGAAATTTAAAAAGGGTGTAAAGGACATGGAGCAAATCCAGAACAGTGCTATAAACATGTTGAATTTATTTATAAGCTCATGTTTGACTTGTTTCTGAATGCCGTCTCTGTAGATAGTGTAGAGTTTTCAGCAAAGCAAACGCGCCATTTATTCACATAACAGCCGACAGCATTATTATTATATTGCGAATTGGAAAATCATTCAGGTGGAGTAACATCATGTAATTTGGTGAAACATGAGGCTTTAACGGAGCTTTTCAGGAAATCTAAACATTTTGTTGTAAACATCTAAAGAAAACACAATTCAATGTGAAAATATTGCTTCTTAATTTAATTTCCAGGAATGTTTATTGTACCAAAGTTATGATTTCCCTCTACAGGTTAGGATAGCATCGATTTTAGAGAAATGCTGTAATAATATCGACAAAATCAACTACTATGAAATCAACGGTATATTTGATGTTTTCCATTTGAGGTTATAATATCCCACAATGTTTAAATAGAAATATTATGTAAAACATACTAAATGTCCGAAGCATAAAAAATAATGTAATGAAACAAGAAATCCTGAAACATTCTGTAAAAATATATAGCTTCAATAAAAATAAAAAGAATTCCATCAATTTTGTTTGATTGAATGGTCGTTTCGACCTTTTGAATTTATTTGATGTTTGCCAGCGCTGGTAATGCTATCGAGATTACAATTTCCTTTTACTTCTTGCATGAATAGAATTTATTACGAGAATTTTTTATAATAAAATTGGGAGCTTGGGGTTGCTTTCTATTGCTGAATATTTTATTTGAACTTTTTTGAAATGTTTTAGCAACAAAAGTATGGTTCATTTAGAAATGGTTTCCAAATGAGTTTTAAATTCCCAAAAGTTTTGAATCGACGAATAATTTACACAAATTTCTTCATCAATTAATTTTTATTCATTCAAGCTTCCAAAATGCCCACGACTTCATCCAAAGCGAGCAATAAATTTTTGCTTATGCAAATTTCCAAAGCTTTCGAGAATTCACCTCGACGGTTTGCTAAGATGTTCCTCGACTTGACGAAAGTATATTTCTCAAAATTTGGACACCTTGCAGGATCTTTATGGTATAATAAATCATGCTCGGTAAAGTATTGCAGATTTTCGAGTTGAAATGCTTCTTCGGCGAGATTGTAAAGCCAAGAGGAGAGACAATCTTGAACCAACAGTTCTTTCTTTTTCGGGATGTTCTGAAGATTTATGGGAGGAAACATGAATTCTTTAATACTTTGTTTCATCTGCTCGAAGAGTAATTGTTTTTTGGTAAGATCTTCAACTTCCAGAACAAGATCGTAGAGCTTTTGAACATCATAATCCCAAGTTGACGTGGGAGAAATTTGTTCGTGTACCTTCATCAAAATCTCAACAGCTCCAGGCTGATAGAATAGATTTGGATTTTTCGTAGTAAACTTTTCTTCTTTTGAGTTACAAAACAAACGAGGATCAGCAGGCTTCAATTTCGGAAAGCTGGTCTTAAATATATTGTTTATGATCTGTTCCACGCTTTGCTGAGCTGCTTTTGATAAAATGCGGTGATGAAACATTCTCAATTTATCTTCGTTGCTGTATTTTTTACTGCAAGATCCAACAAGGTTCAAGCTGATCGAGTTTTCTTCAGAAAATGGTGGATCAACCTCAAGGATCCAATTTTCTGTAAAAACTCCAATTTCAGATGAATGAAAATAAACTGGAAATAGAATTTCCTGGTCTGGAACAATTCTAAAGAGGAATTTGTTGAAAAATAAAATGTTGTGCTTCTTCCTTGTAATGAATTGATCTAGATTACAGTCTTTAGCAGGTTTTAGCTTCCATAATAAATTTAAAGCTACCAATCCATGATTTTTCAAAGACATATAAGAAATTTTCTTTTCAAATTTGAATGCTCTGAATGTAAGATCAATTGTTGAAAGCTTTCTTGAAGGTTCGTGTAGATTTAATATTTGACCATTAATTTCAAGGATTTGTGAGGGTGGAAGGATTTCTACAATAGTTGCTGGTGGCTCAAAAAGATCTTCTTCTTTATTAAAGATTGGAGCCGACTTTTGTTTGATGTTTTTATCATAATGATGTCCTTTCAAAGCTAGATCACTCATTTCAGGACTAAAAGGCTGAATTCTACCAATTTCCCACCTCAACTTGTTTTTCTTCTCCTTGTAGTATACTGAATCAAGAAGTTTTCGCCTAGATCTAAAATCACGCCAGTTTATATTGGACTCTTCTAAGATCAATTTAGGAGTTTGAACGTTTTGAATTTGGGGTTTTCTCATTTTCTCTGACTTTTTTAAAGTTAGAAAGCAGTCACCTCTACCATCAAGATCTTTTAGTTTCTCAGGTTGCATCCAGAATACTGTGTCAGCACCCAATTTTCTCAAATGATATTTTCCAGCTTTTTCAATCAAATCTATTCTATCCAAAGTTTTCCGCAAACAGTTAGCATTATAGTTGATCAATAGCTCGTGCTTTTTTCTATTGATTTTTTTGGAGATCCTTTCACTATCTTGTCGCCTTTTATTTAACCACTTTTGCCAGTTTAACAAACGGTTATCTACTGGAATAAAATGTATTTCATCAATAAATTTATGTTGTAAATATTTGGACTTTAACTCTCAATTTGACCCACCTTGAAAGGTTTTTTCATTATAAGGCGCAATTTTCAATGATGAGCAGGTCGACTGTGCTTCCGAGTATTCACCACTGACTTGGTATTCCACTTCATGCAATAATTCTGATAAAAAACTCTCAACTTCTTTGTCAATTAAGTCACAATCCTTTGCAAGAAAACTACAGGTAGATTGAGTAACTGGTGTGTTTTGTGGAGCATTGGTCTCCTGAATTGATTTCATTTTGAGAATATAATATGAACACTTTTTTTTATTCAGATATTGCTTGGGTTACTTAAACATTTTGAGTTTCAAACAAAATATGTTATTGGAAATTTACAGTCTTTTTAAAAGCTTACAATTTATTTTAAAGATGCCTACCAAAAATGGGATCCTACTTGAAAATAATATACCGGTTTAAATTTAATCATTTAAAACGATTAATATCAATATGAGATTAATGGATAATGATAATTCAAACTATTGAAACATTTTATTATTTTACAAAAAACTACAATCGATACAACACAACTGAAACCTACTGAAATGTACTCCAAAAGATCTCATTGATCCAAAATAATCCATCACGCTGATTCAATCAATCATTTAATTAAAATTCCGTTAAAAGTGTTGGAAGAGCTTCCGATAATTACCTACCAAATAGCTTTTAAGGTAAGTTATCTAATTTTGTATATCATTTAAAGCTGTTTTCGATATCTCAAAAATCGTTGAAAATGCTTATCTTTAAGAAACATGATAGAAATTCGATAAATTCGATAAAATTGTTATTTTCCCATTTGAATTGATTTGACCACAAAATTGCCGCGAGTTTTTATCACGTTGGCCAGCACACACGAGAGGATTAATTCTATTTTAATTAATTTTCTAGATAAGATAATTATAAAGCCTGTCAGAAACTTCAAAACTGGTGAATCCAAGTCAACCACAAAATTTATTTTTTAATTAGTATTTGGGTGTTGGTTCATCAAGTTCAAATTTCACTGCTTTAAAGACTCAAAGTCAAAGAAAAAATGTCATCTTCTATTCAATCGCCTATCCTTTTGCAGCCGAGAAATGTTGTGCATCGAGATGATTATCCGGTCTTGGAATTTGTTGGACATGATGAAAGTGTGGGTGGAGCAGCAGAATTGTTGAATACTGGGACTTCTGCTCAGATCAACATGCCCAACCGACATAAAAAACCTTTTATTCAAGGAGGACCATTGAGTGGCAAGTTCATATACGAGCAGGTGCTTTTCTCTTATATTTTTCTTACAATTTAATTTTTGAATTATTGAAATACTCCTTGGATTTTCTTTTGAATTTTGTTTTGTGACCTCAAATGAACATTTTCAAAACGAAGTTCAATTAAATACTGATTTAAATAAAATACTTTTTGCATTGAAAGATCAAAATGATAAATTAGTCGAATTCTTTTATTATAGACGCACTTCCACTGGAGCGACAACGATAAGTGAGTTTAAGATTTTATTTAAAATTTATAATATTCATATATATTATGAACGATCAGTTTTTTTTTGCATATTCCATCAATGATTAAGCCCCATGATATTCGGAACACTATGGATTTTCTTAATTTCCGAAAAGATTTTTTGATTTTTTTTAATCACAGCTAGTTAGAGAATGGTATGTTACCTAAAATTTAGTAGAAATCAAAAAATTCTTCCGGAATGTAAGCAAATACT
The DNA here is from genome assembly GCA_038502155.1 of Parochlus steinenii. Classification (NCBI taxonomy): domain Eukaryota; kingdom Metazoa; phylum Arthropoda; class Insecta; order Diptera; family Chironomidae; genus Parochlus; species Parochlus steinenii. Next base: position 5,580,008 of record JAXCIN010000054.1, read on the forward strand.
TTGTGTCTCGAATGAGCTTTTTTATTATTGGCCCGCATATCTTGGAATTTTCTATATATTTCGAAATTAAAAAAATTCTATAATAATTATATTTAATAATATCTAATCATAGATATCTACCATTTTTTTTTACTTATTAAAACAAAATTGATTAAAAAGATCCAAATAATCCGCAAATCCAATATAACAGTTGATAAATAGTTTCACTATAAGCTTGGATTTAAAGAGATTACATATAGCTCTTTGGTATTAAAAAAACTGATTAAATAATGATTAAAACTGATAATATTTTTTAAAGCTGTGGTTGCGAGCATTTACTAAATGGCGAGACTTATTCAATGGAGGCCCACTTGGTGCATTACAACTCAAAGTACAAAAGCTTTGCTGAAGCTGTTGATAAGCCAGATGGATTAGCTGTGGCTGGTTTTTTCATTCAAGCTTCGGGTCAAACTGATTGTGTAGAATTTAAAAAGATTGCGGATGGCGTTGAAAGAATTCAAAAACCTCAATCCACGACGAGATTGGGAGCTGATTGTTTGTCATTTTTGCAAAATCAAGAACTAAGCAAACATTACTTTACTTACAAAGGAAGCTTAACTACTCCACCGTTCTATGAATCAGTTACTTGGATCGTTTACAGAACTCCAATTTATGTTTCGGAGCATCAAGTGGCAGTTTTTAGGACTTTGCTGGGATCAGATGGTAAAAAATGTATTGTCAACAACTACAGGGATGTTCAACAACCAAAAATTGTTCCTGAAATTTCGTTCTGCAGAAATTGTAAATTAAAGTCAAAATTATAATTTATTATTTTCATTTTCATGTGCATTCAAGTAAATTTTCAAAGAATTAGAATTTTCAAGAATAGAAATAAATTTGTTTCAATAAACTTTCAAAATGTTTCATTCATCCGACGAGGATAGTCCTTGATTCTCACCTTGTTTAATAATTGTACCTAATTTAGATCCAAAGTCTGAACTCGTATCTGTTGACTATTCGGTGCAAATTTTGTAATTGGTTCAAAGATGTTTTTCATTGTGTGTTTTAAGATATAAAGGAAAATCTGTGGATATCATGGAAGCAAATCTGACACGATTCACTTCTTGTGTTTAAAAAAGAGTATGTATCACTGGACTGATCTAAATTGATTAAATTGAACAAATTGAACTTCGAAGCTTCGACTTTCGTTTATACGTTACTTAATTAAAAATTCCTCTGAAATTGTATTTTCAAGGATTTCAATAAATCAAAACATTAGTTTTAACAAAATCAAGTTTTTATTGTTTGCAAAAATATAGAAAATTTACAGCGAATCGAGACTAAAATCGAGTTATGCCAACTAAATTATAAAGAAATGATATCATACGGTTATCTTATGTTTAATATCTACACAATTTTTTTTGAAAATTAGAAAATTAGAACTCCCTGGAGCATTGTTTATAATCTCTTTTCAATTTGTTTTATGATTTCATTTTTTTGGGTTTTACAAAAAGTCATTTTTCTGTGATGACATATAGCGGCAGATGAGTATATTTTATATTAATGATTTCAAATGAGATTGGATTGAAATTGAGTAATAAAATATTTTCACTGCAACTATGTGCCATTATGTTCAATGAATTTGCAAGTAATCTATTTTAATTAAAACCAAGTTTGGATCTAATATTCTAAACTTTTGATCGAAAATTCTTTTGATTTTTTATTAACATTGAAGTTAGAGAAAGCAATGGTAAATCACACACAAAATGATTTATCACACTAAACTCAAATATAATTAGTGCATCTCATCTATTAAAACTTTTCGAATGAAACCAAAGTTACACCAAATACGAATCCATACGAAAATTTCCTTGTTCCAGTAAATTTAAAGTTACTCCACATGTTTTCATAACATTTTTTTTAAATAATATCTTGAAACAATTTACATAAAAATAATAGTTCAATTATTTAATTATTCAGGTCAAATCAAAATATAAGAAATTTTCTTTAATTGAGCAACTAAAGTATGAGATAGTAATAAATAATTTTTGTTAACTTATTCAAAACTTTATTTAGTACCATTGAAAAAAATTTTAGTTTTATTAATTTAATGTTTCCATCAACAATTATTATTTCTTTGACTCTTTTTCTGAAAGAGTTATTAGTATATTTACACACAAAAATTACGAACTGGAAAAAAGTTTGTCCGGCCAAGTATTCTATGAAAATGTTTCCATTTATTTAGGGAATTTCTGTATAACACAAAGTTAATGTCAAATATATATTTTCCGCTATTTCTATTTTCAATAATTTTGATAAATTATGGTATAGAGAAATTTTTATGGAAACTCATCTTAAATCCCACTTAAATCATAGAAATAATGCAGGAATATTTTTAATTGATGAATAACGAAAGTATTTTATCATTTATTCACGAAAATGTTAAAAAGTTTCCCCTTGCTAACGCACTTTTCTCTTATGGAAGGGAAGTCTTACAAAAGCATTTTGCCAGTTGAAATTTCTAAAATCATTTTGTTGCGGAAATGCTGCATGTGTTGCTGACTAAACGTGATTGGTGATCCTCTAGCTGTAAATTCGGCAAACATGCAGCTGAATACTCCACAATCGCTTCCATTCATTTGACGAGGACAGTCCTTGATCCACTCTTTCTTCCAGCCGTTATTGTCAAAAGGTATCTTTCGCTTATCCAAAGACTCGTCTTTCAGATATTGTTCCAGACATTCAACTACTCGTGGATTAGCGTGGCCCATTGAATCGTAGTACTTGATCGCTTTTTCGCGCATGTTAATGATGGCCATACACCAATGAACTTGGCCGACATGCACAGGAACTGGAATCACATCGTATGAGAATATATCCACCTGGAATATTATAATAAAGGTGAATAATCAGATTCCTTATACTTTAAATTTCAATTAATATTCACCTTTCTGGTCCATCTTTTAAGGCCAAGGTGTCCACTTTGAATTAATTTTGGTATGAAGAATGTGTTCATCGCATAGACTTTAGGAAGGCTTTTGTTAAGCTCACTGCGTTCCATCAACAAGTTCATATAGAAGTTTATTATTTCATCGTTCAACCAATTCTCACCAACAAGTGTAAATAAGTCTTTACGGGCAATTTGCATATTGAACTTGTTTATAACCACCTGAAAAATGTAATCAAAAAAATTTACTTAATTATTAGGGAAGAGTTTTTGTGTTAGAATGCTAGATATTCATTTTACAAAAAAAAATTAAAGAGATTTATGAGTAACAAAAAGTAACAAAATCATTTATAAATGTAACAAAGTGAATAAGGGACGTAACAAACATAATGCAATTAACATAATTAATGGTTCTATTTGAACACTCAAAACTTACAACATGTGGAGGTCCAGACAAAGCAGCTTTAATACTAGACAATTGCTCGGGAGTAAAGTCCGGGAATTCGTTAATTTCTTCTTCAGGCTCTTCCTCATCTAGAACAATCGTCTCCGCAGCTATCGTGAAATCCCGCAATTTGCTAGTTATTTCATGTTCATTCTCTCGGCGTTGCTGATGATAGTTGCTGACACTGAAATATTTAATAGAAAATAATAAAAAGTACTTCGAGTGGTTAGCATCAATGAATCACTTACTTTTGTTTTTCCGATAGAATATCCTCCGACCGCTTGTTGCGTACTTCTTCGTAGCGCTTGGTAATTTGATTTATAACATCATGATGATAAGATGCGCGGCACTGTAACTTCTCTAGAAGCGAATTTACTGGCTGTACTCTAGGCATAGGCGGAGACTTTGCTGTAGAAGTCTGCAAGTTTGTCTCCGAACCAGATTTACGTTTCGACTCCAAATCAATCAGTGTGGAGGATAATAAAGACTGCCGTCGATTTGAAGGGATTGAACTGCGTCTGTTGAAGTTCTTGTCGTCCTCATCGTCACTCAACTCGAGAACAACATTTGGAGCTTTGAAAATCACGTCACTGGTACGACGCCTGTTAATGTTTCGCTGGAATGATAAAACTCCAGTTTCTTGGGGCTCATCACTGTCGTCATCTAACAAATCCACTACAGGGATTTGTGATTGCTGGAGTGGCTTTAGTGGTGGTATAGATTCGTGTCTAGATTTACGATCTGAAAAATGTTTCAATTCAGTTTTTTGATTTTAAAGATTCATAGTTGTTATCTAAAGAACTCAATATTTTGCTTAAATTTGAACAATTTAAATAAAATTTCATTTTTAATAAATTCGCAGTGAAATTTCGCACTGAAATTTCGACATTTTAAAAATATGGTTAATATTTCAAACCCCAAAGAAAAACATAATTTTTCCACAAAAAAAGGAATTTATTTATGCAACAGGTGGTTCATGCAACAGTCTGAGAAATATCAAAATTCAGGTTCGTCTTCTTCCGTCTGCTTCTTATTTTTGCTATCAAACTGCTGGCTGATTTTTTTTATTGCATAGTCCGAGTATAAGTTTTCCATTTTTTTCACCTGTGTATTCAATTTATTGCACTCTGTGTCCAAATCTGATATGATGGTGTTTACAAATTTATTAGCAGTATTTTGAATCATTTGAGAAGTTGGAGGTTCTAGTTAGAGGGAATGTTCTATTAGACGGCAGAAAATAAGAGTAGAACAATAGTTATTACCATTTCCGAAGAGTGTTGAAGTGTGTGGCGCTATAGAACCGATAAGGAGGGAACTGACAGCAAGTCCCATATACGGTGGAAACTTGGATTTTGAGAGGACTTCCATTCTTGGAGTAAATGGAAAATCTTGGCAATCGCTTGGCTTTGAATCATCACAAATTGGCTGCTCTGGCATTGTTGCTGTCAAAGTATCCCAGGAAACAAGATTGTGTGTACTTAGAGGCCCTTTCATTCCCCTGGCTCCACTTGTATTTGAGGTTGACGTATTGCTTAGAACAGTTTCACCGAGATTTGCTTTCGATTGTGAATTACTAGATTTGTGTTCTATTTGAGATGTGCATTCTGGTGTTTTAGAGAGTTGAGAATGATGAGAGTTTTGGGAAAGCATTTTTGAGGAATTGCCAGAAGGCGTGTAAGCTTTGCTTTCAACTGATGGTTGCGTTGAAATTATTGTTCTAATATTATCAGCAGGAGCAAGCCTTTGGAAATTACTCAAGTACCCGGGTGTTGGTGGTAAGTTAGCTTGACTTACATAAGATTTTCTTGAAGCTACCGACTTCCTTGAATCAGTCTTTTGAATTTGTGTGGAAGAGCTAGTCAATAGTGCAGTCTTATAAGACGATGAGATTTGAGAGCATTTTTTCTCAATATCAGGTTCTATTGTATTTTCCTCAGCTTCATGCAGCAGAGATGAGCTTTCATAGAAAACTTCAGGATCATCACTATCATCTTCACCCATCATAAGAGCTTTATAACTTGGCTCTAAGTCTAGATGATCATCCGATTTGATATTTTGGCTTAATATTTCAGCTTCTGAAAGAATCTTGGAGTTTTTAGGCAAAGAAGCTACTGAAGGAACCGAAGTTGTTCTGTCTAAGTTGCGATCTTCTTCGGCAAATGGAATAAACTCCTTATGAAATACTTTTGCTGATGCCACGGAAACTTTTTCAAAATGTCTGCTTGGAATTTTATCAAAAACAGCTGCAGAAAGAACTGAATCCCTTCCCAAATTCCTATTTTCTGTTGTTTGAGAGGTATCACTGAGTCTTTTTTCAAACACCGCAGCTGAAAGCACAGATTCTTGCCCTAAGTTTCTAAACTGTTCTGACCACTTTTGTGATGGTTTTCGGTCAAATGTGGTCGCTGAGAGAATGGATGGTTTTCCTAGGTTCCTCATTTCAGAGTTTTGGCTGCTTTCAGACCTGCGTTGTTGGTTGACGTCCATACTTTGATGATGGGGTGGAGAGTTGAAGGTAGAAGCTGATGGAATTGAAAGTAGACTTAAGTTTCTATCCTCATAATTGAAATTTGATCGTCTCGGTGGCTGATTTGTTTGAAATATTGAGGTTTTTGAAGATCGTTGAGAATTCTCAAGGTTTGGTGAAGTTTCAGCTTTAGAAATTGATCCAGAATAGCCTTGAGCTTTTGAATGAAAGTAGATTTTAAACAACATTGAAATTTAGGAATTTAAAAAGAACACTGTTTGGCTTACTGTAACTATTTGACTCAATTAGATCCGAATATTTTGCCTCAAAAGCTGTAACTGTTCTTCTCTCAGAATGTTTTTGTTCAAAAGCTGCTATTGACATGGAATGACTTTTTTGTGAAGTCTCAGATTTTTGTGATGAAACAAAACTATCCTGGTGAATTTGCCTAGCTTCAACTGCAGAATGGGAAGGACGCAGAGCAAAACGATCAACCTCAGATCTGACCACTTTTAGTAGATTGACAGGATATTCAGTGGGTTTACGTTCAAATAAAAGTGACACTGCCGAAGGTACAGAAGAAATACTTCCCAAGCGGCTTTCTTTCTTGTCTGCTATTGATTCACACTCTGACTCTAGATCTGATTCTTGTTCAAGAGATTTTCTTTGATCCAACATTGTCTGCACTAAAATGGGATCAGGATAGATAAAAGCATCCATCAGCTTCACAAAAGATTTACTAAAGCGAGGAATCTCACCAAAACTATTTCTATTATCGGATAGTTCAGAGTTTCGTTTCTCAGCACCGCTTCGCCTGGAAGGCCGCTGAGTGCTACTTGTACTTTTTCTTTGTTCATCAGGCCATGTGACAACGTTGTTTGTTTTACGGTTTGAATCACGCTTTGATTGCTCTGAGATACGAGGTAATCTTTCAACATATCCTTCAGGATCCACCATTTCTACTGCTTTTTGAGAGACTATTCGATATTTCTCTTTGATGAAATCGTTGACAGATGGATGAATATTATTTTCAAGTCTAAATCCAGGCATCGAAAGAGCCCTAGATCTTCTGTTTGCATCTTCGACTTTGGGATAAAATGCTGAAGGATGACGCGTCACAATGTCTTCATCATTTTCCGTATTAAAGTCTTCAATGGAAGCTTGTCTTCCTGGTAAAGAGGATGATCTTTTGCGGTAGCACTCACTGTTTTTTAGAGCATGTTTCACATCATCTTCTAAAATTTTCATCTGAGACCGGCATTTACAACGAGCAACCATCAATTTGGCTTGAGCAGTGATTGCAAGAGATTCTAACTCCCCTTCCATTATACTTTTAGTTTAAAATTTTGCTTGATCAAAACGAAAGTCAAAAGATCCACAAGCAAGTGGTATTTGCAAGAAATTTTGTTAATTTGGGGATTCCAAAAGCTTTCACAGAAAATTGTGAATCAGATTTAAAATTTGACAATAAAAGCAAAGTTGCTGAGTGAATTTCAAATATATCTAAATATGTCAACACTCGATATCTACATAAAATGATTGTGTTACAGATTTTCTGAATTTCAAATATTTTTCTACATAAATTGTTCAATTTCAAGCAAAAAGAAATTTAATAAATAAAAATATAAGTACTTACTGGAAAATATGCCAGGGACCAAACGATCCAACAGGTTCTGATACTCGCGTTTGGAGTCCATATTGACGTTAGAGTTGATCACCGAGTTGAAGGTGGGCTTTGGATTCCAAGCATTAGCAAACGGCTGGAAAACGAGAATAGTCAACTTCAATCGAAAAATAAAATCAAAGAAAAACAAAAAACCACCATAAAAAAAGTCTACATATCAATCACAAGGCTTGTAATTAAAAATGTATATCTTTGGGCTCATCTCCATTTGAATTTAAAAAACACATAAAAGATGTTACCTTTTTAATCTTGTTGAACAATGTGGATTTGCGCTTTGTTGTTTCTTGCTGCATCATTACAGGTAGACCAAAACTGTTAGAGCTGTAGGAACGTTGGTTGGCTCTGTTAATTTCTGCTTGACGAATGCTATTTGTCAGTAAGACGGAAGCTGAGCTGGTGGGAATCGGGTAAAGTCCCGGCATTTGGCTTGATTGACTCATTTGAGTATTGCTGCGTCTGGAAGTGCTAGGCTGAACTGAACTTGAAGGAAATACCGTATGAGCTGGAAATCTGCTTGGAGTAAAGCCCTAAAATAATAATTTTATAAATAAAATCTGTTGTACTTAAAATTGAATGAAATTCACATGATCATCTTCTTCATCTGAAAACTCCACTTCTGAATAAGGATTGATATCTTTGACTGTTTTCTTGTTGTTAAATCTATCTGTCATGTTGAATCGGCTGTTATTTTGAATCGATGATGGGAAGCTAGATCTGAAATTGTTGTTGCTTCGGATCAAATAGTAGTCATCTATAATTATTAAATGATGATTAAATTCCAGAAGATGCCAAAACAAATATGTCAAAGGATTCTTAGGTTTAGAAAAAAACTAACCTTGTTCATAAGCTCTCACTGGATATTGTTTTGGAAACTTATTTGAGACACGTCTGTATTTTGCAAAGTTGGGGTGTGGTGCCTCAGCTTCTTGGATCTCAAGTCTGGAAAGAAAGAGAGATGAATTTACTTGATTATGAAAAAAATTCCGTAAGCAGACATGATATACAACAAATGTTATTATTAACACCATCAGCACAAAGCAAGAGTGTAAAACAAGCATTATAAACACTGCAAACACTCGAACAAAGTGTATTTGTTCAATTCGTCATCTATCTAATAAAAATTACCTTCTCTTTCGGTTCCTTTCGTCTTGGTTGGTTCCTAGATTCTCATGCGGCTTGAAGAGCTGGCGAATATAAGCTATAACACCATCTGCTGTCATTCTTAAGACGATGAAGGACCTTAATTAAGCACTTTCATATGAGGATCTCGGAAAAAATGCCGGAAAAATTAGAGATGTGAAATGCGAGAAATAATTCAATGGGCCAACTGACGTTTTTAACGTCAAATGAAAAATCAGAGTTCTGTCAGCAAAGAACGAGATATTTTCAAAAATTGAGTTTGCTTAAGGTTTATTACGCTAATTAATGCAGTATAACTAGTTGAGTACATCTATCAGATAGTTATCCAACAACAGCTGCTTAAAGAATAATGGAAAACGACGAAGGTGCGTGCTTTTTTCTGAAATATTTATTATGAATCTAATTTTTTCGTATTTTGTTTGTTGTTGCTCTTAGAAACTGTCCCAAATGAGGAAACAACAGCCACTTCCGATAAAATTCTTGAGACCAGCAGAGAATCTAGATCCCGGTCTAACAGCGTGGCATCTAATAAATCTGCTAGTGCCTCTCCAACAAAGAATATATCTCGAGCAGGAAGTGCCGCATCTAATAAAAGCCATTCAAGGTCCAAGAGCCCAATTCATTCGAGACAAAGAAGCACAACTCGGTCACGCTCTCGCAGTTTGTCTAAAAAGAGTCGTTCTAAGAGTCCACTTGCTGATGGAGCAATTATAGAAAGTGCCCGAAAAAGTCGTTCTCCAAACACAACAAAGCGAAACTCCAGATCTAAAAGCAAATCCAGAGACAAACAGTCTAGATCTGTCAGTGGATCAAAACGTTCACGCAGTGGATCAAGACGTTCTCGCAGTGGATCCAAACGTTCTCGCAGTGGATCAAAACGTTCACGCAGTGGATCAAGACGTTCTCGTAGTGGATCCAATCGTTCTCGAAGTGGATCCAAACGCTCACGCAGTGGATCAAGACGCTCACGCAGTGGATCAAGACGCTCACGCAGTGGATCAAGACGTTCTCGCAGTGGCTCAAGACGTTCTCGTAGTGGATCCAATCGTTCTCGAAGTGGATCCAAACGCTCACGCAGTGGATCAAGACGTTCTCGCAGTGGATCAAGACGCTCACGCAGTGGATCAAGACGCTCTCGCAGTGGATCAAAACGGTCACGCAATGGATCCAGGTAAATAATATGTACCAGTTTAGCAAAGAAATCTTCTATAATTTAGTTATAACATTCAAATTTTATTTTGTAAGAAATCTGAAATTTCCGAATTTACACATTATCAAACATAATTTTAGACAAAATCGCTCGCGAAGTGGCTCCAGATCACGTAGTCGTTCAGGCTCAAGATCACGCAAAGGCTCCAGATCACGCAGTCATTCAGGCTCAAGATCACGTTCAAGAAGTGGTCGCTCTCGTTCAAGATCCCGAAGTGGAAGTGCTTATTCACGGAAATCCGGTGGATCTAAGAAAAGTCGAAGCCGCTCTGGGTCTCCATCCATCGCAAAGAAAAAACGTTCAGCTCTTTTGAGTGACTCAGAAGATGAAGGACAACCAAAAGTTATCAAACGATTAAAAATAACAGACTCAGATCATGAAGGAGAAGAAAACGATGAGTTGAATGTTAGTGGAGAATTGCAAGTGGCTCTCGAGCCAGGAACTGAGAATACTGATGAAACGCTGAACGCAAGTCAAACTAAACTGGTGGACTCGGATGATGATGAGATGATTGAAGGACGGTAAGTTTTTATATTTTTGCCGTGACAAATTTGTTAAAAATAAATTATATATGTTTTTACAAATTTTTAGTGGTGGTGGCGGCGGCAATGAATTCACTTCCGACTTTGACCAAATGCTGGCTAAAAAGCGTGACGAGAAGACTAAACGTAGGAAGCGCCGAGATATTGATATTATTAACGACAATGATGATTTGATTGCACAATTATTACAGAACATGAAACAGGCTTCAGAAGTAAGTATTAGTTTATATTCTACTTTTTAATGAATCAAACTCAATCAAAGTCTTTCCATTTGTCAGGAGGACCGTGATTTAAATTTGGAAAATCGACCGGCCACCAAGAAAATTTCAATGTTGAAATCAGTTATGAGTCAACTAATCAAAAAAGATCTTCAGTTGGCTTTCTTGGAGCATAATGTGTTAAATGTGCTGACTGATTGGTTGGCTCCATTGCCTAATAAGAGCTTGCCATGTCTGCAAATTCGAGAGAGCATTCTTAAACTTTTGTCCGATGTAAGTTTTAATTATTGTTTTAAAAAAAACTACAAACATACGCTAGGAAATTTTATATACTTTTATTTTTAGTTCCCCGTCATCGACAAATCTTACCTAAAACAATCTGGTATTGGAAAAGCTGTGATGTATCTCTACAAGCATCCCCGTGAAACTAAATCAAACCGTGATCAAGCTGGACGTCTCATTTCTGAGTGGGCGCGTCCTATTTTTAATTTGAGTGCTGATTTTAAAGGTACTTGTTTTTTTTACCTTTCGAGATGAACCAAATAAATGTTTTAATTGAATTTTATAGCAATGTCTCGAGAAGAACGACAACAGCGTGATTTAGACCAAATGCCCAAGAAGAAACGTGAACCAGAAGCTGAAGCACGGAAACGAGATTTAACGTTTAAAGGTGAAGAATCTGCACCTCGTCCCGGCCAAAAAGGTTTTGTTCAAAGAGCGCGTGTACCAATGCCATCTTGCAAAGATTATGTAGTTCGTCCAGCATCCACAAGCGACGTCGATATGAGTCGTATTACCAAAAAGAAGCCCAACCGTTATGAAAAACATTTGAAGAAGTTTATTGATGCCAAGAGGCTAAAGCAGAACAAGCGTGCCGTTGAAATTTCCATTGAAGGAAGAAGAATGGCTTTGTAATTTTTTAGTTTCTTTGATTTGGACTATGCTATATAATTAATTTTAAGTCCACTTTTAATTGTTAGAAAATAGCTTTTGCGCAATTTCATTAATTTCTATATTTAATTAAGGTATATTGATGAAAACTGATGCGTTACGGATGGATCAAAATTATTCAAAACGCAAGAATTACATTTGAATCAATTATTAGCTTGATTCGATAAATTTTATCGACCTATTGTAACAATGATAAAAACTTTAAAATATCTTAATTGAGTATTTCAAAGCAATAAATTTGAATTTAAAGTTTCAATACAACATCTATATTCTATTTTTTAGTGACTTTTTGGTGTGATTATATTTATTTTTATTCTTTATCATATTTATAACAGTGCCGATTGTGAATATAAAATCAAAAGTTTTTGATTCGTTAAAGAATTATAACAGTTTTATAACACCTGCTCAATAACAAACAAGCAATTTCAATAAATGAAAATGATTTCTGAAGACGATCTGCTCGCCGAAGGATCATTCTTGGTGGAAATAGTAGATCTATCTGGGTTGGACCCTCCAAAAGATCAAATATGTGAGCAGTGTGGTAAAGTAATGCATCTAATAGCAATTTTTTATAATGTCAATTTTGATGCAATTTTGATTTTCAGTGCTTTACATCTAAATACACGTTATCCTGTCACATTAAGGTGGTTCACGATCAATTGAAGGACTTTCTATGCCAAATATGTTTAAAATCATTTCCTACCAACTACAAATTAACAAGGTAATGATAAAATATCAATTCGCATCAACTTTAATATAATAATCATCTTTGAAGGCACTTAACTACGCATTCCAACTCAAAGTCTTTTATCTGTGAATGTGGCAAAGACTTCAAAACCAGAGATACTTTTGTTAAGCATCAGCGAACCCACGAATCAGGAAGTGAACCTTTCTTTTGCTCAATATGTTTCCTTGAATTCAAATATCGCAGTGGATTCAACTACCACAATCAGATGAAGCACCATAAAAGACCTCCACGGTTAATAGTTCCTAAAGCAACTGTTACTGAGTTCAAATGTGAAAAATGTGAAAAGATACTGCCTAACAAGAATTCTTTTTTGCGTCATCGTTATGTTCACAATTCTAGAATCTATTACTGCAATCAAAGTGCATGTTTAGAGAGCTTTAAAAGTCCTTACGATCTGAAGAAACACCAAAAAGTCCACGAAACTTTTTATTTTCGGTGTCGAGCTTGCCCTAGACTTTTCAAGGAACAAAAGATTTTAGATGTTCACATGTCACATCATAACGAAAAAAAACTGGCCAAAATCAGGAAAGAAGATGAAGAAAAATTTGCAGCTGAAACTGCTGAAATTTTAGAAATAATGCAGATTATCGGAAAGGATGGATTTCTTCCGCTAGACATGAGTGAGAAAGAAGAACCAAAAATTATTATTCAAAATGTTGAGGTGAGCAATTGTAATTATTATTCAATTATAATAGTAAATATTAAACTATATTTTAGATACTACCTCAACTAGAGATATCAGAGCAACCACAAATAACTCCAGCCAATCTACCTCAAAAATGCATCTCAGTCTGTGAATTATGTGGAGCTGGATTCAAACAAATCGGAGCATTGAATAAGCACAAAAATCGTGTCCACGAAAAAGAAAGCTACAAATTTATTTGCGAAAAATGTCCACAACGTTTTGCGACGATTTATGACCTAAAGCGTCATTTAAGGAGTCACAAACAAGAAAAACTTTACCAGTGCGATTTTTGCAGTCAAAGTTTAAAAACCAAGAACTCAATATTACAACACATAAGAACGATTCATCTCAAAGATCGAACAAAAATGAAAAATTTACAATGTGAAGTCTGTGGACGGACTTATCAGCATAAAAGATATTTAGACTTTCATGCCAGAACTCATAAAAAAGACAGAAGATATTGTTGCCTGCTTTGTAATGAAGCCTTCTTTTATTCGGATGCTGTAAAATGGCACAAAATAAGAAAACATGGTGAAAAACCACCATTCAGCTGCTCTGTTTGTGATAAACCCTTCATTCATCAAAAACCAATGGAAACTCACCATAAAATGCATACCGAAGTTTTAGAAGCAGTCGTTTGTCCAATTTGTGGAATTACAATATCGGAAAGTAGAAATATGAAAAGACATTTACGGATTCATGAAGAAAAAACTATTACATGTAGTTACTGTCCTGCTAAGTTTAGAGAGAGGCATCAATTAACAAGGCATGAAAAATCACACGCTATGGAAATTGAACCATTTGAAGTTATTGAAGAAGATCCTTCTTAGACTGTCCAAAATTTAGAATTTTAACAATACAATAGATGTAAAAAAGAGCCTTAAAATAATATCTCCGTATACAATAACACTTTTTTAAATATTTTATTGATATCAAAATAAAATTATATTTACAAAATCAATAAGAATGTACTACTGAAAAAGGTAACTAATCCTTCAAATTTAATTAAATTCATAACAATTTGCTGTTTAAGAGTTTTTACATTTGATCATATCTATTTGGTCTCTTTTGTGTAAACAAATTTTACATCATGCAATCTCAAATTGTTTCATTTTCAAAATCGCCCTTTTCATCCTCAATGTCGTCTTCAAAAATGTCCATGGCCATGATCTCTTCTTGCTGTACTTCTGGCAAAATTTGATCCTTATTATCGAAAGCAAAATATTTTGCAGCTTCAATTTCTAAGCGCTGCTTCCACAATTGTTCATCTAACGCCGGCATTATTGGAGATAAAGTTGAATTTGTTGTTTTATAAATTGGATTCACATGAAAAAGTCTAAAATTTGATCGTTTGGGTTGAATTTGATGGTAGTTTCTTGTGATAGGGCGATTTTTGTCATCATGTAATAAATTGCGAAAAAACTTCAGTTGGCTAAGACTTAGATGTTGAACTTCCCTGGTTATCAACCATTGAACTTTATTTTGTCCAATCATCCCCCAATACAAATAATAATCACCTTCAAACGGTTGTAGTAAATCAGACAATATGAAAGGTTCCATTGGTGTGATGGACTTAGCTTTAAGAATGCCTGTAACATTACTAAAAACCTTTTCTAGCTTTTCCGAATGATTGAAGTTGATCTTATAGAAGTAAACCAGAGATATTAGTCCATCTTCGTGGTTCAAAGCCTCCTCCGGGTTACCATAAAGATTATTGAAGAATACTGCATGCATTTCCAAAGGTAACGGAGCATTATCAATTGTATGTTCACTTCCTTCTGATGCTGTACTTCCCCAGTGATAGTGAATCTGAGCAAATTTGTACTTGTCATTTAAAGGACCACCAGTTAAGTAAGGACGTTCTATCGACCATTTTGCTGTGATCACAATTGTTTTTCCAGTATTTGAAATTTTAGTTGATTTTGGTTTTGCATCGAAATAATTCCAAACCTGAAACCAATAATATTTTCATATTAAAATAGCATTATAGAAAGGTTGAATTATAATTTACTATATCAGGAAGATAAAGCTTGGTAGACTCAGAGACGTTCAAATCAATAGGCGATGGTTGAGCATTTCTTGCGAGTTTTTGAAAATTCAAGACATTTTGTTGGGACATCGTGACATATTTAATAAACTCAAGAGCCTACTAAGATGATATTAGTGAAAATAAATATTAACTGGTTGCGAAGTGCAGATATCTACACATTATTTAATTACCTCGAAATTACCTTGACGAACTTACTAAAATATCAATTTTAAAATCTTAATGAAATTTTTAGAGCTAAAAACTCTGCATGATATATGGGTAAGTAATAAAATAAAACACAATAGTATAAGCTATTAGCAATTAAAATTGATTTAATTGAAAAAAAGTTTATTGACTCTTTAAAATCTATTTAATATTAAATTTTCATAAACATTTTTGCTTGTCATTTTTTAATAGAATTTTGCAATCTGTAATCTTAGCTAAGGTTCATTTCTCAAAAGATGAAGTTATAATGCCCTTTCGACCAAAAGCCGCGTCGTTTTAAAAATCTTTTAATTTTCGTTATAGGTTGTCTTGGTTTTGTGATATAAATCGCTATTCTATTTTTTGTCTGGGCGAGTCTTTGCTCATTAGAAATTGCATCGCTCAATATTTTCAATTAGTTATATATCCTGAAAGAGTTTTTTTTTGCTAGAATATTTTTTTCATTTAAAAATAACTATGTCATAGAGAACAACAAAAATCCGTTTCAATAATTTAATTACGCATAAAATTGATTCTTTTAAAAAAATAAATAATATCTAAATATCTTCTCAAGTGATGTACGTAAACGCTTCATGCAAATACACAATTCGGTTTTATTTTAAATATTGTAAACACAGATGTTTTTTTTTGTTGGGGTAAGGTGGATTTACATGGGGCCTATGACTTTCAAGGATATTGTAATTGATTTTACATTTTCCACCAAATTACATAACTTTTATCTGAAATATTTAACTATTTTGGGCTTATTAAGGGTTTTTAAACTTTAATTTAAACAAGCAAGATTTTAAATTCTCGCCATAAACTTTTGTAGAAACATTTTTTGTTTTAGTTTTAGAATTTTCAAACTAAAATCAAAATTTAAAACAAAGTCTTTAAATAGCAGTAATGAAAATGTATAGAATACAAGAAGTTTACTCAGTAAGCTGACTATAAAAAGCTTTTTGAAAGCTACTGGTGTCAACCCCAAAGGAACTGTACGTAGTACTTTCTACAAAAAATCTCAATGCTTTATTCTAATTCTTATTTTATTTATAAATTTTGCTGGTTTTGTTGTTTATTCTCAAAGTTTTTACTTGAATATGAACTTTTCAACCGGGACTCAATCTTTTAACCTGAACACAAACATTTTTTTAAAATTTAACTTCTACCGGAACAAGACAAGCTATCATAATTTTTGCTATGTCAAACTTTACTTGCATTTAAACTTTAACATGAACTTTAATGTGACTTAACTTTGATTTGAATTATAACTATTGTATTTATTATTTCTTGAGACTTGATTAATGAGTCGGTATTTCAAAAAAAAAATAGATTGAAAGTGTTGAAAGATAAAAACGGTGAAAATAAAATCCATCAAAAACCACAACCGATTAAAATATTATGTTTCCACGTAAATCCGCCCCTCAAAACTAAAAATAATTAAATTATAAAATCCGCCAATTAAATTTATGTTAATGAATTTTCCGAAAATTTTGAAAATTTGTCGTCGCAACTTTATAAAAAAAAATAATGTATTTTCAAGTATTTAAAAATAATTAAAAAGACCATTAAAATAACTAGAAGATTTTCAAGAGAGAAAAGTACATCTTTTGTGTGTGGCTTTGATAATATTGTACGGTTAATGTATTTTTAATTACTCTGATTGGTGACGGATAACGTGCTGGCCTTGGTTCTTAGTAGAGCTGGTGAAGCATCAGCTGGCGCTCGATAATACTATTCTTATACACACTCAATAATTTTGGGAATTGGAGCCACCAAGCGATCACCAATCGATGCTGTCACCAAACACAGTCAATCTACTAATTTAGATTGTGGACATAAACCAAGCACATTTATCCGCAAAAAACGTTTCAGCTGTCTAATTATTTTGGCCATTTTCAAGTTTCGTTGATTGTCGATAAGTGTAGAAGGTCTGTAGCGGCAGATGCAAGAGCTCCACTACTTGCGTGAAGTTTTGCTCTAAAAGTTTGGAGGAAAAATTATTAGTTTTCGTTTTTTTTGAAGCATGGTTATACGTTTTCTGAATAGATGTGGTCAGGGACGGAAAATTAAATTTTTTTATAAATATTAGCAAATAATTAATAAGAAGTTTTTTATAGAAAAATGAATATTTGAATATTATACTTTGTACACGTTTTACGAGTTTTAGTCATTCAAGATGTTCTTCTATTTTATCTTGAGAGTTGTGTACAGTTTGAAATCTTAAAAGAATATTATCCTTATCATCGATTTTGAGAAAATTTTCTCACCATTTTCCGGAGTAATGTATCCATGCCTAATCAGGAAGTCAATGACAACTGGGCAGCTAGTCGTTTTATATTCAGGAGTAAAAACTCGTTCCAAGCAGTCCTTGGCAGTCAACAGCTCAAATCCTTGAACCTGAAATGAATGATAAGAAGTTTGCTTTATATCTTGCTTTATATATAAAGGTGAATAATTTTGATAATTTCCTAATGACCATTATTTTTTTTCACATATGTTAGATGGGTCAAAGTTTTCTTCAAAAAATCAGATATCAATTCAATAAATAGGAGGGTATAAATTATTACGAAACAAATTTCAATAAACTGTGCAATAAATCATTTTGTTTTGCTATAGGTAGTGCAGTTTGGTTAACGAGAATAAATTGAATAATTTTGTATTTCACTCACTTCTCCATCGGCATTGTTGGGCACAAAATCCTCTGGCAGTTCCAAATCAAATACAAACTCGGTATTAGGGAATAGTCCGCGCTCACTCTCAAAGAAAAAGGACACACAGCCAGCCGATACGAGATTCTTGGACAAGCTCAGTGGAATAGAGGCTTCTTCTTCTGCCTCCTTAATGGCTGTCTCCAAAATACCATAACCGACGGATAAGCCACCGCTAACCATGTTATCCCACTTGTTGGGCCACGTTTGTTTAGTAGGCGAACGCTGCTGTAACCAGAGGCACAATCCATTCTGAGGGTGCTTCACGTAACCATTGATTTCTACGCCATAGTTGCGAATTCCGAACAGACAGGTAGCTGATCGGTCCATCTTCAGCAATGATTGCTGACCATGCTTAACGTCGTAACACTGAAATAAAAGATGAGCATTTAATAAAGAGATGAAGAGACGTAAGATGGTTTTATGATAGTTTTTACTTCTTCACGCCAGCCTTTTAGAGCTACAAAACATCCTTTATTCTTCAGTTCACGCAGGATCTGATCCACTTTCTCAGAACGCTCCGCATAATCTCTGTAGGCTGGGTTCAGCTCGACTATTTTCTGAAAATATATCGAATGTGTTTTAATTTACATAATAATTTAAAAAATTCATAAATTTTATAATCATCAATTCACAGGATTTTTCATATAGATAATATCCTTATCAACTCACCTCCTTCCTCTCGCCTTGTCCCTCCCTAATACAGAAAACTTCTGGATAATTGAGCAGCTCGCGAAATACATCTGGACGTACCAATCCCACCTGCTGGCCTCCAACGACAAATGGGCGGCATTCGTTCTTGGCGAAACCTACAGTACATACAATATAATATTCCATTAGTCAGATTAAAAAAGTCAAAAATAATGTGGTAGCATATAAGTTTTTTAAGGCCACACATTTTTTGTGAACAAAATTCATTATCTTATCAACACTAACTATGCAAATACTACGCGATATGAATATTTAATTTTAAGTTTAAACAGTAGAAGCATGATCGAGTACCAGCAACAACTTTGATAGAATATGGTGAAATATGGAAAAAGGGAGGATTTCCGTTGGAGCACATTTAATTGATTATCTTAATTACCCGGCCGAGATTTTGCTTTATTGCGAAAAAATTTATGTGGTCGAAAACTTGAAAATCAATAATTCCGGCATTTTTAGCAATCTAATGAAAAGTACCGAAAAAACACGCAAATAGTGGAGTAGTTACCGTTCACGTAGAAGCGATTGAACTGCTTGGACAATGCCAATAGTCTAGACTCTGATTGGTTCATTGTGGACTTTTATTGGGGCTTCTGCTAGCTTTTCCTAAATTTTTCTAAATCTGTCTCTGAGTGTTTGTTGTTTTTTTTGGGTGGGCCAATGCTCTGGTGATCCAATTATTCCAAAACCTTTACTCCATACATCACAACTCTGATTGCTTCCCAATAATCTAATTAACACCTCTAATTCACAGTTTTACTCTCTTTTATATACTAAAAATAAGCTGCAATTGATGTGAAGTGATTTTGAAAATGAGTGGACAGTGGCTGTACTGATGTTTTGTCTGTTCAAATGTGGGTAAAGTATTAATATCGATAAAAGTTAAATATTTGTTAGTGTCTGAGAAATATTTAACTTTTAAATCATTTATTTTATCTGTTTAAGCTTATCCATCAATTTCAAACAAGTAAGATAATATAGAATCACTGATTCATAAAGTTCTATATTGAATTTGGTACATCTATTGTAGAGTAATATGAAAGTTACATTTTTGAATCTAAAATTGTTTAACTTCTATCATAGTCTCGTTTACCGCTAACGTACTTACCCTAAGAAATACCTTCCCCAAAGTCCCAGCAGACATAATTGTATAATAAATGCGCTTTAAAATAACACATTCGGGTTTCAACTAAATTTGCGCATTTTTATAAAATTAATTTATTTTATTCACGAATTTTGAATCAGTTGGTCGTTCCTTATCTATACTTAAATATTTATTTTGGTAAACGAATGAAGCTTTAAAGTCATTCACCTACTATCATTGCATTAATTTGATGAAGTTCGTTTATAATTGAACTGATAAGATTTAAAACAAGTGACACTGAAAACTTGCAAGGTCATTAAAAAAGATAATAATTAGCTAAACAATCTTAATTGATTCTTCAAAGGCTTGATAGAAAACAATTTTCCAAGAAAAAAAGGCATAAATATATTGTTATTGATAAAAAACTGTTTGAATGCGTCATTGTTGTTGTTTTTGTTTAACATATGATTTGATTCTTTAAGAGTGTTAGTAATAGTGACTATAGTGTTGTGTTTTGTTGAAAATTTTGTAAAATATCAAAAAATTTGAAGTCAGTCAGTTTTGAAGTCATTTAAGTGCTGAAAAGTGTCATAGAATTGCTAACAAAGCCAAGTTAAACAAATTTATAACGAATAAATTTGTGATTAAAAGTGAATTATGTGCGACAAAATTGAAAATCAGGATTTACACCAATCATCAGTGGAGGACAAAATGACTATTTCATTCAATCAAGACTTCAGGTAATACTTGAATCATTGTCGATATGCAGAATATTCCTTTTAAAGCACCATTGTGTTCTTTATTCTACGCGCAATCCCAATTAACTTCAAGTTTATTGCTCATAAAAGATGGATGCAACTTTCACTAGTTTCAACTCTGTAGAATGTAGTTTTCTTGCCTCTGGCAAAATTGCGTCAAGAACAAAGAACAAGATAATCAAGAATATGCATAATAGCGATGAAGTAGATTGTTTTCAATAAATCAGATGCTAAAAGTTTGTCCAAATGACCCAAATATCATATAGATGGTTGGTTTTGTGGGCTGGAGAAAAAAAAAGCGAAGTAGGATCCAAAACAAAACCAAAAAATCGATGCCTATGGCTTAAGCAATGTTTTTGTTGTGGTGCTTTATGCTTGTTTATGTTTTCAATTTTAAAGATGAGGAAGAAAACATCTGATAGTTAAAAATATTTTTTTAGAAAACTTTAAATGAAAGTTGTTGATGTGATTTAAAATTTGAGGGAGTGACTTTATACCCAATAAAACAAGAGGATTTCACATTATTGCTAAAACAATTTTCGTAATCTTATCTGAAAAGACAAAGAAAAACATTTGTTAAATAATTATTTCATTAATTGCGTCATTCTTTGAAACATCGCAAATTTCTTACGAAAGTCGAGTTTTAAATTAAATTGGTCATTAATAATCAGATTAAATATGTTTTGCTAATTCTTTTGACCTACATTTTTATTCAAACTGATTTTTTTGTAATTAACGAAAATTTTATTTATCAAAATTTATTTTCAAAAACTGTCATTGCTTTAATTTTAAATGACTTTTGACGAATTAAAAATCCTGAAATTTGTAATCGTCCATCCCTCACAAATTTACTTAATTTTTCCTATGATTTTGCTTCAAGTATATTTTTAGCTCAAGGATGTTTAAGCTGAAAAAGTGGTTAGCTTGACTGTCCATATTTTTAGTGTATTATACCATACTTAAGAGTTTTTTTTTGCGACGGTTTATGAGTGCATGGAACAGCAGTCAAATTCATATTGAGCGTGATGATGAATAAAGCTGGAATTTGTTTTCAGAGCTGCCTGATTACTTTCATTCTTTTCAGTTTGGCGGGAAAATTTGAGAATCAGGCTTTTCTAGTATTAAGTCAGAAAAACAACATGTTATTGCGCAGATTAGTCAAATTCCAGTGAATATTCATGTGGCATCCCCAAAAACCTTATCATTAAAGCGTAATAACTGAAACAAAGCACAAACAATAACAGCTTCGATGTTTCGTTTTTGGCTAGTAGCGCACACACCAGCTAAGGCCATCAATAGCTTGATGCATAAAGGCAAAAACATCTGATAGTTTCTTCATAACAAACGCATACTAGCATTCAAGAGACCTCCAAACTATTATTTAATAGCAAAACAATTACAAAATATACTCTATGTGTGGACTTAAACTTGTTGAGCGCCTTTGCGTTCAATGCATACAGTACTTTAGTACAGTGGCTGGACACATTAGTTCTAGATCTTGTTAGGCGATTGCTTCATAAATAATAATCGAATCATTGGATTCATGAATAAATAAAATTATTTTTGTAGATTTTTCAAATTTAAATCATAAATCGTTGCCTGCATGTAAAAAGTAACCTCTAAAGCGTCTAGCTAGTTGATAAAGCTTTTAAATGTCGTTGAAATGACTGCAATTTTAAACGGTAAAAATGTTCCTTCGTGACTTTTTAAAACTTCGTCGCAATTTTTACTAATTTTATTTATATTTTTAAATTAGAGCTTTCAAGTCATGATTGCTTCAAAAAGCTTTTCAATGGAATATAATTTCTCAAAACAGCTGTTTTAACGAAATGCTTTTGTAAGTTCATAATATAACATATTTTTTAAACTTTTAGTTCCTTAGCCGTGGTCTCGCAAGGCGGCTATAAGCTCTTCACCATTTCATCCATCAATAAAGTGGAAGAAATTTATTGCAGTGATGATGTGGATACCAAGATCGCGGAGCGTCTTTTTAGCAGCAGTCTTGTGGCAGTTGTCACAAATGTGGAGCCTGAAAAACTTAAGGTACATATCATGATATCATTGTATGACTTTATTTTATTTTATTGGAGATCTAAAGACAAGTAGCTAGTCAAGCATTGCGTTATCTTTTTTCGAGTATCCTATTACTCGTCACGTGCAATGCATGATTTTCACGTTTTCACGCTGACTAGGAAATTTGCGGGATTGTGTTTATTGTATGAGTCGCTTTATTGCATTTCTTTATTGGTCTACTCGCTTTAGTCATAAAAAAGTTTGTTTTTTGTTGTATATGATGATATTATTGTACTCATTGTTTCAAATTGTTTGTTATTAAAATTTTTTGAAGTGCAATTTAGCAATTTGATGCATTTCAATGCAATTTAATCTACTGGAGTAGTTGATTTGAATGTCGATGTTGATATTTGAATTGAGGAATCAAAGTTGAACTATCTGTAGAATTTGTCTTGAATTGCATTGTTTATTTTTCAGCTCAAAGCTCAAAAGCTTTATAAGTTTTAATAAATTTACGAATTTTTCAATTTTCTATTTATTTTTAGGTGGCTCACTTCAAGAAAGGATCTGAGATTTGTAACTATAGCTATCCGTCTGAAATTTTGGCGGTGAAACTGAATCGTTCACGGCTGATCGTTTGCATATCGGACAGCATTTACATTCATAACATTCGAGACATGCGACTGCTACATTCAATAAAGAAACTGCCTGCCAATCGGAACGGCCTCTGTGCGTTATCGCTGAACTCGCACTTGGCTTACCCCACATCATTGGAAAACGGTGACATCCAGATCTTTGATGCGGGTAACCTGCAGAGTCGATTAAAGATAAGAGCGCACGACTCAGTATTATCGGCGGTTAACTTCTCGTCGAATGGACTTTTACTGGCGACGGCCAGCGTTAAAGGAACTGTAATTAGGATCTTCTGTGTGAAAAATGGACAACGGGTTTGTGAGTTTAGAAGAGGAGTCAAGAGATACGTGCAGATTGTTTCGTTGAACTTCAGCATTTGTGCTAATTATGTCTGTGTTTCTTCCAACACTGAGACGGTTCATATCTTTAAAATTGACCAGAAAGCTATTGAATGTGCGGAGAGGAGAAATGAGGAAAAGAAAGAAGATGATATTGAGCAGAATGATGAGGATGAGAAGCAAAAATCTGTCGATGCTGGTAAATTTTTAATAAAAATGTTTTTTGCAAAATATCAATTTTGAGCTTTTCTATTTTTTTTAGGAAAATCCAAATGGTCAATCAACTTTCTCTCAAAAGCAGTTCAATCATACTTTCCAAGTAACGTCAGTGATGTTTTAAATCAGGATCGAGCTTTTGCTCACGTGCAGCTCTCAGAACCAGGCTTAAGATATCAATGCACCGTAGCAAAGTTGGAAAAAGAAACGAGACTGCTTGTGGCTTGTGAAGACGGATTCTTGTATATTTATAATATGGACGATAGCAAAGGTGGAGAATGCAAGCTGATTCGAGCTCATGATTTGAGAAATCCATTGTTTGATATTACGGAGCTTTCTGGGACAGAAAATGAGTCTTCAGTGCATTCTTTGCCCAAAACATGCAAACAGCAACAAGCCATGAGTGCAAATTTAACAACGTCTATGGCAGCTGGAAGTTATGCGGGAGTTCTCAGAGGACGGGCCAAAGATGAGATGCTAGGTAACATTTTTGATTGAATTGCTTAGTATTTTGTTTGATTGTTTTATAAAAAACAAAAGCTGTGGTATTAAAATTCGTGGATTAACTATTTTTTCTTTCAGCAGAATCTGACAAAAAACGAGACTTAACGGAGGCCGCTGTAAATTATCCACCCAAGAGTTCGATTCAGATCTTCGACGAATTGCAGTTCCCCCCTGTTCAAACTGTTTGTGAATGAGAGCGAAAGAGTCGTAGAACTTCCAAGAAGAAATCGACAGTCTAACTTAATACTTCTCTTAAACCCAAGCACCAACACTATTTTCACTATTCTACCTATCTTATACTTTTTAGATTATGACAAAAAGCGTTTTCAATGAAGAAGAAAAGTTTTCTGAATTTTTGATGAAAATTTTAAGAGAACTTTAAATTCATCATTAATCCTTTTCAAGCAATAAACTCTTGTAGCAACTACATTCGAACTTTAAGCAATAACTTATTTAATTTATCTTAAAAAACTTATTTGCTAGACAAATATCGTCTTTTGGTTTAACTTTCAATTATTCCTGTTTATAAATGGGAGCAGAGCACCTACATTTTTATGAACTATCTATAATTTTACAATATTTTGATCAGCCAAACTTCTTGCAAATTTAGATCTATTTTATCTGTTAAGCTTTGTGCTAAGCTTAGTATTAGGATTTTACAAAAGCTCTATCAGTTATAATTTAATTCTATCAAGCTTTTATTAATATTTTGATAACAATAAGGTATTAATTAGTATATGAGAGAACAATGAAATTATTCGTCGGTCATTCTATTTGAACCAGAAAAACTTAAAAAATCAGAAACATAAAATGTTCATGAAAGGATTTCAAAATCAACAATAGCTAAATGATTTTTCATTCCGACGATTAAACGTTTTTAGAAGAGACTGTAACCAGAAGTGTGAGCATTAAAACTGTGTAGAAATTGTAAACATTATGAAAATTTTCATTTAAAATTTATTTCTGTGCTTTATTTTATTAGCCATTTTTAAAACTTTTAGTAAGTCGATTAAACTTCATCTGGGTTTTACAATCTAAAAATGCATGATGTATATTGGCTTAAACGATTAATATTGAGGTTGGAGATAAGTCATCAGACTTTAGACTGTAAGATATCACATCTGTTTAGATAACTGAAGTGCAGCCAATTTAGTTGAATTATTAATCCAGTTTCCCCTAAAAAAATTTAATTTCAAAATTTTTCAATAAATCAAAAATATGTTATCGATTAAAAACCTATATCACCTGTAAAATATTAAAATAGAAAAATGCAATTGTGTAAATAAAAATCCCTCTTACAAAAAAAAGTTAGAATTTAAAATAGAATTAAAAATGATACTTTTAATCTCAATTACCTAACATAAAACAAACAAAAAAAGTTCATTAAAATTTAAAACTTTAATTTATGAATAGAATCGCAACTATCTTATTTGACTCAAGGAGAATGTGTAATTTTCAGTTAATTCATATTATTGCAATATGGAAATTCGTCAATAAAGAGCATTAGAAAGAAAAAAAAAAAAAAAAAATCTTATTTGAATAAAATTTTAAATTTTCCTTAGAAATAAGCAAATAATTTAAATTGTATTTAAAATCACAAAAATAATTTATTTTCATTTAAACACCAAGTTTTGTTGTTGTTCAGTCGTTGATGTTTATTTGATGCAAAAAAAGATTTAAAATTATATGTAAATGTAAAAGTCCAAAAAAAATGTTAAGATTATTAATGTAAATATTTATGGAGGTTCTGATCATATCTAGAATCAGGAATTTCCAGAGAAAATGACAAAATGTATTTAAAATATAATAAATATACAATTGGAAGTACCTTCAAATATTGTCTTGTTATTAAATTTTGTCTCACGGATGTAATGTTGTAAGTGTTTGAGATGTAGTGCCAGAGTAAGTTTTGAAGAGATTCTTATTTACTTCGATGACGGACTTTCTTAGAGAAGAAGGATTAATAAAATGATGGATTAAAACAACTAATATCTTGGTAAAAACAGTGTTTATATAAAAATAACGTATACATATTTGTTTAAAGCTAAATTTGACTTAAAGAATACTAAAGATTAGTAGATTCAGACTTTTCTGGAACATGCACCACTTGCTTCTGATTATCATTCCATTTTTGAACTTTTCCACTCCCAAACACAAAGAACAAAAATGCTGGTACAAGATATAGAAAACTAGCAATCAGGAAAACATTCTGCCATTCGCGAAGGGTGCTCTAAAAAGAATAAAATTGAGTTAAAAGACCTAAATCGATCATTAAGAAAACTTACACCATCTTTAGTGAAGAACGCCACCAAAATTGGCGAAATAAGTCCGGTGGCAACTCCCGCACAATTTATAATTCCTGACAGAGTTCCAGCATAGTTTGGAGCTAGATCGTGAATATTCTGCTGGGAAGTTGTAGTTACTGCTCCGTTAAAAGCTGATGCAACAATAATAATTGCTACACAGGCAAAAGGATTGGTTCCAAACATGCATAGCACAATGAATAACAAACCGGGAATGATGTGAGCTAAAAAACAACTTTCGGTTATCATTGATTCAATTTTTTTGGAAAAAAAGAATACTCACAAGGTATGCAGAAAAGTTTCCTTGTAGTGGTAACAGTTATGAAATTGTTCTTTCTTATAAAATCTCCGATACTTCCAAAAACAAGTCCACACACTGTTCGCGCTAAATATGGCAAGCTTGATAAAAATCCTGACTCTGCTATATTGAAGCCAAGTGCCTACAAAAATAATGTAACACAGAAATTGTCAATTAAAATTCAAAGAAATAAATATTTTTACTCATACCTCATTCATGAATTTTGGCGCCACATTTAAGAAACAGTAAAATCCCCAACTACTTCCAAAATGTAGGAAGAAAAGTGCCCAGAATGGCATTGACGTCAACACCTGTTTCACTGGTGGAATCAGTTTAACAGTTCCAACTCTTCCGCTTAAAGAATTTTTAATGTACTCAAGCTCGTCTTTTTCAATCCTTGGATGCTCGTCTGGCGTATTTGAGACCAAATAGAACCATAAAGTCCCCAAAACAAATGATAAAATAGCAGTGAAGTAAAATACTGGCTCCCAACCCCAGAATTTTATAATAAAACCAGCCAAGTTCCAGCTTACAAGTGGTCCTAATGATGTTCCGCCCATAAGAACTGTAATAAACTTTCCTCGCTCATGTACAGGCGACCATTTTGAAACAATCCAGTTGCCAGAAGGTGTGACGATTCCCTGTGTGTAAAATTTTAGAGCACTATTTACGTTGAAAAATAAAGACTTACTCCAAAAACGCCAATTAAAAATCTTGCCACAAACATGTACCAAAAATTGTGCGCTGCAACTAACGGCGAAAGTAATGTCATTATTCCACTCAAATACAAACAGTATCCAAACTAAAAGAATATAAAATTAGAATTTTATCATGAGTCCACTTTCAATATATCAGTTCAAAATATTATGTACTTACCACATTACGTCCTCCAAATCTATCAGAAATAACTCCACCAAAGAAGTTTGTTATGATTTTACCCCAGTAATAAGCCGTTAAAACCAGACTTTGCTCATAATGTGACCAATGAAATCTTGGACTAAAGTCACTAGAGAGAGGTGTTGTGATGGTTTGATTATTATGAACTAATACCGGCAAAACAATCGACATGTTTACATTGAGTATGTTATAAGTCAGGTTGATCATGAAAAGCATAACTGCCACCTGAAATCGGACCGGTATTTTACCTGAAAAAGATGGATTTTGTCATTTGAGAGCCTAACACATTTAACCTAATGGTAATTTGCACTTGTTGAAAACTAAAAAAATTATTTTCAACAAATTGTGTAAATATTATGTGTTTGTGAATCATTCGCTAGAGAGTTTAAATTTTGAGGATTTTCCTATTGATTATGAAATTAGCTTGTATTTTTGTTTTAGTTAATACGACACATGATCTTTATATTTATACGCAGTTTAACTTTGAACAACAAAAGTCAATAAACTACACCGTTAAGTATTTGATTTTCTTACTCCAGTGGCATGTCGTTTGCTTCTCGTTTGCTTGTATAATTCTTTAAAACAAAATGTTAAAACAAAATGCAAGTTTTTTTTCAAAGCGAGAAAGTCATACTTTGCAGGTTTTTTCTAATCGCCGCATTAGTAAGTTGTAATAAAATCAATTTGAATACGTGGTATTTAATAGAAGTGCTTGTAAAATATTTTTTGCTTGCTAGATACTATGTTAATACATTTTATTTTATGAACTAATTTAAAGAAATGTGCAGAGAATTTGAGACTTATTCAACCCGATCGATTGTGAAGCATCAATATTGAACTTTTTTTTTCTAATTTATTCAAATTAATATCTAATTCGTTTGAATTTAAAACTTTAAAGCAAATAAATTATGTTGAAAAAACACTGATATTATTGTTTTGTCATTAATTAAAGAACAAATTAACATTCGAGTTCATGTGATAAAATAAATAAAATACGTAAAATTGTTTTGCATTGTTTTTCATCTTTTGAAATTAAAATATGTAATGATTTGATGTTTTACTCCCTATTGATTTTCAATGCAAGTTTCGAGAACAAATTTCGAATGCCTTTTTGCAACAAAACCATAACAAAACCCACTTTTTTAGTCTTCACTGAATTTAAGTGATTATTTTTCATATTATACAGAAATGGTTAAAAAAATTAAACAGTTCCGACAATTATTTTAAATAATTTTTTTTTAATAACTCTACAAAACTGTTAGTAGAAATACGTAATTTACTTTCCACTGAAACTTACCATTCCAACATCCTCGCTCTTGAATTTTCGACTTGAGGTACATTTTCAAGACACTTTTATAACGTTTAAATAATTTTTAAATTAAAATATTTGGATGAACTCTTATTATCCAACCGAATCTAAGCTTGTTCCAAATCGACGGAGCTCTTTTTTCAAATTCAACAGCTTTAGCCAGTAAGCGGCGCTCAACTGAAAAGCTTAAATATTAAAACTGATTTCAATTATGAAACGCGAAAGCAAAAAAAAAACAAAAAATAATAATAACAGTTTTTGCCTGGACATTTGATCACATATATTTGCATAGAGTCATATAGAGTGAGTGTCAAAGTATGTGCCATTCCCAGTTTAGCATATCGTTTTTTGCTTGTCTTAATTTTGTTTTCAAATGGTAATTTTGGGATAATCTGATTTGATGATGCAGAAAATCATATAATTGAATTAAATAACTCTTTTTAAACTTTAGATACATGATCAAATAATTTTCTTTACTTGTTGAAAGGAGTGAATTTGGGTTCTGAAGGCTAGATTTTTATGAAAGCTTGACGCTGTTCTAAATAATCAATAACTAACAATAATCACCATCAGCAAATTATTAAAAAAAATTATTATTGATCAAAGTTGTTGCTCTCAAGATACATCAAGAACCAAAGCTATGAATACAACGTAAAATCGGCCTTTTGAATGGACGCTTGAAAGTATTTCCATATTTTTTATCAAAACTTCAATTTGCTATAAATTTTTTTAATAAACCGGTAATATAAATAAATTTTTGTTGAATTTGCTTGATATCCATAAATAATTATTGTTGCAAATTTATTAAAATGTAAACAAAAATTTAATCGAGCATCAACTCATCAAGACATGTGACTCGCTGTTGCCACTATACAAATGTGATCATCTGAGAGATTCGAAAATCCATAATTAATTTATATTCATTATTATATTTGGGTCCATAACTCATGCTTTAAACTTTTTTCTTGGTTTCAGGTTTAACAAATGAGGTGAAGGTCAGATCGAAAACCTTTGTGGGCTTGTAACCTTAGGAAAAATTTTGTGGTTATTCAAATGCATGTGCTTTAATATTGTTTGACGTTCAATTTCTATTTTATTTATTGTAAAAGTCACAGACAGTTTCTTAGGAGCTAACAAATCGTATAAGCAATTGATTGTGAGACACTTATTTCTAATTAAACCATAGAGAATAGAGGCGACATAGAACTTAGTTTTTAATAGAAATAATCAAAACAAAAACCGTTCAAAGAGGCTTTTTCGCAAAAAGAACGAATTTATTTCGCGAGTCAAAAGTTTTGAGCTTTTTAAAGTTTGTCAAATTTTTTGTGGAAAATTTTAATTTGTTCTTGCACTGTCTTCTCTGTTTATCTCTATGATTTTAACACACGTTTTTTGACTATCAAATATTTTGCTATTTTATGATTTCTGGTCGAATTTTAAAGGAAGATATGGAGCACAAATTGCTCTCAACTTTTCTTTACGATTTTCTAATATTTCAATATCATCGCTTCCAAAAACATCTAGCCAATCCAAAAACTCACTGGCTTTGTTGGTAATGTTTAGACGAGCAGGTACAGGAACTTTAATCGAGGTATTATCCGTAGAAAAATACTCTTTGATTTTAATGAAAAAATCTTCACAGTCGTTCTTAGCCTGAAATTAAAATAGTTTTAGGATATAATAAATTATCTTAAATAAAAAGGTTACCAAAATCAAATCCTTGCGATGTTTTTCTTCATCATCAATTTTCTTAGCGCGATTAATCATTGCTTTAATTTCGTTGGTGGTCAAGTTTCCTCTGGTGCTGATCGTTATTTTTGATTCCATTTTAGTGGACAGTAACACCGCTTTCACGTTAAGCAAACCATCTTCATCTATATGGAACGTTACTTCAACCTTCTCTTTTCCTTTGGGACCAGGAGGAACTTCCAGTAAAAAGAATTCGCCCAAAAAAATGTTCTCCTGGCTGTTGATCGATTCGCCTTGAAATATTTTGAATCTAATGACCTTTTGATTATCATTTAAAGGCCAAAAAACAGAAGTTTGGCTTGCAGGGAGTTTTGTATTGCGCTTAATTAATACACTCATTTGCTCGTGACCAAGATTTGTGCCGACACCAAGAGATAAAGGAGTAACATCTTCTAGAACAGCATTTACTATTTCATTCGAGCTATATCCCTGCAAGATTGCAGCACATAAACATGCACCCATGGCAACTGCTTCGTCAGGATTGATGGTCTTGGTCGGTTCTTTTCCAAAGAACTCTTTAATCATATTCTGAATCTTTGGAATACGAGTAGATCCACCAACCAGGACTACTTCATCGATGTCTTTCTTGTCAATTCCAGCTTCATTTAATGTAGCTTTTACAGCATCCATTGTTTTCTTAAACAAATCAGAATTTAAGTCTTCAAACTTTGATCTCGACAATGTTGCCTTAAAATCAACGCCATCTATCAGCAAAGGGAGGAGTATTTTAGCGATCGCTTGATAACTCAAAGTCTTTTTAGCCTGTTCACAAGCGATTTTCAAGGAGCCAAGGACATGTTTGTTTTTACTGACATCCTTTTTATGCTTGCTTTCAATTTCCTTGGTGAAATGATTTACCAAACAACGATCAAAGTCTTCACCGCCTAGGAATGTGTCACCACCGGTCGCTAAGACTTCGAAGTGCATATTCTCAATGGAGAGAACAGACACGTCGAAGGTTCCTCCTCCTATAAAAAAAATTATTGCTTATTACTTTGATATCATTTATAGATTTAGCTAAGAGTTTGTACCCAAATCAAACACGAAAACTTTCTTGCTAGCAATCTGCTTATTACAAAATCCATATGCCATTGCAGCAGCTGTTGGCTCATTAATAATCCGCAACACTTTCAACTCAGCGATGTCAGCAGCATCTTTAGTGGCTTTTCGCTGCAGATCGTTAAAATAAGCAGGAACGGTGATGACTGCTTCTTTCACTTTCATCCCAAGATAATCTTCAGCAATGACCTTCATACCTTTCAACACCATTCCACTTACTTCTTCAGGCGCAAAGAAAGTATCTTTTTCTTCAAATTTTACTTGGAATTTCGGTTTTCCATCGGAGTTTACTATTTTGAATGGATAATGAACTAAGTCCTTTTGAATCATGATATCATCATAACTGCGTCCCAGCAATCTTTTAGCATCAAAAATGGTGTTCTCTACATTATTGACTTGTTGTTGTTTTGCTGGATCACCAATTAAACGCTCCGACTCATCAAATGCTACCATAGATGGAGTCAATCTGTTACCGAAGCCATTAGCAATAATCTCAACCTTTCCGAATCGATAAACGCCGATACAAGAAAATGTGGTTCCAAGATCAATTCCTTTAAGATAAATGTATAGGAAGTCTTTTAAAATGAAATCTAAGTCTTTTAAAGCTATATTTACCAATTGCTGGAGCTGTATTAGCCATTTTTGTTGTATCGATGAGCTTATTGGACAATCTGAATGCTGATTAACTTGTGCAAATGTAATTTACAGTGAGTTTCTTGCGTAACGTTTACGAAAAATGCGGAGTCAAGTGACGAAGTCAAGTACCGAAGGGCAAGAATATTTTTTTTGGCGGGCTTTTTGGAATACCATTTCATTATTTACATAATATTATTATTTAAGCGATATTTAAGTAAGATTTTTAAAGTATGTTGTTTAATATTTAATTCTGACAAATATTTAATAATATCACAATTGATAATTTTGATTTATCCCTGAGAAATATCTTAGAAGTGGAGCAATTGCGAATATTAAGGTATTGAAACATGATAAAAAAAAAAAAAAAAATTTCAAAAAAACATGTTTAGTTCGATTATTATTGGTTTTTAAAATATATATTTTATTTAAATTTTCGTATATATGTATAATATAATAATAATTGTAATTGCTTGACTTAATCAACTAAATTACTAAACAATATCAGCTTCAACGAGCCAAAGAAAAATTAAACAAACTAAAAATTAAATAATGTTTTCTAACTTAATAGCTAAAATCAAAAATCGCAATGTTATGAATTTAAAATTTGTTGTCAAGGTTATCAAAGGATTGAATACCATGTTTGAGAAAAACTGAAATCTTTTAAAATTAACGAACTTTGAAAAGTTTACTTAATAAACTATCTTTGATTTTTCTGTCTCTGTCGATGACAGCCTCATCTGAGTTACAATATATAGCTATAATTACTTTTTCCCTTACATTAATAAGCAAAAAACAAATTTTTATCGCATTTTCTTATTCACATTTAGTTCATCACTACGTTACTACATTTACAATAATCTACGATTTTCTTAATCTAAAACTTGTGAATGAGTTGAAAACTTAAAAAGTATTTCATAAATCTCCAAATTATTAATTTTTTTTGATTTTTTAAGTTTTGTGATAAATTTTTGAAAAAAAGATTCCGTTTTAAAAGTTTATCTGTACTGACTTTAAAAATTATAGTAATTTAATTATTATATTGATTGTGCAAAGTGTTACGTGACTAAATAAAAACGACGATTCACAAGCAAAAACAACAATTATTTCACGCACAATAAATTCTACTGAAAAAAATCACTTCTAAAGCGTAAAATTGGTTTGTTTAACAATTTATCAATTATTGTTAAAGTATTTGAATATTCTAGTGTTTTTAAAAGTTTTCTTCGCAATCAATTTAATTTTGGCGTTTCTTATTCATTTCTCAACTGTTTCACAAATTTCACAAAATATTATTTTTCTTTTCTCAATTTTACTTTAAACTTCTTTTATAAGATTATTGGTTTTTTCAAGATTTTAAGATTTTTTATCAAAATATTTGTTGTATTTTTCAGTTTTCTTTTCTAAAAATAGTGTTTTTCGATTTTAAAACCTTTTTGCATTCAATAAAATCCTCAAAAGGTGAATCACAAATTTTATACTTTTCTGATCGTTTTCCAAGCTTTTTGAAAAGTTTTTCCATTTCCCAAAATAACAGTTTTAACGATTAAAATAATTTTCTTTTGCCAAATATTGTCCAGACTAAAATTTTCCCAAAAGTGTTTAAAAAAAAATTATTCACACAAAAAATTTCGAATTTCGATCAAAAAAATAAAACCTTAAAAATAATTTCCATAAATTCGCTTCCACCACTTCCATAACGTAATGCGGAAGGTGGGGAGAGTGCCCTCTTTAGACTAGCGGTCTGAGAACTTGGGCTGGTCGGGAATGATGGTGACGGTTTTCAAATCGTTGGGAGACTCGAGAGAATTCTTGGCATGAGCAGCGGCTGTATCGCAATCTGGGCGACGAGAAATCAAAAGTTTGATATCCGTGTGTAAGCAAAGGCGGCCTGATCGACCAGTTTGGAACCTAGAAGAAAATAATATTTAATTAAACTCTGGATTTGTCATTAACCTTTTTCACTTTTTCCAATTTTAGCACTGGATGGTTAAAGTAATTGAAGTGACGTCAATTGCCATGTACAATGTGAATGTTAATGGACATGACGAACTTTACTAAACATTTTCATCTTGTTTTTTGTTTTAAATAATTACCTCAAATGTATGGCATAACGGAGATACTTCATCTGCTCGGCGGTGCTCAGCTGATCCAAATTCTTAACACTGTTGCTCTCATCACAAGCCAACACACGTTGTCTAATGAAAGTTTGTGACATTGCTGGCATATCCCGAAAATCGTACGGGATCACAAACATCCTCACAACGGTACCCAAAGGATTTAAAAGCGTCGCTTGTACGGTTCCAGTCCGAGGTATTGAATAACCCTTTCTTGATAAACGAAGCTCGCACTGAAAATTAAATTATAAATTCATAAAAGTTCTTTATTAATTCAAAGTATCACACTCACCATATAAGGAGTGGCCATGTGTTGTCTTCCATGAAACTCATAATAATAAGTCTGAGCTGGAATGGTGAGCTGAGTAGGGCAGAAGCTCCCGCTAGCACCTAGCAGCACTTTAAATCCACTCACAATTGACTTTGGTGTGAAACGATTCTTCAGCAGTGACTCTTCCAAAGTTCCCAACAACGGTAGCTTGCCGAACGATGATTCTGTTTTGTTGGCAAACTTTTTGTACAAACTAGAGATCTTTGTGGATAATGATGGAGTGCCAATAGATGGCGTAGATGCTGTGGACGGTAAACTTTTAAGGTGCTGCAAATAGATAGCTTCATCATCAGATAAGTGTTCGTCCGAGCCGATGGACGAGCGCTCTGAAAACGAAGAACGATCCGAAAGATGCCTAGAGCGGCGTTTTAATAAAGCAGATGAACGTAGGAATCTAAAAATATTATTATTAAAATTATTTTATGATTTTCATTTAACAAATCAATATTTTACAAACCTTGGAGATACTAACGGTGCCTGCGGAAACATCTGGGCATTATCTACTGTATCCTTATTAAAATCAAAGACATTGTCACCAAATGGCAGCTCTTCTTTGTCTTGCTCTGCTAATCCGATTCCTGAGTCGTTTGGCTCCACATTGAAAGGATGCGCATTGAAAACGGTCGTTAAATTGATCTTAGGGATCGGTTTTCCCGCTAAAATGTGCTTCTTATGTGGTGAGATCATGCTGGCAGTGCTCATGTAGTCAACACAATTATTGTTGTTGGGCTCAAGTTTAACGTACAAAGGGCGCTCAAAGTACTGCAAATTAACGTTTGGTGTTGTCTTGTAAGGGGCTTCCAAATGAAGATTATGCTCACGCTAATTGGGGTAGGTAAAAATTTATTAGTTACCACTCTTTGTCGAATCTTATAAGAAGCCTTACCTTTAAATCCCTTTCACACTGACATCTTATGTTAATACACTCGTCATCTTCACTTCCATCGCTTACATCACAATGATTAGCTAAAGCTTCTACCGGTAATATATTGATGACATCCTCTGAGAAAGCCCTACGATACTTTTTGAGCTGTTCATCAAAAGCTATTCCCTCTACAGTAATATCATCGCTGAGTGCGTCTTTTGGCCTTGGCACTGGTTCGTTCAAAACCACTTGACATTCGGACATGGTGCGGCGATAACTTCCAATGGGTAAAGGAATTGGTATCGCTTGCAGTTGATTTGAGCCGTAGTGGTGTTTTGTTTTCTGACGTTTGCACAGTCGGCAGTCGTCCCTCTTGGTATCACTAGTTGGCTTTTCACTAATTCTAAAATAAAAATTTTGAAAGTTAGTTTTAGAGCTTTTTCAAATTTTTTGAAAATCCTTACCTATTATTATTATCGTAATCACAGTTGGCTTCAGGTTCAACGTTTGCGTTACCTGTGCGCCGGATGGCCTGCAGCAATAGCTCTGCCTTGTTGGCTCCCACTGGCGGCCTCCTTAAACTAGTTATTGATTTATCAGATTTAT
Source organism: Parochlus steinenii (assembly GCA_038502155.1). Taxonomy (NCBI): domain Eukaryota; kingdom Metazoa; phylum Arthropoda; class Insecta; order Diptera; family Chironomidae; genus Parochlus; species Parochlus steinenii. Next base: position 5,616,386 of record JAXCIN010000054.1, read on the forward strand.
CACAGTTCCAGCACTGTAGCTGATCGCCACACGTATCACAATTAGGGGCGGTTGGCGATAGCGTGTCGTCCGTTTGTGTGGCAATCGACAAGCTGGTGCTGGTGGCAGTTGTTGATGGCACTGAGGATGAAAAATTAATTCTTAGCTTGGATGATTTACTCTAAAAAAGCTCGTTCTAATAGATCGCTTTAAAAAGCTCTAAAAAGCTTTCATAATTTCCCAACAAAACTTAGTTCTCCAAAAAACTCAAATAATTTTCAGAAGCTCCTTGGTTTCTACACAAATTTTATAATCAGTTTGAGTGTTTCCGGAAATTAATATTTTAAAGTGAAACTCACCATAATCGTCTTTTGTGCTTTTCATAATTTCCAACATATCTCTATATATTTCCTGACCAGTTAACTTAAAAAGTGGTGCCTGGGTGGCATTGATTGGTGATCCATATGGTGGATAATCTAAATCTTTGCTCTGCTCACTGCAATCACTGCTGAGGCTGCTATTGACATCTTTATGCTTCTTCTCATGCTTCATTAATCTTTTCTTGTACTTCATTAATTGCTTTTCTCGATGATTTAGATTGGAATTGGGTGGTGAAACTACAGGCACTTGTGTAGTGGCTGTGTTGAGATCTGGAGATGGACTTCTCCGGGCTGTTGCAACACATTTTGGCACCTAAAAAAAATAAAGTTTATAATTGAATAAATTTTAAGATATTTCAAGCAAAAAATTACCCTTAAGTTGGAACAGGTGCTCGATTCGTGACTCAAATTTTCGACATCATCATCTTCATCACTTCGGCATCTATGCTTCCCTTTCTCATGACACGAAGAATAATTGATACGATCATTTATCAAATGAGCTGGCCCACCAAGAATTGCTACTTTAATTTGATTATCACAGCAAAATCCATTGATGTTTGCCTTATTTGTGTTTAAAGTAGGAATTTTCTCCAACCTAGGCAAACTCTTCATAGTAACACGGATCGCCATGTTATCAGCTATAGAAGTGTCAGGGAAAGTATGCACCAGAGGCTTTTCGTTGAAACAGGCAGTACCATCGTACGATTTTATACGGAATAGAATATCAAGGTTGGCTTGCATTGTTTGCAGATTCTTTCGAAGACGAGGATTCTCCATAATTTCAGGACTAAAAGGTTTTATTTCATTCGAGTCGGAGTTGGCGTCTTTTAAGAGTTGAACCCAAGATGAGATCTGTGAGAAATATAGCTGACTCCGGATTGCATTGCACAATGATTGGACTGTCATGGAAGGGGTTTGAGGAGTCCTGGAAAAATAACACGTGATATTAAAAACTGAATTTGGCTTATGCAATTTTATTGAATTAAAATTCTTAAATTTTTAAAAGTTTTGCTAATCTATCAAACACTCACTTCTCAGTAAAAGTGAATATCCACTGTTCTAACAAGATTGCATTATTCTCCGGGCCCAAGTACACTTCAATAGATGTCTCTTCGCCTTTCGTTAGAATTTGAGCCATCTTGCGCAAATAAAACTGCCATCGACAACACTAAATCAAGAAGAAGAAAAATTATTATAATTTAAAATAATGATTGTTTATTTTAAAGAAAAAATATTTTAAAAACATTAACTTACAAATTTGCTGATATGATTGCAAAGGTGGTCCACATCTTCTCCCGCTTCCACTTTAATCACGCCAATATTCTTTAAGAATTGCTCGCAATGTGGTCCTTGCTTACTCATCTTCTTCTCATCTTTCTTTCTAGCCACTTTGGGGAGATTAGATGAGTGTTTGAGAGCGATTGTGCTGAATGCGGGATACGATGACGCAAACTTGATGGGTGAAGTTGCAACGTGAAACTTCTCGAGACCATTATAAATGAGACTCGTGTTGTTCCAGTCGTGTATAATGTCGTGGATGATAGGATTAGCAGCCGATGCTAAGGAGGGCATGACAGTCAATTTAAATTGACGTGCTTGCGTCGGAATAGCAATAGTCGCTTCAAATTCCTTGCTGGTTCCTGGACATTGACGAATTTGCTGCAACTTCTCACTAATTCTCTGTGTCACTGATCCCTTGGCGCTACCAGTACAGGTCAGCTCTAAACTCTCACCGGGTAGCTCAAGACCAGTTTTTACGCTGATGGGCGTAAAAAAGTCATGCTGCGGCTTAAAGTCCTCGTCTTCCTCACTGGAAAGCACGCGACCTTCAAGCACAAGCGATGCAATGCCAATCGAAAATGACAATGCTTGGTGCTTTGCAGCCACACTGCTGCTACCACAGTGCATCTGTAATTTAAAGAAGAGTAAATTTAGTAAAAACTCACGAAGTTTAAAAATATTTTATATAGAATTCCCTAAACTTTTATTCATACAAAATCATCCATTTATATGATTGCTTCCCATAAAACTGAAGCTACACTGCAGCATTTCTATCAGCTGCTACAAACGAGCCAACAATGACATCATCATGCTTTGTCTAAATGTTCTGCTATTAAAAGTCTACTGTTAAATCGCTAACGTTTCATAAAGGTGAAAAATTCTTCTTCAAATACTTTATGATTTGCTAGACTTCTTTATTACTTTAATCTACCAATTTTTCAAATTTTCCACTAAAACTATCCGTAATAAAAAATTACCAAATTTAAAACCTGAGAAACTCAGAAACTAAACCAATAATTGTTTCCAAAGCATCTGGCAAATTCTAAAGTCTGGAGCAATTATATTAGAGCGTTAATGGTTTGTAACAATAAACACTATTAAAATTGTGTAAATGCGTCACAGTAGAACATTATTACAAATGTTTATGGCTTTTCAAAAATGGTTCAAAAATTATATAGCTAGAAATAATAGAAAATATTTTTTAATGCTAGAAAATTTGAATGTGAGTAGAATGTGAGTAGAAATTTTTAAGGGACCATTCTGTTAAAGTTGAGTTGATTTTAATTTTCAAACCCTAAAAACCATAACCTATAACTAATAGGAAATGTTCTTTCAAAATTGTCTACAAATTATAGCTTGAAGTGGATAGGTCATGAATATTTTACGATGTAATTAAATCACTATGGTTGTAGAAAATGAAACACAAAATTTTAAAATAAATTTCAACTATTTTCGTGAAATTTTTAAAGTTTCGTGATTTAATATATTTTAATATATTATTTATTTTAAATAAACTTTTCTGATAAAATCACCATCTTAACACCAGCCCTCCTTCATTTCATTTCACTCTAAACCGATTTTATAAATGAATAACCTTCACAAACTGCTCTTTGATCGGTTGCTATAGTTGTTTTAATAATCTTTTGGCACTGAACCATACATTTAGCTGATTTTGCTCATCTAAAAATCTAAATCGATATTCATTTTATGGTTCAAAATGCCAGACTATCAAAAGTGCACAATAAACAGCAGGCAGAAAAAAGAATCACATGAATCAATATTGAATCGATAATTATTTGCGCAAACGACTCTCAAGTTGGTCTCAAAATTGCAGTGGCTCTGAATTCTGATAAATGCAGTAGAGCATCTTTAATATGTACATTTTTAATATAATGATCATTAAAAATATTATTCAAAACCCGGAACACAAATCAAGTTGACATAAAGTCTGTAAAAAATTTAAAATAAAGGCAAAAGTCCAAATGCGAGTCATTGTTTTCTGCTAATTGTTCTTTTGTCGCGATTTTGCGATATTTCAATAAATTATTTCAAAATCACCTCTACTTCTCATTGCTTCTCGCTTTTAATAATATTTAAATGATTTGAGATCAGCAGCTTCGTGTGGGAAAAAAAATGTCAGCTGGCAGAAAACTGATCGACTGAAGATCTCAAGACGCTGGCAGTCGATCTGACGTCAATGTTGCGGTCGTTGCTAACCGCTGGATTTTCTTAATGATTGCCAAAAATTTTAAATTTGCGAAAAATAGAATTAATCAAGAGCTGTCAGTTATTATTCAGTTGAACAATTTTTGAGGGAGCAAGCTTTAAAATTAATTTTTGGGGATTTCTTTTTCAATTTTTTCCAGCTTTTTTGGTTTGGAGAGCTGACAATACTAAATTTGAGATTAATGACTTGTCTGAATATTATTTTTATTGATGATTTCTTTGTATGAAATTGCATTTCAAAGTTATTATAAAATTCAATGCAGAGTGCGCAGAGTTTTTTTTTTTGTGTCTGAACATCAAAAGATTATGGAATGAAATTGAGGCGAATTCACATAAAGAAATCATTTTTGTTTCTTATTTTTCAAGTTCTTTTGCTTCAAGTTAATAACACAAGTTTAAAACTTTATTTAAAGAAACCAAAATATTTTCTCAGGAAGAAGGTAATTTTTAGGTGGTCGCAGTTTTTTGTAAAAAAATACTTGGTTAAATTTTTATTTGCCAATGAATAGCAAAAACAAATTGAAATTTCTAACAAAGCCACTTCATCTAAAAGAGCTCATCAAGTCATAAAGTACACAAAACTTGCTTTCCTGAACCAACACGATTTGACCAATGTGACTTTGTTTGCCTGTGCCTGCGCGCATATATTAGGCCAACAGCGGTGAGCTTGTGTTTAACTGGCAGAGAATTGGCAATTTTGCACGGGATCAACGATTTGGACTTGGTTCAACGAGCACTGAATGTGTGTAAGTTTCATTCACCCATCATTCTCTGATACTTTCAAGTCGCGTAAAGAGATAGTGGGCCGTTGAATCTTCTAGTTCAAAAACATCAGTGAGAGTTCAATTTTGCCTGTTTTCATGAGATATTCCTACTTCTCCATTCAGGAGATGTTCTATGTATCAAATTAAGAAAATTAAGATGAAAATTTGGCTTTAAAACACGAAACATTTAAACTTAATTTCAAACATACCTACAAGAAATAACCCACCAGCTACTCAATTTAATTGCTATGCAAGAGCGAGTAAATAGGATCGTTGGCATCACCAAATGCTAAACAAGCAATTATTATCGAGAAAGGTTCACATTTCTGTCAACCAATATCCTCATGAGATACCCTTGATAACTTTTGAGCAATAGAGTTTTGATAATTGCTACAATCTAATATTACAAGCACTACCAAAAGCGATAAAAATTTATCAAAAATATCTAGTAAAATATGGTAAAACATCAAAACACATAAAATAATATTATTTATTATTTATTATCAAAAAATAAAATACAGCCATGAAAATGAAAAAATTTACTGAACTCCCGATAAAAGACATTTTATTTATTTATTTGGGTAAAACTGGAATTTCATCGACAATTTTGGCTGAATTTTTCAGTATTTTAATATGAACCAGCGAAAAATACGCTCGTCCATGACCTAAAGCAATATAACTGAATCACGTTAAAGATAAAACTTTGCACTGTATTTATTCTTCAATTTAAAAATTATTATACTTCATATTTACTTTAGTTTTTATTAAGCAAGTTGCTCGTAGTTGGCACACAACAGTAATGTTCTGCAAAAACTTTCCTTTCATTGAAGTAATTTAAGCAATTTGAGTAAATATAATTTTAATAATTTAAATAAATAACCATACTCGTTCAAAAATTAGCTTCAGATGCAAATTAATTGAGACTGGGGGCCCGAACGATGCTATGAATTACACAAATTACATTTTCAGGGATACCTGCTTAATAAAGTTGGTGTTTTTAATAACTTTGCAAATTGTACTACGAAGCTTTCCATGTCCTCCACATAATTGAAGCTAAATGTATCAATTTCATATAAATGATCAAAATAACGTTACACGGCTACACAATCCAGCCAAAACAACAGTAAAACTCAAGTAAACCAGACCCAATTAAGCATCTGACAGCTCAGCCGTTAACTGAAGTGTCCAATTTCTTTTTAGCTTCACGCAAGTGCTTTACGTGGTTGCGCAATATTGAAAATACCAAAAATACCAAAATATAATTCAAAAAATGCCGAAAAATTCTGTAATTCATAAAACACCATAAATAACAGCTAATAGAGTGATTTGAATGAGAACTTTTGGAAATGTCTACCATTTCCTAAATCGAGTGAAATCAAAGAGAGATTATGACACATTAACGGCACTTGATGGCTTGTAGCTGGTTCAAGAAACCAGAAGCTCGTCAGCTGTTGCACTTGTTATTATTATTGCTATTGTTGATCAACATGTGCTTACATGGTCTATGAAGATGGAAGATGCCAAAACTATTTATCGCTTTAATTACTGTTCAACAAACAATTTACTAGCGGGTCGTAAAAAAGGCAAAAATCACTTTGTTACACTTGAAAGTGAATGTTATTGAACTTTAAAGGTTGTTTCATTTCTCAACTGACTTTTAGACTTTAACACTCATTCAGAGATTAGTAAAAATATTGAATATCGTTACTAGACTTCTATAATGAAACAAAAATGTTCAATAGTATTTATACATACAATCGGTAAACTGTTTAACAAAAGATGGTTTTAGTTTTATGCTTTTATGAATATCGTGTTTTATTGACAATATTTTAGAAATTAAGCGACGAGGTTATGAACTAACTTTCTCAAAATCTGAGTCACCTTGGCCACAGTGTTACTTTCTGATATGTTGTAATACGGTAATATTAATTGTTCGTTAAATCACATTTTAATAAATTAATTTGTTTCGAAGTGAATAATGTGAGTTAAATGAGTTAATTCGAATAGAGTGAAGTGTAGTTAAATTATAATGAATGAGATAATGTTGTAGGTATTGCGTGGCAGTAACACAAAGTCCAATTAAGCGATATCATTGCGCAATTCAGCTGTTGTCTGATTAATTAAAATATTACAATCAATGAAAATAAGTTAATTAATTATAAAACTAGAGGAATGTAGTTTTTTTAAAATAAAATATAGAATTAAATCAATGTGATAGGTATAAAAGCTTATTCAAGTCAATGAGCAGCAAAAATATAAATTTTATGATTCAAAATATGAATATTATAAGTGTAGCTTGCACTTCATTAAACTTATCCACTACTATTATTATTTATTTATTTTAATTTAATACAGATTTGGTAGATTTGAAACTATTGACATAGACTATTGATATTCTCACTTTGTCATTTGTTTCATATTCGCTTGAATTAAATGGTTTCAGCTTAAAATTATGTAATCATAAAATACGCCGCCGAAACGTAATGAGTTTGAATTAGAATAATTTTTCAGGTAGAACAATATGAGGCAACGTTGACTAAAAAATTAATAAAATCATGGTTTAATTAATTATAGGTTAAATAAAAATTCTATTGAACAATAATTTAAAAATAAATCCATTGATATAGGTATTAAGAAAAAGAATAAAATTCATTAAAATGTAATTCAAACCTTTTACTATGCTTTAACGTGATTTCGTCAAAAATAATATAAAATATTCATATGGTTCTATGAAATATTTTCAGAATCAATTATTCTCTGCTAAACGGCAAAAGGAATGAATCACCAATTTCACTATAAATGTATTCCCGGAACCAACTCATCACAAAGAAAGTAGTACGTATATTAATAATGCGGTCATTACCATTAATCATATATGCAACATCCATTTCAATTTAGCAAATTAAAAAATCAATCGCCCTCTAAAGGAAACTTCAAATTATACAATCAAAGGCAACTATTAAATGCGTATGAACTTATAAAGTGATTAAAATGAAAAGTTCTGAAGTATCGAAAAAATAATTCGTTTTAAGTACTATAGAGCCCACAAAGGTTCATAGACCTCCAAGCAAAAAATTTAATTTATTTTCCTTTTCGATAAATGTTCTCTCTCCCGTCCACTTTTTCGGTAAAAAAAAATTTGTATGGGTTTGAGCGTTTTCATTTGGTTGCCAGTTCTGCTTACTTTGCTTGTATACTCGTACCAGCCAAAACCAAAAATCCAAAAAACCCAACAAAGTGCAACAACAAATTAACAGACACCGAATAAAGGGCTAGCACTAACAGCTAACTGGCACTTAAGTAACAAAGACGTGTTTTTCTAGAGATCTGGCAAGGATTTCGAAAATTTTGTTCATATTCCTCTAATAAGTAATATTGTTTCAACCCCCAGTACCAAAAAAACCAAATGAATCACTCAGTCACTAATAAAATAGAGGAAACTTCAATATTTCACAGTTTTTATTGCCTGGCAAACAGGCAAAGTAAAGAAATGAGGGAGTTGCATCCCTAAATAACAGATCACTGGTTTATAAGTATCTTTGATGGAGTCGAATTTCTATAAGTTGATCTAACATCAAATAATTTTTTATGTGAAGAGTTTTAGTCTTGTAGTTTTGGATTTTAGAAGCAAAACTTATTTAAAATGTGATTAGGTACAACCTCAAGAGGGACAACCTGTCCAATAAAAGAGTATTTTGTTGAACATATCCAACAAAAAATCCAAATAACCCCAAAAGACTTCCATAAGTATTGCGAAAACGCAAAGAAATCAAAATTCCAAAGAGCTTGCTTATATTTTTAGACGTCGTGCAGTTAGAGCTAAAAGCACCAACGCAATAACACACTATATCACACCACAAAAAACAGACGAAACTTACAAAAACGTAAAAAAACTACATGTATTCATGACTAACGAGCGATCACTCCAGCAACAAACGACTGGAAAAACACGCAGTAGACTGCAGAGTCTTCCTAAGTCAAAATTACTTTAGTAAACTAAATTTAATTTATTTGAATAATCAACATAAAAAAACAAACAAAACACACTAAGCGGGATCAGTTATCAACCTCACCAACACAAATTTATAAAATTTACGTTAAATTTACGACTAACTTTATTTGATGAATCTGCGAATAGCGAGACGAGCATTAGCAAACATGGTGACAATATGAGCTGATAACAAAGATACAGCAGTTCCATCAGTCATCAGTGCAGAGATTAAAGATTCAAGTCAATAAGACAATGGGGTCACCTCAAAGCGAGATGCTTCAAGATTAAAGCTGAGAAATGTTTTATAATATATATGCTTCACATTTCATTATCAGCCTCTGGTTGACAAGCCAGCATATACATTCACTTAAATGCGGTTTAAATTGGTTTACTAATTATCTTCAACGTTATGGAAATAAAATCTTTGAATCTATTATTTATTTTTGTTTAATAAGTATTTTAGATGCATTTCGTGCACGACTTTTGAAGTAAGCATGTGCCTATTTTTATCAGGTTGGGTATCCAGAAACAACGCTTTCTTCATGTTGTGAATGAAAATGATAAGATACGGTTCTCTGTAAAAGGGAAGTGAAGCCCGTCTTATGAACTTTATTCACTAAAAACTAGTACAACGTAGTAACTTAAACTGTGTGATGAGCTACACTGCTAAAACTTTATTTGTTTTTGATTTAGGTAAATGTTATCATTGTTTACTCCATTTTTATGCAGACAAATCCCCACACAACAATGAAGCAACGCAATTTATAAAGATGGAACGTGTAGTAATGTTGTTCAATGATATTGGAAGATGTTTTATGATAAGCAACAATGTAACCATTGTGACACTTGAACTTTTTGCTGCAGGCTATTAGAAAGCAATCGCGCAAGTAAAATCATCAAAAATATCATGAAGAAACCATAAGATACAAAAGATTGCCTGAAAACAGAATATTCTAAATAAATTTTCTTTCTCAACTCTGCTATAGAAAAATCAATAAGACAGTCAGCATTGCATAATTTTCCTTAGTTGTCTCAAATTAAAGAAAGAAAATTTTTTAAGAAAAGGAGAAAGGATTCTTATTCCACATGAAAAATTGCTATGCTGTCTCGACTTGCCCCGCAAAAATCTTTCATTAGATATTCCCCTTTTCAGCTTCTTTTAACAGTTCATTCAGTGATCAGACATTTGCAACGTTTTTCGAGTTTTCGACTTTTTGGGTCTTATAAATAATTTTTATTGCTCAAAATCCGAACAAAGCCAACAAAGCAGAGAAATTTGGAAGAAAACTCGTCTGGTTTGTTGTTGGCTTCTCGTATACAATAGCATATACATACATACATTGTTGGTTTAAAACTGAAAGGTTTTTTGAAAGGCTCTTATTCCCTGCTAGATATCATTTTTTGTATTTTCTAGAGAGAAGCATAAAATTATGAATTAAAACTTAACCAAATGTCAACGTTTTTCTGAAATGCTGAAAATTTATTTTTAGATTTTCTAATCAGGAAAAACTTCAGTGCGTTTTAAAAAAATTTTATTTAGTAAATGGGTTTTTGATAAAATGTATCGAAAATAACAACGGCTTGTGCCATAATCATACGTTTTATTGCTTTGCACTGTGTTCGCCAATTCTTGATTTGCTGAGTTTTGCTTTGCACTGAGATGCTCAAGATGCTGATTGTTGCCATTTATTTATATTCTATATTTACATTTATATTCTTTTCCAGTTTTAAATGAAAATCTATGCTTGTCAGTATTTTTCGATTCGCTTGTAAAGTAGGTATTAAAAATGAATGAAGTACTCGTTTTTATTATGTTGCTTAAAAATGTGCTCCAACCATTTTAATAAGAAGTATATATACATAATAATCAATAATGAGAAAATAGTAGTGAAATGCCGGTTGTAAAAGTATTCATTAATGAAACAATTTGTCGCTATTCGTTATAGATTGTTCAAAAAAATGATTTGCTATTTTAATTTAATTAATATTGATGCCTTATTATTTCCTTATCATAGCAGCAACCTTGAATATTTCTTATCTTCTTGAAATACAATTGATACAACTTTGACCTCTTTCTTTGTATATCTTCGATTTGTTCAAATACGAGATAAAATACTTGAATAATTACACATTTGATATAAATGTATAAATTATGAGTTAACAAGCTTAAAATATGAAATTGTCTAAATTAGAGACTCAAAACGGCTCATGTTCTTATGAGTAAAGTATTGAAAATGATTCGAAATATCTAGTTCTTTGTGAAGTTATTAAAATAATCATGACAAAGATTTTATATGAATAATATCACATTTATAAAACTCTTAATAATTAAATATAATATTTAAAAAATATAAAATACACAATACACTTGATAAAACAAGAAATCGCAGAAATCTACCTTTGCATCTTTAATAATAATAACACACTGCCAAAAGAATCACATGTTTGAGCGCAAAAAAAACACAACAAATAATTTTATATCTTCTTGAGACGCGAGACGGTGTGGTGTATTAGTAGCTTCCATACACTCGCGACCATCTGATTCTGGTTCCGTAGCGGTAGTGGAGAGCTGTCAAAGTTCATACCGCGGTATGTGTGAGCCCTGTGTGCTCTAATAAATTCAAACAAATTCGAAATTGTGAATGTAAAAATCTTGTTCTTCAATTAGGTTGCGCTTCAGCATAAATTGCATAAATTGATTAAATTGACTGCTCTCACTGAAAAAATTTTGAATGATTTTTGATGAAAGTTTGAAATTCTAGGAAGTTGAATTCTAATATCTAAACAAAATTTTAAAGATTTTTTAAGGGAATTATTCTAATGCTTTTTCTAGTGCTTCATTTAATTGGGTAAAAAAATCGTTCTTGAATATGAAGAATGTGTGATGCGATGATATATTTCCTTCGTAGTCACATTAATAAATTAATTAATTTATACATTTATAAATAATTTTCAATGTCAGCGCAACAACACAAAACGGTTGGATGTCAAGGAACGTGGGAGAAAAAGGAGGGATTTGAATATGTTGACGATGTTAATTAGTTTTTTTTTCAGTTATGAATATTGAAAGAATTATCTTAATTTATGTGTTCGTTCGTAAATCGTTATATTATAATAAACATCTAATTTTCAAATCTCATAACATCTATCAATAACTTCCTGCCAATGATCATTTCTTGGCTCAAAACTATGTTTAAAGCAAACACCAAACTCGTCTTACTTTTCAAGCAATCGAAATTACAAAATCGTTTTATTCAACTCGACGTTTGATGAGCCAAGATTATTAACACGAGACGTGCAATTGCCAGCAAATATGACGCAATTCCTTAAATTTTGATTTTCGTCTTCGATTGAATGATTCAAGATGCTCGTTTACTTTATTTTTAATAAAATGTTTTTGTAACCATTTTAGGCATTCTAATAATCTAAACTCATCCAGAAACAATAAATTCTTGTTATTGCTTCTATATTTCTTTGTGATTTTTCAGTTTTTTGAAACTTGAAGTCAAACGAATGAGGCAGCATGCCCAGATTTTACTCGGGAATCTCTTAAATGATGAAATCGCTAATGTAAAAAACAGCGACGAAATTCGCCACACAAAGGAGAAACCTGAAAAGCTCAAAAACTACGCAATTATTTTACGATTAACTGATTCAAAGTTCGCATCAGGCCATTCAGCGAGAAGGTGTGTTTTTTGTTTGGCCCATTTATGCTCTGAATCGAGTGGAATAAAGTGTTTTTAAATAAATTTCCCAGAATTTTATTGAGTTTTGCCAAGTTTTTGAAATATGGCAACTCAGCAATAAATTTTTCCATCAAATAAACGAAAATGTGGAAAACTGGAAAAGCAAAAAGCTCTTTGTCTAGAATGAAAAATGATCTAAATAAATATATTTTTTTCCAATTCTAGCAACTTTTGCTAATCTAGCCGTTTTTAATAAATTGGCTCGGAAAGCTACTTTTCCGCTTCAACCAAGTCTTCGCGCAGATAGTTGCTTCTTTTCCTGACAGTTCATTTTTCATAATTTTTCATAATTCCCCGTCATTATATTGAAATAATTTTTCGAAAAATCGGAAAAGAATAAAGAACATCACTGAATGTTAGATTAAGCACGCGAAACTAACGCGTTAACCCTTCAAGTGAGACTCTTTTGTCAACATTATTTTATATTGTTTGGGCAACATGACGCAATGCAAACTTTTTCCATCACATACATTCTAAGAACTTCTATGAATAGAAGAAAATTCAATCGTTTAAAACTTTAAAAGGCTCATAAATAAAATTTCATTGAGGATCAGATTGCACAAAAAATAACAAACGTTGGAGGGTAACCCTATCTACCTTTTATGAAGCACACTTAGTATTTTCAACTGTTTTATTTATTATAGATAAAACATAATAGTATGTAAATTAAACATTTTTAACTTTCGCTTGGCCAGGATTATTGCTGCGTAGAAAAGTTTGATAAAATGTCAAATCTACCTTTATTATCCTGAATGACTCATTACATCCAATCAATGAAGTTTTGAAAACTCACCTGAAAATAAAAAAAATAAAAACAAACTTTAGTACATTTCTTTGATGTAGATTGTATGTTAAATTGATGAAAAAAAATAAAAATATTTTTACAAGAAAAAGTTCTTTGAGGAAATTTTCACTGTACTCTTCCCATTTATAAAAAGTTAGCTCAGCAAACTTGAGCCTTTGAGCACATAACATAAGAATTGGAGGCCTTTAAGCTTTGCATAGCATTTCTATGCCGCGTTAATATTTCAATGTGATTACAATATTACATAAAGTATTATAAATAATAAATACAATGTATAACTATAAAAGAAATATAAACCAGCAACCAGCTAATAAATCATTGCATAACTATTGCTGTTTAAGGTTGCCTACACAGTTCCAACATGAAATCAAAGCATCAAAAAAACTACAAAGCAATTAAATTTGAAAAAGCACATAGGAAACTTGCAATTGTTCAGATTTATTGCTTTAAAGTTAGAAAAATGTGAACAAGAAGTAAACTTATCAAGATTTTAATTAATACTTGCAACTAGTACTTTTTATAAGTTTATTATAGTCAGATGCTCTTAATGGGTTACAAATATTTGAAACCAATGAGAAAATGAAGTGGCAAATTTGTTATTTGAACAAATGTGGTGGGCTGGGCGCAGGTATATCTAGATATTTTTAGTTGGTTGTTTAATGTTTTAAGTGAAAATTATTATCAGTTTTCCAAAAATTTTCAGATAATTACAGTTGTTAATATATTGCCCACTATCTAACTTATTTAACCTTGTAAATACTTTCAGCTTAACGTCTAAGTTTCATTTATTGTTCTTGTTCACATTTATTCGATAAGAATTCATAGAAAAGATAGAAAGATTCATAGAATCTTTTAAAATGAATTCAGTTCAATCTTATTCTTACTTTTTCTAGATCACTTACTTAAAAGATCTTTTTTAAGAGACTGAAAATATTTAAATACATTTTAAAAACCATAGAACAGTTATTAAATCACTCAAATATTCCTCAATCGAAAATGACTTTCCATTTTTCCTCTCACAGCATGAAAATTAATCATAGCACTAAATGTGTCTAAATTACTTTATAATTTTATAATTTAATGAAAAGCTGCATAAAACCAAGTGCCGAACTACCATATCGCAATACAGTACTACACACAGCAATATCGTTGTATCGTAACAATCCCAATGGAAAAATACTAGATGTGGTTTTACTGCTTCGTTGTTGTACAAGTTTAAACAAAAGTTATTGAAACAATCGCGCAAATTACACAGTTTCTTTGCAGTTTTTTATTGCACATTAAAGATATTAGAATAGCAGCACATGCAGTTGGCAAATGCAGCAGTGAGACATTCAATATTTATTAGTCTTTATACAGATTTTGTTGGATTAAGTACTAGGAAAGCATTACTTACTATGAATTGCGAACTTTGAAATTAATAAGAATTAGCTAAATGAAAGATTGACCCAATTTAAATCTCTGTGAGTAGGTCAATTTGATTTATGATCTATATAGATTTTTGTTATTCTTTAAGAATTCAAGAAAATTATACGAATATCATCAACTAATTTCAATAACATCTTTTCATGCAACCAATTTTCAAAGACAATCTTCTTTACAGTTTCCTTCCCAAACAAACCAATGATAAATCTAACGTCATCCGCTGATAAGCGTATGGAAACTGGCTTTTCCAGCTACCAAGTCATTACTTAACCGTTTCACTTGGCGCTGTGTCTAATCCGTAGGCTTGGGAGTGTGCTCAACTGCTCACTTTCACTTGCACAGCGCTGCAGCGAATCATAATAATGTTTTGTGTATTGGAACATTTAAGAGCCATAAAAGAGCTTTCCATTTTCATGTTTAAATTAGCAGAGTGTAACCAAATTCGATCGGTTTGAGTGCTTGCGATTCGATAGAATTTTTGGGATTTGCATAGAAATGTTGCATAATTCATTTTAAAGTAAGGTCAACCTTTTAAGTAATTGAACAATTTTGCAAAATGAGCAATTGTGTTTGAGGTAATTAAATAAGGCATCAGTTCAGGCTAACCGATCTAAATCTACCGGATATTGAATTATTTACTGTTTTGTATCATTAATTTCAATACGAGTAGTTCAAAAATTTAGGCTTTGAATTTTCAAGTGTGTAGATGAAACTGTGTTAAGTTATTAATGAGTGCCATAGTCCAATATGTCAGTATTTTAAATTAACAGCTCAATGAAATACTTCCAAGTATTACAAATATAATAACATACAATTGTACATTAAAGCAATTAAAGCTAACGATAAGAAAAATGTGAAATTTGATGGTGCTACCGTGGACCAGAACGAGCTGATAATAACAATAATTAAGACGGATTTTCTTTCAAAGTTCATCAATAAACCATTATTCCATTTTTATGAACATTTTTGGCTGATGATTTATGCGAACTTTTCAATTTCGTGTTAAGCTATTTTTTATACATTTAGAAGCAATTCAATCTTCAAACCGGACTAAAGCTTAACAATTTATACAAACTTGTAAAAAATCTTAAGTCTAATAAACTTTCTTAATTATATTTGAAGTGCCTTTAGTCAAAATTCAAATTTGAAAAAAATCTTTCAAATTTGGCTTTGCAGTTTTTCATGATTTGGCAGATTGGGGTTGTCCTTTGATTATGGCAGTAATGATAAAATAAAAAATTTTAAAAGATCAGTCGTTAGATCAGTTTTTGTCAAAATCTCCATAAACTCCGAAAAAATGGACTCATATTTATAAAACCGCCCCCATTCGATCGAATATTGATGGATGTACTCTTTGACACGAATTCACTTCTCATTTCGGAACAATAAACACTCAATGTTGCTTACAGTTACTTTTAAAACATTAAGAAAAAATTTTGTGGCCTATTGTTGTTGGAGCAAGAAACTTGCCATCTCAACCAGTGCTTTCTTTAGTTCTTCAGTTTCTGGAAATATTTTAATTATTTTGAATAACTTTTAAATTTTGACAATCAGAAAATGAAACAACTTGTATAAACGTTTAAAAAACGTAATCTCTAAAAACACTCGAATCGCTCAAAATGTGAGTGGATTTTTATGTTTTCGCATTCAAAATTACATTTAGCAATTCCAACAATAGCCAGATATTTTTTGGTTGAAATACTGCGGTACTATGAGGTACACACAGTCAAGTTTTCTAATAACAGTGTCGAGAGCTGTGGCCTTATGCTATTATTGCTAGTGAATTGCCCAGCATAAGTAAAAGTTAGTTAAGTTAGGTTTTCGCTGGTTTCTTTCCTAAACAATTAATTATACAATTTATTCGTGTTACTGTAATACTTTAATTCAGCTAGTTTGACGAACAGTAAAGCATGGAAAATAAAGACCAGATAAAATTTGATTCAATGATTGAACATGGACGTTCTCTTTAAAGTAAATGTATAAAATTTGTCATGTTTTTTATTGATTAGAAAAAAAGTTACAAATAATTTTTTAAGGCATCCGACTTCATACAATCAAGAATTTCTTCAAGACCTCACAGTCAAACTAAAATATTAACTAGCATAATCTAAAAAGTTTCGATAAAAAAAAACATTTTGAAGAAATAAAAAATGTTGCCAAAGTTAATAAAGTTGCAGAAATACAAATTGCACAAAAATTTTTTAAATAAAACTTGATAACATTTTTAAATCAATTTCAATTATTACATTGTAAGATATTTATTTATTTTGTAAATTTTCAGGTGAAATCAAAAATACAACAGTTATTTGTTCCAAACACTTTGTTGAAAGCGAATTCCACTAGCAACGCGCAATTAATTTAATCCAATGTTACAAACTTTTATTTGCACTCAAACTGCATAAATTCAATGCAATGCTTTAATGTCAATTGGATTAATGGGTCGAGCGGCTGATATTTCAATTAATTAACCTAGATTTTAGTGCAAAACCTCACAAACTTAAAAATACATTCACTCTCTATACAACTTCACTGCATTTTCAAACTCGTGTGCTGCAGATCTGAGATTTTTTTCGGTGAATTGCATATATGCTTGATGTTTGGTGTCAAGTCAGCATAAACAGCAGTTTATGATTATATATAGTTGTAGATGTATAAATAGTATAATTGCATATCAGAGAATATAAATTAAATTCGTATGATGAATGTATTTAGTAATGAAACGTGTTCATTTTCTAAAGTTCAACTATACACCGTAAACGTTCTAGAAAATTTTTAAAAGTAACAAACTTTAACCCATTTACATTAAAATTAAAAATTCATTGTTGAAAGATTGATTTAAAAATTGAAAATATTCAGTGCAAAGTTATCGAATGTGAACTGTTGAAAATCTAAAAATATTTTGTGCTCCTTAAGACCACACGCTATACCAGAACTATTTCACCTCCCAAACGCGAAAGCTCATTCCCTAAAAATCATTCAAGTATTAAAATTAATCCACTATATTTCCATTGTTCTCCCATAGCCATAATAGCAAAATGCTATAATAAGTTGCCACATAACATACGCGCACATAGCAAAATTGCTGTTAATATAAAATGGTTTTTAATATAACAATTCTACGGATTCAAAGTGTACACTTAAACCACATGCAAAAAACGCAAATGCATAATTGAATGGCATTAAGTGCAGCAGGCAGCACAGGTAATGCAGCTGGGAGCTTTACACAATTTGAATTTCTTGAAATGTGAGGCAAGCTTGCAGGAAACCAAAATTTTTTGATAGTATTGCGTTTCATAGTCTTGAAATACTTTAAGCTCCAGCTGTCGATAGTGAATCTATCAACTATTCTCATTTACATCTTTATAATTTGAATAGGTTCAAGAATATGCAGCTAGAGAATCGTGCTATTTTAAAATTTACATAATGTACACAATTCAACGATTACGCGCACTCAACTATATTATTATTTATAGCATAATATATCTATATTTATTTCACCCGAACTTTGAAAATATTTAAATTTCATTTGAATTGGTTTCTATTTTAAAACTATAAAAGTTTTCAATTTCAAATTTAGGTTTTTCTAAAAGTGAAAATAACCATTTTTGAGTTTTTCACTTTCTGTGTCATAATTTGTTATAAGCGCACAGTACGCCAGTGCACAACACGAGCCTATCCTAAATAAGCTTTCAACAAGAAAAGTAAGTAATTCATATATGTTTCATTTAAGATTTCTAAAAAACAAGGAGTATTAGTATTAGTATTAGTATTTTTTAAGATTATTAAAATGCTTAAATTGCTACATTTAGAATTAAAATTTATAATATGGTAGAATTTTAAATTCATATTAATAAATATTACTTCCTTCATGAATAAAATTCTTGGCTAATTTGCAAAAAACTCCGTAGATTTTGCCCAAGCAAATCTTGAAAGTCAATCATAAAAGGAAAGTTGGAATCTTTTGATTGGTTTTTCGATAATCATTCTCAATTAAACAAAATCGCTTTAATTAAGCGACCCCAGCCCGACTCAGCATTTCCTAAATTGGAAACATTATGGTATTTTGGCATTAAGGCAAAATGATCGCAAAATATTTGGCAAAACTACCAATTTCTTGTAAGAGCAATATAAATACAAATAAACAGCGGTTAAACTAATTAAAGCGAGCAAATACAGAAAATAAATAATTTATTTGATGTTTTGCTTGTAATATTGCTGATTTTCTGTTGGCAACCAATTTGGCACTACACGGAGTAACATACTGTCTACCACAATATTGTGATAATATGTCTCTAGCTACAAGTTTTTTAGCTATTGTGTACACCACACTTTGAGGTTGCGGACAAGTCGTTTAATTGAATTTACAATTAACGTGAAGTCGTGAACTAAATAAAGGCCAGTACAACACCACAACACAGTCACAATCGGCTATCTAATTTATATTTTCTTACAATGCAATTACTGCACAATTACATAAGCGTGAATTGTGGAAAACTGTGAAAAGGCAGGTGGAGTCCCAATAAAAATTTATTATTTATTTATTTCTAACATAATTATGTTTAATAAATATAACAAACTAGATTGACTATTCAAAATAAAAATATACTTTAGAGGCGGAATAAAGCTCATCGGACATTTTCCAAAAGATCTAATTTATTGTTATTTATTACTAGTTTTATAAGTTCTGCAATTTCTTCTATACCTTTAAATTGCTTAAATGCCATAGCTTAACGAGTAACTGCGTAAACATAATAAAAACAACTCTGTTATCGCAATTATCAAGTCTACGATAAAGTCGTGAGCAATCAAGAGACCTAAAAAGAAACCTAATGAGACCCAAATACAACAGGAAGTGAGCAAGCCGATTTTAATAATCAAAACATATTGTACGATATTTTAAATATTTTAAGTATCGGGATGTTTGGAACATTATTCGTTATCCACGGGTAGAAACCGCGATTGGAAGTATTAGTTCAATCATTTGAGAAATTTAAACAAACAAACGATTTAAGCTGTTCCAAGCAAGATTATATACATTATTTCAAACATTTCAGCAATTTCAAGTAAATTCATTTTCTTCATCAATTTTGAAAGAACCATTTATTTTATTTGCTTCTACCAGGGTTTTCTGAGGTTTTTGCACGGTTTTCGTTTAGAAATTAACTGCCATCTGAACCCTGCTCACAACATCATTCTTTTATTTATGAGCAAGGACGGTTGCCAAATATTTTACAAATTGATCTTTGATAGTTTTTCAACTGAATCAACAATGCTCATCTCATCGACAAAATCATTAGATGCACAAACTTAGCAAACTCGACAAACTTTGAAATAGCTTATAAAAACATAAAAAAAACTCGGAAAAGCTGCAAAAACTCGAAGCTTAAAGCAAATTAAGGTGACCTCACATGGTTCATCGAAAAACAAAAAATTTTATTTCAAGTGTTTGAAAAAAAATTCAGTCGACTGTGAATCGACTGAAAAGTTGTTGTTGATTTCTATTTAAAATTTCGTAATTTTTCGATTAACGACAATCATGTACGGGCACCTATAGCCATTCAAAACGTTTTTATGTAGAAAACTGGCAACAACGCATAAGATTGTTTAAATTTGAAATTGATATGTACTGAACAGAATATATTTTCAATTAGTTGTTCAGTTGTTAGCAGTACCGAGTTTCTCTGTGAAAATTTTCCACACACATGTTTACACTCTAAAGTTTGAACCATCAAAATTACAAGCAAAATTGACACTATACCCGTATTTGATTTTATAAAATTACTGGAATTTCTTTGATTTCGGACATCTATCTATAGTGAAGTTTTGCTAGAAAAGTACATGAATTTTCGACCAAATTCATGAAATCAGTGATTCAGTGAATTCATTAGAACTTGTGGGCGATTAATATGTTAAATAACAGCATGTTTCGACGGTTTTCATTCCGTTCTGTATTTTTGATGATTTGCTTAATATTATTGTCGATAATTCCATTATTAGGGTGGGCTATACCAAAAACTATGCGTATTGCTAGTAATTAATAAGTAGACAATGAGTTGCCTTAAAAGTTGAAAAATAAGCTTAACATTAAACTAATTAAGTGCTGCAATAGTCATAGGGACTAGACTTGCTGATCACAAACGTAGAAAAACTAATAATAGCTACAATAACAATAAAAACCGATATAATAGGTTCTACAACCTTCCTACTGCCTCTACAAAGCTCTTGCCCTTCTAACTGCGAAAAAAACCAGTTGAAACATCTTAATCGTTCTGATTCAACAAACAACTTGAAACTCAAATGAAATGATAAACTCAGGCAGATTTGAACCAACAACTAAAAATTTTCGTCTGTTTGCGCAAAACTCAAAGCAGTGGTGCCAAATTTACACATAAAATTGTATGAAACATATTTTTATTTCCAATGCCATGAAAATTACAAAAAACTTAAAACTTGATTGTGAAAAAAAAATCTAGTTTCTAAAGCAAATTAAATTTTCTTTGAATTCACTGAAAAAACTGACAACTACACAAGAGAGAAAAATCAGTAAAAAAAGGTTTTTCTCGCATTACATAAACGAGTATCTATTTCTAACGAAAAAAAACTGAATGGCCATGTAGAGGAGAAACGTACATAAAATACATAATGTAGACAATAAAAGCCAACATAACTTTTCATTTGACCTAAATAATCTGAATTGAGCATGAAGTTAAGTGAATTTCAGCATGCAGAGAGCTGGAAAGCGTTGCCAACCCAAGTTTAGCAAGCAAAGCACAATTATGTATACATGGAAGTAACTTGCAAGTCGGGTGAATTGGGTGAAGTGGGGAGCTTAACAATATGTACAAGCAAATCCATTAAACGAATATAGCTCGCAAGAAATTTCCACGAACTTCGACGAGTTTTCAGCTGAAAGCAGCAAGCTTCCCATACAAAACATCGAAAATCATAAAAACAGCATAAAAGCATGAAAAATATGAAAACATAATATAAAAGGAAAACGAGTGCGCAATAAATGTCGTATGCCAACTCGTGACGTGGCCACGTTGGTGTTGGTTAGTTTCCTTATTGTCTTTTGCTTGCTGAGCAGTCAAATAACAGTCGGTATCATCAACAGCATGCAGCATAAGAATACTCCAAAGATGTAACGCAATATCAGCTTTTACGTGTAATATTCTATATCTTGAGTTGTGTGCGAGCGGAGAAGGTACTTTAGTGTTTGAACAAATACACTATCGAGCAAACAGCTGAGTGGCATACACTGCAGATTATTTTATTGCTCGAAAAACCATGAAAACTATCGAACTATTTGATTTTTCATTCCTTAAATGGAATTTTATCTAATACCCTTGAATGTTTTTTAAGGAATTTTACATTTCCTGCGAGGATATATATCTTTAGAATCTAGATAATTAAATTCATTAACGAGTAACGTTTTACAAAACACCTGGAATATTTTTTCATTTCATAACATTTTCATAAGCTTCCTCTTTTTTGTTTGAAAAATAGAATAATTTGAAAGTATTTTATTGAACTGTGTTTGGTTTTTCAAGTTATTACACAACAGTCGAGTTGATAAGCGCTTATCAGCGATAATTCACCGTTTGAAACAATGAACACTAGCCTAGCTGTCTCAGTGCCCGAGCAAACACCTTGGGACCACTCGAATATATAAAATGCTGTATAGGCAATCTATTTTGAAATCAGCTGACAAGGTTGAAATTTATTTAATTCAGAGTTTTCTCAGTTTTAGTTTTAGGAGCAGGGCTATGAACAGTGTTAGTATTTCCATTTATTACAAAAATATATTTATTAAACATTAAAAAGATTACTAAATTATCATAAAAAAAGCCATTTCATAATTACATAACATAAGCTCCACCTTTTCATTTATAGAAACATTTCATTTAAAATATTACTTCAAAAGCTCCACAAAATATTGGAGTTAATGAAATTGAGGTCAAACTATAATGGTTTAATTATTTATTTCCTTACTCAGCTAAATGTACAATCGATGAGTAAAACATTGTATTTATGCAGCCAAATCAATTGTCAATCCCTGATACCCAAACAAATTCCACCAAATTATCTCGTGATGTTGTAATTTCTGTAATTTCATACATTTCAAACATTTTTCTATATCATATATAAATCTTGCCATTGCCAGCTTTTGCCTCACGAAACCTTCAATAACTATTTGACTGTGTATCATCTCAATCAATACATGTTTCAAGCATAAATGTTGTATATAAACATGCTCCAATGTTTTTCTATACATAAAATTCATCTTCGCTACCGAAAAAGGCTATCAGTGCTGCCAACAGCTGACTCGACCAACAGCAGTGTGCTTCTTCTTCCTCCTCGACACAGCCATTTTTTGTGTACAAACAAAGCACACTCACATCGATATCTTGCCTGACTTTTCCGCACATATATCGCGAGTTTTTCCGACCCAAACACATGCGCGCCCCAGCTGGGTAATTTTGTGCTAGTGCGAGTGCGATCAGCTCTATAAATATTGTGTATTGAGAGCTTGTTGAACGAGCTGCGAATGTTAAACAGCTAAACACCAGCAGCCAAAGGTGCACTTATGGATTGGCTGGTTTCTTGTGTTTGGGTATAAGGTGACCGATCAACTTTTCTAAAAATTTTATTTTATCATTCACAGTGTGTTGTGAAAAATTCAATTTTTTTTAATTATTGTGGATTGATTTAAATTTTCTTTGAACTTGGCAAAAAAATTATTCAAGTTTTTGTAAAATTTTATTTAATAGTATACTAATCAACAAACGATTTTATTCGATGAATATTTCAAAAATAACTTATTGGTTTTGAAGATTCAAGGACCATTTTGCATATGCATATTTTGGTTTGAGCAAAATTATTAGTTTTGTTGCATCGATTTAATACGGCCAGAAATAGCAGAAAAAGCTTCTGAATATATTTGTATTTCTATAGATTTGAAATACGGCAAATGTGAGCTACTATCAATCGGTTAATTAAAGTGGTACATACTTAGTTCAAAAAAGGGCATGTCACCTGCGAATTTAGGTAAACTGACATTTTTAAGCTACGAAATTTCTATAAGAGATAAATATTCTACTACTGTATTTTTCATAAAAGTTGCAAAAATATGAAACACCATATACGCTAGTTCCCCTTTACGTTTTTTTTAATTAACAAATTTCCATAGGCTAAGTACTCAAAGAGGGCCCTAAACTTCTTGTAACTAATAATTATATTTCTGCTAGTTTCCAGTTTTTCTTCAGTTTTTTCAAAAATTTTACATGTAAATTCCACTCACTCGAAAAACTGACAATAGTTTAAACATTATCAACAAATTGTTCATTGTTCGCTGTGTGCTGTTTAATTTTGTTTTGTATATTGTTGTTTTCCCCAGAATATCAGCGATAAATTTTGCTTTTACGTGTTGGGTAATATCAAAAGACTCGCAAAAAGTACACAAATACATAAATAGCAATAAATACCATATGATCTACCAAACATATTCCAACAGATTTTTAAAAACATAAACTGGTAAAAAGTCAAAAATATTTTTTCTAACGAAATTTGTTTAATTGAGTTAAAAAACTGCGTCGACATACAGCACATAATATTTTTGTTTTTCGAATATATTTTTGTGTCAGGAAAAAATTATGAGTTTTAAGTTGATCTTCCAAATTAGAATTGATGTCGTGCTTTCATATTTTGATACTTTTTGGACGTTTAACGTTTTTTAAAAGTAATACGTGAGTCACAAATCTCTGTTAAAAACTAATAACGGCCAAATTTCGAATTAATTATTAATAAATCATTATAACTATAACTTTTTGTTAAATGTGTAATTTGTGCTTTGAAAGAAATTTTGTCATTAACCTGCAGTAATCTTAAAAAATTTGCATCTCATTACCTTTCAAGTCAATCAACATCAAAAGCTTTTGAATTGTAAATTACAGATAAAATTCTTGGAAAAACATACAAAACCCCAAGAGAAAATCTTTCGGTTTTTCCAATGTATCAAGAGCTTTCCCTCTTTCTGCTCATTTTTCCCCCAGTTCATCAACTTTTCTTTATTGTCTGAGCTTTTTGCAACCTGACTTAATTTTCTACATTTTCCGAAACACAGGCGATATCATCACGAAGCGAAATATTCTAAATTTACACTGCTTCACCCAAATAGTCCGATTCCCTTCTAAAAGAATGTTTATTAAATAACAACATGAATTTTCCATTCGAAATTCGAAATCAACAACCCAGGCACTTGACGTCATGCCTTTACGGTGTGGAATTTTCATAAATTTACATCTTTTTTTGATGGAACACAAAATCATATTTTTCCAATATTTTATGGCCAAGTATTTTTGTGGAATAAATTTTTGCAATTCACACATTTGATGCACGAAATGCTTGAATTTTGTTGAATTTATTTGAATTTGCTTGAACGAAGACCCAGGTACGAGAGCGCAACACAGAGTTGCCAATTTTTGGGGACGGGAAACTCTTGATAAAACGAGTTTTGTGTGTAATTAATATATGTTAACACACTGCGAGTGAATGTTTTCGGGGAACATTCTTTGTGACTGATTTTTATAAATTGTTTGGCTAATGAAATTTCGGATTTTTAGTTCTAAAGCGTGACATATTTTTTAAACTAACTTTATTCAAGCATAAAATGACGAGTAAGATTTACGGTGCACATTCAGATATTAATAATTGATACTTTTTTTTTAATCATTAACAAAACTCTTATTCAGTTTTGAGTCATTTTTGAGGTTACATTTATAGCTCACTTGTGGTCCATAAAAGATTTTTAGTCAAAGTACTTCTTAACAAAGTTTTATAAGCAACAATAGCAGGTAGACACATAGTTTCAGTCATGAAGTTATTAAAATTCAATTAACGATTCATTTTCATAGTCTCTCTTAAAGTTTTTAGAAAATTCAATTTCTGGAAATATTATCAGAGGATCTAGATCTGCACCTATTAAATTCTACCTCTACTTAGAAAAAACAGCTTACAATACTAATATACAATAAAAATCCATACAATATTGTATAATTACATTATCAATAATAATTTGCCACAGAAATCAGCTAAATCAGCAAATTCTGGAAAAATGTCTGAGAACTTTTGTTGAATTAATGCTATACGTACATGTTCAATCAATCAACAGTTGATACATATTTCCTGGAGGCCAGCATATTGAAGTACTTTGTAAGTTTTACCAGATTTTTTCATATAATTGGTTTTTGTGTAAAATTTCAAACTTTGATCATTTTTCACTTTTTTTTGTTGATTAACATAATTTTTGGCATTTCTTTGTTGGATTTGTGGAAATGATGAAATATGCGAAAAAGAAAAACTTGCACAAAGAAGAAAATTGCACAAAATAATTTTTTGATTTATTCCACATGCCTTTTCAATTCCACGTTTTAATTATTATATATTAATAATTTTTATTTCAATAAGTAACTCAGTATCAGCTGTGACTACTGACGAACCAACGTGTTTCATTGAAATTTACAAATGGCCATGCCTGATAACTAAACTGGTTAGTAAATTAAATGAAAATCTGGAGAATTAAAGATCTTTTAAGGATTTAATTTGTAAATTCTTTTTCAAAACATTTTATGTTAAACACTACCGTTTTTTAATCCTTTATAGTCTGTCAGTTTGATCTTCGAGTAATTTTCAGGTTTCACGAAATGATATAAAATTGATTTTCAGCTGTATTGATTTTTTTCACACTTTGTAAAACACAATTATGGTTAGGATTCCATAGGGGCTCTCTTCATAAAGTAAATGAAAATTATCATCAACATAACTTAAACCATTTTTGAGTTTTCATAATTTTTTGGAGTTTTGCTCGAGTCTTTGCGACAAAGGAGAGAAAATTAGATCAATATTTTCCTTTTCCTTGTAGCTATCGAGTTTTCTGATAAAACTGTGGAACTGGATTCGCAGATGAAATTTTGAAGAACTCCTAGCTTTCTAGTTTCATGACTTTTTTCATTATTTGCACTTCACTAAAAAATTTCCTATGATAATTTCTTGGGAAAAGTTGAGTTGGTCGAGGAATATTTTTGTTATCAGTCAGCCAATTAATCATAAGTCTATGTGTGCGTTAGTTAATAACATCAAATCTAAAGTTCATATCAATTTGTATGCAAAGTAACAACGAGTTCACGAGTTTTGGGCCTCTTTTTAGTGCCTGTTCGACGTTTCAAACTCCATTTTTTGATTTTTTTTTTCACTGAAATTTACGTACCTTTTTGAATTTGCTATTTGAAATGAATATTGCTGGGTGCTCAGGAGCTGTTATATGTTGTCTCTGGATTTCTTGAAATATTCCATTTGCACGTAATTATTAAACATCGTAGTGGAGTCCAAGTTAATTAATCAATCGTCTTTCACGATATCAAGATTTTTGGTTCAAAAACTAAGAAAATTTCACTTTTTTGCCACTAAATCTCTTTAAATTTCTCATCAATTCCCGGAATAAATTCACTATGTATCACTCGTACCAATAGTTTATGAATTTCTCCATCAATTGGAGGATTAGTCCATTAATTCACCAAATTAATTAATTGAAACTCTTGGATGTTTACTCAACAAGAGCTGAAAATATTATGAGAAATTCTGAACTCGTTCAGTGTTGAGCTAAAAGCATAGGAGTGTGTGAGTAACACACACAACGGCAACTAGTGTCAAAGATGTACTTCTACCTTTTTCAGTAGGTTGCAAGCTACCGAAGACATGCAAATAAAAAATATACGACGCTAATTTTATTTTTTTTAAATGGGTAAAATAAGGGTCACAGTAGATAATTTTTATTTGCTTTGGAATTGAAAAATTAGGTCTTATCATTCATTAAAAAATGTTTAAATTTTAAGCTTTTCGTATGAAAAACTTACACCAATGAATAAATTACACTGTTTAAAATGTATTGTTCAAAAATACCATAAAAATAAAATTTATTTGCACGATATATTTATAACTTTATTAATAATTTTGGATTAAAAGACAGGTCTATGTATATAATTGTTGTTTATTGTTATAAAATGCTTGGTTTCTAATTAAAAATTTAATCATCGTACAATAACTACACCAAAATTATCTTGAAAGTGGTGTATTTTAGCAATTTCCATCGAATAATCAAGTTTACAAGTTACAATCATACAATAATTAATTAAATGTATATTTATTTTATAAGTTTAATGTAAAATATAATGTGTAGCACCTTCAATTTTCTTTTTTTTTTATTCATCAACATTACAGCATCACATCATTTACAAACAGAATAATTCATTAATTAATCCTCTGGTTCGTTTTTGTGGGTCGAAATTAGAATTTCTTGTAAAAGTGCGAGTGCTTCAGGAAACATTCAGGTAAAGGTGGTCGCCATCGCTTGAGCTGCCGCCCGAAGTGCTCAACGTCTAAATAGAAATATCTTTAACTAAATTGTGTCAAAAAGGACCATCATGCAACATTTTCATTAGTTTGTTTTGTTTGATCAGAAAGGTGATTTAAAAATCGTTTCTAAGAATCTTCTAGCATTCGATTACTTATAATCGCTGAACGCCTATTTATCATATCTATTTCTTTAAGTTATCTTGTAAATTTTTAACTAAATTGTAATTTTTATTTACTTATCATGATCAAAACTTTCAAATTACCTACAATATTCAAATACAAATTAAAGAGGTTTTCATTTTTCCGCAAAACTTTTGATAATTCATAGAAAAAATTGTTTAACCATAAATAATTTATTATAACTAGACTGGGTTTAGGTTCAATGGATTGATATTTTAATGAATAATAAATGCGCTGATTATTATGCTTTTCAATTTCCTTTCTCTTTCTGTAACTTCCGCGCTTTTCCGATTAAAGATTATTTTTAGGAAAATTATTCGTTGGAACATCACTCGAACAAAATTCTTCCCATAACTTTAAAAGAGACAATTTCGTAGAGAAGAGCTCAACATTGAAACTATAGCTTTCTCTTAAAATTTTATAAAAAATTTGAAATGTTGGATATTTTAGTAGAAGCAGGAATCATTAATGATATTTTAAATAATCTAGTTTTAAACTAAACCGGCCAAATTTTATCCAATACTAAATTAATATCAATTCAATATTCTTTATTTAGCGAAAATATAATATAGTCATAAAAAGTATCTCCGAAACTGTCTCATAAAACGAATTTAATCCAATATAATCGAATTGTTAGCAAGTATTTTTGAATCGAAAGGTTGTCAATTGTGATTCCATCAAAATTTACATCTCCCCTGTCAACATTATCGTGTCATCATTTCACAAGCCATGTTATTCGTAATTCAGCTATTATATCTACAATCCATACAAAATAAACATCTTAATTTAAATTCAACCTCATGGATGTTATGCTTTTTTGTTTAGAATTTTAATTATGCATTATCGATTAAAAATGTTTACTCATTTGAATAGAAAAAGCTTATATCACATCTATAGATACTCTAACTAGAAATTAAAAATTAATTTTAATACGTATTAATCTCGCTTTTATCGCAAATATACAAAAGAAAACAGAATTAAAGTGAACTTTAGTCGGAGCTTTTTAATAATTTAATTTAATAGGTATTTATCAAGTTGAAGGGTCTTCGACAAAGAAACCAATGATTCAGTTTTTTGCTGCAGTCGCCTATCTTATTTTTTATGGTTTCTCTCGAGTTTATCGATAAAAATATTATTAACAATGAAGAATGAATGCTTCTTAAATAAACTTATTGTATTTAACAGAATGAGTGAAAAAATGACTATTATGACTAGACGTGATGAATTGATGAAAATGCGAGATGTCGATGTGAAATATCAGATGTTATCAATGAAAACTTTGCAGGCAAAATGAATGATAAGCGATAATTTTTGCTACCATTTGAATGATTTCAACATGTTTGGTGAATATCAGTGGTGTAGAAGTAGTAACTTAACAAGGTAGGCGCTGATGAGTTTTTGCATGGTTTTTGCAAACAAATGGAAAAAGTTGCACTAAACCAAATTTTAACAAGGGGGTCGCGACTATCCGCGCCTACCCACTTCTACAACCCTGGTGAATATTATGAGTCTTTAGATATGATAATGAAAAAATGAGTAAAATACTGAAATAAAATTGTGATACCATAAATTTTTTACAAATATTGATGAAATGATGGTACGTGCTTCGAGAATGTAAAACAATATTTTTTTAATTCCAGACAACAATATTTTATGATAAGTTGATATAAATGTTTTAAAATATAGTCCAGAGTATTTTCAAAAAATCATGATATGTATGAGTAAGGTATGAGTAAATAAGTATTTATTCGATTAATGATTGATGAAAAACAGAAATTAAATGGGTCTAATGAAATGAATGACGATAAATTTCTATGTATACAAGAAGCCAAAAACCAACCCTTCAACTCCTTCAAAGTAAATTATTCTGAAAATAGCACATCGAAAAAGCTCCTTCTTAATACCAGTTCTAAATTTAGATTTTTCAGACGAATTAAAAATAATTCAAAGTTCTATGGAAAGCAAAGACTTGTGGCTGCCAATGAAACATCCAAAAAGATTCTTTAATTTTAGATCACGATTTCTACAATTTCTTTGAATACTTTTCATGAAATTAAGTATTGTAAACAGAGTAGGAATAAAAGCTGTTCAAAAGAAGCCGAGCAAAAAGGTTCAAAGTTGTATGTGCTTTTTATCACAATTTGTGTTTACTCCACACACAAAAAAGTTTAAGAGGGTGAAAATTTAAAATATTTGTGAAAACTCTTGAATGAAGAAACAAAAGATTTAATGAATGGTTTTAATATATAAACAAACAGGTAACCATACCAGATCAGATAGTTTGCTGCAATTTACTTTGGGAAACCATAAAAACAAAAGAATGAAATAATCAAAAAATCATGCTTATGTAAAATCATATAAACCAGAAAAAAGCTGCACAGTCTTACTCTTCCTTAAAAGCTCAACAGTCTACTCCAAAGTTCTAAACGAGCATTTTTGCATGGAAAAGTTCTTTAAAGGAAAAACTATACTTTACACGAGCTTTTCACAAATAAGCTCAGCTTACACATTAAATACTTGTTTGTTAAAAAATGTTGTATTAGACACCTAATCTCCTAATTAGTCTAATGAGTGGCTATACCCCCGCTACGAGTAATCCAAAATAATCCGCAACGAGTTTTTGTAAGACATAATTTACATTTATTGGGCAATATTATTTGTTCTGATCGGCATATTTCATAATTTTTTAGTGGTTCAGTCGATGCATTTTTTTGGAAAAGCTTTCAAAGTGTATTCACAAGCTTAAGCTTCCAAAAATACTGTTTTCGTGTTTCATAAGCTCGAGCGGGGTGCCAGCACGTTATCTTGGTTTTACTATTTTAATTCTGGTTTAAATGAATTTTCGATGATTTTTATTTTTGCTATTTGAATATAAAAATTTTATCAGTGCTTTTAATTAAATTATTTTCAGTTTTCGCTCCGATTTTAAATATTTGTTGACTGTTTTTTCTCTGAATATGTTAAGCATTATTTATGAAAGTCTTACTTTTAATTTTAATTCTCGTTTTAATCTACGTTATTGGGTTTTATTGGGTTTATTGGGATTTACCGAGTTGGAAATTGATCAAGGTATAGTTTAACAGGTTACGACACATTAACATTTTAATAAATCGACAAACTAGTATAATCAAACATTTGATTCTTATATTACATATAAAAAGACAAAAGCATACAATTTTTAAAATTCTTATTGAAATGAGCTAGTTTTCTATAAAAATAATAATGCATCTCCACCCATCAAACTAACTCTTGAATAAAGTTGAACACTTCTTCATGTAATTCTTGTATTTTACACAATCTATGTCCTTAATCATTATAAAGACAGAACTAATAGCATACTATAAATACCATGATGAAAATGGTCTAAAAGCTTAGAAGATACCCCTCCATAAAAATCTTATCTCAACAGAATCCTTGAAATTACGCAAAATTATACAATAATTTTAAATCATGCACAATTTTAAAATTGAAAAAGCGCAGCATTATAAATTATTATTTTTTAACCAAAAAATTGCGCCAAATCTTACAAAATATAAATTTAGATATTTTGCAAATCATAACCAATAATAATAAGTTTAAAATTATAAATAAAAATATCAGTCGTCTCCCTTGCACAGAATTTTTCGGGCCAAGCCAATGGCCTGATCTCAAAGTATCTCACAGCATCGGCAATATCGAGGTCGTGGGCCGGAGGTGGCTGGTGGTGGGGTCACTGGTGCAAAGTACGCGTGCACCTTGATGTTTGGTAAGTGAGCCTACGAAAAAATTGTGAATGTTAGAGGATTTTTAAGGGATTCATTAAATCGTTGATTGAATGCTTGAATTACGCAATTATATTAAAATTTTAAATTTTTAAAGGAATTATTCTAATTATATTATCTTTGAAATTGATTAAGTCAGATCGATTAAATTAAAGTTGAAAATACGTGGTTAAAGCAGTCAAGCGACGAAATGTTTAACAAATATTTTCGTATGCAACTCTCGTGATAAAAGATGAACAAATTTGAAATAATAAAACTAAAATAGAATTTTGATAATTTACTGGAATAAAAATAATTTTTAGTACATTGTTGTAATCATTTTGAAGCATTTACTAATCCTTGACTTCCATTTGATTGATTCTTGATGATGAATATCTACGCAAAAGAAAACTTACTCGCAGCCTCCGTATTGCATTACGCGAAATTAATTGGCAGTCATAAAGCTCAATTCGCTGTAAATTATGACAGGATATAAGGTGATCCAATGTAGCATCCGATATAAGTGGACAGTTGTCCAGTTCCAGTACAGATAAACTTTCAGCAGCACAGCTTCCACCAGCTAGTTGTCTTATTCCTTCATCTGTAATCAGTTCGCAGTGGGACAGGGTCTAAAAATATTTATGATGTTAATTTAAGTTTAAGGGGAAAAATTTTAAATGGCAGTACAAGTTTCTCAAGGCTAGGACATCCCATAGCCAGAAAAATAAGCGTCTGATCAGTGATAAGAGTACATTCCTCCAAGTCCATTCTCTCCAAATATTTGCAACTCTAAAAATAAAATAATGGATGTTAAATATTGTTTTTTCCACTCTTTAAAATAAATTTCAAATTAAACACACTTTTCCCAGTGACTGAAACCCAATGTCAGTAAACTGATGACATCCAGCAACTTCCAATGTATTCAACGACGGATTATGAATGGCCAGAGCAATAAGAGTCTGGTCTGTGAGATCCGGGCACTTTGACACACAAAGTTGTTTCAAATTAACACACTTGGCGGCGATCATTTTGATAGACGCATCCGTAATTGTCTGAAATAGAATTGAATTAAATGGAAATTAATTGATTCTAGCAAACAAATGAAGAAATTCGTCATTTTATCAATTAAATATACTCACATCACAACTATGCAAATTTAAAACTTCAATTCCGGGACAAAAAGTGGCCAACGAGATGACAGCCTTATCGTTTACTTGCTTGCAGCCTGCGAATTAAAAAAATTTGAGTTGCAAAAACTATTTAATAATTATTTTTAAAACACTGAAATTCATGACTTAATAAAATTTATGAATTAGATTATAATGGAGAATCTAATGGAGCCGCCATAGTTAATTAGAACAGTTATTTAAATGACAATTTATACGTGTGTATATATTTTTATAGTGTGTCGAAACTTGGTGAACCCATTAAGTATCAGATATCATAATATGCATGAAATTGATATTTTATTATGTCAATCAGTACGTCCTAAAATTTTTGGAAATTCATATCTACTGATATTAGGCTCCGGCACTATAAATAACTTTTATCAATATCATAAAAAAATATCATAAAAGACTCATAGAAAATTTTAGGACATTGTGTAATAATGCATTCCTCGAACTAAACAATGAACAATATATTCATTAAACTAATCTATTCAAAAATACCAAGATCTCACCTTTACAACTAAATTTCTTAATTTTATGGCATCCACGAGCAACAGCTTCTATTCCGTTCTCGCTGATGAGGTGACACCAGGACACATTGATCTCAGTCAAATTCTACAAATAAAGAGTCAATTATTACACTCCATTAATCTTAAACTAATAAAAATCTTACAGGACACCCATCGGACAACGCTTTTAAGGACATATCCGAGATTTGAGCGCACGACTCCAAGAAGATGGCTGTCAACTTGAAGCAGTGCTTACTCAACGGTTGCATGGCATGATCGGTGATTTTTTTGCATTCAGATAAATCCAAATGTTCAATATTGTGGCAGTGATTAGCAAGCGTTCGAATTGATTGATCGCCTACTGACTGGCAGCCTTTAAGCGAAAGGAACTTTAAGAAACCACCGCATCGCTGGGAAATGTTCTCAATTACGGGGCCCTGAAATGATTAAGGATATTGATTATAATATAAGCTCTAAAAAGTATTAAAGTTATTTAATATTTTATTGACTTAAAAGGTTCATTCCAATACAGCAAGTTACTTTCTTCAACAGAGGGTCAAAAACATTTCTTTTACATTTCAATGAGAACAAAATATATTAACAACATGCATCAAATAAATTTCAATACTTCTAATCTGCAATAAGACTTATTATTCATATTATTATCAACCAGATTTTAGAAAAGAATTTTCGATTGAGTAAAAAAATAAGATAATTATCAAAAACTGAAATAACCAGCAATAATCTAAATTTAAATCATTTTCAAATTTTCATATCAAATTGTGAACGCAAATATGACTATATAACAGAATGTGCTTTTGAATTAATAAAGTATCTACTGGTTTTTTAAAGTTTGCATACAAACATGCTTTAAAATTCTGATGAATCAAAAATCTACAGAAAGGTAGTTTAAAATCACCACCTCATTCATAATTCAATTCAGCCATTAAACCTACCTCAATATCCCTTTGAAAGTCAAACAAATCGATTTTCTGCCAGTTAGAGCCATCTAAGGCCAAAATGTTCCAGTACTTGGATACCTGCAATCCATAGAATACAAAAAAAAACATTAGCTTGAACACGCGAGCTGCACGAAATGCCTGGCAACAGTTTTCGACTCACCTGAGCACAACGGCAGAGCGAGATGACGTCTAGGTAGGATAAAATGCGTAATAGAATTTCCTTTGGCAGTTTTTTGGAAATTTCATCCTCCGGAATAATATAGGTGGTGAGCTGGGTGGTTGTAGTTGGAATCGAACCATTGAGCGTCGTTATGATTTGATGGTGTGGCTGATGAAAATTCTGTAAGAAAATAATGATGATGGAGTTAGAATTGAGTTGTAATTAAGATAAGAGCTTGTCAGAGTTTTTTGATGTTTTACATTTACGATTTGTGGTATTTGAGCAGTTGTCTGTTTAAGATATCAAATATTCTTAATTGAATATTGTCTGCTAATAATTTTGTTTCCAACAGCAAACATGAAGGGTAACTAACGAGTAATGAAGATGTAAAAAGAATATGAGAGGGTTGATTAGACAAAAATAGACTCAAACAAAAAGAAACACAAAGAGACCTCAAATATTTTTCAAACCTTAATATCTATCATACAAATTTAATTCTAATTCAATTAAGTTATTCACAATAAACACAAGCTATTGTACTTAATATGCAAGCCATATATTATGTCAAAATAACAAAATCATTCAAGCAAGTGAAATGCGAAGCAAATTCTCGACATTTCATTGCATTTTTATCGAGTTAGTATTTCTATAGCAACGCACAATTAATCTCGACACCCCGTAAGCAGCACAATCATGTAAAACATAGCCAAACGGTGATAGGAGCACAAGCAAAGTTCAATGTCGAGATCGCGCCCAAGTCAAAATACACGAACACTTGGGTTCATACCGTCCATTCAAATTATTTGCTTCAACGCTGCGTTGTTAAATGGCTTACAATTCCAACCGAAAAAACTGAAGAAAAATGGCCAATTGATTAATATTTCAGTTTTTCATTAATAATTTATAGCAAGAACATGGCAAGAATACACACAGAATGAATGGGAAACTACCGAGTCAATTCCAGTTCCACACGAGTTTGTCAGAATTTTTCTTGATGTTAAACAACAAAAAACGCTTAACGTTGGTAAGAAACCAGAAAAATAAAACTGAGTGAAGTAAAAAAATAATGCCGGTAAAAGTTATTTGGAAATTTTGGAACTCAAGATGAGCTTTGATTCACTGGAATTTGATTGATGGAGCTGAAAATATTTTTTTAAATAGATTTTTTATTATTAAATTTCAGTTTCCTACTGAAGAAGCTGCAGGTCTATCATGAAGTCAAAAAAATAATGACAGTCCGTCATTTTTCCGAAAAACCACCCTTACAATAAAACCGCCTAAAAATCAATTCAACTTAAACAATCATTACATCGAATTGTATTTATGGATTTTTTGCCTTATACATTTTAATTTTCAAATCGTTTTGACTGTGTTTTTGTTGGTGGTCAATTAAACTATTAAAATAATCTGCTTTCTGCTTTGAAACAATTGACTTCCTGGTTCGCAGCTCAGCAGGAAAGGTGTGTGTGGATGGATGGAAAATCAAAAGGAAGAAAAGCTTTAAAGGTGGATAGAATTGTAGCACACTGTCGGAGGTGATGATAATTTATAAGCGGTACTTATTTGTCATTATTGAAACATTGTGAAGAAATTGTTATTGATGGGATTGGCATATTCAAAAGCATTATTAATCTTATTATGGAGTATTTCAATATCTAAAGCTTTAGACTAGTATAGTATATATAAGTAGTAATTCATTAATCAATTAACATTGCATGGACATGCAAAAACATTGAAAAATGGGTAGAATACTTGTGAAATATTTTGTGCGACAGAGGAGTTTATTGAACCCAAAAAGCAATATAAATTAGTGTTTGTTTATTGTTGAATAGGTATCGGTTTGATACGATAAACATGAAGTTTTTACTGGTTCGTTATAAATTTTCCAATAGATTAGCAAATATTATTTTATGTTTTTCAATAGGGGTCTAAATGTAGCCATACATTAAATAGTTGAATTTAGATAAAATGAGAACAAAGACTTATTAAGAAGTTAAGCACATCGAAAGTATAGAAAGATTTAAATAATTTATTTCGTTCTAAGAAGAACCAAAATCATGAGCATAACGAATCAAAACTCTCATTTATTATGAAAACTCTTATTTATTATGAAATAAAATGTTTAATTCAGAGAAGTATGAGTAGCTCATGAATACAATAATAATTATACACTTTTAATAAGAAGTTCTTGGAATTTTGTTTTGTTCAAGAAGTTACCGAGATGTTTTACAAAGAAACACAATTAAATTCTTCTTATTTTTAGAAGAAAAAAAACCATTTACCTAATTTGAATATGATTTATTAAATGTATTTCGACCAAACCAATCATAAAGAGCGGAATTTTCGAATGTATTCAATGCAGTACAACGTCAATCTTCTGTTACGGGCGGTGACAAATTAACAAGAATGAAAATATATTTACACTGAGCAATTTGTAAAAATAAAGTGTTTTATGTTTGATAGAACAAATACCCAGAATATGTTTTTGTCTAGTTTCTTCATTGATTCGATCATTGTACAAATAAAATTTTTACTCATTACATAAAAAGCAGAAGAACAATTTGACACAAATATGAAATCTGGTGTGTCTAGGACAATAAAAAGATATTAAATTGTTATCAAATTTCTTTATAGTCTGAATTGTTTAATCTCAAACATTTAACATATCGTCACGTCACCTGTTTTACCAACAAAATAAATCAAATAATTAAAAACAAACAAAAATTTATTCGATCAAAACTTAAGCATCTTCCGAAAACTTCCCTCTAAACAACAATTCAAAAGAATTTCTCAAAAAGCAGCTCGCCTTCAACAAACATCAAAAAAAATCAACAGAAAAAAAAGGAAAAAAAACTCTCCAAGCCGCCAACAAAGAGACGAGCAAACTCAACAAACTCCACTACAAATGCAAAAGAAAAGGTTGTTGAATCCATTTCCATGATATTCCACTTATTCTACTGCCAAAAGGATTAACAAGCTGATAACGTTTTTAAAAAGTGTCATCGTCACAAAGAGCCTTCCCAAGAATGGCTGCATGACGCTGCTTTCTATGCTTTTTTATGGAGCATGAATATGGCTTTATAGCTGTGGTGTTGTGTTTCAAATTCACCCATTTAACTCAATTTAACTCAATTTTGCCAGCAAGAGGTCAAGGTGCCGTCAGAAAAGATGCAGCTTTTGAAATTCCATTGAGATATTCAAAGATAGAACATTTTTTTGGAGCAAAAACTCTGGTAGTGTATCTTTTTAAGCAAACTGTTGACAATGAAATTCAATATAAACACAAGAAAAATTCAAAAATCACATAAAATCCATGAATGAAGTTGCCATAGCCAACCATAGCATAAATTTCCAATTCAAGTGGAAATTTTCATGAGAAAGGGCGCAAGATACAGACGTTATTCTTTGTCAGTCGAGCTATAATCACGTAGTTATAGCCAAGGAGAGTGGTAATTTAAGGACATGGGGGATCTTTTATTAAAATAATTGGATATTTTGTGATTTTTTTTTTAAATAAATAAATTGCATTCATCATCATTTATGTTAATAATTTTTATAAACTATAAAATTGTGTACTTTTGTCATTTTACCACTGCTTTCAACACTTCTCGCCTTTTCTCTTTAAAGTTTTTTAAATAGAATTATATTTGTTTAAACGTAGAAACGACCAAAACTTCTAAGAATAGAGACATTAAAAATTTTAATTTGATTCCACGAAAAAATACAACACCAAAGAACGAAGCAACGAGACCCACAATTGTGAGATTACTGACTTTAGATTTAGCAAAAATGGTACAAATGGCACAAATTTAGACCGAAAGGCAAATGCGAGCAACAGCACAATATCGCCAGCAGTCAATTAGAACAGAATTTATGCTGAATGTTCTTTCAGCTCATTAAAAAAGAAGCGAAATCAGTGAAAAACAATGAAGAAGTGGTTTTAGTGTAATTTGCACTGAAGTCAGGTGTTAACTCCTTTGAGGTTGAACACTTGAAAAGGAGGGGGTGGTTTTGAGAGGGTCAGGCTAGACATAATAAAGTAAAGATTTCGAAAGAGTTTAGAACGAAGGTTTTTAAGAGGTTTCTAGCTTTCAAAAATTTACACGCAGAAAATAACAACATGCAACAAGTGATGAAGTAATAAATCATTTGTATTAATTAACATATAATAATTAATTAAATATCAGAAAAATCAGAAAAATATGAAAATTTTGTTCGGAGAATTTTATAACACTTTTATTTGTAGCAAAGCGAGATTATAGAGTGAGAATTAATAAAAATATCATAATATTAAAACAACATCCTTTGAAAAAAAGAACTTTTGCCCCCGCACTTGCACAAATTATAGCTTTTACAGTTTGCGGTTGTGGTGATAATTACTTATTACTTTACTAAAGTTCAGTATCTTCATAAACACTTTTATTAAAATTGGTAGTGATTCTTTCTATTTTGGCAGCCAAATCATAGTCAACTTATTTTGGTCAAAGCTTAAGTAATAGGCAAGCCTTATGAAAGTAATTCAGGTAGCTTGAAAAGCTATATTAAGCTCTTTAAATGAAATATGAACAAAATATTTCTACTTTCTTACATAAATTTAAAACAATGCATATTTTTGACGGTTTTCTTATTTTGAAGAATCCTTTTTGTTTTGACTGTTTATGTCTTTTGAGTAACATTTTGGTGACAACCACATCAAAAACGTGTCACGTCAATAGTTGACAAACGTTACATCAAGTTTTTGATAAAAAATTAATTTGTTGTTGATTGCAATCTCGTTTCATATTTTTGTTTAATCCGAATTCCATGCGAAGTTTATGGCATTAATGACATGATTAACATGAATGGGAAATTTTTTGTTTTTGACCTTTTGGAAATTCCAATGATAAACAAAAAACAAACCGAAAAATTAAGCAAAACTTTAATTCATATCTACTCCAAACGAAAAAAAAAGGAATTTCCTTCAAGGAATTTGCCAGACAAAGAAATACTCATAAACATATTGTTGAATAGTTGATAAAGGATGGCAGGACTGGTGAACAAAGAACAACAAAAAGGCGTATGCAGGAGCTACGTGGGTGGCTGATATGTATTTATTCATAATACTACGGGATTCGCTGCGTGGCAGGACATTTTGTCATCCAATTAGTGGCCTCCCACCTCGCAGCTC
This sequence comes from Parochlus steinenii, assembly GCA_038502155.1. Taxonomy (NCBI): domain Eukaryota; kingdom Metazoa; phylum Arthropoda; class Insecta; order Diptera; family Chironomidae; genus Parochlus; species Parochlus steinenii. Next base: position 5,656,280 of record JAXCIN010000054.1, read on the forward strand.
ATTTCTGAGGGAAGTTTCTTTTATTGTATATCGATAATTTTAATGAAAGTTCTGGGAAATGGGAAAATTATGTTGAAGCAATGGAAAAACCATAAACAGAAGGACAACAACAACAACGCAACTCATGTCGTGAAACAACGCCATCAAATGAAAAATTTCAAGATGTGGAATAAAATAAAAATTGAAGTTTATTTATTGAATTCCTTTTTAATTAAAAGTGTAATGGTCCTGAAAACCTATGAACAAAAAACTGATATTTTGAAGATTTTTGTTCAATATTGTGAAAACACCTTTAGAATTTGCATATGATTACATATTGTATTCAGAAACTTTTCTACGATGTAAATAAAAAAAAAATATTAAAATTTAGAATGAGACATTTATGCCGGTTTTGTAGAAGATATAGAATAAATTCAACTTATTCCATAAATAGATCTGAAAAAATATTTTCAACCTCCTCAAAACTACTCCTTGCAACAAATAAAAAATTAACAACTTTTTAATTGATATTTTTAATTGTTTTTTATTCATTTGTTTGTCGCTTATTTTATTTCCCAAATCGGTTTTTCGTCTGTGCAAGAATTTATTTTATCGATATTCAACATTGCTCGCAACATTTTAAACATTGAAAGCAAAATTATCATTTATAATTTTACATTTTAAAAATTCATTCATAATATTATTTCCATCAACTTTTCCGTCAGCCGACAAAGGAAAGGAGGAGCTGCAAATATTTCAGCAAGGATATACCATTTTTTGGCAAACAAAGAACACAAAGGAACTAGGGAGAGTCCTGGCGCACTAGCGAGCTGGTGATGTCGAACAAAGGTACGACGGTCTGCTCTCACCGTCTAAGTGCTGGAAGCAACTAGCAAGTTCTTCACACCGAGCCTAGTTTTGTGATGTTTATTTTAATTCTTTATGGTGTTTTCTCACCATAAGTTCAAATAAAGCAACATTTTAGGCACTGTTTGAGTTTTATGCAGGATTTTTCGAGAGTTCTTGAAATCGTGATATTCTTATTAAAACTTATCAAAGAATTTTTATGTTTGCACAAAATCTTCGGAATTTGTGTATTACAATATGTGTATTTTTATTATTTGTCCCGGAGATATCGAGGATAATCATAAATTATTGACATGTTTATCAATAAAATCAATAAGTATATAAGAAGGATCGTCAGATAAAAAAGAAACAGGACAATTGAGAGATATTTCTTCAAGATGTGTTAAGTTGTTAAGTTGTTTAACCAAATTTATAAAATTTTAGTCTTTTAAAATTAAAACCTTCAAATTATTACAATATGTTAACATACAAAGCAAATTCTTCCAACCAAAGTTTCCAAATAAATTCCAACAGTGAAGTGAGACGAGACGAAGTTTCTAAGAATTATTATTTAGCTTTTTTCTCAGACATTTTCTAGGAAGAGCAACACATTTTTATTCGGGCAGCTCGCGAGCCCATCTATTCGATATTTTGAATCATTTTGCCGATGGCAAAGGCTTCTTATCATTAGAGTTTGCAGTGGAGAAATTGCGTATGATACGAAATTTGTGTGATACAGTAAAAGCACAAATACCACAACATAATATTTCTTTATTTTTGTTTTTCTTTGTTCGAAATAATAAAATTTTCATTCAAAATTGGCTCAAAAGACAGTATTGAGGATTAAATCAGTTTATTCTCGACTAATTTGTCGCTTAATGGGGTTTCTTACCTCATGATATCTGTTGTTATTATTGTTTTTGCTGTGATTATGTATATTATTCATTTTTTCCTAGTTTTCAATAGTGAAAAAATTGAATATTCGTATCTCTACGAAAGCACTGAACTCTAAAATATATTGTAATATTTGCACAAACTATATTCCTGCTAATTCACAATATTATTGCAATATTCACACAGTTACAAAGTTCTAATTCACTTTTTATAAATATTTTCTGTAATTGGATTATCCGAGCTTTTTCGATGTTGCTTTATCAACCTGCTCCATACAATATTATTTTTGAAGCCAGCTTCAACTAGCTGTAGACTGCACTGTAGCACGAATCACAATAATTCTTCCTCCGACATTTCAACTTTAATTCAGTTTTGAATGGTATAATATAAAAGATGAAAGTTACATCCGTCAAATCTAACCCAGGCTTTTATTAACATTACAATCCCCGCTATGCGTTTTATACGAGTTAAATTTTATACGATCTGAAAGTCGAGTTTTTGTGTGGCTAAAGTTTTGTGTTTAAAACAGGAAATAACTTCAAAATGGTAATTAAGACTAAACACTCTGTGTTCCTTACATATAAAGCTGATCTTCTTCATTAATTCATTGCAGACAAACTACTCCGAGGACCAATTAAACGGTAAATATGTGAATCTTGACTTTGTTGTTGTTAAATTATTAAATCAGTGACGTCATTTCGCCTACATTTTTTGGTTTAACGAAGAGTTTTCTTTGTGTACAATGTATTTACGCTATTTTCCACCAAATTCAAATCCGGTTCAATCATATCCTTGCTCTTATTTACCACTTTCTTCTTCTTGAGCTCGCGCGGTGACTAACTTCCAGTGAAATTTCGAATCATACTGAGTCACAGCTATTGCATGAAAGCTCTTTTGTGGCTTTCTTAAGATTTATTTATATTGTTATAACTCGTCTTGCATATTCAACTGTAAGCCATAAGGCTGCAAATATTACTTATACTGAGTTAATTGAATGAGCAAAAACCAACCTACATTCCTTAAAAGGTATAAATTTTCGATTTAATATCGCTGTAATTAACAAACACACAAGCCAAGTTTTTGAAGAAATTACAGAAGATATACGTTTATATGACTCATTTATTGGGTTTCGAGTCTGATAAGGCATTTGGGCCCAAACAATTTGTACTTGCGGCTGATGGAATACCAAAGCAGTAGTGATTCTTTAAATTAAAAAAATTTAAGGGTTTTCTTGTAAATAGTTAAAAACATGCATAACTTTGTGTAACAAATTTTAACCCTACTACAATCAACAAAAATCTTTCAAACATTGAATAAGATCAACAGTAAAATTCAAATTAAACAGATGCTATTTCAGCTGAAATCGGATATCCCTCACATATGACGTCAATGTACTAAGTACTCTTGAAATGATTAATTTACATTGTCGTCCATCATCTTATGTTTCCATTTCAATTTAACGCTGACAAAACCAGCAAAACAATTGCATAAACTTTGCAAAAATCAAAATTCGAAGAAAAAACTGTTTAAATTGTTTAAGTAATGTTTTAAAATCGCATAATTCGCAATTATTGAAGCAAAAAGCGAACTGTCCATATTGAGAAGAAATATTGAAAACTATGCTGACCTATTTAAATGTTTCAAATTGGGCATTGGCTGTGTTGCCAAGTCAGCGACCTTTGTCTTGAAAGTGTTTTAATGTTAAATATAATTAAAGAGTTTGAGTTCAAAGGATGATCGGTATTACATCTTAGTGTCAAGAGTCAAAGTGAAAACTTGTATTAATTAGGATTGTATATTATTTTTTTTTTAATTATCAAAGAAAAATTTGAATGGTTATTTATATAAAACAATCAATTTCAATAATTTCACACCCTTTTCAATCGACCCTCCTTGGAGAAAAACATTAAAAGTGTTTTCTGCATGAAACTGCCGAAAAAACTTTAAAATGTAATCTCACTCGAAATATTTCTGCTTAAAAAAGTGCCATTTCTTTTCTCCCGCGAAATATGCAGCTCGTAATGTCGCGTTTGCCTGCAACATTTTCTCATATTCAATATTTGAGTGCATTGTTCACATTTCAACAAAATTTACAAAAAAAATCGACAACTTCACAATTCAGACCTTTATAAATATTTATTATTATCGAGCTTGAACAAAAATCTTTTGATAATTTAATTTGTTTTTGTGCCTTGTTTTCCGATTCGACTGATTTAACTCTTTTTAAAGTTTCAATACTAAAATGCTTTTATGCCTTAAATGGTGCTGAAATTGTGGTTTTCGTATTTCTTCTGTGTTTTTGTATATTTTGCTGTTTTTTAAATATGCTCAATGCCTTAATGCTGCCGAGCAGTACTGCGAAATTACTTAATAATACACATTAATTCAATTTCGGTGGTGGACACAGTTTGTTCCGATTTTTTTTTTGCTAATGCAAGATTTTTAGTGAACTTTTGGGCTTTGAGAGTTGAATGATATTTTTATGGAAGGATTCGAAGAAATAAACCAGTATTATGCTGAGAAATGATTCATTTGATTTTTATGGAGGGAAAGGATATTAAGGAACGGTTTAGGGGACACTTGTTGCATGTTTGACGTTTTGTTGGGATAGGGTCGCATTGGTTTATATTATTTGTTTTGATTCTATTTCATGTTTGATGTTTCATATAATTCATGATTCATAAGAGCAAAATAAAAACAAACTTCTGCACTGCACCTTACTGACAATTTTACCTTACAATGTACCCAAAAATACTTCCATATAAAGTCTTAATTTCTCTGCGTATTTCTCTAAAGGAACAAATAATTTTTTTGCGTATTTTCATTCAAAAGCCGAAAAACTGGAAAAGCTGCTGGTAAAACTGTTTTATAATTATATGATTCTCTGTCGCGGCTTGCCAGATGGCCGGCCCTCAATTATGTCGCTTAATTGGCCGTCTTGCGGTAATCGGGCCACAAATTAATAAATATGTTGTTGCGGAGCCTGGCGCAAAACAAAAAGAGAATAAACTCGGAATAAACTTGAAAAATTGGCGGAATAATGTGAGCTTGGTGAGTTGTGCAGCAGTATCATTTGTGCCGCTGTCGTGGATGTTTAAACATTAATGTTGATTTAGTTGCGCGATATTGCTGTTGTCGGTACATTCCGGAGTAATTTTTGTATAGGGATGGTTTCTTGAAATTACAGAATTAGTGAAATCTTGAGTCTTGAATCTTGATCTAATTTGATTAGGATTGACGATTCTGTGGTTTCATTTATATTAAAAAAAACAAATAAATGTTTGAAAAATTGCGATTTTTGAAGATTTTTGCTCGATCTTAAAAATAGAATAAACACAAGAAGTATGTTTTGTGTTAATTTTCCAGAAATAAAACAGTAAACCTGGATGCATATTGTGTAGTGTTAAAAAACTCGTAAATGTTCTTTTACAAAATAATGTCAGTGGTGTTATTAAAATTTCAGTAATTTAAGAGACACTGACAATTGCTGCATAAATTTGAATATAATATAATTTTATTAAATTTTATTAAGGTTCAATTCGGTATAAATTATATGAAAAACGCTACAAAAGGTCGAAAAGAGCTTTTTAAAATTACATCCAATTACTATCGTAGAACAGTATAAAACAGTTAATACGTTTATAGCAAAATTAGAGATTATGACAGCTGATCGTAATGAATCCGAGTTAAATGATTAAAAACCCACAATCTATAAATCCAGTGCTTAAAACATTGAAACATTGAAACATATCTAAAGTGTAGCTGTTGGCGTTTGAATGTCTACGAAACCATTCCCATATTACTTTTTATTCAAATGTTTCAATTAAAAAATAATTTGACTTTTTCATGCGACTATTTGCATTACAATTTGTAGTTTTCTGAATTTTGCAATTATATTATGCATTCAAAAAGTTGAAATGAAATTAATATATTTGATAAATTCAATAAATCTTAATAAATTTTCTCGAAATGGCAAAAACAGATAATTGAGTGGAAGGTGTTGATAGAACAAATAAAGCTATCGGCGGTAGTGAATAAATTCAAGATTAAAAGACATTTTAGTGCCAATTTAGGGAATTAGACTATGACCATGTACATGTACGATCCACCAACAAAGAACACATTCACTTCGGTTGAAGGTATTATTTTGCATTATCGTCTATTTATTACGGTATTATGCGGGAGATTTATGGATTGATTATTATTAAAAAGTGCATTAAAAAGTTATCTTTAGTATTATCTTTAATATGGAATCATCAAGTAAGATAGTTGCATAGTTGCTTGGTTTAATGATTTTTAGTAATCAGAATCCGCTAAATTTCAAAGTTCCAGCTTTTAAAAGCTATTATTCAATAATGATCTTGATAATAAATTTATAAAAGTTAAGATTCTACTAAGATCTTATACATATAATAAATATATGTATGAAGCTTATGTTAATTGCATAAAACAAATATAAATAAAAGTCCTTCGAATGCCCATAAAGTTGATTTCATACATTAAAAATTAATTGAAGATTTGAAACTGGATGTGAACCATGAAATGTCAAGAAATTATGTCTTATCTGTAAATGGATCATGTGAAGGCGCCTTAATTTTGACGTTGAATTTTCAGAAATAAACCAAAATTCGTCGTTGGCCTTCTCAAATCGCATGTGTTGCTAAAACTAACTAGAACTATTATTCATTTTTTGTATAGAGTTCCAAGAGGCATTCAACCTCTTCGACAACCGTGGTGACGGAAAGATCCAGCAACAGCAAATTGGAGAGTGCTTACGCGCTTTGGGACAGAATCCTACTGAGTCCGATGTCAAAAAGTTTACGCACCAGCTCAAACCCGACGACAGAATATCCTTCGAGGTGTTTTTGCCCATTTATCAGGTTTGTTTTTTTTATTGAGATTAACTTTGATATCGTGGTAATGAAGAATTTTTCAGGCAATCTCCAAGCAACGATCGGGTGACACTGCCGACGATTTTATCGAAGGACTGCGTCACTTTGACAAAGATGCTAGTGGTTTCATCTCATCCGCCGAGCTGCGACATTTGCTTACCACTTTGGGCGAGAAACTGAGCGATGAAGAAGTAGAGCAGTTGCTGAGCAATCAAGAAGACTCACAGGGCAACGTTAACTACGAAGAATTTGTAAACCATCTGTTTAAGGAGTAATCGAGCCACTAATCGAGTACTGTCTCGTTTTAGGTGCGATTGGTAATGAGCGGTTGAGCAAAAAAATGTAACTTTTTGTGTTACAGCCGACTTAATTATTCTAGTATTAAAAAAGTCCGCCTAATAAACTTCCTTGTTAAATTTTTTTATTTAATCTTTTCGCCATCTATCAATATCTTATTCAGCCAAAAGGTTGAGTTTCCAGGCGGACAAGGAACGTAATTATCTGCACCTATATAATTTTTGATAAAATTTTCTTGTATTCATTTTTTGGCGGGACTTTCCAAGACATATTTAAAATTAAAAACATTATGAATAAAACATTTATTAACTGAAACATTTTCAATCGATTTTTTTATTATTGATCCCAACAACAGTAATAACAACAAATTATAAATCAACATAAATCTTAAAACATCCAAGCCGTTTGCTATTCCCAGCTACGAAAATTTGGTTCAAATCCACTTTGCATGATCACGCAACTTAGTGGGTTTCCCTTATAAGCCAGAGATTACTCTAATCAAGGTAATCAAAAGTCCCACTCAAAATTTTCCAATGATACACTGCCAAATTCTATACTTAATTCGTTTTCATAGTTTTCATCTAAAATAGAATACATAAAAAAATTACAAGGAGGATAACCTAAGGTTCCAAAACTCGAACTCACCCCTATAACCTACGTTCTGTAAAGCTTCTACGTGAATATGTAACTGATCGTAAAATGTAGTGTGTCTGGTTTGTTTAAAGAACTGGTGGTTTAGAAGCTGTAAGGCTGTGAGTCGATCTACTGGATATCTGGCCATACAAACTTCAGCAAATTTATGAAATGGATCAGAAAAATTACGCTCCCTAAATGCTTTGGTTTGAATCATGGCAAAAGTTTCTGTCATTCCACCTTCAGTCGCTTGCGCTGTAAACGAGTATGCATAATTTAAAACTATGACGGATCCAAAGAAATGAAATAAAACGTACCAATCATGTCTTGACTAGGGCAAGTAGTTTCATCAAGTAGACTAGGCTGGTTCCCTCGTATCTTAAAAGATCAATAAAATTAGTTCTGAAAGAATTCTTTAAAGCAGATTTTTCTACCTTTTCTAGCAACATGAGTGTAGTAGGAAGATCAAAAAATGGCGCTACTCCGTTAGCTAGCTCACAACTAGTGATACCAATACTATAAATATCAGATTTCTCTGTATATCCCAGCATGTTTTGTTCAAGTACTTCTGGCGCTAGCCAATTTAGACCTTTTTCTGAGTTTACTGGAAGATTATAAAAGTGTTGGATTCTTTCGCCGTGATTCAGAAAACATGTTACATCTCTGAATCCACTGAGAACAGCTTTTGATTCACTAAGTAAGATATGACTCGCCCGAATTGCTCTAAATTAGAAGTCCAGTAATGACGTCATTTCAGATTATTCACGTACAAGTTGTTATTCTCACCTGTGTATATATCCTTTCTTGTGTAAATAATCTAGACCTGTGAGAACATCTTTCAAGATCAAAGCCACCCAAATTTCACATAATCCAGTGTTAAAATGATCCATGAGATCTTTTGCCGAACCAAAGATGAATAGTGGTAAGACTACGTAAATTGCATAATCATCAACAAAGGCTGTGTGTAGGTTCATAATGTTTTGATGGCTGAATTGTCTCATGTTCAGAATTTCCTCCTAAAAGAATAAAAACATCAAATTTTATACACTCAAAACAACTTGAAAATTTACCGAAATCCAAACAAAATCTGAGTTAGAGAAGTCCACAATGTATTTTTTTATAGCACACATAATCCCACTAGGCTTGTGATCTGCTTTGTAAACTCGTGATAATCCATTGAAACCCTGTCCAATCAATTCTTTGAGAGAGTATTGATTGATATCCTTTCCAAACTCCATTATTATATTTCATTTAATTTTTCTGAGACATTTAAATTTTATAAACAACACACTGTCAAAAACATTTTGAAGTTCTATTGAAATATATACCATGTATGACGGCACTGACTTTCAGGCCTGAGTCTTATATGGCAAGGAGTACTGCCATTCAGTACTGAATATCAAGTGTAAAAGTAAAAGAGTGACTTGAAGTGAGATTGGCAAAAATCGTCAAGTTTGGAATATTTTGAACCCCATTTTCAGGCAGTCTTTTACCCTTGTAAGTCAGGCATGAATATCAGGTTTATTACACCTGAAAGCCAGGCATGAAACTCAGTACCTATTTCAGGTGTATGACGTCAACATTGAAATTTTGGCCGTTAAATTGAAAAATTTATTTTTTTAAATTTATTTTAAAAATTTATTTAAAAAATGTATTTAAAAAATTTAAAAAATTTAAAAAATATCAATTTCCAGATCTCAATTGAAATCCAACATATTTTGAACACTACCTCTAGCCAGCAAATCCACGTAAATCTCCAAACCCCAAAAAAAGACTTAAACTATCATTCAACAACTTTCCATTTGCGTTTATTAGTTAAAAAAGAATTGTTTTTTATCAAATTACAACAAAATGTCAAATAAGTCGCCATTACGGGCCAGTACAGGTTATACATCTTACAGGTCAATACAGAGCAATTATAGAGCATTACACAAAAATTTTAAATTCATTTAATTGAGTAATTTCTACATTCTTTGGTTTTCATCCACAAAAGGAGGTGAGTTAATCCTCACTTATAATTATTAAATGCTTTAAATGCAATTGCAAGTTATAAAGAGGAGAAAAAGAGCTTCAAGCATGAATAAAATATTATACTATAACCTAAAAAACTATAAAAATAATAAATTATGTAACAAATTTCGTGCATTTTGCACAAGTTGCTTTGACATTTTTAAATAGATAAAATAAATAATAAATAGTTCCATCCAATATTAATGATTAGAATTTGTTATCAGAGTTATCACAATCACAGGAGAGACTATTACTATCCTACAATTAAATTCCTAAACCAACAGTTTTCAAACAGATTTCATTCCCTAGACTCAAAAATTCTCGATTTATCGCACATCAAAATTCATTAAAAATTTCCAATTAAATACAAAATCCAATTTAAAACAAGAACAACTAATAAATTCCACTAAGTTCCATAAAAGACTCAAACAGTCGGCTCATTATAAGATAAATATCTCAAATAGAAATGTTAAATTTAATGGAGAGGTGAGGAGGTGCCATTTTTGACATTTCTAGGGAACGGTCAGAAAATATTGCTTGGTAAAATTATTGAAATAAAATAAATTGTCAGATCCCGAAAAACTTCAATAATTTACTAAAATATTCTATTCTTCAGTAAAAATATGAAAACGGCACTTCCTCTCTCCTTGAACTTAATTCTACAACTTAATCCTTATCGGCTACTAAAAACTTTTAGCTCGGGCCCCTCAAAGTGGTATTGAGTGTCTAGAAACAGTATCAAAGGACTCTTAAGGTCAAAGGTCTTAATTTTACATCTAAAAAGTGTGAAAATTGCGGCAAATGCCACATCCTAGAGCAAATTCCTCCCCAGTGGGCGGATGCAGTTGGTGCAGGGGACACTCATCGCACAACAATTGCGTGGCTTTTGGTCCTGCTGGACATTTAGGTAGTTTTATTTTTGGAATGTTGGTCAAACGTTGGAAGTCATCGTGGCAAGTGTCACAGAAATGGGTGGTCCCGAAGCAGAAGAAAACAGCTACAGAGCAGCAGTAGCGACACTTGTACTCCAGAAAGTCCATGCCATGTTTCGGGCACATCTAAATTGTTGAAAATTATTAAAAATCATTCATTTAAATAAAAAGATTAATTTACCTGAGCTTTTGCGATGTCACTGCAACCACCACAGACAAGCTCCTCAGGATTAAAGTTTTCGGCAAGCTCAACGTCACATCTCGCTTCTCCTCCATAGTAAGCCTATAAAACCATTCAAAAATTATTCAACAATCTTCAAAAAATTATCAAAAATCTCTTACCTTCTGACATTTACAACAAACATAGTAAGCATATCTTTCCATGGCATGCGCCACCATGCCTTTCTGGTCATCCACCAGTTCCTTATCAATCCCTTCATATTTAAGTCGCATTACTGCTTTTCGCTTGACATCTTCTTTGAGGGCAATAATTGGTAGCAGCAGGTCATGGACCGCCTCATGAATTATATCATTTTTGCAAATCGGACACTGACTGAAAGCAAAGCTGATCCTGGCGCCGTTCCACCTCTTCTGTAGAATCAATCTTGTGCAGTGATGGTGGAAAACATGACCACAAGTTAGTTGAATGGAAGGTGCACATGACAGAGCTTCAGTAAAGCAGATCATGCACATGTCATCCCCATCTTGCGTCAATTTTGGTTTTTTGAGTATCAAAGCGTCAGCATTTATGGCGGACTGGCATTTCTGATGCAAGCAAGGTAAGCAATTTGGCTCTTCAGAGATTCCTCCACAGAAATGTCCACAAGGATGAATTTTACTACAAACATTCGCTGAGTATTCTTGGCACTGAGGCTCTACACAGACATTTCCAACTGCCAAAAGACCGGAAGTACCGTAAACTCCACAAAATCGACATCTTCCCACTGAATTTTGAGGATCGCAAATTATTATGTTGTGGCCATCTCTAAACTCAATGATTCCTTTAAGAGTCTTCGAGTCAGCCAATCCTAACAGCCAGAAGAGTTTAATGCGACCACAACTTTCATGGAGCTCAACTTTGATAGACTCTTCTTCCTCTTTGCACACAGTTCTCCGGTGCAGCCAAGTCTTTCGATTTAGATGCAAAAATCGATCGCAATCACAGCAAAGTGTGCCACAATCTCCACACTCTATAACTGCGTTTGTAACTGAGTCATCATGATTAATACAAAGTGGTCTTAAATCCCCGCTCTTGCTCCACTGTCCAGAAGACAGTTTAACTACATGATCTTCATCCAAAACACAGAGACTTGCTAGAGCTAACCAAAGTGTTGGGAACTTCAGGCAATTTTCAGGTTGTCTATTAACCTCATCCAAGTGCGCCAGATTGATGATACATTCAGCCACAGCAGTTTTGGTGACACTAGTCCACTTATCAGATAATTTCCCAGCGATCATATCCTTGATCAAGCTGATAATCGACTCAGCAAGTTTAGTAGAAGTAGATCCTCCTAAAAACCATCGTTTTCTTTCCTCCTTAAAACTAATAGCGCTTTTCTCAATGGACCCAAAATCTCTGGAAGATCCAGATTGACTAGAATGAGCGTCTGTTCCACTACTCAGCTGATGTTGGTAAGTGGTTTGTGGACGTGGAGCCACGTTTATATAGTCACACAATTTCACGTTCATGTTTTTGTTGTTGGATAAAATATGAGCGCCATTTTTGAATTTAACCTTAAAAAAGATTAAAATGTTAGTTTTAACTTTTTAAATAATTTTAAAGATCATTTACCTGAATTTGTAAAGATTTAGCAATCACGGCTAATAAAATATCCAACAATCCCATCCTATTAGCTTGCAGATTCTTTGCATTTTGGAGTAAACTATTAATATCTTTAGGTGGTTGATAATCAATCTCCAAAATCTTTGCTAGTGTGTCAGGAGATATCTCTGGAAGGATTCTTCTTAACAGTAAAGTAACTTGTCGTTGCACTCTCTCACTTCCCGTGTGAAGTAACACAAAAAGATCCTTAATTAACTCAATTTGATGAGATAAATATGTTCTACCCACAGAACTTCCAGAAAGTGCCAAAACCATGCTCAACATTTCGAAGCAATAAACATCATTGGAAGCTGACGGAATTTCACTGCAGGCACTTTTAACAATCACGTTGCTTGTCACCAAGAACTCCCACTCTTCGCGAGATTTTTGCGCCTCTTTTTGGATTGAGTGGACAATGTGCACGATTATCTGCTTTTGCAAGTGGGTGAGCTTGCTGCGACTAAAAAGGATGCCAACCATATGTTCTCGAAGGTCAAGGGAGTCGTTGGAAGGTGATTCAACGTGGGATTCAGCTAAAGATGATGGGGCACTAAAAATAAACAAGTTAGAGCTGAATTTTCTTTTCAAACTTTATCTCCTTACCATTGATATTGATGGTTAATTATCAGCTTCCCAAACACTTGATTAGTGAGCACTCTAAAAACCCTCAAAGTCTCCAGCTCACAGTACTTTTGCTGAATATAATGAGCGTTCGTAAACTTCTTCAAGTTTGGCATTAGATCTTGATTAACCTTGGCATCCAACGAGTACCCCAAAAGCTTAATCTGCCTGATACGAATATTATTTTCAAGGCCACGTAGTTCAATTCGGAAGTGAGTGTTGGCATCATCTTTTATGTCCACCGAGTACCAAGTTCCAATGTTTGCTTCGGTTTCTACTGTTTCCAGCATATTTAGCTCACCAAGGGATGCACCGCCATAAACAGTGAAGCTCGTGATTTTGTGCTAAAAAATATTTGAGGTTAAAATTCATGAAAAATTAAAAAAGTTAAATATTTACCGCCAAATCCCTACAATTATCAATATGAATGTTAATTGACTTGCAAACATAATTCGGCTTGATCATTGAAATCTCAATGATTTTTGGCTTATTCCGATCTTCATCATCACTCTCCCAAAAAGTCTCCGTTGAGTTATCAGTTAACGCGTTGATGAGAGCTTGCCTGGACGAAATAATCAGCTCAAACACTTCAGTGATGTCAGTAAATGCAGAAACATTTACTTTATTGATCTTTTGGTCATCCAATTGATTGTCGTGAGACTCAATCATCCCATTAGTGGAGTAAAGCAAATTCTGCTCGTTAAACTCTTCACTTTTGGACAATATTTTGGAAATATTTCCGAAAACGTGAGAATTGTGCAAAAACTGATGATCAGTTTGCTTGAATTTTATACCAAAACACTGAATTGCTAATCTCTGTAAAACGCTACCAGGTGGCAAAGAAAGTGTTACATCAGCAATGCTTTGCAAAAGATGATGAAGACTTTGAGATAAAAGCTGTTGGATGCGATCATCGACGTTTGTGATGGCCACAGGATGTTCGTAACTAACATCAGAGTCTTCTAACTTGAGGGAATTTTCATTGTCTGATTTGCCTTTGATGAGGGAGGATACAAACCACCACATTATATCATGGACACACATTGTTTGAGTTACTGTGCGAAGTAGCCAATTTAAGGCCTGCAATCCATAAACACTGCAAATTGCTTTCCTGAGATTCTTTCTTAACAAATATCTAAGCTTGTCTAAATCATGCTTCTCAAAGATGAAGCTAATGGTTGGTCGATGTAAGAAGGAGGGTTTTGATCCATCCTCATGGTTGTGGACCAGCTCATAAATACTGTTCTCTCTCGACTTTTTAATCTCAAGGGCAGCTTCCATTTCTCCTGAAAAAACAAAAACAACAAAATAAAAATTTGAAACTTACGGAGGAAATGGAAAACATACTCTCATGGTCAGTAGACAATGTCATGTCTCTGAAGGCACTGACGCTTCTTGGTGGATTTAATAACTGCTCTGGAACCAATTTCTTCAAGTTCTTAGAAGGAAAGCTCAGTAGACTTGCTTCTGTGCCTAAAATGATAAATATTTGCATTAAGTTCAATTTATTTCAAGGTTATGATAAATTTTCAAGATTATCACAAGATAAAGAAAACAAACTAACCAGAATCACAAAGACAAGTTTTCTTCTTTCGCATGACCACCTTGTTACTCTGTTCCTTCTCATTACAACTATTCTTAACAAGATAATCATAATTTTTCATCTCCATCTCATTCTCAGCCGGATTCAGCGAATAAAAGTTCCATCCTTGAATCATGGAGAAACTTCTATGGAACTTATTCTCCGCAAACTCTTTATCTTGTCCATTTTGATTTTGCTTTGGGTCATAGAAGGTTTTGTCACCATTCATTTCTACGTTAAAGAGGTTACAAGAGTCGGATTCATTGAGACGGACGTTCAGTGAGTCAAGACAAGTGATGCTTTCAGGTGGCGTCCAGAGAAGATCAGGAATTGTTGAGGTTCCAGTGTTGTTTAGCTGAGTTTGTGATTTACGGTTGTAATAGTTTGGCATGGAGTTTTGCTTTTGAGGATGCTTTTTAGAGTCATCAACGCCGTTACCCTTAAAAAATTGGAAAAATTAAAAAATATTTTACAAACACCATTTAAAGCTTAATTACCTGCAAAATAGTAGCAGACAGTCTGTGCTGCTGGAAGTTGCTCGTGTTTGGTTGACTCATGAACTCTGAAGCACTACTATGCCGATTACTGATCCTATTTTTGGTTGGCAACAAATTATTCGCTGGAGCTTTCAATCCTCCATTATGAGAATTCAAATCCAATAAAAACAGAGCATTCTCTTTCATGACATCGAAAAACTCCATGCTCATAGTAGCTCCAAACTTGCTCTTCTTTGGTGCATGAGATTTGCTAGGATTTGCAACGATTGGTGGCTCTAGTTGGGCTTGAGCTGGATTGTCGTTGTTTGTGGCTCGTTTAGTGTCTTTTACGTATTTTTCACGACATTTCTCACAAAGTAGGTACCAGCTAGTGGCTCCAACTCCTTCCTCACCACACTGACCAGCCCAACCTTCACAGTAAACACCGTTAGAGTTATATCCTTTCCCTTTAGCAGATTCTCCACATCCAGGATGAACAGATTTCATATGTTGAGTTAATTGATGCTGCTGGTATTGCTGTTGATACTCTAGATAAATGTCCATGTCACACATCTCACACCAAGCTCCAATATGATCAGCTCTAGCAGATAAGCCAACAGGAGTGCTGCTCTCTTCTATTAATCGCTTAGATTTGCCAGATTTTACATTTTGATATTCTAGATCGTTCAAATCGTTGATATTTGGTTGCGAGAAGCCAGCTTTAGAAGCTTGAGCTAGTTCTTTAAACATATCTTTGGCTTCCTTTTCAGTAGTCATCCGTGTAACAAATCCTTGGAAATCTTTATTAAGTTCATCCCAAACGTAAACCAGACACTTCAGAGCTGGTGGAAGTCCAGCAGCATGACCTTGCAGATCATCTCCTTCCATATTTACATGCTCACTTATCTTTCCTCTCTGTTTTCTGTAGTGAACACAGCAGTATCCGCTCTTATTCAAAGCTTCCAAGGTCGAAGGTCTAGCATTCAAATAATTGCTTGTATTTGCAATTTCCACTGAATGTCGTTGCTGGATCTTCTCCTCTTTAGTTAAAATGCTCTCCCTTCTTTTATCAAGGATCACACTATCATAGTTATAAACGTTATTCTTTGGAATCGATGGATGAAACTTCAAGAAAGAGGCACAAGCAATTGCATCATGCACTAATCCCTCGTGCCACAAAAATGCGGCAAAAATAGCTCTTATGGTTTCAGCAATTGAAGGAGACAAAGCTTGCTTTGGCGTATTAGTTTCAACAAACTCCTGATCGTTAACATTCGTATCCACTTTTTTGCCAGTTTGAGATCGTTTTGTGTCGCGGAACGTCAAAACTTCATTTTGACTGAATTTTCCAAAGTTCGTCGGGATTATGTTGCTTTGGACTGGAGATGGCAGATTTATGTCGTTTGAGAGCTTATCGTCAATGCTTTCGGTTTTCAGATTTTTAAGGTCTAATGTGTTGTTGTTGTAGACTTCCGGAACAGAGCCACTGAAATAAAAATTAAAGGATTATTAAGAAATTCTACTATAAATTAGAAAAACTCACATTCTCTTCTTAATAGTAGCTGTGTTCTCTCCAATACTATCCCTCTTGAGCCATTTTTGGAAGGCCTGGAGCTTATTAGCTCCACCTTCCACCACTCCAGCTATAGCGGCCGTTATATTCGATTGACTCCCCACTAGATTCTCTCCCTTGAACTTTTCTTCATTAGATTTAACAGTGTCTTCAAACTGACCTCTCTTTTCGTCTTCCTGTAGCTCATCCTGTTTAAACTGACTCTTAAAAGATGCACTGTATTGATCTGGGTTACTATACTCGCTCTCTTCGAAGAACTTTACGTTGTTCATCTCGTCCGTTAGATCACTGTCACCAGATTCAATCAAAGGGAATAAAAGTCGTTTATCTAAGTGCTGGTTGTACTGAAGACACCAAGCTTCAGATGGATACCAAGTAGTCGAACAATACTTTCTTATGGAGTCAGTCGAGAGTTTCACCCAAACACCATCTCCATTTTCCTGCTCGTCAATGAAGGAAATGATGTCATTGACTTTTATAATTCCAAGTTGTTCTGCTTGTAAAGTTGGATGAAGTCGAATACGAAGACCAGAAGTGTACTGAGCGTTGAACTTCCGGTATTTATATTGCGGTTGAATTTTCTTGAGAGCATGTTCTTTGACTGGAGGTGGTACATCAGCATCTATGACAGTTACATTGTAGATTTCATTAACTTGCACACTATCGATGATAATGTTGATCACATAACTCCCAGCCACTTCCGGTGTCCAAATTACTGCGTAAGATTGATCTCCAGAATCTTTGGCTGTCATCACATCACTAGTTTTGTTTTGGATTGGAGTGTAAAGCCTCAACTCCTCGAAAGAATACTGGGCGTAAGCTTTCATCGCTGTTACAGACTTTAAACAGATCTTCTCTTTCTCTTTGACCACCGGTTCATACACAACTTTCCCCAGCGGTAAAAATACATTAGGATCTTTACACAGTTTGTTGTAACGTTTTTCATTTGGATAATTCGTGCTCAGCGCCACCTTTAATTGAATCTTAATGTTGGGAACATAAACAATTTCTCCATACTGATCTCTCGTCTCGATCACCAATTTAGTGGGCCAGCCACTCTGAATTGGATCCTGGAATAATTTGAGTTCACAGCGATTAGGATCTAGTCTAGACTCTGGCTGAATCCAGGAAGATAAGCGTCCACCAGCTGAATCTGGCACCACAAATACGAAGTCTTTCAGGAATTGCTTCTCGTGCGATTGTTCGCTACTGGAAAAAGAGATAAAACAATTAATAATTTAGTCAAGAGTTTTTTGTTATTTATGATATTTGAATAAGATTCAAGTGCCATGTGTCTTAATTCTTCTACTTGTCTAAGATCCCAAGAATTTCATCAGAAACGATTGCATACTTCACTATTAATTACTTCGAAAATTAAATTTATGAATGTTGGGACCCAAAAACCAAAAATTCGACCCGTGAAACCTCATTTTTTAAGAATTTTTGGTTGAAAAACGAAAGTTCAAAAAAAATAATATTATTCATGAACCTAGGTTCATGAATAGCAATACTTCGAAATTTTAATTTATGAATGTTGGGAGCCAAAAACCAAAAATGCGACCCGTGAAACCTCATTTTTTAAGAATTTTTAGTTGAAAAACGAAAGTTCAAAATAAATAATATTATTCATAAACCTAGGTTCATGAATACCAATACTTCTAAAATTTAATTTATGAGTGTTGGGGCCCAAGATCCAAAAATTCGACCCGCGAAACCTCATTTTTTAAGAATTTTTAGTTGAAAAACGAAAGTTCAAAAAAAATAATATTATTCATGAACCTAGGTTCATGAATAGCAATACTTCGAAATTTTAATTTATGAATGTTGGGAGCCAAAAACCAAAAATGCGACCCGTGAAACCTCATTTTTTAAGAATTTTTAGTTGAAAAACGAAAGTTCAAAATAAATAATATTATTCATGAACCTAGGTTCATGAATACCAATACTTCTAAAATTTAATTTATGAGTGTTGGGGCCCAAGATCCAAAAATTCGACCCGCGAAACCTCATTTTTTAAGAATTTTTAGTTGAAAAACGAAAGTTCAAAAAAAATAAT
This sequence comes from Parochlus steinenii, assembly GCA_038502155.1. Lineage (NCBI taxonomy): Eukaryota > Metazoa > Arthropoda > Insecta > Diptera > Chironomidae > Parochlus > Parochlus steinenii. Next base: position 5,674,893 of record JAXCIN010000054.1, read on the forward strand.
ATTATTCATGAACCTAGGTTCATGAATAGCAATACTTCGAAATTTTAATTTATGAATGTTGGGAGCCAAAAACCAAATATGCGACCCGTGAAACCTCATTTTTTAAGAATTTTTAGTTGAAAAACGAAAGTTCAAAATAAATAATATTATTCATGAACCTAGGTTCATGAATACCAATATTTCGAAAATTTAATTTATGAATGTTGGGACCCAAAAATCGAAATTTTGACCCGTGAAATCTCATTTTTTGAAAATTTTAAAGAAAAAGAATAAACTCTTAAAATCAGAACTCTGTCAATTCAACATTCTTTAATCGCCACATTGATCGAAATCTCCTCTCAAAAACCCTCATACCAATTAAATTAACCAGAAGTTAATGAATCTCAACAGAGTTTATCTTTTTGGTGCAACGGATAAACTGACAAAGTCGTAAATCTTCAATTATAGTCCAATGGTTGATGCTTTTCATTCAGTATTGTTTGGTTTTGTTCGAGCTTGTTCAGTAAGTGTGAGACATTTTTGTCTTTTTTTGTTTATTTGATCATTCTTGGACACTTTTTACTGTCGATGTAAATATAGCGATGATTAAGAATTTTTATACACAAGTTTTTATCAATCATTGTCAGAGAGAATTTAAGGAGAATGTATTTTTATTAATTTTTAATGACCTTGCTTAAGATTTTTCAATTAAAATTAAAAATATTTCTAAGAAATTTCCGAAACGAAATTTTTGAAATCCAGAAAATGAAAATTTTCCGGCACAATTTGTTTTAAACCCATCTGATGAATCACTCGATACCTCAACGATCGCCTTCAACCATGCAACACTCTCACTACTCTCCAAACAAGATTTACGATCTTGCCCGTCTGCTTGTATTCGTCGCTCTTTCTATCTGTATACATTTTTCACATGCCTATCCATTCAAAAATAGCTCTGAACGATCACTTCGTGCTCTCACCGCTCCATTCATACACCATCCCAACACACGCAAAGTGCCACACCATCACCCAGCTGACTCGTCATTCACTTGGCAGCAATTAGTGCTATAAGTATCTCTAAACAAATTGCCTGCTACGAGACTGGCGAGATGTTGTTTTGTGATTCTCGGTAGTGAAAATAAAAAATAATAAGATAAATTTTGTGCACAATGCCACAATGTTCTAAGCTAGACGAATGATTCATGGTCTGGAATTTGCTTAAGGCAGGGAACTATCCGCTATCTCGCAGCAATAAGTGATAACGCAAACTTTAGGCAACTTTCGTGCTGTTATTTGTGTACAAATTGTGTTTAAATTGTATGTAATTGCTGTATAAGTGACTGATATTGATGCTTGTGATGCTTGTGATGCAAACAAATCATTATTTACAGCAAATTTGTGTGATTTTTGTGAAATAAATTGTACAGTAATATTGTTCACAGTGTTTTCAAAGTGTAAAATTTAAGCACTAGCGTATGTTTTTCATTTTTTGTATCATTTTTTTAGTGTTTAAAAAATACTTTTGAATACTTTTAAATGCTTTAATGTTGGGCAACAAAACTGGTCAAGACCACGACAAGACATAAAAGTTGGATTTACATTAATTTGCTTTGGGTCGATTATAATAGTAGATTAATTGGTTTATTGTGTGAAATAGGACTGAAAAGTTTCTTTAGAGTGACTTGAGTTGATGGATTTGAGGAAATTAAGTAGATGAAGATTTTTATATTTAAAATATTCAGTAATTTCTTTTCTCTATCGATCATTCATAAAAAGAATATTACAGCTCATTGCAATCTAATGGTCCCTTATCTCAGTCCTATCAATTAACTTTTACAAATACATCACCCCAATCAATGACAAATCTACCAATTCCAATTATTCCTAACAATCTTAATAAAAAACTAAAACTCGGTCTGACAACAATTTTCCATAAAAATAATTTAATTATTGAATGACTCAATTTTACCAGAACTTCGTCATAATCCGAGCAAAATTCAAATTCGACCAACAATTAACAACATTAAAAAAATAAAAACTGCAAATTTCTAGAAAACTTGAATCAATTGTTCAAATCACCATTACTAATTCCAATTTATTCCAATTTCCAGTGTTGAAAAAAAAGAATTGTTTCAAAAAGGCAAAAAACTAAATGAATCAACCGAAACTCCTGAATGAGATCGATTCATTGAAAAAATTGCAAAAAGATCGAGCAAATTGGCATTCTAAAAATAATGAAAAGTGTTCTCAAAAAAATTACCGAGTGCTTATTAATTTGCAGTACAATTCAGTTATAATTAATTCCACAAGGCTAATCGCCCATAATTTCCACAATATTCATAATTTCCATACAATTTGAATATTGCTGCTAAAACAACTGAAAAGAACATTTGCAAAACCTGCAAAACAAATAAGATCGTAGCTCAACTGAAAGCAGAAAAATGCGTTTCCTTTGTTAGAATTGAGTAAAGCGCATTTAAGCCATACAAGCGCCTAGTGATGCAAAGTTAAAGTGAAGAAGTCGAGGCATAACCCTTATGCGAGATACTGGTGATACGGCGCATTTCTCCAGCCACTGAAGCACATCACATTACAGCAAGCACAATAAACGGCCGAAAAACAGCCGAAAAGATCTCGTTCACACAGAAATTATCAACCAAAATAAAAAGAATATTCAAGTGCAAGTCGACGTTGCAAGTGTTGAATTGTCTGTGTTGCTGTGTATTTTCCGTGTATTGTGGTGTTCAACTCATTCAGTATAGCAAAGCATAACAAGGCACAACAAGAGCCGAAAGAAATGTGAGGCAACAACAAGCACGGCGAGCACCAGCAACAGGAAACAAGGCTTATAAGCATATTTGAAAGAATTAACAATCAAAAAATAAATAAAGTGTACGAGGCAGTAACTCATCAAATAAAAAATTTCTTTCTGTTTATTTTCTGAATTTGGAAGAAAATTACTCAGCAAATTATTCCAAGAAATTATTCAAATCGCTGATAACTCATAATGATGGTGCAATTGGAATAGCTGAAGCAGATTTGTTTAGAATTTGGATGAGAAACACCATCAATAATGTTGGTGAGACGATCTTTGTATCTGCTGGTGTTTATGATCGAACTGGCGGTGTCCGAGCCGCAGGACAATCGAGCCGTTAGGGAGGATATTTGTGCTAGCTTGTGTAGATGCATTCCAGAGCATAATTTTTCGAGGGTCGAGTGTCAGCTGATGGAGTCAAAGGTTAGTTTTAGTTTTTCTAAAAATAATTCAAGGAAATTCCTCAAAAACCCCAAACAACAGAAAAAACTTAAAATAATGATTTAAACCACAAATAACCCTGAACCCCTGAGAAAATATGTTTTTGATGTTATTGTAAACACTGGGCTTGCTTTTCTGAGCATTTAATTTTTATTGCGCAGATTCTTGAAGATTTCCATAATTTAGCTGTATTATAACTGCCCATAAATCATAGAATCAAAGAGAATTTTAAGTGTTACGGTTCTTCTGACCTTTTTCGAGTGTAATTTTGATAGGTTTTGAAGTTTATTGCGATCTTTCTTTGTTGGAATTAGAGAAAAGAATGATCAGTCGAGGATCGAAATAAAAGTGCTTTAGAATATTTAAAAAGTAATTTAGGAATAATTTAGACTAAAAATTGAGCAATTCTTCATCAGAAATATCTGAAATAGAAGGATCACCATAAACAGCAACAAAACCAAATCAAAATAATACTTGAGCAATAATGCACGTATTGACATCTCCAATCACCATCCAATTGAGAATTTGCAAACGATCTCTGGTTTTGCAATGTGCAATCTCAATTTGCCATTCATCCAGTAAATTTGTTCAATTAAAATTAAATTCAATTGAATAGATCGCTCAATTACACAGTAGTATTTATTTACTTTAAATTAGTAGAGAAAAATTTGCTTATTTAATAATATGTATCGCTTTTTCAAAGGAATATCAATTTAATGACGATTTGCTTTTGCCGAGTGACGCCACCAAGCTAAACGTGCAATTGGGCTCCCGGAGTAAACTTTACATCCACGAAAAGTTTCTAGGTCGAAGTAGAATTAACCACTTGACAGTTAGAGGCAATTATATGATAAGTAGAGGTGCCAATAGCGTAAGGAATGGTGAAGAGCGTCTTGAGATTGCTGCTAGAGCTTTTGATGGGAATAATGCGCCACTGCCGGAGATTGAACTATTCAATCTACACACAATTGTGCTTAGAGACTACGCTTTTGATAAAATTAATCATCTCGGGGAGTTTGACCTGAACATCACAGAAGCGTGGGACGTGGTGGTCTTCGAGAATGCTTTCAAGGGCACCATCTTCCAGGCAACTTTTAACAGAATACGAGAATTGCAATTGAACGAAAGAAGCTTCAGTGGATCTCGAGAATCTAAAGTACATATTATGCATAGTTATATAAGAAATCTGCATAAAATTAACGCTAGTTTGAAAGAACTCAAAATAGAGAACTCAGAAATTGAGACCATCAAAAAATATTCAATGGATGTCTTGGGCATTGATTCGCTCATTTTGAGGAACACCAAGATTGACTTGATTGAGTCCAAGGCGATTACAGAAAAGGTAGTTTAACTTACATTTACGATTTATTTGAATATTACTAAAATTAAACACTTTTTGTAGCTTTTATCAAAATACGTAGCTGTGATAGGATGCGAAATAAACAAGTTCGAAGCAGAGGCAATCAGTGGAAGTGGAATATCGAATTTTCAATTTGAAAATAATAGGTGAGATTCTCTTCCAAATTATTTAAATATTTAAATCTAACCCTCCAATCATTAACTTTCAGGATTAATACAATAAAAGAGCGATCAATCGACTTTACCGGTGGTACCGTCTCAATTTCTCACAACGTGATAAAACACTTGGACCAAGATTGGTTCCACTGCAGAGAGTGGAGCAAAATAAACATCTCCAACAACACGTTCGGCAACTTCCGGAACATGATCATAGATTCCTCAGCAAACTTCGAAAGTTGCATATTTCAGCACAATTCCATGACTGAAGCAAGTGATGACAGTTTTAATGACTTTAGTGCACAATGTCAGATCAAAGAGCTGTTATTTTATCGATCTTGCACTTGCACTTTTGATCAGTGGCTTCGGGTCCTCTTCCCTAAAACCAGTGACGCTAAATTTGCAAATATGAAGCGTGAGAGCTACTGCAGAGTCTCAGAGACTTTAATGCATTGCTTCAACACTACAATTCTCAACTATGAGCATTACAACAAAGATATCTGTGATTCAACATCCAAAAATAAGCAGCTGGACTGCCACAAAAAGAGCTTGGAAAAGAAAAAGATCGATAGCAGTTTCTTGCATCCCAGCGAGCTGAACGATCAAGAAGGAATCTTCAATTATATTTTTATATTGCTGGGAGTAGCGGCGGTTAGTTTTATCGCAATTTGCTCCACTTTTACCTACTGCCTAATTACTAAGAAAAGCTCTTGCACTAGAGATGAAAATGAGAACCATTACACAATCAATGAAGCACCACAGACAGATTTGCATTCACTGCCCTCCAATCAGGCCCCGCCTTCTTATCAGGTAATTTTTCAAAGACTAAATATTACAAAATTTGAGACAAACTCTCAATTAAAGAGCAGATTCTCAATTTATCGCCATTAATAAATTTCAGTGGATAATGTCAAGCTACACATATCAAACAATTGGGTAAACTATGCATTAAAAATTATTGAATTGCACAAGTGTCATTAGATATCTAATAAATACCCATAAGTTTGCCATACGTTGACTAATTGATCGACCGTCTAATTTAATCTAATCCAAATTAGTCCTAAATTGAAACTAAGTTGGTAGCTAAAACAAATCTTAACATTGTAGGCTTCCCTCCGCTCCATGAAAACCTTCAGCAACAAAGATCACCTCATAATCAAGCGCACCTTAGATAAAATGAAGGATAAACAGCCTCCAGAGCATTATGACTTGGTTTACAACAACACAAAACGACTCCTAAACGATCCGCTTAACGAATACGAGAAAGTTCGAATAATTGGTGACATTGTGCAGATCATAGCTGAATGCGAAAATAGTGGTGAAGATTTCGTGGCATTCACTGACATTCTTTACAAACATTTAGCGCCAGATATCAATGAACATGTGATGAACGTCCAACCACCTCCAAGTACTTTGGAAGCTGTTTATGCTGAACCAGTGCTTCAAACTTCTGTTCCACTGAATGAACATATCTATGCAGAACCAGCTAATTTAAGTAAACAGCAAACTTTGATGCCTTTGCTGTTAGCCACTAATTATTCCAGACCATTAGATGAGAATTTAGGGAATAATCCAGGAGGCAATGAATATTCAGAGCCCATTAAAAATGTTGTGGGAGGAGGTGAGTTCACTTTTATAATATTTTAATTTCGATTTATTTTGTGATTAATCAATTTTTGAAATATCGATTTAAATATTTTTTTAATTCTTTTTCAGTCCCTTTTCGTCCGCAAGTCACACCCTACGCCATCAGCCAAGACATCCAGCAGCCATCAACCTCTAAAAACCTGCCAGACATCCTCCCACGCAACCAAGATCCCTCCAGCTCAGCAATTTCTCGAATTAATCGTTCGCCAACGAGCAACCGAAAAATTCCCGAGTACACAGTGCCATCACAAAAACCAAGAGTCACCCAAGATACCATTGAGGATTGGAGCGACGAGTCTTTAGAAAGTTCTCACCATAGCAATCATTCAGGTGGCAGTAATGACACCGTCAAAATGGACGATCTGATCGCTTACGCAGACAGTTGATCAATTAGTTTTAGATTATTATCAAAAATTCTACGGAATTTTATCATTTTTTATGGAAAATTGTAAAATGTTGTACAATATATAATATTTTAAATATGTGCAGCGATTTGGCGCGAAAAGCAAAGGCGAACCGGAAGTGACTTTTTGGATTTTTAGTCGGATTTTTGAGAAATTCTTTTACTTCCGGTGTTAAGCGCAATTATTAGATTTTCAATACGTACGTTTGATTGCGCGAAACTGGGCATAGAGTATGTTAAATGTTTTTCTGTGCTAGATGAAAGTTTATCGTCGATTGTGTTCTATTTATATTTTAGTTATAGTGCAAATTTATATTATTTTGATTATTTTGAAAATTTACTTGAAAGAAATTTGACTAAATATCAAGACTCTTAGTACACAATCGACGATTAATTTTCGAAAAAACTTCGTATGATTTTCGAATAAATCAAAACAAATTGTAATTGTGAGTGTGGATAATAAAGCTGGTCAGCTAAATTTTGCAGGGATTGTAAGGTGCTTTTATAAATTTTATAGCAACGATGTTTTATAAAAATTATATAAAATTTCCAGTAAATTTTAGAGAATATTACTAAAATATTTTCAAATAAAAATGAACTCTCCATCCCTGCAAGTTATTTTTATAAATCTGAATCATCACAAAATAGTAAAATAAATTAAAAACATAATTTTTATTCGATATACCAAGAAAATTACAAGACGAAAATTTTATATAAATTAATTGTTTATGGGGGTGTCCGATAATTAGGTCACAGTATAAAACATGTAAATATTATAAAAAAATCGAAAAATTAGAAAGAAATTTTTAAGACCCAAAATTATAATTAAGATGTTAAGAAGATTAATGGACAGCCCCTAGAAACCGAAAACAAAATCATACTTGACTCTTCCAAAAATACGACCAATCGACATTATTCAATCATTGGTCAAACAAACTGTGAGCAAAACAAAAAACTCAAACAAAAAATTGAAAGAACCAACAGAGAATTCGTTTGCTCATAATATGTGTCAAGCATTATTATCTTATCTCTCTAAGAAAACGATAAAAGTGACGTCACTACCAAGATAACAGCTTGTATACACAATATACACGAGCAATACTGAAATACGAAAAAAAAGTATCGAGCAGAACTAATCTGATTTCAGACATTCAGTGCCCCGAGTAATTTGTATCGTAATATTAGTCACTTGTGAAGCATAAAAATAAATAAAGAGAATTTTGATTATAAATTGAAAAGTTGTGAAAATTAAAAGAAAACTCCTTTTAATCAGTTTTGTTGGATATTTTGGTGGAGAATGAGCTGGAGAATGAAACTTTTCACATTTTTGCTGGTTTTATGGAGTCTAGGAGTTCTGGTGGTTGTTGGACAAGATCCAGATACGGAAGACTACGCGCTTGTTGAGTGTCAATTCAATAAGGGTGGAACCCAAGTGTGCGATTGCGGATTTAGGAAATACGTGAGTAGGCTTGTGACGTTTGTGATAAATTCAACAAAATACAGCAAAAATCTGAATATTTCTGCAGTTTTCTACTTTATTCTCGATAATATAATGATTATATTCCAGCTAATGCGACTGCCAGTGCTATTTGGAAATGTTTTGGAGCTGCAACTTATTAATTGCGTGCATGTTCTTGTAACGCCAAACATCTTAGAAGCTCTTACACAAATAAGAAAAGTAACATTCAAGAATATCGACGAGTTAATTCTTCAGGAATATTCTATGAACTTTACAAGAGGACAGCAGCACATTACTGTCGAGTTTAAAAATGTAAGAAGGACTTTCAAGGGAAATTTGTGATGATAATGAATTTTTTGTAGGTTATAGTTCCTGATATCCCTTCGCATTTTTTTAAAGGACCCTTGAGGAATCTTTTCATTGAAAATTCTACGGTAGGAAAGATTCATTCCTTTGCATTGACAGGAATGGCAGGCAATATGAGCTCCATTAAGATTTTGGGGTCTAGTATTAACCAGATCGAGCAACAGGTAAATTAAAATTCTATAAAATTTTACCTCATCAATCAATAATCCAAAAGCTTCCAAAAGCTCGCAAAAATCCAAAAAACCCGAAAGCTTTCAAAAAACCTAAAAGCTTCTAAAAAATAATTTCCCGCCAAAATCTTACAAAATAATAATTTTAAAATTACAACAATTTTCAGGCTTTCAAAAAACTGAACCTAGACGAGCTCCTTATCACAGGCTCTAAATTCATCTCTGGCTCGGTATCAAAAACATTCTATGACTGCAATATAAGAACAATACGAATAGACACCTCTCAGTTTGGTTCAGTTTACTCCAGTGCATTTTCAATGAAGCATGTAGGAACTTTAACCATCGTAAATAACACTTTTGATGATATTGAAGGAGAAGCTTTTATGATGAGCGTCGCTGGACTTGTGGAGATTAATAATAATTTGATTAAGTTGATGCATTTCGCTGCTTTTCAAGGAATAACAGTAAGCAACTTTGTGGAGCGTGACCGAACTGGTGACGTGCTCCTAGAATTCAACAACAATCGAGTGGATTCAATTTTCCCTGAATCTAATCTTCAGTTCGCTGACAGAATAAAGCTCCAAATGAACAGTTTATTCATCGTCAATCCGAAATCTTGCGATAGAATAAACAGTCTCTACGAAAAACAATTTTACAGCGACCATTCAAACGCCATTTACTTGAGAGTTGTGGAGAACGAGGAAGAATTCAACACAATGAATAACCTCCAGAACAATCGATGCCAAAGTGTCTTTGATTGGTTTTGGATCCTGATGATCATTCTTGGAGTCGTCGTCTTCTTTGCCATTTTAATTCCATTCATACTTTGCATTTACTTTAGACGACAAAAAAGAAAATTAGATGTTGTCATGCCTGAACCAAGAACATACAGACAAACGCAAATTGTAATGCAGATTGAGAACCATGGGTTGTTAAAAACAGACTTTTAAGGTAATTTATGTTGTGATTAACTTATATGTAGTTAGGTACTTAAGACAGCTTATAAATAAATAAAATTAACTTTAGGAGGATGAGTTTCCTAATGTCAAAGCTTCTTCCCAATTTGAAGTTTTTTTATTAAAATTTAAAACTTTTCGAAGCTTTTTAAAATACCTTAAAAATCCTGAAACAAACAGAAAGTAATTAGAAAACTACTCACTCAATAGCAATGTCGTATTCCAAAATATTGCTGATGGTCAGACTTCCATCCTGAATTGACAATCCTTTGGACAACAGCACCGAGTGTTTTTTTAGCGTATTTTCTGTAGCCCAGAAATCATCCGACTTTTCATCTAAAATTATTTAAAAAATTCAATTATAAAGTTTCTTAAAATTTGAGCAAACCAAGAAATTACCAGAAAATATTAAATCCTTTCTCATCAAGTTAGCACTGCACATTCCTCCTAAATACGTGAACTCTGACTCCAGATTGATAAGTGAGTTGTTGAAGTTTTTAGTGCCGTCAATATTTTCATAACCAATCAGAGTGCACTTGAAGCCATATCGATTTAATTTATGATCCATCAAATAGTTTGATGCTGTCTCCAAAGACAGCAAAATTGAATTTCCTGGCACGATGATCGAATTTGTGGACCAACCATTCTCAGTGTTATACTTCTTGATCATGTGGTTCTGCTCTACACTGGCTGTGGTTTCTTTGTCGTTTGAGGTGACATTCTTCTGGATCTTAACCTTTTCTTCAGATGTTGAGGAGCTTTGAGGATTTGATGGTGGATTAATGGGATTCGCAGATATTGCGGTGGTTTTCGCTGTTTTAGCAGCTGCTGGTATAAAAATCTTCAGACAATCTTCAGGTTGTGAAGTGCCACATTGTGGATCAAACTCGATCGACATCCATTTTACTTGGGGTGGAAACTCGACCCTAAAATGTGAGATTTTGTTAATTTCGGGTTTTGTTTGTATTTGAGGTTAACTTACTTATAGGAGTAGATCGAAGTGCTTTTATAGGGATGGTCGCTTTCCAAAATCGAGTAATAGTTGCTCGTGGTCGAGGACTCATTACTTCCAATGTGCATTGCTGATTTATCTACAATTTGATATATTCATTAGTTATTTCGTATTTTATCAAAACTTATGTTATACTACTTACCAAACTCACTATTTACCGTCGCCTTATTACAAATCTGATTCCAGCTCGAGACGTGAGGCAAAATACATTTAACCAAATTCAAAGTCTCCACAGAAACCTTTGGGTCACTGCAAATCAATCGGCTAAGATGAGCCACCGTTAACGGCAGCAAAGTATGAAACAAACTGGTCTCTTGAATAGTAAACAGTTCGTTGATCTTCTCTCGTTCTACCATATTTTGCAAACTGTCTTCACTTTCGCTCTTGGAGATTTGATTACTGATGAACACTTTTTTAGTGTTTCCGTTGATTTGAGAAGCATTTAGGTCGTTGTTGAGTGCTCGTGAGGATAATTTCTTGGCTTCTTCTACTAAATAATCACTTGGCGTGATTTCTCTAGCAGCAACATCCACTTCGCATAGATCAAACGAACTTTTTTCAACCTTTTTGTCAAACTTAAGTGTTTCAATTAAACCGCGGGAAAATGTTTCAATCCTTTTAGATAAGTCTTTTGTGGCACTATTTATGTTTGTTTCCTTGCCATCCTTGCTGTAGTAAGCATTCGATGGGCCAGCACTTAATTGAGGTGCTACTGTAGGTGTCATCCAATTAACATCAAAATGTTCTTCGATTGGCGTAATATTATGTTCAGAATCGAAAGCTTGAGTTGTATTTGAAGAGTTTGTCGAGCTTTTGTCACTTGAAGACGATAGAGAGTAGATGAAAGCATTTCTAGCTAAAATTAGCAGCTCCTTGCTTCTATGCACAATATCTGAAGCAATTTCCAAAGCGATATCTCTTGCAAAGATCTCCTTATTGTTCTTTAGTTTGTTGCCTTGGTAGTTCAATGGAACACTATAGTAAAGTAAATTTGGTAGTTGTCCTCTCTGAGGAGTTGTTCCGTTGAAGCTCAAATCACATGGATAAAAGCGAAAAATTGTGCCACATGGACCACGAACTGAAGGATAACCAGAATCACCAGAGCAAGTACGAGCACCTTGAGAACAGTAACGAATGGCGTAGCAAACGTTATCCTAAAATATTAAAATTGTTTTATTTTCCTATTTATTCACAAAAATAATAAATACTAACTTTTAATGGAACAGGCCTCTCAAACTTAATCTGTACCATATTCCTGTGGACATTTTCCTGATCAAACGTTCCAAAAGTTGACTCTATGATCTCCCATTTGTGCTGCATTTGACTTTTCGAGTCCAAAGTCTACAAAATTTAATGAATTAGTATTTCTTGTTAATATAACTTTTAATAACAATTACATCATGCAACAACTCCAGCTGATACTCGTAGCTCCCACTTCCATAATAAACGCAACATCCCGCCAAAGCGATTCCAGGACGATCCACAGTGAAACTTATAGCATCAGATCCAAAGTTTCCAGTATTCCAAGTTTTGCTGTAGTCGTACTTCTTGAATCTCATGCCAGTAGATTGAAGGGTGTAAGGGGAGATTACTGTTGCTTCAGTCTAAAATATCAAAAAAACACAGAATTATTGGATGCAAAGATAATAAAAATAATCTACTCACATCTGCAGTACAACTCTGATAAACAATTTCCGACAAAATTTTGGACAGCAAAAAGCAACAATTAGAGATCAGATGATAATTGCTAGTTTTCTTCAAATATTCATTAGCATAAAAGTCCAATTTAGTATTACTATAAATATTCTCAATTTTCAGCCGAATTGGCCTCGAGATAATATCCAGCAATCTAACGAGAATCTCTTTAAAGTTCCAAGTGTTATAAAGTACATTTGTCTTCTCTTTCTGCGTTCTGTACATCATTTGCTCGACTAGTATCGGATAATGATAAGTATCAGCACTTTGAAGGATTGGAAATCCAGAATTGTCACTGGGACTCGTGATGGACTTTTGCTCAGTATACGGAGACATGATGGAAAACGTCGTCTTTAAATTAACTGTTGGGTCGCATAGACCAGCTAGAACTCCACTTAACAGTCTAGAATGCAGCACTCCCTTGTCCATTTGACTGAGAAGATCACAAAGACAATCCCACTTTAAGTAAGAGGTTGGATAGAAAGCGTTGAAGCAGCTGACAAAAGTATCATTACACTCCTCGAGAATACTAGCAAACATTACCGAGGATTTTGATTCTTGAACTGACGACAAATTAGAAAGATCGTCACAAAGAATTTGAATTAAAAGCGCGCGAACATTTCCAATACACTCAGCGAGGTTTATTTTCTCAGCTTGGAGCTTTCTGATTAAATTACTGGCTCCATTGGCATCACCAGAAACTGTTGTTGGAGCTGACGAAACTTTAACCTCTTTGTTCTCATTTTGGTTGTTCTTGGTAGGCTCATTGCACTTGAACGACTCGGAAGGATAAATTTCATTGATATATTTTTTCAGCAGTCGCAAACACACTTGGCTGATGTAAACGTGTCTATTCAGCAAGCTCTCATCATTCGAGGAGTATTTCTCTGAGCTTTCATTAACTTTTGTTTTAAATTGCTGCCAGGACCAGCTTAAGAGCTTCACAAGATTCTCGAAGCTTTCACAGGAAATTGTGTTGATAAATTGTTTGCTTATCTTACAAACTGCTTCACTGTGCTGCACTTGCTCTGGAATTTTCCTGTCATTTGCCACCACTCGATAAAGAATACTGGGAATTTGTCCTGAATTGATGTCTGTTCCATTGTTGGACTTCTTGGAAGGCTTAAAGGTGAAAACAACTTGATCGTCTCCAACAACAATTGTTTGTCCAGAGGATCCGCAGTCTGAAGAAGGACCAGATACTTTGGTCCATAGTAAATACCATTTTCCCGCAACAATATTAACCGCTTTTGGGAAGAGAATGTTGTGAATTGTTCTAGCAGGGCAGTAATAAGGAATATCTTCCACTTCAAAGATCAAAACTCCTTCTCTCTCGTAAGCTCCTCCATCTGTACCAAGATCATAAATCTTCAGCTTGCAAGTGTATTCTCCTCTTCCTCCATACATTCCAATTCCATCCATAACCACATCCGTATCGCACATAAACCTAATCGCCTCCACACTGTGTCCAAAGTATCCCCAACCTCCTCCAAAAGCTTCAAATCTGCAAATTTTTCTGCTCTCCTTACTAGATTCCTTAGCTTCCACAGATTTCGGGGACTTGGACTTCTGTTCCAGCTCAAAACAAGAATCTAAAGAGTTTTGGGCACTAGCCAAAGTATCCAAGCAAGCTAAGACATTCAAACAAGCGTGACTCCTCGTAATTGTGATATCATTCTTGTTGGGCAAAGTAATATCCGCTTTAAAGATTGCTGCACTTGTGGCTTGACTCGCCAAAATGTTGAAGCAAAGAATTTTCTTGTTGGTGGCGTCAAAACACCACAAAACATCGTAGAGCGGATCCATAGTGAATATTGTGTTGTTGGCTGCTGTCATGGATGTTGAAGGCGAAGATGAAGCTGAAGATGAGAAGTTTTGGTTCAGCATTTTATCGGGGCCACCTGAGAATTCTCCTTCATCGTAATTTTCAGAGTAAAAGTTGTTGAATAAATATTGATGCTTGATGTGAGTCTTGCATTTTCCGTCTTGCTTATTAATCGTGATGCAGCCGGGAACTCCCTCGTTATTAGAGATGAAGACTAAAAAAATTATTAAATTTAGATTTATTTAAATAAATGAAAGAGAAAAGAATGGAAAATATTTACTTATAGTGTTCCTATTAGCTGCAATACTAATTTTTGATAAAGAATTTGCATTGACTAGAGACTCATCAATCTTGATGAAAGTTTGATCACCACTAGCAGAGATCCAGCAAGCTTTTTTCCGGAAATTTGGTCCAATTCCACTAAAAATCATTGAAATTAGTTTTCCCGCTAAATTTGTTTTTTTTTTTAAATTCGTTTTTAGTCAGAGAAAGTTGACCCGTTTAAATAAAATAAAATAAAGATATACTAACGTAATAGGTCCCGGCGCACAATTCCATAAGAATCTCTGCCTCTGTGCTATAATATTACTGCCAGCATCTGCTTGAAAGTCGTTCAAGTTCATAAACAGTTCATTTTTAGCATTTGCAACAAAAGCAGGAGCTGCTGCTTGATCACTAGGTAATCTTCCCAACTGTCCTTTCTGGAAGTTTCCAAAAGTGTATACAATTCCCTTCGAAGTCAAAATAACTGTGTGATTGCTTCCTGCTGCTACTTGACTCGCTACTCCTGGAATTTTCACGTGAACTGGAACTAAAACTGGCTGCAGGTCTCCAGTGCCCAGCTGACCATATTGATTGCTCCCAAAAGTGAAAACTTCACCAGCTTGCGTTAGAATAACAGTGTGATGTAGTCCACAAGCAATTTGAGTGACTGGGCTGTTGGTAGCAATTGAAACTCGCGATGGAGGGAGTGGAGCCACTCTCTGGGCATCCCTATCTGATTCATTCGGAAAATTTAAGTCTTCTCTTTGTTCTTTTGGATCATCCTTTTGTTTGTCAGGTGATTCAGAACCACCGAGTTGAGAACGTTCGGAGACCACTACAAATTTCAATTGAAGTTTTAATTTCATAAATTCAAAATTCAAAAAAAAAATAAATCCAAAAAAAATCAAAACCAAAAATTAAAAATCCAAAAAAAAATCCAAAAATATTTTAACAGTCCAAATAAAAATTTCAAATAAAAAAACTTCTAACAAAAATATCCAACTTTTCAAAATTTAAAAAACTCGAGAATTGCTAGCAATAATTATAACTCCTAGTAATTTACCATTATTGATATCATTTTCCTGCTTAGAGATGCAAATAGTGCAAGCACCACATTTACCGCAACCAGCATTACCATGTCCACAGAAGCAATTGCTAAAATAACAAGAACATTGAATTCTCTACCCCGAAAATCCAATAAATTTTACTCACGATCCTGGAACTCTATTCTTCATGGCCATCTTCTGAACCGCCGCGCACTCTTTATGATATCCCGTACACTCATAGCAAATTTTACAAATTTTGCAATGATCCTCCTCAATAACGTCGTGTTCGTCAATATCGCACAAAAACACTTGATTCTTCTCCATCAAAGATTTGCCGCCAAAAAAGTCACCTCCAGCTTTCTCTCTGAAGCTTCTGCCACATTGTCCTTTGTTGTTGACGCCGAAGGAGAAAAGCTGTCCTTTTGTGTTCAAAGCGACTGCATGAGCTTTCCCCAAAGCCACTTTAGCTAGGTGTTGATCGTGTAGTTGACTTACAATTCCGTGAGCATCGCAAAAGTTTGTGTCCTTACCAAACATTATCAGTTTTCCAGTTTTTGTGACGAAAGCTGATGTTCCATTATTTGATGAAATATTAACTACAAAGTGATTGTCTAGCCTGGCTATTCTTTTAGGTTTTGTGGGCTTTAAAAGTCGTCTCTTGGAGATTTCTCCATCTTCCCCCCTACGAACTGTTCCGGCAAAATAAACTGAGCCATCGTCGCTTAGCAGCAAAGTGTGCAAGCCATCATGGCCCAAGCTTGTCTGAACAATCTTGGACACTTTTGAAATGGTCAGTTCATTCAACTTCAAGCTTGGACTCTTAATGAGTGACTTCAACCCCAAACTAGCACTTTTTCCATAGTAATACACTTTTCCTAATGAAGTAACCACCAGACCAAATTCTTTTCCAGACACTACTCCTGAGACTTCTGACTCATCCGGTAAGGTGGGCACGAAACAGTTGAAAGAGTTTTGAATTTTCTGCAGTTGAGCATTATTCAAAATTTCTTCTTCAAAAGCTGCGTAGCCAAAAGTACGGAAACTCCGCTTTGCCAGGTTTAAAGTGAGATCAAAAGCAAAGTCGCTGCTCGAGATTATTTCTTTGATTACAAAGTTGTCCTAAAATGAAATAAACTTAGTTTTCGTTAATAGTTGAGAAATGTATAATACTAACATCTTTAACCGCATGAATCGCGTTGATGTTCTCGCCATCCGAATAGAGCGTGTAATTTGAAGTTTCTTTCTTGAACAACTTTGTAGGGACTTGAATAGGACTCTGGAAAGTCAAGCTCTCTCGATCCACTACCAGAAAACTGTCATTATTGCGTTTAGAAAGTTTTTTGTAGAATAATTTATCCTGGCAGTAACCAATCCAAGCTCGCTTGTCTTTGGTGAACTCTTTGTTGATCTTGTAGATGAGTCCTTTGGTGGTTGCACTGTAACCAGAGCCAACTTTGTAAAGACTTTTTCCTAGGAGGATGTACAGGTATTTGCCGTCGGAAGCTAAAGAGGAGGAAGTGCACGAGTCCAGGGGGATATTTTTTACGTGGAACTGAAAGAAAATTTATTTTTTAGAATTTAAGGCTTTCTCAACAATTAGTGGATTTACCTCATCTATTAAACTATTTTGAGGTATTCCATGTTCAAAGAAATTCGGTTTTTTAGGTTTGCCAAGAGCGGCACATTCAATGCTTTTTTGCAATTTGATGAGAATTTCCGGGAGTTTAATGGGCTGGCCAAAACCAGTATTGCTATTAGACATAAGGATCGATGTGACTGCTTTGATCATTTTGGCAGTATCTCCGCGAGCTACGCACAACGCGAGTAGAACTGAGCAGCTGATCGAGCACCAATTGCGCTTCTCATCGTTGAGATCTGAGGTTTTTTGAGGGCTGGTGTTGCTGTAGGTTGCCAAGTCTAGGAGTAGTTCGTAAAGAGAATGGAAAAGGGCATCTGGCTCAGCTTTAAAACTTTCAGGGTTTTGTCCTTGGAAGATATCGAAAAGTGACGATAAAGCTTTGGAGCATATGGCCGGATGCTGATGTTTGGTCTCAGATATAATCTCGAAAAGTGTTTGAATACCAGCAGAAACAATCTAAAAATGTTTCGGTTAGTTATTAAAACATTTGAATTGAATTTAACATTTTAAAATTTTCTTACATGTGGCACCTCCAGCTTATGTTCCAATTTAGCCAGGAAATCATCATCTTCCAACTTTATCTTTGCTGCATTCGGAGAATCTGAAGCTTTTTGCTTATTGAGTAGCTTAGCATGTTCTAATACAGCGGATCTAACTGCAGAATACACTGAGAACTGGGATGGATTTGGTTCCAGCTGGATCTCGAACGCCAAAGGTGATAAACTGGCTTCTTCATGGTTACTGTCGGCAGCTGAGCTCTAAAAACAAAAACATAATCATCACAACAATGAACAATTCGAGAAAAAAATGCAGAAAGTTGGAACAAAGAAGAAATATTAAAGAAAAACCCATCAATTCAATTCAATCTGCTGTCATTGCACCCATATTTGGATAAATTTCCATAAAAAATCCTTAGAAACCATAAAAGAAATCGAAAAACAATCAAAAATTACTGCTCAACACTCCCCCTCATTAATTAACGGCTAAAATTTACTCCAATCGGTCCCCCAAGTGAAGCAAAACAAAGAGACCGATCAAGTAATGGCACCTTTGGCCTCCAAGCAGGACAAAGTTTTTGCGAAGAAAAAATCGATAATTAAAATTTTACCCTTTTGTCCTTTTCTTTGCTGATTTTAATGTTTTTCTGCTTGCTGAAATGAATAGAAATGGTTAGTTAACGTTTTGAAGCTTCCAAACAGCGAAATTCTACTCACAGACTTTCGTAGTTTTCCAAGAAAATGTCCTGAAAATTTTCATTCATCTCTTCCTTAGAGCTGTTCTAGACAGATCCTGGAATTGACTGCACCTTCTGCAGCGGCTTTGAATGCTAACAATTAGGCGTTTCCATGTTAATTTACTGATATCCTCTTAATTGAATTAAAAGTTAACACGACAAAATTTAGTTTTCCTCGCAGGAAAATTTTTATATCCTTTTTGGTGATTTTCGCCTGTATCCCAAAGATGGTGTTAAAAATTTGCATTTAGTCCCAAAAGTACCAATACGAAATAGGGTTGGCGATATCTGGTATGTTTACCTTTTTTCGGTGTGTTTTTTGGAAGCTTTTTCGATTGGGAATGAGTATTGATCAATTAAGAATGCATTAATTAGCCATCGTTTATCTTGTTGAGCAGTTGACGTACTTGAAAAGCTATTAACAAAGAAGTTTTCTGATGGAAATATTTTATGCGCGCCCTTTTTTTTTTTGAATTCTAAAATTAAAAATTATGGCGGGAAATAATTTTCGTTTTGAAATATTTTTATAAAGTCCTTATTTTATTTTTTATTGTTTTAAATGTTAATCTTTACAACTGAGAAGGATAAACAAACATATGATAATACAATTTCCCCATAGTCGACAAACGTTTTTGCATGGTGTTTTTAAGTGGATCAACATACTGAGCTGCTGGTTTTTCACAATCTCTCCAGTGTAAGCCATTAGCATCCACAGAAAAAAGGTTGGGAGTGGGAACGTGATCTTTCATATAAGCCCAAACGCACTCTTTCAACACGTAAGCAATCTCATTGGGTTCCAGGTATTGAATGACAATGTAAAGGTAGCTGAGTGGCGACGGCAGAAGCTGGCCTATTGCGAGGATCTCCAGCATTTTTCCTGTCAAAAAGAATTATTATTTTAAATACAAATCTAGAGGAATTTTCTATAAAAAATTACCTGTGAAAAACATCAGCTCCACATTATTTCCAATGACATTTTCCGTTGACTTTGCTCTCCATTGATGAAGGACAGTAGCACATATGGCTCTCAGGAACACTGAACAATAACACAGCGCCGGTCTATGTACCGCAATCAAAGCTAAAATGGACCACAAGATCGGAGCATTCCTGAAAGTTCTTCGAATCTGCAAATCTCTTTCCATTGTGACTTTGGAGAAATCTTCTTCTGGCCATGGTAACCCATTGTATATTACATCTGGGGACACCATCTCAAGGAGTAGTAAAGAAACGTATGAAAAGCCGTCGATGGTATTGGCGTGCTCTTGATCCTGACAGCAAGCCACAATAGCGTTCAAGAACATATTCTTTATTTCACAGTTAGGTCCTTCTGACCACTCCAGAGTTGATTTAGGACCATAACCAATGACACCAGAATGCAAGACGGATGAGCGTGAAAATGAAACTCCTTGTTTTTGGTTTAGTTTCATCAATGAATCATCTTTTTTGTGGTATATCTGAGCGTTGCTTTCATCTTGAGTTATTGGAGCACCAAATAAGTTGCCGTAGAGAAAACAGGCACCTTCAAGAAGATCTCGTAGAGCAGCCGCTCGTGTCGCTTTTTTACCGTTGGTTGCTTGTTTGGAGAGTAGACTGTAGCATCGATTGGTGGCTTGGACTCGGAGGGAAGTGTCTAAAAATAATTCAAATTGATTAAAAACATTGGTGAAAAAGTAGGCTTTGAAAAATAATAATCCTTTTTAATATGATCCTTTAAAAGTAAACAAAAAAGGTCTAGAATTTACAGAGCAGCCAAAATCTAAATAATATTTATTTCTTTAATTGACCCTAAGAAAGGTACCTGCTATTATAATGGTAATTTATATTCAAATAACATTTTACAGATCTTAATTGACAATAAATTCTCAGTAATTAGATCTTCACCATATTATCGAAATTCAGTTTTGTGCGACCCATTAGCAGTATTTAAAGAGACGTTCAGAAAAAATCTTTAACAAAACTAAAAAGTATTCGGAGCATTATCAATAACTTCAGATAAAAATTAAACTCAAGATGGAACAACAAATCAACTCTTACTTCCCGCTCTATTCTTTACCCAATGAAGTTGTGGAGAAAGTTTTCCTAAACCTTCAATGCAAAGACTTGAGCAACATATTGGAAGTTTGTTCGCGGTTTTACAATTTGGTCACTATGAACAAGGATATGTGGAGCAAATTTACACTTTCATTAAGTGATAAGACAGCTGAAGAGTATTTGGAAATAGGCAGCTCGAGAAGGTTTGAAAGTGTGAATTACGTTGCAGCTAATCAAAATTCAATCATTGAGAAATTTGCTGCAGACATCAAACACTTAAAAGTACAAAGCCTTGATGTAACTGTGCTCTTCGAACTACTTTCTATGCTCCCTAACCTAGAGACAGCTGAAATGCACTATGAATGTTATGGATTCAAAACCTTCGATTGGCCCTCATTCAACCATCTAAAAAAATTAGATTTAGAGGCCAATCCTCTGGTAAATCCCATTTTTTCTAATGTTGAAAATTTGACCGAATTGACGATTGACTTTCCCATTTACGACTATGTGTGGAATCAGACGAATCTGAAAAAGCTGAACATTGCGAATGATTTTGTGCAAGACATCACTGAAAAAGTTAAATTCAGTTTGGAATCTTTTGTGTTTCGCAGCCGAGGAATCGTCAATATTCAAAACTTATCCAAGTTTATCTGCCTTCATAAAAATCTAGAAACCCTTGAGATTCACTGCAATATCGACTCGCACATCTTGAAGAATATTTTACTCAGTTTGAAGAAGATAAAGAAGATCAAATTGAGATTGGATGAAACTTCAGATGTTTTCGATGAAGACATTTTCAACTTGATCGATTCTTCTGTTGAGCACTTAGAACTAACTATGTCTGAACCATCATGGAACTTTGAACGCTTGACATTGTTGTTCAAAATATTCCAAAATATTCGTCACATTAGCCTGCACTTTGATGGTTGGTCAATTGAAAATTGTAATTTAGACATCGCTGATCTGGATCTACTGGAAATTAATACCCTGAATGCCGGAACTGGAAGTTCTAATGTACTACAAAACCTCAGAACCCGACAAGTCAAAGATGTGACCATACAGCTAAATTATTTATATATGCAACCATTGATTTATTGGCAAAATTTTGCAGAGAATAATCCAAACATCACGCATCTAGAGCTTCTTCAAGGAATTTCAAACACAAACCTTTCATCGCTGCTCCAATTAAAAGAGTTGAAGGTGTTAAAAATTGGAGAGTTCAATTGGTATCCTTGCGACCCGACATATAGCTCGATAAAAATGTTCTTGAACAACTGGACAAAGCTACAAGAGCTTCACCTGACATACAGTCTTAGTAATTTGCGTGCAGTCTTCCAACTGTTACCAGAGTCTGCTCACTCTACAAATGGATTACTAATAAAACAGACATCTCAGAAATTTTTGAACTATTTCGAGGGATGGTCTTATGAATATCTTTGAATAATTATGATAACAAATTCTAAAAATTGATCATAGCATCAATTTTTTACATTAAAAACAAATAAAAATACCTCAAAAAATAATTGAATTTCTATTATATTTAATTAATTGAAATAACTCACCTTTTTCCACCAAACACCAGAAAAAGTACTTGACCGTGCACTTGACCAGCTGTAATGAGTCTGAAATATTGAGCGCCTCCTTCTGAAACTCTAGCAACTCCAACAGTTTAGCGACCATATGAATCTGGTCTTTGGTCACAAAAAGCTTCTCTACTTCAAGCTCATCGATCTCCATTAGCTCATCGCTGCTTTCCACTTTGATTCTCTTGGCAATCGAGTCCAACTCATCTTCTTTCTTCAAGTTGGTGTTTTCCACCTCCATGTGTATTTTTTCGAGGAGATTTTGCCAGATCAGTATGATTTTTCGCATGGAGTCAAGCAAAGCTTTTGTGACGAGAGCTTGGCGCAGGTAAATCGACTGCGAGGTAATTTCTAGCTGGACCAGCTGCTGGAGATTATGAAGAACGTAGTAATTTTGATTTTGGTGAGATTTTTTACTTGAGCTGATTAGGACATTCTCGAGGATTAGGTGTATTGCAGGCTTTACTTCAGCTACGTCTAAGATGCCGTAGGAGCCTCCTAGAATGCGTACTAGGCCGTTGAGTGCATTCAAATTGGTTAAATTTGGAGCTTTAATTAGCTCAGCAATGGTTTGATGGTAAAGGAGTGGACATTTTGAGTCTAAAATTAGAGAAATATTTAATTAAACTTTTTCAAAGAAATAAATCAAACTTACTGCTGACATAAAGAATCATGCGAGAACTGGTTTGCTGGACCAATGTTTTGTGACTCACACATGCTTCCCAAAGAATTTTTCTGGAACCATCTCTTATAATGTCAGCAAACAATGCACAGGATCTGTCATCAAAGACCAACATCTCCAGTTCCGTGCAAATAAGCTCAAGCAGCTCCTTGCACCAAGCGTTATCGTCATCGGCGATGTCAGCCAACATAAGCATCAATATTGTTCCATTTTCGCTGCTTTTCAATATTAATTTGGTGAGTAGTGGCATAAGATTAGCTGGAGAGTAATTTGATGGCCAAAAGGCGGACTGCAGTTTCAGTTTCTGTAGGAACTTTTCTGAATCTGTAGAAAATTATTAGAAATATTGTAAATAGGAAAATTTGGCGAGAACCTACTCATTTCCAGGAAAACACTGATAACAGATTGTGCCAAAACCTCTGACATGTTTGCTAAATGCAAAAGGTAAGGGATGGTGTTGAAATTAGATTGCAGATTAACCTTATCCGAAAGAACGACCAACATCATCTCACGTAGAGCAAATTTAAGGTCTTTTTCATGAGAAAAGCACAAGTATCCTAATATTCCCACATCTGAAGAATCCACAGTGGTGCTGGTGTTGCCAGAAAATCCTTTCAATCCCACTAAAATATTTAAAATAGTTAGAAAATATCTTTAAGTTATAGACCTGGTACTTACACTGCAAAATCTTGGATATAACCTTAAGTGGGAAGCAAGATCCTAGTCTAGCAACTACCCAATCAAAGTGTGGTGAGTAATTCACGAAGATGGCTAGTAAATCACTCACACAAGTTTCTGTCTCCCTACTATCTAATTTACTAAAGCACAAAGCCGACAAACCAAGTAAGCAGCGAATTGCACTTGATCCCAACCAGAGAGTGCAAGCAGAGCCGATATCTAGAACACGTCTTCTTGCATGTTTATCTGATAATTTTCCTAGCAATCGAAGACTCCAGGTTGATATAAGTGGGATCCAGGCTCTAGGCCCATTTATTACCAAATTCTCCAAAGCTATTTGAATATCGTTGATGGCTTCGTCGTCTGCTAGTCCTGTTTGATCTTTCTCATCAGACCTTTCAGATCTCTCCTTTTGAAGCACATAATTTCCAACTGAGACGTCGAACATCAACGAAAAGTACTCGAAAATTGTTTCTCGAGCCGATGGAAGATTGACCAACAAGTTTAAGCTGCATTTCACAAGCTGCTGATTTGCCGGTGTATTTTGTTGACCTCGATGGAAAGAGGACACTCCATTCACAAAGTATTGCAACTCAGCTAGTAGAGATTGTTTTATCATTGCGATAAATTAATTATTTTAACTTTTTCTGCGATAAAATTTGTTATGAATTTTAGATGCTGATTTCATCAACTAATCAGATTAATCAACTCGAATTATTCAGATTAATTTAAAATTTTATTATTTCTTAAATTAAATGTTTGAGTACCTTATAACTTAAATAAATTAAATCTAAATTGTGGAAAACTCATTGAATTATAATTTTGAGTTAAATATGTTACTTAAGACTTATTTATTTTCAAATATTTTTCTCCACTCCAAAAGGATCAGAACTCCGAATTTCTTGCGACTCATTGGTTGATGAATCAAGGATATTCTGCAGCACTGTCTCATGTATTCCATCAAATTTATCAAAAACTAGATAGTGTTTATCAATACTTTTTGAAGCATCGTTTTCATAAATCTTTTCCAAGCTCTCAGCCACACACTTCTTAATCTTTTCTGCAAATTCATCATAATTGTTGTGGTACAAATCAGCAGCAATTTGATTCTGGATACTTTCGTTTAATGAACTGCAATGCATTATGTCTTCCAAGAGGTATTTCACATACTTTAATAATTGCCAGATATGGTTTTCATTGGAATCCCAACTTTCAAATTGATCACGTACATCTAATATGCCTGTAAATTGATTTACCAGTGGATGAAAGATGTTGTCTTGTTGAAATATCACAACCTAGAAGAATTATGGATTAATTTCGAGCAATAGATCAAATTCTATCGAGTTATTACAGGAGTGCAGTTGTCTAGTGGGAATCCTTCAGAGATGGATATAGAAAATCGAAAAATTCCACCTTTAAATATTCCTTTGCGTATGTAAATTACACCAAACCATAATAAAGATGAGTTGGCAGACGGAATTACATAGCAACCAGGTATACTCTCGCTTTGGATCATTTTACTAGAATAAATTATGGAGATTTATTTATTTAAAAAAAATTATTAATGTTTTGAGCTTACTATTCCGCCAATAATCGAAACTCTTGTTTAATGGTGGTAAGAAATTTATCCGAGAGCAACACAGAGTTATCTACAGGCATCTTGGTTGCGTTATCTTTGCAAATTAATGAGTTTAAAGATTTTTTTTTGAGAAATTTTTTGAATCAAAACAAACTACAAAGTCATTCATGACGTATACTCCGTCAAAATTTTGTGACAGCCAAAATTTCAAAATATTATTGTTTACATAAAAATCATCAATTCAAGATAAAAACAAGACAAAGAAAGAACTCAAAAATTCGGCACAAAGTCCAAGATGTTGGCTCGCAATTTAGCCAGATTTAAATTGGTCTCTTTTGATGTTACAGACACAATTTTGAAATTTAGAAAACCACCAGAACAACACTGTAAGTTTTTTCTTATCTCTTTACCTTTTAACTTGATCTGTTGCTTCTAGATACCCTCACAGCTAAGAGATTTGGAGTCAGTCTAGATGAGAATTTGGTGAGGAAACATTTTCGACTCGAGTTCAAGGCACTTCTGAAAGATCATCCAAATTATGGAGTAAACTCCTTCGGTTGGAAATGTTGGTGGAACTCTTTAGTAGTCAATACTTTTCAAGCTTCCTTGATCCCTCCAGGCAGTGTCTCCACAAAGACCCTTGAGACCATAGCTGATGAACTTATCGATGAATATAAATCAGGAGAATGTTGGACCAAAGTAGAATACGCTGATGAAATTATCGAAATGATTAAAACATTAGATAAAACAGTTGGTGTCATAACAAATTTCGACCCAAGGATACACTACATCATCAAGGATATTAAATTGCCAAAATTTAATTTTGTCATCAGCTCTTTCGAGGCATTAGTAGAAAAACCTGATCCAAAAATATTCAAAGCTGCTGAACGATATGTGAACGGAATTAAGGCTGAAGAATGTCTTCACATAGGAAACGATAAGAATACGGATTTTAATGGAGCCAAGAACGCCGGTAAAATTGTTAATACAACGAATCTCTTCATTAAATTTAATACTCTATAAATTTCAGGATGGTCCAGCGTTTTAATTCATCCAGACGCTCAAGAGAATATGGAACCTCGCTTTGATAACATAAAACAGTTTTATGAAACGCTAAAAACCAAAGATATTGAATGGAATTGAACCATAAATTTAATTATTTAATTTTAAGCAAAAATATCAAAAAAACTACTTGTTAAATACAGTCGTACTCAATCATACTTAAGAATTTATGACATTAATGCAAAATGTACTGAAAAAATTTATTTGTGCAATAAATAAAAACTTTATCCTTTAAATTTGGTTTGCCTTAAAAGATGATTCAAAGATTTTCAATAATTTATAACTGGAAGTCTTTAATTTCTTTTAAGACTTTGAACAAATTTTTAACATACCAGTTGTTACAGTAAGAATCTAAAAAAAATAAACCCTTTAAAATCCATGATAAAGTCCCTGCATGGCTTCTTGCAACGCTCTCTGACATGAGATCTTGGTCAAAAAACCTCCAGCTTTTTCAGTAAGATTTTCGTTCCTTATGTGTTTTGTGTAGTTCATCTGCTCGAGCTGATGCATGGGTGGAACTGGTGGGCCAAGATTTTCAAAGAGCTGCTCTTGATAAAAGTAGAGAGGACCATCGTCCATTTTGGGCACAGGGAGGAATTGCTGTTGGAAACCAGAACCAAATTTGATACCAGTGGAGAAATTTGTGGATCTTTGAGGGGGTGGGGGTGGCATTGCCTCTAATTTTTCTTTTTCTTCTTCAGCTTGCTTGGCGAACGTCTTTATGATACTTGCGGCATTTTCTTGCGAGAACATAAGCTCATCGATCAAAGCTTCTTTCTCGATTGTCTTTTTCTTCTTGGCGTCAACTTCCAGGGACTGCATTTCTTGTTTTCTTACCTCTATTTGCTCTCTTTCTTGCTCTAGCAAAATATCCAGCTCGTATTCTTCCTTGCTGATCCGGATTTTATTCTTGAGGATAACATCACGATTCTCTTTTTTATAGGCTTCAATCTTTTTATTAGTCTCCAGCTGATCAATGTCATTGCAGAGATTGAAAATTATGGTCTCAATTTCCTCTAAATAATCGTTGTACAACTCCAAGGAACCGAAATCTTCTTCCTACAATTATTATGGTCAGGAAAGTAGGTATAAGAACTCATTGCACTTGTGTACCTTCTTATTATAATCCCTGAGAATCCTCTTTCTTATATCCAGCTCTTTTTCCACCATGGCATCAAAAAGCTGAACTCGGAAATTGTTTCTTCTTAAAGGCACTCCACATTCTGGGCAAGAGTTTGAACCTTTCACGAAGAGAAGCTCAACACAGTTATCACAGAGAGTATGTCCACAAATGTTCACCTAAAAGATATTTATTATGAAATAGATTTTTGACATTTTGCCGGTAGATAAAATATTCGTACCATCAACTTGAGGGAAGGATTCCTGTATTTTGTGGTCTTGCAACGTGGGCAACCTTCATCTTCCATGGTTTACAGATTTTTTATCTTTGTTTTAGATGGTATTTACTTAAATATTTTATAATTTTTTTGCGAGATTGACAGCAAAAAACCTAGAAGAAAAGTAATAGAAGCACAGAAAAAGTTTGGTTATGTTTGCATATGTTTGAGTCAAAAACGTTACTTCCCGGTGCGGTTACATGGCCACTGACATTAAGAATTTTTAAAAGCTGTTCTAAGCAGATCCCTGTTTTCATGCAAAATTCTTTTTGGCGGGAATCTGCCTATGATTATGTCAGAAACAATTCAAATATGCAATCCATGCATCTTTTACTTTTCTTTTAGGTTTTTTAAAATTTTTATAAAAAAGGCGATTTCAAAGATAGTTTAATCGATAAATATTAATCGATTTTAATCAAGGTGAAATTGAAATTTTTTTGTTAATTCCTTTTAATTCGTTGTGGGCTTCCAGTTTTGAAGATAGAGCGTAAAATAATAATAATTAGGTATATTTTGGCCTTAAGATTCAATTAGGTTAAAGTGCCAAATTTTGAATTTCTAAAAAATAATTTCAGAGCATTTTCTGTCATTTTTTGAAAGCATCTTTAATTTTCAGAGGTAGATAATTCAGTAAAGATTTAAATATTCTAGCGCTTAAAATAAGCTATCATGAGTGATTATTCGGGAGTCAAGCTCGAAATGAGTGATATGCGAAGACAATTTGACCCAACAGCCCACGATTTGGACACCAATTTCCGCCTAACTCGTTTTGCCGACTTGAAAGGACGCGGATGCAAAGTTCCTCAAGATGTTCTCAACAAATTGGTTGGATCTTTGCAGCAGGATTATCAGTCCAATGATGATCAATTCCTACATATGGCAGTACCTCGTATTGGCATCGGTTTGGATTGCTCAGTGACTCCTTTACGCCACGGTGGTATGTTACCAAGAATCCGGCTTATAGGTGAAATTCTTATTTTGTGCATTGTTTACAGGTCTTTGCTTGGTACAAACCACAGACTTCTTCTACCCAATTGTGGATGATCCCTACATGATGGGAAAGATTGCTTGCGCTAACGTGTTGAGTGATCTGTACGCCATGGGAGTCACAGAATGCGACAATATGCTTATGTTGTTGGCTGTCAGCACTAAAATGACCGAAAAGGAACGAGATGTTGTTATTCCATTGATCATGAGAGGATTTAAGGTGCGTTTAATAAAGATTGACCTTGAAATCTTCTTTGTCTGGAAAATACTCAAATAATCCTTAATATTTTTTTAGGACTCTGCTTTGGAAGCCGGAACCTCTGTGACTGGTGGTCAATCCGTAGTGAACCCATGGTGTACCATCGGAGGAGTCGCCTCGACAATCTGCAACCCCAACGAGTACATAGTGCCAGATAATGCTGTAGTTGGAGACGTTTTAGTGCTGACCAAGCCACTAGGCACACAAGTAGCTGTCAACGCTCACCAGTGGCTCGAACAACCAGAACGCTGGAACCGTATAAAGTTGGTGGTGTCAGAAGAAGATGTGCGCAAAGCTTATCATCGCGCCATGGACTCCATGTCGAGATTGAATCGAGTTGCTGCTAGATTGATGCATAAGTACAATGCTCATGGATCCACTGATATTACTGGTTTCGGATTGTTGGGACATGCTCAGACGTTGGCCAGTCATCAGAAAAATGAGGTGACTTGAAAGGATTCTCATAAGAACTTCAAAGGATTCTAACAAATCTTTCTAAATTTTAGGTCTCGTTTGTGATCCACAACTTGCCCGTGATCGCCAAGATGGCTGCTGTTGCTAAAGCCTGCGGAAATATGTTCCAGCTGCTGCAAGGCCACTCTGCCGAGACGTCTGGAGGACTTTTGATCTGTTTGCCACGTGAACAAGCTGCCGCTTACTGCAAAGACATTGAGAAGCAGGAAGGATATCAAGCGTGGATTATCGGAATTGTGGAGAAGGGTAACCGCACCGCTCGTATTATTGACAAACCACGCGTGATTGAAGTTCCTGCCAAGGACTAAGACGTTTGATGCATTGCCATTTCCTATCCCTGCGCTAAGAGTTTTTCTGCTCGCCTTTTCCCTAAGAATTGGATCGTTTTATGTTTAATTAAAAATTTATTTTTGCAGTTTATTCGTTCAAGGAGTGTGGAATATAAAGGACGAATTTTAAAATAGAATTTGTATTTTCGTCAAGTTTCGAGGATTTTCCTTGAATTATTCGACTAGCTTTATAATATTTAGTATATTGGTGACGTCATAACATAAATTTAGAGGACTTTTAAGAAATTGTTTGTTATTTTGCCCAAATTTAACTTTAATTGATCAGTGACGTCATGATCTACAGGATTAACAAGTAACTATGTAAAATCGTCCTTTTAAATCGAAACTCCTTGACTGCAACGATTTAATAAAAAAAAAACTTTCATTTAAAATGTGCATAAGTCAGCAATCTTTTTGTTTACTCCAATTTATTATAAAAATAAACATAAACGCAAAATGTTCCAAATTAATTGATTAATTGTTAAAGAGCTGAAAAGGACCACATAAACTTTGAACAAACAATTCTCTAAATTTTTAATTATATAACTGGCCAATCACACAAAGCATATGTGGTCCTTCAATCCTCCTTCTGAGCGAAATTAAATCATTAAAGCAATAACGTCAAATCATCAACTAAATAATTAGAAAATAAGTTTTTTATTTCGAATTTTGTGCGTATTTGCGATCTTTTTGGAATTCTCTTATTTTTCTTGAAAATGAACTTTTGGGAAAATTTATTAGAATCTGGAATTGGGAGAAATAATTGTAATACTTTAATTTCAACTTAAAATTACTTGAATAAATATTTTTTATTTGGACATAACTTTTTATTGTTTTATTTAAATTTAAAATGATGAAATTTTTGTTGAACATTTTAATTTTTAATATTAAATGAATTTTCATTAGATTAGTGAACTTGGTATGTTACTTAAAATAATCATTTTTAATTTCTATGCAACTCAAATGATGATTTGTTGAAAACAACTGACGAAGCCAAGAATTCTTCTGAGGTTTTAGTCAAAGCTTTAACTCCAGTGATATCAAGCGCCTCCAAGTTTACTAAACATTCCAACATCAGCTTCAAGTTAGCTCCCTCGTAATGCTTTTTAATACCATCAACTAGTGTGACCTTGAGAAGTTGTCTATTGGATCGAAGCAGCTTCATGGTCTGCAAATGGTCGCATTTGAACTTCATATATTTTAATTTTGGAAGGTGTGTTGAATCTTCAAATTTGCAGTTGTCCCAGTCGACTGTTTCTAAAGTCTTTAGATTCTGTTCCAAAGTTATGAACAAGTCTATATCAACCAGCACATTCTTCATTGTAAGGTCTTCTACTGTAGATAAAAGGCTTATGAAGTGTTGAGCATTATCGTTCATTGGTGTTGGTTTAAAGATGGCTAAAGGATTCACTTTAGGGTCATAGTGAGTGCCAATTGAAATCATCGCCTTTTTTATTGTTGAATTTACGTTTACCAAAGAATCTTTAGGAATTAGAAACTCGTTATAATTTAAACTTAATTCAGACAACTTAGGCAATTCATATAATATAGTTTGAAAGAGTTTAGAATCACTTATTGTTACAAGTTGGATAGTTAATTGAGTGAGATTACAACCTCTTTGAACCACAAATTCACGAAGACATTGCTCACTTTCCTTTGAACATTTACAAAGTTCAACGACCAAACTTGTCAAATTAAATTTCCATTCTTTATATAATTCTACATGCTTCAACTGGAAAATACAAATCATTAAGTATAAACCTTTTAAATATGGTTGACTTTTGAGAAGACTAAAACACTCCATTAAGTATGGAGGTGTATAATCACTTTGGATTACCAAGTGAGCCAAAGAAGATTTCTTAAAATGTCTGCAGATCCTTAAATCACTGTTGCCCATAACCCATAATTTCTTCAGTGACTTCAATTCAACACATTGATGCTCAGTTAAACTCAAATTGTCTTTGTAGGTCATTTGTTTGGCAAAAAACATGTTAATATTAGGTAGTTGTCTCAACAAGACGTATAAATCACTCGACTTGATCTCAAATTCAAAAAGACGAAGACATTTGAGACTTTCCTTGCTATTTATGAGCACAAACTGCATTGCACTCATATTATCTTCATTTGGAGAGCCTCGATAATGAATTTCTTGATAATTTCTTGTAGTTGGTTCAAAACTGTCAAGCTCAAGGGAATAATGCCACTTCAAAATTGTTCTACTCATCAAAGCATCTGATGATCCCAAGAATTTATTCAAAAACTTACAGGCCAAAGTGCAGTTGAACAAATCTTCAACTGAAACTTTCTTAAAGATTTTTTCAAGCACACTTTTGGGGAACTTTACGATGTTTATTCCTTCCACAGTCAAAGGTTTCGGAATTTCTTCTGCAAAGTCATTAATCTCCTCATTTGAGGATGAACTGTAACCGTTGAATTCCATTTCAAATTAAATTCTGAGGATGTGTTGTGTTTCAGATGACTCTCAAGCTTCGACTAAACTTTAATTCTTGTTAATCTCTCGATGAGTTGGTATTGGCGGAGTTAAAGTTGCTCAGTTGCTCTTTGTAGACGATAAATTAACAATTCAAACCTTTCGTGAGTTCTACCTACAGTTTAAAAAAAACTCTTCAATGTGTATAATTTATTGTGCCCATTTCTACCTAAATGATACTTGGAAACATGAAATTCCTAAAACCAAATTTAAAATTTCTTAAGAAAAATCATAAAATATCCAAACATATTATGAAAAAGTCCTCCAGAAAATTATATTTTATCAAATAAACTTTATTTTATTTCATACAAATTTTTCTTGTAACATCATAAAACTTTATCAAGTACCTTAAATGCTTCATAAATAGGTTCTTAGAACTACATGTATTTTTAACTGGAGCTGCTTTGTTTGAAGTTGCCAGAAAATGCTTCAAATCTTCATTTTGGGTTAAATTTAGACCAAAATGTATTAAGAAGTATTGAAAATGATTTATTAATTATGGAAAATGTAAACTTTTTTTTTGATTACAACTCCAGTTGGTGCTTTGAGACTTAAAAAAAGAAAATAAATATTTTAAATTGCAATTAAATGAATGTAGATGGCACTGAGGGGCTTATTCATCGTCCTCTTCCTCAGTTTCCTCTCCGCTCTGCATGTTCTTGATTAAGTATTCCTTAATGGCTGCTGGACAATCAATTGGTTCGCTGGAAACTTCTTCCGTCTCTGGATCCATCGTGTGCACTTCTTTGACCACTTTTCCGTTCACTTCCGTTTCAATCAACACCAACGAGCTGAGATCAAAATTATTGACAAACTCAGAGATTGCGTCCAAAATAGCGGGATCCTCTGATTCCTCCTCAACTTCCGGTTCTGGCTCCTCTTCGTAATAAGGATTTGGCTCGTTGTAGAATTCTTGATATTGCTCATTCACGTTCTGCTCTGGTCCATAATTAATTTGCATTTCAGGTTCATCCGCAAACTCATCCACGTCATTTGGTGCCTCTTTTAACTCAAACTTAGGCTGGCAGTAATTATTGTCTGGAACTTCTAAATAAACAGGAGCGTTGAGATTTTGCTTCTCCATTTCCGTTTCATAAGGATTTTCATGATTTTGTATGAATTCTTGATTGGCTTCGATAAAGATGGCTGGTTGAGTGTTAATCTCTTTTTTAGGAGTAATTGTCGGAGTTGGTGGATCACAGTTGAAGGTAGCTCTAGTTTCACCAATTTTATCGACTCCCGGTAAAGTGCTTGTGCTAGCAAAATTTTCTTCTTCATCGACGACCATTTTGCTACCCGAAGATTCAACAGAGCACTGCGCCTCCACTTTTATCTCAAAATTATCTTGAAACGTTTCTTCATCAATAATGGGATCTTCAATTTCATCCAAACTAGAGTTAAGAATTTTCTTCGTCAGCTGATAACCTAAAGTAGTGTCTTTTTGTGGCACTGCTTTATTTATTTCATCAACATCCATCACAACTTGAAGATCTGCCACAGAAATCTTCGAATAATCAACTTCCGGTGTCCACTCTCGTTTTTCACAAGATTCTCTCAAAGAAATCTTGAAATTATCGCCCGATTTCTCATCCACCTGGTTATCCTTCTGATCTTTGGATAAATCAATTTTAATGAATGTGTCACCAGTGTACTCTATCACCAGCGGTGGCTCAGCGACGTCTCGCAATTCACACTCGAAACGATTCCCCATCTGGTCTACAAAAGTCTCAAAGGCCGAGTGAGGAGGAGATTTTATGAAATTGAAAGCTGGAAGCTTGTCAGCAGCAGTTTTTTTCACTGGAGATGGTTGTTTGTTGGCATCCAAATCAAGGATCTGGTAATAAAGGAGCGTTTGTTAAATTTACCAAAAAAAATCAAATATTTTGACCGTTAAATGATTGCAAAACTCACCTCCTCAGTCTTTCTCGAAATAATTTCTTGTATCACAGGTTCCTTCATTGGTTGCTCCTTAACAGTAATTTCCTTATCTGGCACATCATCAACAACCATCTGCATCGCCTGAACATTATTCTCTGACTTGACTTTTTTCTCTTTTACTGAAACTTTATTCAACTGCACTGGAATTGGCTCATCTTTCACTTTTCTGCGCTTACTGGTGCGAACTTGTACTTGATTTTCTTTGGTGTCACTGGTGGCTGGCAAGCTGTGTGTCTCTTCGATGGGTTGCTCTTTTAGGATAAGCTCAACTTGTGATGCTTTTCGCTTCTGAGAGGATATTTTGGCTTTTTTGGCTTCATGTCTAGAATTATAAATAAATTTGAATTTTGTTTGTTTGTCACACTTTTCAAACAAAAATACTAACTTCTTCAATATCTCCTTCTTAAGCCTTTCATGCACTTCATTCTTGGCTTTATTTTCTGCCGCCAATTTTTTTACATTTTCCTCAGCCTGCAGTTCTTGTTTCAACTCATCAATATCAAAAGAGTTTGGATGCATCATCGCCTTGTTGATCAGCGCCATATTACTTTTTTCCTCCTTCTTGAATTTAAGTTTCAGGTCACGTCGAGTGCGGTTTGTATCGGTGAATAGTTCCACCATTAGAGAGAAATCAGTGCCAACAGTTTGTAAGCAGCGATAAAATTTGACTGTTTCCTCGGCGGACCAATCACGAGTTCGCTTCTGACGCTTGTAGTAGCCATAGTCTAAAATTTATTTGGAAGCATTAGAAAAATGTTTTAAACCAAATTTCTCATGATTTAAAAAAAATCTTTATACTCACTACCACTCAGCTCATCATCATAAATCACATTAGAGTTGGCCAGCAAAATTCTGTTTTGTTTTTGCTGCTCATTTTCAATCACCAAACTCTTCTCATCCAATATCATCTCGCCATTAGGTCCCAACATGAGCTGTGGTACAACAAAAGTAGCTGGTCGATCCAAATCTTCATCATCAGCTTCCAAGGATGCAATGCTTGTGACACTTTTAGACTAAAAATAAGGAAATTATTAGAAAATTGCGATTTTTCTAGGAAAAAGAAGTTTTACTCTCTCCATTCTCTTTGAATCTCCTCCGTGCACTGGCGGCTTCATTGGACTTGAAGTGGGATTCCAATAAATCATGTCAAACATGCGAAGCTGAGTTTTATCCAAGTTTTTGTTGCTGAGTCTCACACGACTTTCACGTTTTGTGTCAATGATTCGCTGAGTCTCTTCAGATCGGAAGTTTTTTCGGACAACGGCACTAAAATGAAGAGAAATTTAGACTTGAATCTTTAAAGAACTAATTGAAAATTATACCCCATGTCCTTATAGGCACTAAAGTTGGACTTGATTGAGCATAACGATTCAGTACGGATTCTTGGATGAGGATGGGGATATGGAAGGACGAAAGGATTTGCTGGCGAGGCTGGCGGCTGAAGATTATTGTAAGGCGGAGGACTCGCCATGCCATTTAAACTAGTGAAAATTGGTGTTTCTGGACGAATTTCTTTGGCTGAATCTTCAAAAGCAGGAACTGTGATGTTTTCATGAGGATCTGGATTTGGTGGGTCCTAAAATAAATCATTTGTTATTTAAGTAACTAAACAAGACGAAACAAACAACTCACCATTGATGTGGTAATCTTTGCACTTGGCAAATTCCTTGCAATTTTAAGATGTGGCATAATTTTTACTCTGGATCTTGGTCTAGCCAACGATGCAACAACTGGCTGAGTCACATCACTGGTAATTGTCTCAAGACGGTCCTCTATACTCTTTCTTTGGACTTCCGGAGTCTTGAAAGTGCCTTGATCTGGAACTTCAATCTTTTTTACCTGAACCACTTCTTGAGTATCACATGTTGGCTTGATTTGTTTGGTGGGAGAAGCCTTTTCAATTTTCAGATCAGTTTCTTCAATAAGAACCTGGATTTCAACTGGTGCTGAGGATTCCGCATTTTTATTCTCTAATTCATTTATGAGTATTTTTGAAGCTGCTGACGGGGCTCGCCTTGCTGGCAAACTGGGAGCACATGTTGGCTTGATTTGTTTGGTGGGGGATGTTTTTTCAACTTTCAGTTCAGTTTCGTCATTAAGAGTAATTGCCTGGACTTCAGCTGGTGCTGAAGACTGCTCAACCAGAACAATTTTTTCGTCATTTTCTTCCTTAAGTTCTTTTTTTGGTTCATCAATGGGGACTTTTGAAGCTGCTGCTGGTTTTGCGGATGCTGATGGGGCTCGCCTAGCTGGCAAACTTGGAGCAATCTTAATCCTTGCACGTCGCATTTTTAGATAATTTTAATATAATGATTTCTTCGATTTTTCTTGCCATTCGTTCAATTTGTCAACTCTTCACAAGTTCTAATGGTCCAAAACCTATGATTTTTCGGTATCTGAAGATTAAAACTGTTAAAAACAAGCAGAACCATGCAAAACCTAATTTATTTTGATTTTATGCAGAGTGGTAAAATTTAACACTTTTAAAGATCCAATGCTGAGTTGTTTACGGCACCTTTATTATTTTACCTTGAATTTGAATATTAGCGCGAAATAATAATAATTAATCAAAAAAGAATTAAAATTAAAAGAATTTTTTAGGATAATTTTATTTTTAGTACAAAATAACAAATATTATTGTCACTACATAAAAATTACTCAAAATAAATGCAATATTTATCAATATAAAATCAACTGGAACAATTCTTGTTCCTTATTTCTTTTGACTCTTGCAAGTTCCCATTGGTACTACATTTCTCATAGCTCTACCAACTTTGGACTCAGATTCTCTTCCCAATTGCTCACAAATATATTTTCCAGCATTTACGAGGAGCCCTAGATCTATACCAGTTTGCACTCCACAACCATGAAGCATGTAGACAACATCTTCAGAAGATGCATTACCAGAAGCTCCACGAGCATACTAAAATGAAAATGTTATACATCAATTCATTTCCAACTTAATTTAATAATCTATTTACTGGGCATCCTCCTAATCCTGAAACAGCTGTATCAACAACAGAAATTCCATGTTCTAAAGAAGCTAAAATATTTGGTAAAGCTTGACCATATGTATCATGAAAATGAACAGCAAATCGATCAACAGGTGCAACATTCAAAACCTCTTTCAACATTTTCGTGATAGTTCCAGGAGTTCCCACACCAATTGTGTCACCAAGAGAAATCTCATAACAACCCATCTCTAGAAGCTTTTCACAGATTTCAGCCACTGCTTTTGGTTTAATTGGGCCTTCATATGGGCAACCAACAACAGTTGAGACATATCCTCGAACCTTGACGTTGTTTCTTTTGGCAGCTTCTAACACGGATTTAAAACGATCGATGCTTTCAGCTATTGAACAGTTGACATTCTTCTTTGTGAAAGATTCTGACGCAGCTCCGAAAACTAAAATATAACAACATATAATCAATCATATTTTTACAATAAGTGTGAATTAGAACTTACCAGCAACTTCTCTAGCACCAGCTGCTAATGCCGCTTCAAAACCTTTTAGATTCGGTGTCAGAACTGGGTAAGAAATTCCATCAACTTTATCTATTTTAGTTAGCACTTCCGTGTTGTCAGCCATTTGTGGAACCCATTTAGCACTGACAAAGCTGGTGGCTTCAATGGTTCTTAGTCCAGTACGTGAAAGTCTATTAATAAGTTCAATTTTGACTGCGGCAGGAACTAAAGTTTGTTCATTTTGTAATCCATCTCTTGGTCCAACTTCAACTATTCTGACATTTTGTGTGTTTAGTGAAAGAAGTCGATGGCATCTTTGAGGTCTGAACACTTGGGATATTTTGCTTAAATTCATTTTAAATATTTGTGCAGTTAATTAATCAAAACAAATGTCAAGGTAAAAGATACAATACAAGGTGCTGTTGTTCAGCTGACATTCAAGGTACCTTAAGTTTTCAAGGTGCCGGTTGTTTTGATAAATTAAATTTGTGAAAGTTCTTTCAGTTCACATATTTTTTAGTTTCCTTAATTCTCTGCTGCGAATTAGTTGTGAAATAATACTCAGTTACTTCTAAAGGTTCTTTCAATTAGGTAGGTGCAATAATTTCAGTCCAATCTTCAGTAAATCAATAAGAATTGTCTTTCAATTATCTTTAATCTTTTGTTCTTGAACTTTGGACTTATTATGTTAATTTTACTAAAAAGTTTATTGGCCCGCTTATCAATTGCAATGTCATGATTACAGGAAAAATGGCTCTTAGATTCAACGATCGTGTAGTAGTGGTGACAGGTGCAGGGGCTGGTCTAGGAAGGGAATACGCTCTTCTTTTTGCATCCCGTGGAGCCAAAGTAGTGGTCAACGATTTGGGAGGAAGTCACACTGGTGAAGGGCAATCAAAAGCTGCTGATGTAGTGGTACAAGAAATTAAGGCTGCCGGTGGAATTGCTGTAGCTAACTACGATTCCGTAACTGATGGTCATAAGATTATTGAAACAGCAATGCAAGCTTTCGGAAGAGTCGATGTTCTTATTAATAATGCCGGTATCTTACGAGACAAGAGCTTAGCTAATATCACCGATAAAGATTGGGATCAAATTAATGACGTCCATTTAAAAGGAAGTTTCGCTACCACAAGGTAATTTGTTATTGTACCATTCAAATACTTTTCATACAACAAATTTTGTTATTTTATCATTAAAGAGCAGCTTGGCCAATTTTCAAGAAACAAAACTATGGACGTGTTATCATGACCAGCAGCAATTCCGGAGTGTATGGAAACTTCGGTCAGGCAAACTACGCAGCAGCTAAGTTAGGATTAGTTGGACTTTCCAACACTGTTGCCATTGAAGGAGCAAAATATAATATTCATTGTAATGTCATCATCCCAACTGCAGCCTCCAGAATGACAAAAGATGTTCTTCCTGACATCTTCTATGAGCAGCTAAAACCCAAGCTCATTGCACCAGTTGTTGTTTATCTTTGTCACGAATCAAATGATGATAATGGATCAATAATTGAAAGTGCTGCTGGTTGGGCCACCAAGGTTCACATTGTGAGAGGAAAAGGAGCTCTATTGAGAACATCCATTGATGAGGATGTCACACCCGAGTATGTCAGAAATAAGTGGAGTCAAATCACGGACATGTCCAAGGCTGAGCATTTGGACAATATGGCAATGGCTTCTGGTACTCTGATGAACGTTTTAGATGACCTCAAAGGTTTTAGCACGGAGAAAAAGGGAATTGAAGATACTTTCCATTATACACCAAGGGATTTGATCCTTTACGCTTTGGGAGGTAAAATTTTCCTCAAAATCCAATTATTATAAATTTTTAACAATTTAATCAATTTTTAGTTGGCTTCTCCGTTTCTGAGGAAGACAACTTGCGCTTCTTGTATGAGAATCATCCAGATTTCTCAGCTTTCCCAACATTCTCCGTTTTGCCTGGCTTGATCCTTACAATAACCACTTCATTGGTATCATCAGCCATCACGCACACCAGCATTGATTTAACGCAAGTAAGCACTTCAAATAAGCTTGGCGAAAATTCAAGCAAACAAAATAAGCTCAAAGTTTTTTTGAGATAACTTTGAGATAACCGTGAGATAAAATCTTTCGGTTTGTTGCTTATAAAAAGTAATATACGATTTTTTTGAAGTCTTATGGATTGTTTATTGTTGAAATGAAATATTTATAGATTTTTATCTTTAGGTGCTTCATGGGGAGCAATATGTTGAGCTGGTGAGGCCTTTGGCCAGTGGCGAATGCACTTTGACCACCAAGGCGAGAATCTTGGATATCATGGACAAGAAATCTGGAGCTTTGGTTGTTACAGAATGTGAGTTAATTTATTTTTTGTATAAAATTTAGTATGTAGTTTGTAGAAAATTTAGATAATTATGCTAATTAAGCTAATTAGTTTGAACAAAAAATTAATGACTACTTACTAAAATTTTCAAGGTTTTTTAGTTTTGAATAAATTAAACAATTTCTATATTTTTAGCTGACTCATTCGATCCCGCCGGTAACTTGGTGATCCGTAATCAAAGCAGCACTTTCATTGTTGGTGCCGGCAATTTCAACGGCAAATCCAAGCCTTCTAATGAAGTGATTCCTTGCGTTCCTCATCCAGAGCGCACAGCTGACTTCTCCATTAATATCAAAACTTCCATTGATCAAGCAGCTCTTTATCGCTTATCTGGTGATTACAATCCTCTGCATATCGATGGATCTTTTGCTGCTTTGGGAGGTTTCAAGAAACCAATTTTGCATGGATTGGGAACACTTGGAATTTCTGTTAGAGCTGTTGTGAAGCAATTTGCTGGAAATGATGGAAGTTTGTTTAAGGCTGTCAAGTGTCGCTTTACTAAGCCAGTTTATCCAGGAGAGACTTTGAAGGTTGATATGTGGCTTGTTGGAAATAGGGTGCATTTCGAAACATCAACTGTAGAAAGCAACCAAAAGGTTTTGACTGGTGAGTTTCATTTTTGAATTTCCCGCCAATGTTGTGCGACTATTTTCACGCGGTTATGATAATTAGCGCCTCTAGTGGTGGAAATCAACAGTTTTGCATAATTTTTGGACTTTAATTTTGTTACGCTAATCCCCTTAAAGTAAAGTTCATATTCTAGAGTCATTTCGATAGTAACTTTACCAAAACCAATAAATTAGTATTCATTAATTAATCTATTCCATTTTGCAGGCGCTTTCGTCGATTTCCATCAAATCAAAAAACCAGCTAACTCAACACCAATTACTATGTCTGACTTGCAAAGCGATGCTATCTTTGGAGCTATTAAGGACCGAGTTGCAGCTGATCCCGCTAAGGCTAAGACAGTAAATGGAGTGTTTGTCTACAAAATTACTAAGGATGGCACCGTCAAGAAGGAATGGAGTAAGATTTCATTTTTAATTTGAATTGGGATCAAAGTGCAAATTTTGATTACTTAATTTTATTGAATATTTTACTATTCGTATCACTTACAAAAGCTGAGATTACATTATGTGGGGTTTTTTGAGCTTTTTGAGTTTAAAAGTTTAGAAAGCTAATGCCCGGTAAGGCCACAAAATTAATTACAATGACGTGTTTTTTTGAAATTATAAATACACTGATTTATCTTGGAAATCATTTATCATATAAATTATCAAAATTTACAAAGTAGGGCCTTGAAATGTGGGATTTCTGGTTAAAAGATATGTAATTGCTTTCAATTGATTTTTTTGTTGATTGTTAGACCAATTCGAGGGTGTTTATTTTGGTCTTGAATTTTTTTTTGCGGTGAAAATAGAAAATTTATTTTTCTAAATCAATAAGTGATTTGTTACTTAAAATACGTGAGGATATTTTATGACTTATTTTCAAACATTCTTGTTTTCATGGTACTTAAAGCTCGATTTTTTTAATATGCGTGTTTTTAAATTAAAAAAGCTCAAAAGTTGCAAATTTTCTACGTCAAGAACTCATTTGTTACGTCCATCAATGATTTGTTACATTGTTATATTGTAAGCACTTTTGCAACTTTCTAACTTACCCTTTTACTAACATTTTTCCTCTAATTTTCCAGCCCTCGACCTGAAAACCGGCGTGGTGTTCGAAGGCCCACCAAAGGGCAAAGCCGACACAACATTAACAGTGAGCGACGCTGATATGGTGGAAATTGCCTTAGGAAAACTGAATCCACAGACCGCTTTCATGAAGGGCAAATTGAAGATCACTGGCAACATTATGCTCACTCAGAAATTGGTGCCTTTGCTCAAGACCGAGGCTAAATTGTAGAGAAATTTCCTTTTATCGAAAAAGCTCCCGGCGAGCTTTTTTCGCGCCTGCAAATTCTTACGTTTGAGAAGTTTGCGCAATATTCCAAAAAAGTACTTTATTCTATGTTGAGGGATTTACTTCTTGTTACTCTTTATACCTGTATTATTTTTTTTATTGCATAAATATGGTAATCTTGGTTTTAAATTCTGTTACATCAGTTACGTTATGTTACCCTGTTACTATGTAACGTTCTAGTAATTTTTTTTTGTAATTTGTGTGATGGAAAAAAGTTTTGTACTGAAATTTTAATAAAAATGGGTTATAAAATGTATTAAAATTGGATTTTTTAATTTTGAGGGTCATAACTGAGTTTTTGCGGAGAAAACTTGAAATGTTGCCAAGAAGATTTTTTAATGATTTTGATTGGTTGGCTGCTTTGATTAGTTTTTAATTAATTATTATCCAGGGTAAATTAATTAATCGAACGAATCTTTTGTTTAATTTTGTTGAATATTTTTCAGTTATAAAACTTCTTTATTACTTGCCGATCTAGAAAAAGTTTGAAGAAGAAAAACTAAAGTTTTGGGAAATACTCGGGAAATTCGCGGGAAATACATAAAATTTGCAATCTAGCGGTTTTAAATTTTTTAGTTTTTGCCGAGTTTTTGCTGAATTTTCAATTTTGCGATTTTTGATTTTATTATAAAGTTGTTGAGTCTATTTACATGTATTTTTGGTTTAATTGTTTTAAATCAAGTCGTAAAACACCAAAATTGAATAAACCTCTGTTAATAAAAGCGAAAAGATAGCAAAATAGCAAAATTTAAAGAATTCTCGGAGTCATAAAGTATTTGACGCAAAACTATAAAAAGATCAATAAATTAATTAACTAGAGTGCCAACAAAATATTTTATAATAAGTTTGTTAAGATTTTGAGATTGTATTATGATTAAATGATTTGTCAGTTTAATTAAAAATAAGCTGATTTTTATTAGTTTGAAAGGATAATTTATTCATAATCCTCACATTCAAAAAATTAATTAAATTTACTAGAACTCAACAATAAATCATCTCAGACAAACAGAGCTCAACATATCAGAGATCTAATTCCAAAATATCTGTAATCTGCATAACTTTTATGTGCTAATAACCGTCAAAGATTCACAAAAATCTCGCAAAAATCCACAAAAGTCGTGGCTGGTCGCAAACTTTTCCTGCAAAATTTACATCAAAAAAAGATTAATAATAATTTGTAGTTTTTTTTCTTATTTTAAATATTTGCTGCTGTTAAAAATTTTTCAAAAATTATAGAAGTGAAAATTTGCATAATTTTATTTCTCTCATTTTTTTTGTCATTTCCATTATTGTAAGATTTTTGCTGATTTCGTGGTTTGCATTCGTTTTTTGGCTTTTTCAGGTTTTTGCTCCACGATTTTTTGAATTAGGAGAGACTTCAGTTAGCTTAGCACAATGCAAAGTTTGCTTTATCTACCTGAGAGCTACTTCAAACGAGTTTCGTTCTTAGTTCTTACGTTTGTTTGGTCAAGGATATTAAAGAAGGAATCAGGGGAAAAATTTAGAATGGGATTATTGTGCAAACGTTGCGCTTGATTGCTTTTGAATATTATTTGAAGTCCTTTTTGGCTATTTTTGGATTTCTTTGAATTTTTTTTGTTTAAAATTTTACGAAAAAAATTTAATTTCGCATTCCTATACCACGAAAATGATCTAGATTTATTATTAAAACTATTTTCAAAAGTTTTCAATTAAATGTGCGTCCATCCTACAAAATCCAAAATCTTTGTTCATATATTTTCATTATCAAGCACCTCAAAAGCAGATTATTTACTCAGTCGTAATGAAAACGTGCTCGCTGTTGGATGTCTCAGCGACTATATCTTAAACTTTTAAATATTGTTTTCTTCCAATTTTACGTAAATTCTCGTTGATTCTCATAAAATATTAAAAATTAGAAAAAATTTAGTTCTCTAAAAAATGTGTTAAGATTGATTGGTAACAAGACAATCTAATGAACAACAACAAATCGATAAAGAGTTAAATGTAAACCAGAAAACAAAGGCAACCAGGAAGCAATTGAGAATTCAGCAAAATCACTGAAAGATTACGAAAACTCTTCAATAATAAAAGAAATATCATGTAAGTGTTAACTATAATTGCCTTAAATTTGGTCGTGATTCCAATTGTGCCGTCAGCTATAAATGTTTCACATGAATTTGATGTACTGACGTTCATGTTTGCTGTCTAAAGCATTTAAGTAACAAACAGTGCATGGAGAATGTTGCATTGTACTCGACGGTGTGATTTCTCGAAGTTTTTTTGTTTTTTTTATCTTTGGTTATCTTTTGTTATCTTGAGTTACTTTGACCGTTTTATGGAGCTTTATGGAACTTTAAATATTTAGAATCAAATACAAATTTTTATCGAATTTTCATGAAACCAAATGAAAAATTTAATCTTTTTTCAGTAAGACAATTAACTTAAATAAATGTGCAAAATCTTATCTTAACATTCCATAGTCGGATAATAATTGTGAGGTGGATTCAAAGAAAATATTTAATAGTTGGCGCGAATTTTTTATGAATCATGGAATACTTGGAGTGTTTTCGTTTGGGAATTTATTTATTTTGATTTATGCAAAATTATGATTAAATGTATGTTATGATAAAATATCTTAATCTTGTGAATTG
The DNA here is from genome assembly GCA_038502155.1 of Parochlus steinenii. Lineage (NCBI taxonomy): Eukaryota > Metazoa > Arthropoda > Insecta > Diptera > Chironomidae > Parochlus > Parochlus steinenii. The sequence continues at coordinate 5,719,283 of JAXCIN010000054.1, forward strand.
TTGGGTAGTTTCCGACAATTTTTGAATTTTGAGTCTTTTTTGTGAGTTTAATTTTTATCGTCAATAATAATATTCATATGAAATAAATTTAAAAAATCCAATTTCTTAAAAAAAAAAAAAAACTGGACAGTTTTTCTATCATTTCAAAAAATAACTCCTTTATCAATTGTAACATATATCAATTATCAATTACCTTGTTATGCATAGATTAGCTTGCTGAAAATGGTGTTTGCGATATAAAACAACGCAATTAATTGTATGTCCACATATAGACATTGAGCTACTGATTGATGGTTTCAAGTTTAGCTTTTTCCGCCAAGTCACAATTAAAAATATCAACAGTATTAACAATATCAACAATATTAAATTCCTGAGGCGCTTAAGTCAACCAGAAATGCATTCAAACTCACTTAAACACCATAAACTGCATAAATACAAGGAATTAATGGAAAAAACACGACAAGGCTCGCTTTAACACTTTTCACATTAATTGATCTCTCACTGGAACTAATTCAAATAATAAAATAATGGCAAACATTGAAAAAAAAAACAAGCAATAATTAATGCTTAACACATTAGCCAAACATTAATTTCACACCTGGCTAGAGAACAATGAAAAAGACTGTTTTGTTGTATTAATGGATTTAATGGCGCGAGAGCGACGGTTAATTTATTTAAAATACTCGTAAGTGCTTGAAATACATTAAAAAACTTAAGGAAAAATATTGCGTAGTTTCAATTTAATTTAATTTATTTGAACAAGTACATTGTCAAAACACAATTCAACAATTTAACCAAAAGTCTCTTTGCTTGCAAGTCTCGAAGATTTTGTGTGCGGGACTTGACACGATTTATTAGCATCCATTGCACAATCATAATAGTATCGACAATTGCTTAGTACACTGTTAGAGGTAGCGTGTGGTGAAGTCGTGTAGTGCGGAAAGTTAGCCTTTAACCTGCTGGAAATATTTTTAATGGGCGATTTATTGATAATAAAATTGTAAAACATCATAATTAACATATAAATATATTTTATTAATAATTCAATGAGTTCAATATAAAATTATTTTAATTATTAATGGTCATAAATTTATCCTTGATTCATCTCGCTGTGAACCAACACGTTGCTGACATACTTCGGTTTCATCCTTTTCGAATTTTCACCTTGTTTTTCCCTTTCTTCATTCATCCTCATCAATCCTCTGGCTCTTTTTTTAAGCGCTGCTTGTGCCACAGGATAATGTTGGATGGCTTCATTCAAATCCGCTTTGGAGAGTACAAACAGATTCACAAACCCGCGCGCTTTTACATCAGCTGTCCGTCGGTTACCTCCATTGATTGCTAAAAGGCTGATCTCCCCAAAAACTGATCCTTCGTGAAGAGTGGCTAAGACTTGATCTTTTTCCATCACCTGCACTTGACCTTGTTTGATAATATACATCTCTTTCCCAACTTCTCCCTTGCGACAAACACAGTCCCCAGGCAAAAGTGTGACCGATCGCAACTTCAGCACTAGATCTCTCAGCAGTGCTTCGTCACAATCCGCAAAGAGTTGCACCTTGGAGAGTGTATTAATGTGAACCACCATCGCAATGTCAGTCTTCAAATTATCGGGCAGTGCATTAAGGATATGCGTGTCATCAAGTGTACGTTGCTGTTGCCATGTGAAGGTAAACCATTGCTGAACTCGTCGTTGCATGTCCGATGGAAGAGATAGATTTCGCATATATTGGAGGGTTGAGTCTACTAGTTGCTTGTATTCCGTCTAAAACATTAAAACAAAAGATTAACTATAATAAGTTTTCGTTTGGGAGGTCTAAAAAACTTACTTGCGACCTCGTGGCAGTTGCAATTATATCTCTAATTTGCCCAATCAATAAAGCAAACACAAAAACGCCCATAAGCCAAGCTGCAGTCATAAAAAGTAGTTCACTGTCGTTTTCTGGCTTTGGATTTTTGCCAATAGATGTGGCTGTTTTGGTGGCGAATGAAAAACAACGAACGTAAGGGTTTCCTTTTCCACTGTAAACCCATCGATTAGATCCAATGCCTTCATAGACACTGTAAGCGTAATAAGCGCAAGCCGTTAGATGAATCATGTAAAGCATATACGTTAACGTCTTGACAATTCTGAGTACATGAGGCTTTGAAATTATTGTATCAATCAGTTGAAAGCATTCCCAGAACGATTGTAGTTTAAGAAGCCGGACTACTCTTAAAATACCAACAATTACTTCACTTCCACCACAAATCATCCCCATTAAATCTAATGGCAACAAGGAAATCAAATCCGCCTTGAACTGAAACTTCTTCATGTAATTACATCTAGTGAGCTTTTGATCCACTACCCAAAATCCGTCCATCAGAAAAATTGTGCGTGGCTTGACCAGCAAGAGATCCACTAAGTAAATCAGATCAGCGGAGTAATCTAAAAGGAGCCAGGCACTGGTGTGGAAAGAGAGGCGAAGAGGAATCATCCAAGCATTATAAAGGAAAGCAGATGTTACTACTAGGAGCCACCAAATATAGAAGCGACCTTGAGGATCAAGAGGAGCCGAAAATCCCCTAAAAATGTAAAAATTCATAAAAGTTGAAACGTTGAGAGCTTTTAAGGCTTACCTAGAATTCTCCTCTTTTTCCTCCTCCAAATTGATCTTTTCAACATCTTCCCTGCTTTTTTTCTCCCTTTTGTACAAATCTTGATCCAAGTTCACTTCCCGCCTAATTATATCTTCTGTTAACGTTAAAAAGTTGTCCAGTTCCGTTAGACTACGTTTAATGTCTTCGAGGCTCTTATGAAGGCTACTAGTTGAGGATAAAGGGCGATGGTTAGCGAGAAGAGATGATTGAGAAGTCATTATGAATTTTCAAATTTTGATTTTCCACTGGGTTTTGAAGCATTGAGGATCATTTTCTTCCACTCCGAGGTGAGAACTACTAAAATATCAACTTGAAGCCACTTTAGATCCACTAGATTCAATTTTTTGAGGGTTTTTGGGAGTTTTGAAAATATTTTGCAAATATTTGCCTTTTTGCGCTCTGGCCAGAAATCATAACACAACAAATTCATGTAACGCATGCGCAATTACCACAGCATCGTTGTTACAGTAGAGCTTACTAGAAGAGCCTTTTTGTTCTTTTGTTCTTTTCAAGTGTTTTTTTTAAGAGAATAATTTTCAATTTGATTTTATGATCAATTTTGGCACAACAACTCCTAAAGGGTTAAAATTCCAAAACTTGTTAAATTTTCTAATAGAAAAAAATCGGCACTTTTGAGAGTATCAAACAATATTGAGTTCATTCAATTCAAAGCTTCTCTTTCGTTTAAAATTTTTAAGAATAATTCTCAAGTTTCTCAGAATTCCCCAGAACTTCCGAACCATTTGCTCGATTTTCAAAAACATTTCCAACAATTACAATTTATTTCCATACTTTGCTGATTCTTTGCCATTATAAAGACGTGAGGTAGCAGAAGTGGTTGCTCGACAAAAAGGTTTTAGTTTAGTTTTTGAAGCTTGTGATGCTTGTAATGCTTTGTAATTACTGCTTGTGGAGCTATTGTGCATGTTCTACAAAGCTAATTTTCTATTATTTTCAATTTCTCGTGAACTGGTGATTTCATGTGAAGCCTTAGAACATGAAAAATCGGTAAACTCAGAACTATAAAGTACACGAACTCCCGAGCTCTTGTGAATTGTTAGTGTTTAGTATAAGTTAGTTGGGCTTTTGTTTGGCGTTTACCAAGTCTAACAATGGATATCATAAATTAGAGCATTGAGCAGGTAAAGAAACGTTTAATTTTCGCTTAATTTTCATTCAACTCATAAGAAGCTGAAAGAATAGTGCTTGTATTTTGTGTTTCTTAGTGGTTTTAATGGTTTGGTGCCACATTCTTACAAACAATTCAAAGAAACTCAAAGAAACTTAAAGAGACCTGAAGAATCTTCAAACAAACGACAAAGAAATCGTTAATTTAATGAATTTATAAGTGAAACAAAGTGTTGCTCGTTATCTCGGCTTCTTCCAGACACGATTAGTACCAGTCAGCAGTTTGTAAATATTGTTAATCGCTGATTAAACCTGATTCAAAGTTGATTAAAAGTTGATGTAAATTTAAACTGGCAATAAATTATTTGGAGTGACGTCATAATCGGTCGATTCACTGGGAATTCTGTAAATTTGCGATTAATTTGCCATTATTATAATGAAATACCTGTGAAATGCAAAAATCTGAGCAACACCATGCATTAAGATGACTTACTAATCATTACTTTGTATTGTTATTGGAGAATTGGAGAAGATTGTCTCTCCAGCGACACCAAAGTCTCAAGCTGTGCGAATTCAAAATTTATGAAGTGTTTTGTAAATTTATTTTTGAATCTTTCATACTTTTGTTCAACCTGTGAGCTGAAAGAAATATATTAGAAATGTGCTGGTGATATCATTGTTGATTAATTTTATGTGTATGCGGGAATTCCGTGGTATTTCAACTGATGCCTACCAAGTTTACTTTTGCAGATCGTTAATTATATTTTGGTGTAATCAAAGATAAATATTTTAACAGTGAGAATTAAGAATATTTTAAGAGACGATTTGAGGCGAAAATTTTACAAAGTGTTAAAAATTTGTTGACCAAAAGTTAAGAAATACTGATGTAAATTTATTTTAAGTTAGACTCCAAAGTCAAACTGCATATAGCAAGGAATTTTATATGATTTATTACCTACCGCATGATACTTCAAAGGTTTGATCGAAAAAACATTATGCAAATTATTCTAAACGTTTTAAATCTATTAAAAAATTTCAATAACGTAAAATTGCAATTAAAAATTCGATCTAAAGCTTTCACATACAAATTCCTTTCAGTGACATTCTCAACAAAAAAAAAACTTTTAAAAATATACAATTTTTCACAAATCTTTCGCCTAATTACTCAAAACATAACCAATCAAAATTTTCATAGAACGAACCCATTTTCACCTATAGGTTTAGATTTCAAGAAGCTTATACATGCTTATACACTAGACGTTACATGTTGCTGATATCGTTCACGGTTGGTTCAAGCGTTGGAAGTCGTGCAACTTGCATTTTTTTTTTGAAACGTGTAGGCGATGAAAATCAATTTCAGAAATTATACAGTCGTATAATTGCATTATTGCATTGATTTAAAAATTATTTGTACATGCATAAATAGTATAGTTACGGGATTAGGGACCTGCGAATTTTTGGATCATCTTTTGATGAAATTTATGAAGAATTTGAATTTGGTATAACTTTTAAAGGTATCAAGAAAAAGTTTGCATGTTATAAGTAGAACAAACAATTTCGCAGGTCCCTAAATACTCTGCAAGTATAAAACGTTTAGAAAAAAAAATTATGCACCTGATTATCGAATTAGAAACTCCTACAGAAAAAAAGGCTAGAAAAAAATGAAAGAAAGTAATCCTAAATGGAAACTGGAAGTAAATTAACTATAAAACCACTTTATTGCCTGTACTGCGGGGCTGGGACATACTATGAAATATACCTTTGAAATATTTTTTTTTTAAACTAGAACTTCAGTTTGATTTTTGAATGCTGAGAAGTAGAAATCAATTTTCGAAAGAAACTTAAAATTTTGAATTTCTAATCATTTTTGACTATTTGGAAGAACAGTTTGAATATTCTTTGGAATTTGTGAAATCCAGAGAATGTCCCTTTCTCGCTGTATTGGCTATAATAGTAAATAACGCACCATGTGCCTCAGGCAATTACTTTAAAATCAACTATATAATAACATGAAATTTTAGAGCATTTCTCATATTCATTCTGTCAGGTTCTGTTGTTATTATTATGGGTAATTTAATGTTTATTTATGGATATTTTTCCAGTTCATTTAAATATCTGAACCATAAATGATATTTCTCCACTCATAAATGTTTTAATACGAACTATACATCATAGATACATAAACTACATAAGTTTGCAGTCACTAGTTAGTCAGTACGGGGTTTAAACTGATGATTTAAGAGGCATAACTGAATTTTAGTTTATTAGTTTCAAGAGCTTATTGGAGTTTGTTGGAGTTTGATGAAGTTTTTAAAGTTAACACTCAGCAAAAACATGCAGGAACTAAAAATTTGTAAACCTTTAAAGATTGCCAATAAAATTTAATTAAAAATTCCACTTTAGTTTGTTAGTTACTAATTTATGCAAAAAAAGACACAGAAATCGTTTCTTTAAGGCCAGTTCACATTAAGTAAAATTTCAATAAAAACCTAATTTTTTGAGATTTTTTAGTCAAAAATCGAAAGTTCAAAAAATTATCCATGAACCTATGTTCATGAATAGCAATACTTCAAAAATTTAATTTATGAATGTTGGGAGTTTTCTCACAAACCACAATAAATAAATAATTACATAGTGTGCAAAGTCCTCAACAACCCAGCAAATTAAAAATCAAATCATATATAATATTAAATTGTTTATAATTATTGTAAATTAATCTTTTATTGATGCACATGAAAGAAGTTACGTGGAGTTTTCCAATAAAACTGTGATTTACTTTAATTGATTCTTTGAAACATGACTGACTTCTGTACTCTTACTAATTAACCTCAAAAATCATCAATAAGCTGCTCATTTTTCGTTAAATTTGTGATGCACTTAAATATTATGAATGACTTGTAAATTTCCCAGAGACTCAGAGAGCATCTTCATAGTAAAATCCATAAATCTTAGAAAATAATACGGTCAGTTTGTTAACAGCTCGTATCTCGATCAAGAGACCAATAAAAAAGATCAATGAGAAAACATAATACTATTTTTATTGGTTTTTGTTGAGTTACTCATAAAAAAATAATCTCTAGCTTGGGGACGTTCCCCAATTATTTCTCTAGCTAATTTGTTTTTTTTGTTGAAAAAAATAAAATTTTGTTTTAAAATCTACTAAAAATCTAATTTTCATCAAAACCAGCTTCATACTTCTCTCCCATCCTCCAAATTTCTGTTTAGTGTTTTTTTAATTTGCTTTTGTTATATTAGTTTGATTCGGTCAGCCGTTTGATTCGGAGGTTGTAATAACGAGACACGAGCTCTCTGCTCATTTTTATTGAATCGTTATCATTTCGCCTAATCATCTCTGTTTGCTTCGAATAAATATTTCACAATAAAAAATAAAAAAACAGTGCAAATACTCGGCAAACACTAAAAAGCGCTAAAATAGACTGAAAATACTTAACTGAAAAGTTTGAAAATTGAAAAAATTGAGAATTGATGTACTCCAGATTGGAATATTATCAGGTAATCAGTACAACAAGTGCCAATTTATAAAAAAATGTTATAAAAAGAAATAAATGAAGTGTTTAATAATTTCATTATCTTGATTTAATCATTTCTATTGATTTTTGTTGACTTGAGTCATTCAGTCATCAGTGAAGAATTTAACATTCAAGTGATTTGAATGATTTGAATGTTTTGAGTGCCAAATTGCCAATTTGCTGAGATCGTGCAGAAAGTGTGAATTCATGTAAAAATTTAATTTAATTTTCTTAAATAATGTGAAATGTTTCAAATGCTTGTCTAATAGATAAATGGGGGTTATCAGAAAGCAATTTGATTTCGTGTGAACATAAAGAACTTTTGAGCCGTTGACATTTGATGAATGGGGGGCACTGTTGATAGATGTTTTACAATGCTTTGTTTTAAGCTTTAAAGTTTTATTATCTGATAAATTTAAACAATAAATTTTATATTAATGTTTCTTAATAAATGAAGAAATTTTACAAATCCCTCGCACTATAAAAAAACTAATGGTCAGACTTAAAACCAGACTTTAAAAATGATTCCAAGAATGAAATTTAAAAAATCATAAATACTCAAGTTAGCGGAAAAGATGCAGAAAAATGGTATAAAAAATAATAAGTATAATCAAAACCATCAAATTGATCATAAAACTCTTATTAAACCAATTAAATTTTAACAGTGCCCAGAAGCCAAAGCGTTAAACAAATTAAAGCCAGAATTAAATTACTTAATTACACATTAAGCCCCTTCATAATCGCATGAATGCCACGATCATTTCGGTTTTCTTTCGCTCAAATCAACTCACTTTATCGTACACAATTTTGTATTCAAACAAATTCAACTTTAACGTATTTAAATCATCTCTAACTAATCTGTAAAGCATCTCAAAGCAGTCACAGCATTTAAAAGATTTAGTATTGATAAAGGCAAGCAGGCAACCAGGCAAGTGAGTGGCAATTGAAGCATCCAGGCCTCGTATTTAATCATTGTTAATTCAGAGGCTAATTCGGTTTTATAGCTGAGCGCACTATATCACTACAAACAGTGTTGGTCGTAAATTAATTTATCGCACATTCAGCTCATTATTATGAGGATTGTAGAGTAAATGTGATGTATTGTGGAATTAAGATGATGCCCCAGTTTGCATCGTCAGCTCCTCCAAGAAAGTTGACTGGCTAAATTGCAATTCAAGAAAGTGTGAACAAACATTGAAATGTGCCAGTAAAATCAGCGAATCAGCCACTCAAATACTTTTTGAACTGCTGGTGAGGTCTCCAGGATATTTAGAAGTGGTTTTTTGTCTTATTTTGTGATCTTTAGAGACATAGAGTTGATTTCCTTCACATAAGAAATTTTAGAAAAATTTTCTTCAGCATCCAGGAGACCTTATCCAGTGCAATGTGTGAAAAAATCGTGGATGTTGTAAAATTACAATTAATCGTTAGTTCCTCGTTAATTCAGTTAGCATATAAAAAATAATTTAGCGTGGAATTGGAAATAAATTAAAGAAATAAAAAGAAATAAAAAGAAGGCACGAAGCCGACGAAAAAGAAAGTGAGTGTTAATTAAGCAATAGCTGAAATGCAGTACTATACATTACATACATTACTTGAGGAATAACTAGCGGTTTGCTATTTTTGCGATTCTTGCAATTTGTGGTGGTTTGCCAAGAGACACTTTGATGATTGGAATGTAAGAATAAGTGGCAGCCGAACGACGCAATCCGTGCAAAAGTAATTTATATAGGTGAGCCAAATGGAGCGAATTGAGTACAACAGCTGTTAGAGGTGGCGATTTTATGCAATGGGTTTTTTGTTTGGCTTTGCGGATGCTAAGTTTGTTTGAGGGGTGGGTGGTATTTTTTTGACAAATTTTTTTGTGGACTATAATCAAAAAGTTAAACAAAACAACACAATCTCCCAAAAGTAGGATCCAATTTCCAACAATCATGTGTTGCGACCTCATCACCTAAATTCAGATCAAATATTAAATGATTCATTGCGATTTGCTATTGTATGATTAACATCTTTAAACTTTTAAAAAATCCACATTCGATTAATAAACACATTCATATGACAAGATCAACAAATTTAATGCGATATTGTTATTATGATCTAATTGTTTTATTAAACTTTACAAATTGAGTCAAATAAATCTGTAAAGAGAATCAATAAAACAAATCGAAAGATGATAATCGTTGGAGAGTCTTCAAGGAGAGGTTGCTCGATGTTTGATTTTATTTTGACAGCTGTAAACTTTTAAATTTTTAATCTACTGGCAGTCTACTAGAAATCTACTCATTTGTGATTATTCTAATGTTCCACATTTCAGATTGATCTCGACATCCTTTCCAAAAGATTTAATAAAGATTGCAACAATATAACGCAAGTTCGTCACACAAAACTATAACCCATTCATCTGCCTCTAATTCCTTGCATCTATTAGCTTATTGATCTATTATTTTCAATTATTCAGTGAACAATACAGAACATCAGAACTTTGAAAAATAGAAATCATTGCCAGTGGCGCGTTATGATTGATCTATTCAGATGAGCTCAAAGATCACTAAAAACTTACAGAGAACTAAGAAAACTAAGAATACATTAATAAACTGAAAACACATGCACTCATGGATTTTACATATGAATGATGGCTGGGCAATCCAATAAACTATATTAAGAAACATACAGGAAACAGTTCACTCTGCTGCTCTGTATCAGCACTTCTGTATTGCTGTATTGATTTTATATAGAGCTTTGATAACTGGCGGACATCATCAACAAACATGCATTGGAATTATCGCAAGCAATTAATTAAACAAATCGTTTATTTGCACAGAATCATTTAATAATTTTCGAGATGCTCGAGAAAGAAGTCGGAGATGTCGAGAACTGAACAAATTGAGCATTAGCTTACAGTTTACACTTTAAGTACTTGATAGAACAAATTGATCTGGCGATTGTGCAGTTTACTATGTTGTGCAATTCAATGATGAGTAATTGTGTAATTGTATAATCGGAAGAGATGCATGTTGCACTTTTTGTAGATCTTTCTTGGCGTTTTTCTTGTAGTTTTGAGAAGGTTTCTTTTGCATTTTTTATAGATTTATAACGTGTTTCATATTTCTGACGAGTTTGATGGACATTCTGCTCTTTTTCTTGGGCTGTCGAATACATTATGAATGGTTTACCTCTTTTGTCGTTAACAAACATAAATCAAATACTTATAAAAACCGTAGACAGATTTTTTGTTGTTCTTTTGTTTTGTTGGGAAGATGGAACGGGTTTTCCGGTTTTGGTACATGATCGCATTATATGTAATAATTTAATGAAAGGTTAAGTTGAGGAAGGAATTCAATGTAGATTGGCTTATCTATTTATTATTGGAGAAAAGTTCGGATAAACTTTTTTGTTGTTCTTGGTTTTTTAGTTTTTTTTTAATTTCTTAAGCTGGATAAAATCCCAGACAATCCTCTAAATAATCTAAAATAATCTCGAACCATTTAAAAAATTCTACTATGCAGCTAAAACAAATTAATGCATCTCTATTTATAATTCCGTCTGTTTATCATTGTTGATCACTATCTTTTCAATAGAAATATTAATAACAGTCTCTGAACTAAGCAGCTAATAGACTTGGATAACTTGGATGATAAATGCGTTTCAACTTTCCTTTACATTTTTTCTCAGCTACAAAATTTCAAATTAAAAAAAAACCAAAGAATCTTCCAAAAGCAGAAAACCAGGAAAACTGGCTGCAAACGCTGTTTCATTTGAAAAAAAGTGAGAAAATCTCCTTGTTTGTTTGTTTAAAAAATAAAATCTTTCTGGTTTTTAATTTTTTTCCCATCGTTTGTCATTCTTATTTCCATAAAAACTTCCATTAATATTCCATAAATGCGCCATAAATATCGGTCTATTTATAAGCGTGATCCTTAACAGTAACAATATTTCCATTCAAATCAACAATATTCAAGCGACTTTATTAAATATTTAAATTTACTTAATTTGTTATAATTTATTTCCCAAAGACCCTGAAATTGTTGAAATTGTTGAAATTTATTGTTAGACTTTGTTGAATATGATTGGTTTGATTTATTTGCTCGAAAAACTTCAAACGACTCCCTATAACTCGACAACAAACTTGGTAGAAGCTTAAGTACACTTTATAGTATCAATGTTTAAATAGTGCAGCGATCAAATACGCTAATTGAAAATTATTATTATTGACTTCATTAAGAGCAAAATGTAAATGTTGTGCGGATTGAAAACTGATAGCTTTGGTTTATGTGCACATTCTCGTATGACTTTAATTGACTTTCATATAATTCATAATGCGGGTGGAGTGGCTGTAGGTGGGATCAGCTAAGAAGTTGTTTACCTTTTCAGCAAATAAAGTTCTCTATTCTTCCGCATATTTCCCTACATTACCATTCCGTACCATTAGCAACCAATTATTCTCCGTCCTATTGAGACTCCACCCCCGCATTCACTTCCCAGATGCAAGTTATCAATTAATGCCAGCATTCTTGCTAAGTGATAAATCATTTACAGTTGGCCGCTAGAGGAATACTCCGAGTACTCTAATTATAATTATCGTACGCTTATCAAAAGCAACAATTTAATGTTTGAACTGGTAGTATGTAAAATTTAATGAGAAAATGCAAGAATTGGAAGAAATGTGAATCAGTTAACCCGTGATGAGGGTTTAATTTTAAAAATTGCGGATTTTTTAAAAGTTGTTAAAAAAAAACAAAAAACTGTCCAAAAAGATCATTGAAGGAAAACCAATCAAAACCAATCAATTTTTAGAAGGTAAAATTTCTTGGCAAACTCCTTGAAAAATAGAAGAATGATAAATTTGTTAAAAATGGCACAGTAGACTCGTTGAAAAGCGGTGAAGGGTTAAATATATGTAAAGAATAATTTGTGGTAGTCAGACAAGACTCTAAAGATAGTCTGAGGCACAAGCTAAAGCTCCCATAATTTAGTCATTTGATCGCGCCGCCTACTATATTATTCCATTCAAAGTTTGTTGTAGACCGATTAGACCATTAGTTAATTCCGATTTTTCACCGACATCAGAGAGAATTTTTCGGTGAAATTGCGCTCTAAGCATAATTCTGTAAATTTGTTCCACTTCCCCATATTTTGAATTTGTTTCCATATATTTTATCAATTCAGAGGTTAATTTGTGGTTGTTGATACGGAAAGGCACAGGGCTAACGAACTTTAAAGTTATTTTCAGTGAATTTTTGTGTTTTTGTGTTTTCGTTGGGTGAACTTGACCTTGCAGTAAATTGAAGCAATTTATTACGGGTTTTTTGGCTTTCATCGGTTTCATGGATGTGATTATGTTTTTTGTTGGCTAAAACTAGTAATTTTATGATCTTATTCTAAAACTTTTTTTTAAATTAACTCTGGAAAAAATTAAGAAAACCGAAATTTAAGAAAACTGATTCAGGACAAATTATATCCAAAGTTTTTTTATGAAAAGCATCAAAAATCGAACCTAATTCAAAAAAGAAAAAAAATTCTCCAAAACCAAATTTCACAAAATCCCTGGCCAATTTATCAGCAGTCATAATAATTCTCTACTGTTTTGTGGTTTGTGTTTTTGATTTTAATTAGGAAATAAAACATCGAAAACTTATTTTTATTGAAATTTAAATGTTTCATCAGTTCTTTTTTCGTATTTATAAATGTACGATGTTTATTTGTTGTCTGTTCGGATTACTGGATTAAAATATTAAAAGCAGACTTACAATATCAATCAATTTACAAAGAACACAAAGTAGATGTTTTTATTAATGTTGCACGAAGAGACTCCAAGAGCATTATTGAAAGGTAGAAACAATAAAGATTGCAACTGCTCGATAAGTGAAAGGTTTTTGAGGAAATTGCTTTTAAGTTGCGCCATAAAGATGTGCTTTAGATTAAGAATTATTGTTTGAATGCTTTATTGCCTTTATGTTGGTTTTTCTTGGAATTCTGTGATTTTAAATTTTTAAAATAAGAACAAGCCTTTTCTCATTCTTTGACTGTGACTTTTTATTATTTTAAATGTTTTATTGAAATTTATTAAAATATTCATTTTCTTAAGCAGCTTTAAAGTAAATTGAAAATAAGCTGAAGAAGTAATTGTGGGTATACCTGACAGCCAATTCAATTTTATGTATTTATACAGTTGATAACATCTACGTATTATGGCGAGTAAATAGAGCTTCAGGCTTAAATATTGAGGAATTATGCTAGGGATTTGGTTTTGCAAGGGTATGAAAGTTTTTTTGGTTTCTTTATGTAGTTTTTGATGGAAATCAATAAATAAAAGATCTTATAATATTTATTAGTCCCTTTACACGCTCAAATCTCTACAAAATGAAGTTAAGCTATAACTCTCCAACATTGAAGATCACCGACTTCAAAATGAAAATAAATTTTCCAAAGATTTACTTCATTTTATGAAAAATAGAGATGAAAGCAATTTCTCTCCTCTGGCCACACACATAAACTCCATAAAACATAATCAATTTTCATTAGAAACTCGCGATCGTTTATCAAAGAATGGCAAGAAAAAGGATTGTCTCGCAATGAAAATGATAAATTGAAAGATGTAAAGTGAATTGCCGTTATTTATTGTGTTTTCTGCTATTTAAAATATTATCGATCATAATTTTATGATTACAGAATAAATACATCTAGAGTTCCACCTTGCATTCAATCATTTCAATATTAATAGCGATAAATAGGTTGTTTTTATTGCAATTTTGCAATTCTTATTATACGTAGAAAAATGCGATATTTATTATTTTTATTATGCAGCTGTTGAACAAAAGATCAATTTCAGATATATAAAGATATTACGGATTTGTTTGTCGTTTGCGTCACATAAGCAATTGCATAAATAACAGATACTTTACTTTGAGGTATTTTCTGCATTGTATTCAAAACCGCCACATTTTTGCAATTTTTGTTGTGGGGAGAGTGATCAGGTTTCACAAGAAGCTGTGGGATATGATACATATTATTATATTTGTTGATTAAATTAGATAATAGCTTAAAAAGTAATAGTTTTAGGCTGTCTATTTCCTAAAAAGTTTATTAAGATACAAAAGATCTGATCGACTAAAGCAATATTAACTATTTGACCCTCGACCTCATCACACCTTATACAATGCCTTACCTTTAGCAACTTCAATCAACTCAGCTGTTTATTAACTATAAATCCTCTTTCTTTCGCAGTTTCACGAGAACAACAATAAATTTTTGATTCCGCATTAAAAGCTTCCCAGAAAATAATTCAAAATTGATTGCCTAAAGAGAGTGATGAAGCCACAGTGCTCAAGGCTCAAAATGAGTAGAGCAGCATCCATTTGTTTGGATGTACTAATACTTTTAGTTGGTAAGTAGATGATAATTTATTAGTTTGCACGGAATTGTTTCGATTTAATAGAAAAATTAGTTGGTGGCTTTGGTACCACAAAACAAAACATACAATTTTAATATTCGGCTGGCTTTCAGTCTAGTAGATTTTATGTAGAATAATAAATTTCTGTAAAAATGCTTGAATATAAATAGTTTGTAGTGCCATAGCTACCCAAACAATCTGCACACAAATCTTAAAGTATAATCCCAATATATTAACCTTAATTCTTTATTTTACCGTCTGCTCATTGAAGCTGTGCTGTTTATTTTCATTTTAGCCATAGCGTCTTTGATTGTTATTGAATTTGTCATTCCTAATCTGAATAGAGGCTTTACGTGTGGTGATCCAGCAATAAGTTTCAAATATGAAGGCGATACCATTTCAACTGCATTAGTTATTATCTCTGGATTACTGCCATTAATATTTGTGAGTCATTTTCATCCCGAATTAAATGTACCATTTGTGATGTAATTTTGTTTAGATTTGGCTGACTGAGATCACTCTTTTGGACGACACAGAATTGGAGGATGGAAAAAGGAGATGTAGGACTAGTTTCAGAAAAACTTTGGTTTGGTTCAAAGATTATGGAATTTCACTAGTTCTTTTGTTGATGGTTGTTGATGCCATTAAAGTTTTGGTTGGAGAGCCAAGACCACATTTCTTAGACACCTGCAAACCAGACGTAGCTAATACTTGCGTTAAAGGGTGAGCTTAATAAATAATTCCAAATGAAAAATTTTCCATCAATATCCTTTTAAATCACCAACAGAACATTCGTGACCGACTATAGATGCACCAACGAAAACCCCAGCTACTATTTCATAAAAGATAGCTCTAGAAGTTTTCCAAGCGGTCATGCAGCAATTTCAGTGTTCAGTTCTCTGTTCATGATTTGGTACCTCCAAGTTCGAGTTCCAAAGCTTGAAACCATGTTCCTTGTGCCACTTTTGCAGTCCTTCTTGATGGTGTGGATGTGCGTGTGCTCACTGTCTAGGATCACAGATCATCGTCATCATTGGTGGGATGTTTTGACTGGAGTTGTTATAGGATTTTTATTTGCTTATTATTCGGTGAGTTTGGTTTAAATTGAGCTCAAGCTGTATTTATTAATCAATTTTTCAATTCTAGTGCAAGCTCCTCTATGGAAATTCAATGAGAAGTACAAAAAATTTAATTCACGATAATGGATCTTCACATAATGGCAAAACGCGGAGTGTTCGAAGACTTATTTCATCCATGAACAACGGTACAAAAGAAGAGTTTACGCTCAATAATATCGAGCTGTAACAAAACCTCCTGAAAAATTAATTTTGTAAATATTTTCAAAAACAAATTAGCTAATATATGATAAGATTTTACGTAACTCAACAATTGTATAGACTGTAGATTTAAGCTTTAGATACTATATTCTAAAAGTATTCACTGTGTCATCAAACACAACATGTTTGTTTTCTAATTATTAGTTAGATTTTTAATTTATATGGAGATTGATAAGGATAGATTTTTTTTCGATGATAAGGGTAGATTCCTTTTGTTGATAGTAAGATGTTTTTTGAAAGAAGATTGTTGTATTTTGCGATAAAACAATATTTATTTTAATTATGAATAAAATAAATATCACGACGTAAAAGAGTCGATTGTATGATTACAAAATATTTCATTAATCTCTCGCAATCAATGACCTCGACTGAAAATCAGCTGTGTATTATTTTTAATCGCAGTTGAACTGCAATCAATCATTAAGATATCAGATTTATCACCAACTAAATTCAACAAATATTGACAACAAAAGTCGACAAATTGTTAAGTATACAGATAACACTACAAAAGCTTTATTTAGTCAAGCATTTGGATCGTTATCAGGCAGCTTTTGCTTTAGAAAACAATTGATTTAGTATCTAAAACCAAAACAAATAGAAAGAAAGGTGATATAATAAACAGCAAGAAGTTTCAGGTGAACTTGAAAGTAAAACTTTCTTGGAAGACTCTGATGAGAGAAAAATAATGCCGCAGAAACGTTGAGTGAAAAAGATGAACTGTTTTATTTGGATTTGTTGGTTTCCAGACTTTTTAAATTAATAAACAATAAATTTTTAATTTTTTGCAGTTTTATATAAAAAGTATAAACAGTAACAATTATAACAATTTCAGAAGTTTACATCATCCTTGGGACGGGGTTGGCTAAAAAATAGAAAAAAAAATATGAAAAATGTATCAGAAAAATCAAATAATATTTCTTACCGTTGAAGCGATCCCAGTTTCTGATTTCGTTGAAAAGAACTTGTCCGGGGCATTCAGTGGCGACAGCTTGACGATGTCCAATGAGCCAGTAGTTAGAGGCAACATGTCCAAGTGCGACTCCGCAACGGAAGAATTGTTGAGCGTTGTTACGGGCAGCAAGAACGGGGAGAGCACTTGTGAATGTTCCCAAGAAGCAGAATCCAACAGATTGGTTGTTATAACCTGGAGCGTGAGCTCCTTGACGTCCCCAACCGCGACCTTCATAAACATTACCGTCTCCTCCAATGCAGAAATTGTATCCAATATCAGCCCATCCATTGCTGTTCATGTGGAAGTTCTGAATGTTTCTCATCTGAGCATCGCACAAAGCGCGAGTTCCGCAAGCGGCACCAGCAGTATGATGGACAACATAGAAGGGTGCTGGGCGGATTGGAAGCACAGCTGTGGTAGCTGCACGTGCACCCCAAGCAGCACGAGAGATGATTGGTGGACAAGCCTGAGCTTCTGTGTAAGCCAAAGCGGCTACGACAAGCACTAAAACTGCTAAATATTTGTTCATTTTGCTTCTGACTGTTCGACTGATTTTTTGAGCATTCATTTGAGTTTTTATATACTTTTGAAGAATTATTGGTGTCCAGTGCAAAAATTCTTTGAGTTTAATTCTCTGGTCCAATTATGGGTTTTTTGGGCTTATGATAAGCGATAAGGTGTATTTTTGGAGTACTTGCGATAATGGTAAAACAAAACACATGGTTGATCTATTTAAAGATTTGGTCTTATAATCTTAGTTACCTTTTGATGCTCCGATAAAAAATCTTTAACTCTGATGACCATAACCTTGAATACTAAAAAATCTTATAAGAATATCTTATCAATTACAATAATTGGCGAATATAAAAAAGATCAACAGCAAACAATTAATTAGCTATTGTGACATAACTGATGACGTCTCAATTTATTATATCAGTAGCTCCATGGGACCAGACGATATTTTATTTATGGTTTCTTTGTTTAAAGCTTAATGCAGATTACCAAAGAGGTTTATGGTTTATTTTGGGCTTTCCAAATATTTTCTATCCAATTGTTATCAAGAAAAATGATTTCACGAGTTGGTGAATTGTAGCGCGTGTGATAACATGCAACAGTCAATCGTCGACATTAGCTATAGTAAAATAATCTTGATATCAAAAACTATGAGATCAAAAATCAATTCTTAAAATTTTTTTACATTTTCATGTTTCTGTTTTAATCATTCAAGATGCACGATTTTATTAAGTTTAGACATTTTTTATCACAAGTTTTATCAATTAAATTTTTTGTTGAACTAAAGTTTTGTTCAGTTTTATAATTTTTGTTAAAATTTTGCATTTGGAGTTTGATGAAAGCAAAAAACTCATAAGTTTCAAATCTTTGTACTTTGTCGACATTATCGTGCGTCGCTTCCAATAAATTCTCCAATTGCTCGTCAGTAAGGAAATTCGAGTTGTAAGTGTTATCCAACTTTCTCTTTTTAGGATTTTTTTGAAGATCTATGAGGTAGGTTAGTGTTTTTTGAAGTGTTTCTAAGTCATCTTCCTCAAATGTCTGGATCTACAATAAAGATACTTTAAGTTCAATCAATTTATTTAAATTTAAGAATAAAGCACCTCGTTTGGGTTAACAATAGTTCTTATCAAACTTTCATCAGCATCGTTAAGAAAACTTTTTAGCAGAATTTTAGAGAGACATTCGTCAATTTGAGCATCGACATCAGATTCCTGGAATTAAGTTTATTGTGAAATCTTTTAAATCAAAAGTATGAAAAAACTCACCAATTTAATCCAAAGATTAAAATTCATGGAAGTTTCAAGACACTCCACATAGTGGAACCAATGTTTTGGAACAACTAGTATGTCACCTTTCTCAAGAACAACATGATAAGCATCTTTTTCGATATCTACAATAAATAATCTTTAGAACCAGAACTAGCTGGTTAGTAGTGAAGCTATTCACGATTTACCTAAAAACTGTGAAAAATTGCTTGGACTATAGAAATTTTCTTTTGTGTAAATGGTGCTCTCTTCGTAAGGAATTCTAGTCGACTTAATGTTACAAGTTGGTGGAAATAAAATCCAAGACTTTCTGCCAAACACTTGAGCTACAATATTGATGCCGTAAGAATCTTGGTGACAAGGGGTATGAGAATGTGGAGATCCAATCCAAAATGTTAGGTTTTCATCATCTAAAATAAGTAACATGTTCGGCATTCGTTATTAGACAAAGAAGTTTCACAAAAAAATTACCTGGGAACCCTAGCTTCTCAAAACTAACTCCATCAGTACATTTTTTAGGTATTTCCAGTTTATTCTTGTAATTGAAGCAAGCAGCTTTCCCGTCAAATCCTTCCACCTCAGATTTCTTCAAAAATTCATTCATGGTGATCTTTAAATTCCCTCTGGTACTTTCCCATTGGTTGTCATCTCCATATTTCAGTTGTGTTGTCTCAAAATTAACTCCATCTGCATGCTCATCATCAAAAATATCAGCAAAATCCTTGAAGGATTCGTTGAAACATTTCCAGCTAAAATTTATTAATGTTAGAAATATTGATCTGGAATTCCATGATTAGGTGACAATACTCACGGTAATTGATGATTTCTGATGACGACAGGATAAGTACAGTTCAAAATAACGTTATGCAGCTGATTTTTTAACATAATTAACTTTTTATCAAGGTTCTTATAAATATTATATCTCTAGCCGGTTTTTAATGTATGCGCCTTTGTTGTGTGGCGGCCAAACAGAGAAGCTCTCAGAAGAGCTTTTTCAAAAGCTCTAAATTATAACTCATATTTTCTATTATTACTTACTGTGTTAATTGGCCAAATTTAATAATATCATGAATTAGCACAATTTGAATACCTGAAGTTTGGCCACCCATGAGAGTATCTGAGAATCCACTTCCATTAAAAAAAATTGCATTTCAAAACTCATACAAATCAGCTCAAACATGCTGCTCTAAATGCAGAGAGTAACATTGACATAAATGACATAAATAATGCTAAGCAAAAACGTCCAGTAAATAAGATGATTCGTTTTATTTGGATATTTCTTTTGGGGTCTCGTAAAAAATTTCAATCTGTAACAATTAAAACATTTTCAAAAGATTAAACTGGGACGGGGTTGGCTAAAAAATATAAAAAAAGTTTTTAATATTTTATCAAAAAAATCAAATAATTTTTCCTACCGTTGAAGCGATCCCAGGTTCTGATTTCATTGAAAAGAACTGTTCCAGGGCAATCAGTGGCAACAGCTTGACGATGTCCAATGAGCCAGTAGTTGGATGCAACATGTCCAAGGGCAACTCCGCAACGGAAGAATTGTTGAGCGTTGTTACGAGCAGCAAGAACTGGGAGCACAGTTGAGAAAGTTCCCAAGAAGCAGAATCCAACAGATTGGTTGTTATAACCTGGAGCGTGAGCTCCTTGACGTCCCCAACCGCGACCTTCATAAACATTACCGTCTCCTCCAATGCAGAAATTGTATCCAATATCAGCCCATCCATTGCTGTTCATGTGGAAGTTCTGAATGTTTCTCATCTGAGCATCGCACAAAGCGCGAGTTCCGCAAGCGGCACCAGCAGTATGATGGACAACATAGAAGGGTGCTGGGCGGATTGGAAGCACAGCTGTGGTAGCTGCACGTGCACCCCAAGCAGCACGAGATATGATTGGTGGACAAGCCTGAGCTTCTGTGTAAGCCAAAGCGGCTACGACAAGCACTAAAACTGCTAAATATTTGTTCATTTTGCTTCTGACTGACTGTTCGACTGACTTTTAGAACATTCATTTGAGTTTTAATATACTTTTGAAGAATTATTGGTGCCCAGTGCAAAAATCTTTGAGTTTAATTCCCTGGTACAATTATGGGTTTTTTCGGGGTTATGATAAGTGATTTATTTTTTATTTCCAGTTTTCGTCAAACCAAGCAAGCACATGTCAATTATTATATCAGTAGCTCCATGCGACGCGATTTTGTGTTTCTTTATTTAAAGTTCATTCCAGATCTCCAAGGTGGTTTATGGTTTATTTTGGGTTTTCCAAATATTTTCTATCCAATTGTTATCAAGAAAAATGATTTCACGAGTCGTCAAATTGTAGCGCGTATGATAACATGCAATATTCGACATTATTTATAAATAAATTTACCTAAAAACTCCGTATAATTATTGTCTCAAAATAACATCCATCTGAATGATCCTCATCAAAAATATATCAGCAAATTCCATGAAAGATTCGTTAAAAAATGTCCAGCTAAAAATTTACCAATGTTAGAAATAATGATCTGGTTTGATACAATGATGATTGATGAGGTTGGAGACTCACGGTAAATGATGATTTTTGATGACGACAGGATAAGTACAGTTCGAAACAAAGTTATTTAGCTGATTTTTTAACATGATGAATCCTTTATTAAGGTTTTTTTTTTAATCAATGTATTTTTAAAGTCGGCTTTTAGAATTTGCGCCTTTGTTTTGCAGCGGCAAGTAACGGCAAGAAAGATAAGCTTGAAAGAGCTTTTTTCAAAAAGCTCTTCATTTTAAATTAGTTTTTCTTCTTATTAATAATTACAATAGATGTATGTTAACTGTTTTAATTAACAAAAATCAAGTCAATGTGATTTGCTGAAAAAACGAGGAGTGAAATGAGAAGATTTTAAGCACCTGTTGATTCAATAGTAATTTCACCTTCAGCAGCTCGCTCGTACTTGATGTTGGGACATCTATTATTAATTTCAGATCTCAAACGAATAAGCTCAAACGTGCTGCTTCTCAAAATGCAAAAAATGAAGATCCAAATGCCTTGAGAGTAACCAAAAAACTCAAAGAAATGAATAATATAATGTTGCCCGCCATACGGAGCTTGCATAACCATCAAAAATACTTCAGTCAGCCAAGAAAAATCCACAAACAGAAAAAGAAGGCACAAGTGGCAAAATCTGAAAGATCAAAAATGTATCAAAAATGTGTAAGAATATTTATTGAAAAGATTCATACGTCTCACGCTCCCATTCATGGTTAAATATTTTTTGTTCCTCTTTTACCATGGCTCTTTCCTTTCGAATGTTACGCATTTTGCAAGCAGTACTCAAGAATAAGAAGAGATTTATTGAAACTGTTAGAGTTACCAGGAGGTAAAAGAATATAGATTTCCCAATCCAGAAACCTGTTTAGAAAGTTACAAACGGTTTTAATGAAAATTATTAATTTGTAAAGAAAAAAAATGATACTTTGGTCGATACAGTTGTCAGGTCCAACTCTTGGCATCCATTCATTAGGTCCTAATTCATAAGCTTGATAGATAACCGCGACAATTAAAAGTACTAAGCTAGCACCCACGCTATACTTCCAGTACCATCCAAAAAGCTTAAGCTTATGCTTTAGTCGGAAGCTTTCCATGCTGAAAAATTGTATTTATTAACTTTAAATCAATCTTTAGTAGAAAAACTTACAAAAAAGCTGAAAAATAGTCAATACTGATGGCATTTAGGAAAAATATCACTAGCAGAGAACTTCCAAAAGCCAAAAACTCAAGAATTGTGCACAGTAAAATAATTCTTAGAGAGAATTGTGTTTTCCCGAGAACCAAGAATAAATAAAATACAATTATAGCTGCCATGTAACACATCAGAAGCTTCCCGCGCAAATTTCTTAGACTTGGTATAGAAACGTAGATCAAGAGAGTGATGATTAGAAATATTATGGAAGACATTATCCCTGTAATGAGAGTATTTGTAAGATCAGGATTTTCATAGGAGATCAGGCTTTAATAAGTACCTAGTAAACTGTAAGTATGAGTAATATGGAATGATGAGTAGTCACCATGGTTTTCACCATGAAAAATACTTAGATTGATACTACTATGGTCTTCACCATATTCTTCACTATGAATAATGCTTAGATTGGTACTTTTATGGTCTTCACCATATTCAAAGCAAATCGACGCTCTTGTTTTAAAGTACCGTGTATTTTCCATTAATATGACATCCAAACAGTAGTCACCATAAATATAAGTAGGATCACGAAAGAAGTCAATTGATCCATTCTGAAAGATGAATTAAATGTTACAGTTATTATCTGTAACAGAGAAGTCCTAAGTTCGACCACCAGAAGCTGACCATTAACATTTTATGTAAATTTTTATTACCTCCAAGATAGTCCACTTTTCATCATCAAGAAATCGATGCTCATACACTGGACAATCACCTCGTTTTATCATTCTGAAATTTTCATCAGCCTGGATTTTTTCAGAATTCTCTGAGTTGCTAGTATGAACGTAAATTTCATTTTTGTAAGAGTAACACCTATCATCTACTTCACTTATTTTGACGAATCCAACTTTACAGCAGAATCTCAAACAAGGTTTAGCACCCACCAAATGACAGAAACATCCTCTCAAATGTGTGGGCTCACCAGTTTCATTAAAGTATCCATAAGAACCATTGGGAAATTCTTTACCTCGAATAATTGCACTTTGTTTTTCGTCTATAAATGCTCCAGTAATGTCCACTGAGTCATAGTAATAGCAGGGAAAGCTATTTGCAGCTCCCAGATGAATGAAACTCAAAATAAACAACAAAAAGAGTTTTCCAATCATTTTTTAATGCGCACACAAATTTTTTCAACACAACGTTATTCCATGATAACCAGCGAGAGACTACCAAACACCAGTTTCAGGAAAACATTGCAAAAATACTTTCAAGTAAATTTTACATTATACAACTGTGGAATGTATAGAACAACTTATAAAATCATGCAACAAATTTACTTTTTTGGGAACCATAGAAACGACAATTTGCCGTCAGAATTTTAAAATCGCAATAATTAATTTATGTTTATAGCAATGACAAAACAAATGATAACATATCTGCATAAAAATTTTTTATGAAAAATTTCGAAACAATTCATAAAAAACATAACAAAAGCCAAATCTTGAAAATGTTGATATTTACAGCTGTTTTATGATGCAAATAAATTGAAAAACATTCTCACGAAACAATAATATTGAGAAAAAGATTTGCCGGCCGTCTTACAAAACATTCTAGTAAGACTTTCCACTACTTAGATATTGAAAAGTTCAGCAATGAATCCATTGAAAATCTTTTAGTTAAGTTATAGGAGTGAAGATGATCGATCAAACGAAAGGAAATAGTAGCGGAGCTGGTAGAGAGGATCAAGGAGATGCTTTGGGCAGAACTACGGCTTATACTAGCTGAATAGTCTTTGAGTTTCTTTCACTTTGTAGATCATCAGTGCTTTAATTAATTTTCGGTTAAAGATTTTTTTGTTCCATCCCAAACTTTTTGAGTCCTTGTGTGTGGAGCTTGTAACATTCGAACAGATTAATTAATTCAGATGAAACTCTGGACTTAAATTAAACATCTGAATATGCAAAATCAGTGTATTTATTTAAAAATGATCGATTCCAGAAGGTCCTGAAAATATTGTACCATGACCAAGTTGTCATGCTCATACCAAAATTTTGTTTTTGAACTTCTGTATCCGTAATTTTTGAACCCATCCGACCGATTGATCTCAAATTTTTAGAAAAAGCTTTTTTCAACCAAAGTTAAAAGGCTATTTAAATAATTCAAAAATATTTTTATTTGCAAATTTTTTACAAATTTTTAATCCCGGCTGAATTTATTTTTAAAAAAGTCAGTTATTTTTGCTTTCGAGGTCTTTTTGGGAGTATTGTCGTTTTCGCTAGCTGCCGCCTCATCTTTTCTTTCGAGAAAACTAATATTGATGATAGTTTCATCATTGGAAGCAAAAGCATCTTTTTCATCAATTTTCTCAAATTCAGCAGCTGGACTTTTCTCCTTGCTTTTGGGAATTTCGGTGATCCAGTCAGTGAATTTTGAACCGTCCTTATTTTCTCGCTTTCTTGACCAGCCACTATCAGGAGTAGCGGGGATTTCATCGAGGCTGGTAGTGTGCAATGCTTCTAAAAGCGAGGATGGAGGAGAATTTTCCAATTTATCAAGCAAAGTTTCATCAGTATCTGGGATATTTCGAAATACTTCAACTTTTTGGTCTTTTTGCTTTCCATTGATGAAATCCGCGATCAAATTTATCTTTAATGGAGCCACATCATCAAGATTCATCGCCGAACAATGTTTTTTAGCTGGTGGACTAGTTTTTGCACTAAAACCTTCATAATAGTTGTCTAAAGAGTCCAAGAGTGATGGTCCAGAGTTCACTGTATTTTTTGTCTCAACAGCTGGTAGTTTTTTTCTCTTTCTTTCAAACTCTTCATAATCTTCATCCAAGTTAGATAATGGCATTAATCCTGAAAATTTTGAAAATGGACTTTTGCTTTGTGAAGTTTCTGAAACTCCCGAGGATCCAGATGATGTTCCTGGTTGATCCATCGTAACTGGAGGCTTTTTAGTTATTTTAAACAAGGAACTTGATGCTGGAAAGTTAAATAATCCATCATATTTCTTAGTATTTGCGGAAGAGTCTTGTTCATACTGTTGGAAGATGAAACGGTACAGTCGATTTGGAGTTTTTGTGAGGCCTTGTTCTCGAAAGCGCTCCAAGTAGATCCACAGTTGTCCTGAGAGAAAATAGATTAGTCGAGATATAAAATTTACTTTCAGTAAATAAACTACTCACCAACGGTAATTTTCTTGCTAACCAAGAATTGAAACATTTCTTCTATTTGATCCTTGAGTTCATCGTCCCCAAAAGTATAGTAAACTAAATTTCTTTGGCATAAGCAGCCAGCCATCAACTGAATCAAGGACTTTAGACTCGCTTCTCCTCCAAATGCACCACATCCCCAGTTTCCAGAAGCAACAGCTGCTGGTGGAGTTTCCAATGGATGGAAAAATCCGACGTAAGCTTTATTCAATTCTCTTAGAATGAATGCTTCACTGTATTGTGCGGGCTAAAATTAATTAATTAATCAATACATGTTGAATAATATTATTGTTCAATAAATTTTTACCACATTATCAAACTGCAAGGCATCGATACCAACGATTGTACATTTCCTTCTCTTGCTCTCATCCCAAGGAGTGAAATCTTCAAAATTTCCAGTCCATTCAAAAGTAGAAGCGTATCCAGCGTACGTGTTGAATTGTTCAGCACCAACCATGATCAAAGCTTCTTGTGATTTCAAACTTTCAGTAAAGAGCTTAGATACTAAAAGCTCAGGATTGATGACAAAGCGAATTTCTTCTTGAACACATCCATGACCCAAAACGCCTCCACCAATGAATCTTCAAAGAGATCAGTTTTAATTATTAGGATGATAATTAGCAATGTTTCTAACTTACTTGTTTGCAAAATCAACTTGCAACAAACCATGACCATTAGTCTCTATTTTTCCATGATGTGTGACGTGTAGCTTGATAGTGGAGAAGTTTACATCACTGGATTTCCAATTTGGAAGGTCGTTCGGATTTATGTAGCGTCTATGAAATGTAATTACTCCAAGGGGAACTAAGAATAGTTTATATTAATAAAAACAAACTTAATGAGAGCAATTGTAGATTAGACCTACCTTGCTTGCATATTCTTCTGAAATAATTGCAGATGCACTTAAGCTTTTCTATAACATTATTGCCATTCGCCTCAAACAATCTACTGAAATTAATTCCAGGGTATGAGGAAAATTCAGATTTTTGTTTATCTGTATTTCTGTATGGAAACGTGCACAAGAAAGCGTTAGCTAACAAACACGCTACTTGTTCCTGGGATAAGGAAATGGATCTATTGACTCCCTGTTTTAGCAAAGGAATGGCAGAGGGACAAATTTGAGGTAACCTCAAAGCCAGTTTAATTATCTGAGGTAATGTGTGTTCAAAAAAGCCACAAGTCTCCTCTTCCTGGTATTCTTCCTCAAATAAAGAGTGCAAAGAGTTGAATTGCCAAATCGTTTCATAGCGAGTATTGTAAGACTTCATAGCCTTTTCAAGAGCCCGACTGTCTTTAATTGGTCGCAGCAAGCTAGTCTCTATCAATTCCCATCTGAGCTTCATAACTTTAGTGCCATCATCTTCTTGAAGTTGATATTTACTTTGAGGCGAACAGGGTAGTTTAACGTGGTCTTTATCCCAAATATCTTTTCCTCTTTGTGGTACTGGTGGATCGCTTGAATCTAGAGTTAGAGGCAGGTGGTAGAGGACGGTGTGATTTCCACTGGCTTTTACTGGGGGCAAGTGCTACAAATAGGAATTTTATTAGTAAGAAGCTGTAAGTAAAATTCTAAGAATAAACGAACATCTAAATCAAATTTATCGAAACCATTGTAAATATCCTCCATTTTTCAAGGCAATATATGATGAGTCAATAATTAAGTAAACTAATTAAATAATTTAAAGAGCTGTTAAGCAGAAAAATTCGTAAAAAACTTAAAAGCCGAAACTGTGAACCATAACAAATGTATTCAAGCTGATAAATACTTACTGGAATCGCAAATTTTTCACACTTTAATCAGACTGTATTCATAAAATAGTAAATAAACAATCTATTGAGTTGTTCAGCAATACATTTAAATATCCTGGACAAATCTAGTTATCTAGTGGCTTCATTTCATAAAATTATTATAATCCTGTTAATTGTGAAGAAGAATAACCTAAATTTATAGTGAAAAGTGAGCAGCAAACAATTTTGGATAACAAAAAAAAAGTGAGTTTGTTTTATTTGCATTTTCCAAGCTCCTTTAAGCTGTTTTTCACATTCTAAAGTGCATAGTTACCTTGGCTATTATTCTCTCATTATTTAGCAAAAAGAAGGTTGTAAAAGAACTATCAATAATTAAACGATTTAAATCCTTTTAAGTGCAATGACCCTTCTTTGTCCCTTCTTAAGCGTTAAAATCCAACCACTTCAGCATCAAGCCAAAAAAAATATCTGAGAATATTTATTTCTTTATTGATTTTATCAATTTTTATCTGGAACAAGAGACGCGGAAGTGTAGGAACACCATTTTAGATTTATTTCTTATATTTATGCTTTATTTGTGCGAATAACTCGTATCCAAGTGGTTTTTCCATATAAGGAATCTCCAAAGTCATTTCTTTGTTTAACTCTTGAACTTCAGAGGCATCATTGCCTAGCACAATTCTTATAATCTCTAAGAATTATTCACTAATTGAGTCCATCAGCTGTAAAATATGAATAAATTAGGTCAAGCTTTTGTCTATTAATAGATAAACTATATTTCTAAAACTCGAAAATATTATGCAACTCTTCACATCGTAAATAATGTGTGAATGACCCAAATACTCAAAAACTCACTAAAATTGCAGCAAATTGTCTTATTTTTAGCAAAACATAAAAATTTGCGTCTTACATAAAATTCTTCACGTTCAAAAACTTTTCAAAATAAATAATAATCACAAAAAACATCTGAGCACAAAGACCAGCTTAAGATCGCTTACAGCTTACTATTCATTCGCATGTTTGTATTACATTCACATTTACAGTCTCATTCATTCGAACCGTCCAGAAACTACTCGAAGCTACGAATTGAGTCACAAATTCACAAAGAAACGACATTTTGCAAGCAAACTGTAAGATTCGCTACTCAGACAAAGTTTAAATCTCATAGGAGTGAGTCTTGCTTTTTACAAATTGACGTGCAAATTGTGTTAATTCATTTAATTAAATTATATAAATAAACCTACAGTGACCAAAAGTGGTGAAATAAATAATAATCAAATTATAGTTTGTTGGACTTTTCAAAGAGAAATCCAGTATAATCGTCAAGTATTGCGCCTTAAGTTTGTTGTGAGAAAAATGTAAGAAGCAATTTTGGTTCTACAAGTTTGCCTACAAAAACACAAATCGATAGTTTTCATATTCCTTTTTCTCATTTAAATAAAAATGTATTATACATTCATGTATTGTATATAATTTTAGAAATAAAAAGGGATCAATAGTGACCTAAGGTTGACTTTAACTTAATTAGAGATTATATTATTCGAAGTTCAAACGATTGTACATGAGTTTTTAATTTAAAGTATCATATCATTAAATTTACATTTTTAAAAGCTTTTTCTATTCAAATAATTTCAAAGATTCTAATAATGTTTTAAGAATTAATAGGGACTTACTTATAATTTGTCGCTAATACATAAAACCGTTGAATATGAAAAGGAATCATTTCTAAATCATTTTCTCTAAAACTCCCCAAAGATGCATTTGAAAACCTTGAAACCCCAAGAAAAAAGTAAATGTCTTAAGAATATCTCGCTTTGTTTTCATTGTATTCCTTAAATGGTACAAGGCAACGGAAGTTTAGAAAGCTTTGCTGGCATTAAATATATAATGATTCAACTACACAACTGACAATCTCAACAAAAAACTGCATTCACTGTAAAAAGTCGTGATAACACCGTTTGAACAAATTAGCATAATTAAGTAATTAAATTATCAACTCTATAAAGTTGACACAATTTCACAATTCCAATTTTCAATGAGAAATCTAACCAGTTCCATCTCTTTCCAGTTTCCAGGAAACTAATTCTTCAGTAAATTGCTTATAAACATTTCTTCAGATATTACCGCAAATTTAGCATTATTATCTAAATACGCGAGAAAGTGAAAAGAAAGAATTGATAATAGTAATTTGTCGAGCTAGATGGTTAAACCACAAAGCAAAACAAAAACTACTAACGGCTGAAAAACTACAAAAACCTATTAAAAAGCAAAAAAAGTGAAAACACTGAAAAACACAATTGAATAAAAATTTAACCGACTTAACACACTTTTTTGAACACATTTCGGTGTTTGTGTGCTCGCTTGCATAATCACGGCGCAATATTGAGTAATTTCGATTTTGCTACACATTAAATTCATCAAGCACATTGCATTTTCATTGAACATTTTGAACGAGCAGCAAAAAGATGCCAGCTGATTCAATTCCCAGGTAAATTTCATTTTAATTATTTCACTTCGTGTTAACATCTTTTGCAAGATTTGTTTATTTGCATAATCGTATTTATTTTATTTTTATTGTATTTCTAACGAGTGTCTAACAAATTTGTGTTGTTTTTTTGTAGCATGAGTTCCTCTGCTGAAAAGTCCGAAGCCAAGGACATTCCCGCCCAAGCAGGAACTTCGTTAAGAGCGAGAACGGAGAGTGATAGCTCTGATAAGTTAGTTTTTCGATATTTTGTTTGATTTCCTGTGAATCTAGCAATAAAACATCAAACTAACTTGTCTACATTATAATTTTAGATCTGGTCCCCGTTTCATTCTACCTGGCACTCCCAACAGTCCACCAAAAATTCTCTCGCTGGACGAGGTCCAAGATGTAGTCAAGAATATTAAAAACATGGCATTGGCACACGAGATCGCTATCAACACTGACTTTAAATTGACGCCATATGAACCTGAGGAGAATACACTTGAGAGGATTATTAAAGATACCATGCATAAAGCATTCTGGGATATTTTGAAAACTCAGATTGAGAGTGATCCTCCATGCTTTGATCACGCTATTCAGTTGTTGGCTGATATAAAGGAGGTTTGTTTAGAATGTTAATTTAACTTTTTAGTGAAATTTATAAATTTTTATTTAATTTCAGTGCTTCCAATCAATTTTCCTGCAAAACAATCAAAAAGCTCTGAACCACATCAATGAAATCTTGGACGCTGATTTAATTCGCCAACAAGCTGAGAAAGGAGTTCTTGACTTCAAAGGACACGCTAATTTCATCATACATATCATGTCATTATCTTGTGCTCCAATTCGTGATGAGAAAGTTGGCATGTTGAAGCTAATTGAAAATGATGTAGTTGCAACTTTCAGAGGCATTTTGGAGACTTTATCCTTGATGAAATTGGACATGGCTAATTGTTTGCTAGAGTCGGCGAGGAATGATGTCATTGCTAATTCCGTTGAATATGAGAAACAGAAGTTCAAGGTGAGAATTTTGGTTTTTGCCGATTTCTGATTAATCACAAAATTTATTATATGAAAATCTTTTAATAATAAATAAATTTATTGTTTTTTCACAGGAATACCTTGAATACTACAAAGACGGCTTCCCAGCAACAGAATCATGGCTCCAACGCAATAAAATCGAATCACAACCTGATCAACCCAAGAAATCGACTATCTTCAACGCCTACATGGAAATTTTAAGCTGGAATTCAGAAAATCCGATCCCCGAATTCTTCGATATGGATAAAGACCGATTAATCGCTTTAAAAGGACGTGCTCTGCGTCTTTGCACATGTGCTTCATCTTTGGCGGTTGCAACTGGTGTTCCTTGTATTGCTCAATCAGCTTCAGTTAAAAAACAGTTGGCCAAACAGCTTGAAATTTTGTTGCAGTCAGTGACTATGGAAAGCGAACTGGATGAAGCCATTCAAAATGTCTGGGAGCAAATAAAAACTGTAGTGAATCAACAACTTGTGGCAACACAGCAGGCAATTATGGAAGAACAAGCAGAGCAAGCATTGAAGAATCAGGTAGATTGAATTTTGCTGTATTCCCGCCAAATTTCTAATAAATAATTTTCTTGTAATTGTAGGTCCTCCAAATCGTGAAAGATTCCCCAGTGCGTGCTTTGATGTGGAAGCGACTGATTACCTACATTCAACTGATCTTGCGATCGAACCAAGCAGTTCCCGCACCACCTGGATATGTTGAGTTTGCCGATGATCTTGAAGGATTTGGAACTGCTTTCAAAAGAGTCACCTATTATAACTACGCTGTGTATGGCGAATACTACCACGATATTCTCAACAAATTAGAGCAGTGAACTGTCATCAAATAGTTCAGAGGACCAGACGGCCAAAAATTGTGTTTTAAAGTGAATTTGAGTGAAGTTGAAGTTCAATTATTATCCTTAAATTTTTTGGAGAATCTTCCATTCATATCTACTTTTAAAATAAATCAGTTGATTGAGGGTTTCCTGAATGTGAACAGTAAATTAAGATTTATGGCTGGAACCTAAAAAAATTTTACAACTAAATTTTGTGAATGCATTTTTGATGGTTTTAGTGACTTTTGATATAGATTATTTCCTTCTATTTAAGATTTTCGTTGATTTGCAAATTTTTAAATGAAAACGACTTAGAAAAAAAACATTACATTAAAGTTTTATATTCACACAATTATTTCCATGTGAAACATATCAATGATTTTTCACTAATTCACGAAAATTTGTTAGTTTTCCTTCACGTTTATTTTTTCTAAGAAAAATATTATTTCACTGATTTTACTGTGAATTTTTAATAATGTGTTAAGATTTTCCACGTGTACTAATTAGTTGTGAATTAATTTGAAATTGATTTAGAAAAAAGTTTAAGTGTGATGTAGACTGGAAAACCAGGATAACCAGACTATTGGTTGGAAAAGTAGAATAGAAGAATTTATTTTTGTGATAGATTATTAACGAAAAGCTGAACTAACAGAATGCATATATTATATTTACAATACACTACCTAACTGTATACTTACCTTACAGACTACTACTTACTTATGCTGCATAAGTCCATTAAAAAATCCCAAAATTGAAAAAGTATTCGATGATGATTAGAATTATTATTACAAGAATAGATGAAAAATATGAAATGCAATTAGAAAAATAAAGAAATAAAAATGATGTGAAAAAAATTGTTTATTTTATTGATTGCTTAAATTCCTTAGTGCAGCAACAGGTAAGAAAGCTGCAAACTAAGTATCAATGGAGTATGAAGAAATGTTATGGAAGTACTATTCAAAACAAATTTGATCTGAAGTCTTTAAATCTATAGTAAAATATTCTTAAATCTATATCTTTCTTTTGTTCAGACAGCCAGTCAGACAAAGTAAAGATTCTAGCGCTTGTAACCAAAAATCAATGAATGAAACATTCAAATTAATATGGTAAACATTTTGGCGAAACCTCAATATTTAAATATCAATCGCAAAAAATTTTAACGTCTTATTGTGAGTTTGTAGATATTTGCCATATTTGCTTCGAAAATTTGAGTAAATTATGCCAACTTGTGAGGTGCACTCTGCAGTAGTTTGAACTTAACAAAAGAGTGAAACAAAAATTCTTTAAAAATCCATAAAAACTAATCAGGTCTTTATTAAATCGAAATGAACATAAAATATAAATGATTTGAAATTAAATTAGTAAACTGCGTTAGGATTGATGTATTCTGATGGATGACAAAGAGATTTGTAGAATGGATTACTACCATTAAGACACTTAGATGCTGGCGCGCCGCATTTGTAGATTTTATAGCCAATGATGTTGCCGGAGGAGTAATTGCATGCGAAAAGTCCAGTGTGGTAGCCCTGCGTTCAAGAAGTATAGATGTTATAGATTTAATATATATTGTTTATACACTGTTTAAAAAATTTGGAAGATATTTTAATTTTTGAAAATTTAGATCTGGAGATTTTGGAAATTTTATTTAATTAATTAAATTTGGTCAGTTTGGAAATCTTTTGAAATTTTAAAATTTAGATTTTTACAGTGTTTTAAATAAAAAAAAAAAAATGAAATTAAACAAAAACTTACATTTCTGGTGTATCTTGCAAATGCGCACCCAACTTGATGAGCCCTATCATAAACCTGTATGGAATAATATTAAATTAATGAAGAATTTATGTGATGTAGAAAAATTGTCGTTAAACAGCTTTTTTCCCTGAAAAGTGAAAAAAAATCTTACCATTTGTGTAAAATGTCCGATGAGATGAATATTATCACAGCATCTATTAATCGTATTTTGGTTGGTCCACCTGTACTCATTGAACCAATAATCTAGTGAGCTCTTCATTACAGACTCCACTCCCTCAAACTCCCATGTACGACCTCTGAAAGCTGAAGTATTTTTCTGAATTAAGGTTTGTCCATTGTGTACTTTTCTCGTGGATCTTACCTAAGTTTTGTCCGGAGTATTTGAAGTTATATGTGTTACGACCTAAACGACGTGATAATATTATTTAATATTTAGAAAAAATTGGCAAAACTCAATATTAAAAATAATAGAAACTAATAGAACAATCAATTAGACCTGTTCTTACATTTCGCCAGATACAACGTGATACCAATAATAAATTCTAATTTTTGCGCATCATACTAATAAGAACATCAAATAAAACTAAAAACTTACAGTTATCGTGTCTCATTTCACATTGGAGAACGTTCAAGCTAGCCAAATAGGCTAGTTCATCGTTCCAAGTCACTGTGGCCATTCTAGATGCAGGACAATATCCCTGAAGACCACCAGACGCGATCTTATTTCTGGCAGTGTTGTGATAGTCCAAAATGTAAGCTTTTTGAGCATCTGTTATTTTCAGTAGATGACGGTCACTCGGACAAGTGTTATAAAATTGCTGCAATAAAATAATTTGCAAATTTGCATTTGAATAAATTTGAATGGAAATATCCATAAAGTTGATTTTGAGAGCTGGTTGAAGAGAATGGATGGAACAGCTTGATGTTTTTGTTTGATTTTTTTTAGGTTTTATTGAATGTGAAATAATTATCAAGAAGAATGATTTATCTATCGGAGGATGAACAATATTTAAAATCAGTAATGCTAAACGTTATTCTTGAATCTTCCAAATTTCAGGTTAAAAATCGGACAAATATACTTTTTAATTGAGGGTTATGGCAATTTTTAATGAGCTGAATTTTATTTTGTGTAATTTTCGAATTTCGTTGAATTTTGTTTTCCTAGCGGTTTTTGTTTAGCAATTCAAAAATATCGGAACAAATTAAGAGAAGAAGACATTGAACTTTTATAAAAAATAAAGTAGTCTCATTTTCCATGACACAATCTTAAAGAGGTAAAAACGATGAAATTTAAGAAATCGTTTTGAATATTTTTCATTCCATAAATTGCCAAAACCAAAGAGTTTTTTATTTAAAGACGATTTTTCCAAAAATTAAAATTTATTTCTATTTTTTCACGAGATATTTTCACAATTTTATTTTCAGATTTTTAAGACCAGATTTTCAGGTGAAAAATCAATTAAAATTAAATTAAATTAATTATTAAATTCATAAAAGCCATAATAGCTGGCATAATAATATTTTATTGTGGTATATTTTTTTTGTTGAAAACTAGACTTTTTGAAAAAATTAAAAATGCCGAATCTCAAATTTTTCTAACATTTAAATTTTAAATTTAATAAATACTTGAACTGATTACAACACTTTTATAAGATATTATTGATAAAACTTCAAACTTACTCCTGAATTTCCGCATCCAATATGATTGTGGGTCCAACCTCCTGAGCTACACAATTTACTATCACAATATTGTCCCACAACGGCTACAATAGCCAAAGCAAAAATAAAAACAACTTGAACAAACGACCTCATCTTCGCTAAAACGTGACTACAACAGAATAAGCCTTGCAACAGAATGACAGAACAGCGGCAGAATGACTCGTTTTTAACTTTCTTGGACTGCCTAAAAAGCTTTCTCGAAACGAGTCACCCGACAAGAACTGGTCAAGAATTAGTTCAAACATGTGAATTCACTAAAAAATGTATTTACTCATATTGTTATATTGGTTTGGTTATCAAGTGGCGAATTTAAGCGTTTTTGACTTTTTTCATTGCCAAAAAGCTTCTTTTTGTGTAAAATGTATACATTTGTTCTTCTGATCAACAGCAACCCTAATTATTTTATGTAAATTCACGCAGAGATGAAAATCAATGTTTAACTGTTACTACGTTAGTTCTTGATAATTTCATTCATAAATGACCAAAAGACTTTGGAAATGAGAGCCAAAAACCTGTATTTTCAATAAATTAAATAAATAGTGTTTGGTTTTTGCAGGCACTGCTAAAATATTATTGATAAGGACTATGTCAAAAAGGTCAAAAAAGATTTAGATATAAAAATTAAAGTTTCAAAGCTAAAAATTATTTACTTTAGATTATTTAAAATTTGAGCAGTTGAAATTCTAGTTTTTAACAAAGCTCTAAAACTACACATGTAAACATTTAAAAAATATATTTCCAGCAGTGTTCTCAAACAATCATCAAAAAACTTTTGGGCAGAAGACGAACCTGTTTGCTAAAGATTTGCCGACTTATCGGCTGCTCGGAAAATTGTTTCGTCGGATGATACTCAATTCTTGGTCAATCTTCAAAAGTTTTATTTTTTTTTCAAAAAAATTATAAAAACAATTCCAGATTTTTAGATTTTTGATGACTTGGTGAATGCCAAGCGGTCTGCCATGTATTTCCATATCCACCGAGAATCCAGCTAATTAGCATTGCTTTGTGAATAAGAAATAATATGCAAATTTCTGAAAGACTTTCTGCAAATCTTTATAATATTTTATGGACTTTATTCTTTATTGATTATTCAAACATCTTGGCGATATTTTGCCTCATTTTTTGCAGATTTTTTCGAATTCAGTGGAAGTGGTGATACATATCCCGGGAAACCAACCGGTATGTCTGCAGAATGATCACAGAATCTTCGAGCAGAACGTTTGCATGCCGGAAGAACGTCTGTAAATATTCTCCAGTTATAACACTTAACGGGTAAAGTGCCCAAAAATACATTCTGAAAAGAACGTCTAATTAGAATGTATTTTTCATTCTGAGACATACCGCCAAAAATAAAATTACATTCTATGAACATTCTGTGAACATACCGGAATTCATTCTAAATTATATTCTAGAAAATAGCTAATAAAGGCAACATATTTAGAATGTTTTTTAAAAGTCTAATAAGTATTTATTTTTTGATACTGTTCGAATGATTGCTGGAATGATTAATGGTGGCAAAATAAAATTCATATTCAATTTAAAAGTTTTATTTCTGCTTATAATTTTCTATAATGATATAAACAGTCTGACAAAAGAAAGATGAAATGTTGTTGAGAAAACTAAGATTAAGGTGCTGGTTCTTATAACTTCACGTTCTTGGGGATTTTCTGTAAAGAGAAAAGATGTTAGAATAAAATATGCAGCATATAAAGAAATATTTACCAATGTACTTGAAGAAATTTTTACACCGAAAAAACCAACACACTGTACTGCGTAGATACTGTGAAGCTCAGAACCTTAAGAAATCGTCCGAATAGCTAAAAAGATTAAAACTTTGTAATAATACTCAAAATAACCTCTAACTATAAACTCACCTTAAACTCTAGTTTTCACTACAAGAATCAGCTGAGAAAACGTCAAGCACCAGGTCAAGCACCAGTAAATCTTGTTTGATTGTTTTGTATTATGGTTGGATTGCTTTGTTGGTTGATTCGCACAATATTAGAAACTCAAACAGGATATTTTCAAAATAACTTAAAATTTTAGCTTCAAATAGTTTTTCCTCACTTTTTAATGTTAGATCTACACTTTTCTCACTCTTACAGGTCACTATTGGTGTTTTAAGAAACAATTTATGAATTTAAACTCATTAAATCACGCAAAAAGAATTTATTTTACGAAGAGCTCTGCTTTGCTCCGCGTTTGTTTTGGTATACTAAACATTCCAATAATTTATTCTTCATAGAACACTAACTGGAATCAATTTTCGATATATCACAATATGTTAATTTTTTTTCAGTTTTCCGTTCTGAATCTCATGAACTTCCTATATTTTTTCTACAGGCTATATATTTAGTGATAAAAACGGTAAAAATAGTAAGCTTGATACTTATTTTCAACTAAATAGGCCAAAAATCAATTAATAATTTCAATCATTTTTATATTCTAACTATATGATGCTCTGCAGAACGTTAATTACTACTATCTAACATACTCTTTGAACATTCTTTGAAGAATGCATTTAGAGAATATCACGAGTAAAATAATTAAATCTCATTTTCATGAATTTTGCAAGAGTTTTTTCAATAAAAGTGATGAAAAGTAATTTAAAAAAAGTTTTTCTACCTATGCATCTCATTTGAACGCATAAAACGGAATATTGCGAAATGTTACATATTTTGCATTCCACAAATCATTCTACTTGGTTTTCTAGTTATCATCTTTAAAAAACTATAAATTGTAATGTTTTCTAGCATGCGAGTTAGACTTCTTTAAAGATTCTCCATTTAACCTTCTGCATACAGAATGAAAATTTCAGTATATTTGGAATGAATATATCGGAATGAATTTTAACCGGAATGTTTTGGTTTCCCGGGATATAGCTATACGTATCAGCTATCAATTAGAAGTATATCGAGTTGAGTGGACGGCAACTTCAAGTCTCGTGTGTTTTTTAAAAGTTCAAGTTTTGAAGAACGTTTGGAGGAGTTTGCTGATTTTAATGCCTCTAAGTCTCGTGTTTCGAATTTTGTTTGAATTTTAGCTTGAATTTTTTTATGGAACAGAAATTTGGTTTTAAATTGATAAATTTTAAATTTGTGTAGGGAATTTCAACAAGTTTACATGTAACTTATTACACAAAGTTAATGGTTTGAAGTTTTCCTTTAAAAGACTTTCAGTTGAATGTTTAATAAGTAAACGTAGAATTGCATTAACTTATTAAATTGATTCTTTAAGATCTCACTAAAAATTGTATGACGTTCTTTGTTAATGAGCCCAGCTAAAGATTATTTTATAAGAGATTTTTTTCCAATCTTGAATTAATTTAATGGTCTTTTTTTGAGGAGAATAAGAATGTCAAAGAAATTATTTTTTATCAAAAACAATTAATTATTATTACCAAAATATATACAAGAAATTAGGCAATTTTTTTTCAAAATAGAGATGCTTTATGTCACTAAATTATTCATTTTTCAAACCATCAGTAATATATTGAAAATTCTTTTCTGAAGAAACTCGCAAAAAATTATTTATCAAATTAACATCTTAACACCTAAAATATGATCTTCTTTTTAACAAAATCTTATTCACGTCTTTGTAAAACATGTGTTAAATTTAAATGCAAACATTGCATTGCAATCAACCGGGCCAGTGCCCGAGTATTCTACCAATTTTGAAATTGTCGAGAGGCTCGCCAAAGTCCACTGAAACCAAAAATGTTCATTTTTTATCAGTAATCAATGAGCACATTGACATTGCAGGCACGTTTCCTGAGAGTTGAGTAACTTTTCAGATTTTTCAGATTTTTCTGGTTTTATCAAAAATTGAACCAAAACGAGTCGAGAGCCAGAAAAGTTTAAAATCATGTGAAGCTGAAATTGGCCATAAATCAATAAATTAAATACAATAAAGTTGTTTAAAGTATAAATGAGCAAAAAACTGCAGTTTTGCTGGAAAAATTATTTGCTCGATAAATTTGATAAGGATCACTTGATTCTGTTAACAAAAGTTAACGGTTATTACCCAGAAAAATCTCTCAATCTTTCATTATGTATGCGTTGTAATAGTTAATTGCATGATTAGATTAATATTCTGAGCGGATTAGAATGAATAGTAAAATTATAATTCATAAAAATGCATCTTGATTGTGCTTTTAAAATTAATGAATGGAAAAATTGCTTATAAAAAGATGCGTTTTTGGTGGAAATCGAGTAGATTAAAATTAAAATTGAACAAGCGCACAGTTTGCAAGCTTGATTGGAGAGTTAAAATAAGAATTTTGAGTGATGAGTAAATGTAAGTTTCAAAAAGCTAATACTTAAAATTTTTTGAAGAATATTTTGAAGACAAATTGTGAGATGAAAGTTTAGTGTGTTTAAAAAGAATTCAAGAAATCTGCATAAATTTCAAAATAAAATGATTCGAAAAACCAAAATCTCAATTTTTATAAAATTCTTTAAAAATGACGTTATCTTGACAATATAATTTTTTTTGTGTAAAAATTTATTTCTTATTTCTTTGATGTTTAGCATAATATGCCATAAAGATCCGTAAAAAAAACTTTTGACCAACTTTTAAATCTATTTCGATTAATTTATAGTAAGCCTCGTTTTAATATGGCTCTCCATATCCATGGTCACTGCTCTAACAGACTATTGTTCTGTTTGTGGTCCTGGAAAGCAACATATTGCTTGTGCAACGCCTGATGATGCTTGGGGCTCGTCTTGCCCAGCTGACCGATACTTAGTTGATCTTAACGAAGAAGAAGTTGCACTTTTTGTAGATCGCCATAATTTTTATCGAAACAAAATTGCATTGGGTAAAGAAACTGGTTTCAGTCCAGCTTCAATGATGGCAACAATTTACTGGGATGAGGAGTTGGCATATTTAGCGGAATTAAATGTAAGAGAATCTTAGCAATAGCCAATCGCAACAATCCTTAATTCAATAACTTTACAGATTAAAAGCTGTGAGCAAAAACGAGACGAATGTAGGGCGACGGAAAATTTCAAACGTGCTGGTCAGAATCTTCACACAATTGCTTTTGCCAGCGACTTCCAAGATGTAAAAACAACTATCGAGAAAACAGTTATGGATTGGTACTCTGAACATAAAGATGCTTCACAAGAAACCATCGAAGCTTACGGCCCCCCTCAATCCAACAAAGTTGTAGCTCATTTTACTCAACTCATCCAAGGAAAAAATATTGCTGTGGGATGTGGAATTAACAGATTCACTAAAAATGGCATGAAAACTGAACTTATTGCATGCAATTATGCAGTCAGCAATTTATTGAACAAAAAAGTTTATAAAGTTGGTCCAACGGCTTCAGAATGTACTTCAGGAGTGAATGACCAGTATCCAGGATTGTGTTCAGAAAAGGAGCCAATTGATCCAAACAATGTAACAAAATAGATTTAAAGTTTTAATTATTTCACACGATTTTTAACATAAAGTAATAAATTTAATTAAAAATTATAAAATCTGTTGTGA
The DNA here is from genome assembly GCA_038502155.1 of Parochlus steinenii. Lineage (NCBI taxonomy): Eukaryota > Metazoa > Arthropoda > Insecta > Diptera > Chironomidae > Parochlus > Parochlus steinenii. Next base: position 5,759,966 of record JAXCIN010000054.1, read on the forward strand.
ATGCGATTTTAATGAAAATTTTCCGGTTTTCGTTGAAGTTTCAATAAAATTTGATGTAAAGATTTTATCAGAAGCTTCCATGAGAATTTTTTATGATATCTACAGAACTTTTTCAGATTTTCAGATTTTTTAGTAAAACTTTGAATAAATTGCTTCTTTACAATATCACTTTGTATATTCAACACAATATTCTGCTCATTTTGCTTTCGAATTCTTTAAGAACTTTTAGAATTGCGAGTTTTGGAACAGTTTCTGGATAAATCAGGCTTTGCAACTTTTCAATATTATATTCTGTTTGAAACCACCTGTGAAATTGTGAACATCTGGTTTCTAGTGGAATATTCCATAGGGCTATTCAAATCAACTTATCCACACTTTGGTAATATTTCAATAAATTCTTAATTTAGGAAGAAGAGCAAATAATTAAGCAAATGTTCTTTCCACAAACTTTCGTCATTCAATAAAAACCACAATATATAACCTTCAAAAAAGATTTATTATGTTTTCTAACTAAAATCAATCAATCAAATTTATAAACTGTTCTAGTAAAAATTATTCGACTATTCTAATATTCAATTCACTGCACATGATCTGCTGAAAAATTATGAAATCAGCAAGTGCATGTACAAGTCCCATCTTCAGCTGTCTGAGTAATTTGGAAATTCTCCACAGTTTCTTTAGTTTCTTTGGCATCTCTCCCACTATGTGAAACGGAAAAGTCTTCGTCTCCAGCACAAAGTCCGGCATAAATATGGTGGCATCCAGATTTACATTTAGTGCAGGCTGTACCACTTTCGTAGACCCTTTGACCAACCTCGCTATCAGCTGAATAATTGCAGGTAAAGATAACATGATGGAAATCATCTCGTTTGAAGGTGACCATCGCGCATCCAATGTCAGAAACACGTTCATTAGCAATTAGTATAAAGTGCTCCATTGTGTTTCTGTGGAAAATTAAGAAATCGTTAATTAAGATTAAGATTTGAATATTATTCAATTTAGTCAATAAATAACAATTTCATGCTTTTTAATAAATATTAATATGAGACTCTTCGGAAGAAACCTGAGCTGAAGAAATTTTTTGCGCAAAAAGTTATTTCAAAGAAATTTCAAAGTGAACTTTAAAAATTATTCAGAAATAATTTAACAGATTTATGTACGTCATTTAATGTTTTTGTAATTTTCAGAAGAAATGGTGAAGAATAGCGAACTAAATATTGCAAACAAAAACACTCTTAGAGGTTTGTTAGTCACATTAAAAAATTACCACATTTTGATTCATTCCTGGAACATTTCTTAAAAACAAATAAACACTGGATAGACTTACGCAACTTCCTCAGTTAGCAATTTTATGTCATGTTGGTTTCCATGTTTGTACTCGTTGTGCACCCATTTATCAACTAATCGTGTAATAATAGCAGATTTGTTGTGGATTGATTCAGCAATGTCAATTGCCTCATAGGCAATATTTTGACCCGAGTTCTTGAATCTTTTGGTGTTTCGGCAAGCATCATTTTCAGTTGTGCAAGAGCGTGAGTGTAAACTGGCAATATAGGCGAGGTTTTCGTTCCATTTCTTTTGAGAGATTTAAAATATTTGATTGAATATTAATTAAGCATCAGTAATTGATTAGGAACAAATAATTAATTTAATAAGATTCAATTAAATCATAAGAAAACCTTTAATTAAATAAATTTACTTACAATAGCTGGCATTCTAACAGCTGGAGCGTATCCTGGTAGTTTGCCTAAAGCGATCCGGTTACGATGATGGTTATGTAATTCTAATATAACTTTTTTTTCTTTTGATCTAAAGACGACTAGTTCTGGTTCTTCTCCACATTGTTGCCCAAATTCGAGATAGTGATCGCAAGCGATATGAGTTTCGCCATCTGGAATGCAGAAACATTTATTTTTTAGTTTATTGGAGGAAAGTCCAAAACATGAGATTTATGCATAATTTGAAATTTGAATAGTTTTTTTTCAAAATTAAAATTTTTGGTAAAATATATTCAATTTTTTATTTGATAACTGTTGATTTTACTTTGTCGAATTTCTCATCACTTATTATTATCGAAATATTTTTTATATCCTAATAAAGTGTTAGTTATTTTTTTGTTGTTGAAAATTTTCCACAAATTTCATTTAACATACTTGAGCAAAGATCTGGTTCACAATAATTTTCCTCGTTCTCGGCCCTCCCAAAAGCCATCACGATAACAAAAAAGGTAAACACCACAACTTTCACACTCATTTTAAAAACTTGTATATTCACTGATTCCACTGATAATCCTGAGTTAATGCTCTGTAGTCCGTAGTAAATGATGGATGTTGTTTTTTCTTGAAATTGCACTTTTGAGAGATGAACTTTATTTGAGATCCAATTTTTGAGTACTCGCCTTTTTATACTAACCAAATTTTCCAGCCTAAAACAATGCAATTCTCGATCAGGAGGATGTAATTAATTTATTGAAATTAACAAGTACTGAGAGTGCTTGCGAAATTTTACGCACACAATAAATTTTGCACAATATTTCCCACAGAAATTTACATAGAAGCCCACTTATCAAGTTTATGAAGTCTATCAAGTTTTCAGAGATATAAATGGAAATGTATTGAGTGTGAAGCTATTGAGATTATTCAATTTTCCAGTTTTCCAGATTTATTTAGCAAAAATCGCGTACATTGGCATACATTCAGATTTACTTGAGATTTTTGATTGAGTGGTGAAGATAGGAATTCTGAGAAAACTGAGAATTTTCTTTCCTGTTAAGTAAACGTAAAACATTAAAAGATTTGAATGACTGATAAGACTTGAACTGAGTCAACAGAAAAGTTAATTAGAGTTTTATTTTATTATAAATTACGGGAAAAAAGTATTACAAACTATTAGCAAAAATCATAAATTTCCTGAAGACTGCAAAGCGATTTGAAAATGGGATGTGGGCCAGTTTGACACCCAGAACCTGGACTTCCATAAGCATAACATTGTTCACCATAAAAATTCGTAGTTGCATAATTACAATTCATTATGAACCATTCCAATCCATCACTTCCTATAAATTCAATTGCAGAACAGCCACAAGCAACATTGCAATCTCTTATCATGGTGGTAAACTGAGTCAGTCCGGAACTATAATAAGCAGAAATTATTAATCTCAAAATTCTTATTCAAATATCGTACTCATTCTTATTGGTTGGGATATGGAACGAATGCAGGACAGTTTGATCGACGTGTGTTGAAGTTTCAGCCCATTTTTCAAGCATGTCTCTAATACTTTTTCGAGTATCTTCTCTTGGTCCTTGATATCCACGTGAACCAAAATTTTGACCTGCGTACGGATAAGCCTCTGAAATTAAATAAATTAATATTTTTCTCTATTATGGTCATCTATCTGAGGTCAAAGTACTAGTATTCCTGCATTTGTCAATTAGAGGTTCACAGCGGACCATACTATTCGTAGCAAGGCCAGCCAAAGTTTGATCCCAAATCATTGTAGCCATTCTAAAAAATAATTAAACTGAAATTCTGGATGTATAACTAAATAATTTTCTTGCCTAGAAGCTGTATTATTCAAACTCCCTCCAGCTACTATATTTCTCAAGTTGTTATGAAAATCTAAGATAAGCCTAAAATATTCATCCATATTCACTAAATTTGCTGTGGCTCCGCATTGTGGCGCAAGCTCCTAAAAAATTTGAATTTCAAATATTTTCGTTGAAATTTTTGGTAAATTTTTGAATTAAATATTGCATACTTTTGTGGCGTTACAGCCAATATGGTTTTCATATGTGTGGTTTCCATCAATTTGTTGGATTTTGCAAAGTTCCTGATCGCAGAAATTGATGTTGATATCGAGTGGGTTTGTGTAGTTATTGAATTGTAATGGACTTGTCAAAACTTTGTATGGAAATGTAAGTATGGAGACCAAGAAAATGGTCTCTAGTACTGAAACTTCAAATAAATGTTAATTTTCTAAATAATATATTGTTAATATAATTAAACTTACTGAAAGTATGAAAGTGCATGTTAATGCTTCGAAGGATTTAAAATTACTAGTTCTAGAATATTGACTAGGCTAGCTATTAAGTTTATTCAATTTACAATGTCATAAAATAATTTTTAATAACACTCGTTTCCAGTGAAAATCATGAAATCGTGTTCACAAAATTGTACCAAATTAGACATTAAATTTTAAGGAACAATAAAAATGATTTTATTAAGGCTTTAAAATATCGTCGGTATGTTTCAACGACAAAATTATAATGTATTTTCATCTGCACTACACAAATTTGTGTATATAGGATGAGTACCAGTGTTGCATCCTGAACCAGCAGCTCCTTGCTGATAGACTGATTCTTCCAAAAAGTTGTTTGAGCCATAATTACAACCAAAATAGAACCACGTATATCCATCAGTTGTTGTGTAAAGTGCAGCAGCACAACCTATTGCGTAGTTATCATCTCGCAACATCAAAGTGCAATGACCCCATGGTTTTCTAAGTAATTTAAATATTATCACTTAAGAGGTTTACTTAGTACAGTACAAATAATTAAAAATAAATTTCTGCTTACTTTGGATCGGAATTTGGTTTGAAACTGCTGAGAGACCTTTGATCACAAAATTGGAATTCAGCTATCCACATATCTATTAGGATTTTGATACAGTTCATTGTTGAATCTGTTCCTTTATAAATTCCGCGAATACCAAGATTTTGTCCAGAGTATGGATAAGCGACTAATTAAATGCAATATTATTTACAACAAATTAAAAACAATTTCCTTGAAATACAATTTGAATTGCAATATTGTATTCAATATTCTATCTTACTTGTACTTCTGCATCTAAAAATGAAAAATTATCTCAATGAAACGGAATATTAGGAAAGCTGTTTCCTATTACTTATCATGCTCAAATATGCATCTTTTAGTGCTCAAGCCAACTAGATACTCAAGCAATCGATCCCATTGAATCACAAGCATTCGTTTTGCTTGCGCTACCCCGAGAGACCCAGAAGCCATTTTATTACGAAATATATTGTGCTGGTCAAGTATGTATTGCTTCATAGAATCGGTCAATACTACAACTTCAGCATTTGCAGGGCAGTTGGCACCAAATTTCTGAAAATAGAAAAACATGAGATTTAGTTTATTGTATTATTTAACTTACATTATTATTATTGCAGCCAATGTGATCAAAAGTGACCAAAGAACCATTTGCCATTTGTTGTACACAAAGATCTTTGTCACAGAAATCAATTCTATGATCACGGGGATCCGAATTTTCGAAAGGGCTGCTGCTATAAGATTCATTAACTACGGATAGTAGTAAAAGTACGAAGATTTTGTGTTTGGCTAAAATATAAAAATTTGGTTTCAGAATTTTTTTTGACAAACTCTTGTTACTCGGGTCTGAAAGAATAATTCACAAAATAGGTGTAATTATGGCTTTATGATTATTGACTGTTTTAAATTTAAACAACATATCCGCTAATTACAATGCAAAATCGTTTTAACATGGGCTATAAAATTAAATAACCAATATTCTGCGATGTTTTTAAAGAATGTTTACGTTGTTTCAAGAGATTCGCAGAACGTTCAATACGTCGTAGTGTTGACTTAAGTAACTTGAATAAGGTACATACAGGTATTTCTAACGATATCAATTATTCAATTTATCTTTCATCGCAACATTAAATACATTAATTACATATAACGATGGTTTGTAATATATTTATTACCTGCAAACAGCAATTAACCATAATTGTTGTAATTAGGTTTTATTGTGCATGTATTTGACTAAGATTGTTTATTATATTTGTGTACTAGTAAGATGAAACAAAAGGATTTTATTCACAAAAAAGTATTTTTTTCTGAAAACTTTTGCATCCAATATTTTTTGCTTCTAAGATTTCAACGAATCTTCATAAATTAATTTCAAATTATGGCGATAATTGATTTACACGTTTTGTTAATCTCTAAATTATGAAAATTTAGATTTTTGAACAAACATCAAAAACAACATAACATTTTATTGGGTCAATATACGCACAGTTCCCAACATTTGCTCTTTAAACAAATTTCATCAAACAATTCCGAAAAATGACCAAAACAAAAGAAAACAAGTTTTTCCAACCTTAAAAAAGTTTCTGCTTTTAATTATAGTTGATAAAACCAGTTAAGAAAGCTCTTTTCTTTAACTAATGATCCATTCAAAAAATCTTGACGTCAATACATAAATATATAACTATATCCAAGAAAAGTTCCAAAAAATCAAACATGGGACAATTAATATTGCGCGTGAAGTCCCACCATTTGTCAAGCGGTGTATCTTCAGGGTGGAATAATAAATCGAAGCTCCTTCCGAAAGCTCTTTAAAAAATTTTTTTACAAGCTATCTAAAAATTTAAAATAACGATTGTCGATTTATTTTACTCATTCATTTCTAAAAAAATCTAAATGCTTAATCTTTTAAAACTTTCTCACAAATTTTTCATCTTCTAGGATCCCCTTCATTATTTAAAGTTTATAACCAAAATTTGTAAGCTTTGTTCCCGCAAAAATAGCCAGCGTCTAAAAGTCTTGATGCTTTATTAGCATCTTCGGTTCTTCAGTTCTTTACAAAGGAAGCGAAACTCTAATAGCAAAAAATTACCTGTAAAACACAATCAAATTGGTTCTTACAGAAGACGTAAGTCTGAGAAAAAGTCTTTAAATATTGATTCGGTGGGATGCGATGGGTTAGTTTGCGTTGAATCACTTGGGCAGACGGACTGTTTTAACTAGACATTCAAGTGGGATACTCAAGTTACTTTAGTGATGATTCATTTGAAAATAAGTGGGTGCAATTTTATTTCAATCAACGTTATTATTATAAATTAATAAGATATTGTTTCGTTTACTTTGCATTATTTGTCCTGAATTTACTGATGTGTGATTTTCACTTTCAGTAACGATTCTGTGCTTTTCACTGGTCTGTTTGCCTGATTGTTAAGCAAATATAGCAAATAAAACTAAATCAATATTTAAGTTATGTTTTCAATATGTTTGTGATGTTAATTAATTGTTTGAGTTGTTGAAGAGGCCGATGTTGTGAATTTACTAGTGAGCTGAATTTTGAGTGCAAAATAATATTTCAAACAAATTTTTCTTAAATCATAAAAAAGAATTTTATAGTATTGGAAGAAATTTTTGATATTTGGATCACGAAAGTCCATAAACTTTTATTGTCTTCACCAAAATTTTTTGTTTTAAATTTGAACAAATAAAATTTCCAATAAAAATATCGATTGATTTACATGTTAATTGATTTACTTGTTCCGACTTCAGTTGCAAATTTTTTTAGAAAATATTTTTGGAAAACCCAAAATATTTGCAATAAAATTTAAAATATTTTAACAGTGTAAATCAATTGTAACAATGTCTTTCTATTAAAAAGTGTGAATTTAAAAAAAGTATGTTAAACGATGTTATCCAAATATTACATGAGAAATAACACTTTACTTTTCAAGGATTCAACAAAAGAACCAAATATCCGTATTTATTCAAATTACCATAATAATTAGTTAACTAGAAAAGTTTTAGCAAACAAAAATCAAGTACATAGGAATTAGCGACGATTATATTTAAACAAATGACGAGCAAATTGCCTGGCAGATCTTTATTTTTAATGTTCAAGAATCAACATATTAAAAATCTAATCAAATTCATAATAAGCAGGCATAACAATCTTCAATTGAAAACCTGCTTGAATTTGCAGTAGAAACAACACAATTATTGTGTAATTTAAGTGCAATTTTAATGAAACTAGTATACAGCAAATAAATCTTTTAAGCTATCTAAACAAATCAACAAATTTCATGTAAAAATTTAAAGATGTATAAACTTGAATGAAGAACTATAGCTCACGTGTAACAAGTACAAATCTCGCACAATTCATGAATTCATTAATTAATCAACAGTCAGCCAATAATAAATTATACATAGCTTTAGGTGTTATTTCCTTCATTTTTACGATTCATTACGTATTTAACATTTTTGTATTTTGCATTTGCATTTTATTGCTAGAAAGTATCAGAAAATTCAAACAATTTACATGCAACTTGGTACGATATCATCAATTGAGTTGTTAATTATAATGATTATATTCATAGAACAGTTAATTAGCCACATCAAAAGGTCAAAACAAGTAATGATACAATAGAGTTGAAGCACTTGAAATAAGCATCACTGTCAAGGTTATGCAAACATAAGAATCATTATAAAATTACGTAAAAAGTTCGCAAAATTAAATAGTAATTTGGTTTATCCTTTTTTTCCGCAGTTTTTTTGACGCTGCTTTATTATATCAATTACAGCAGCGCCAGTATTAACGAGTCAACGATCAAAAACTATTTTTGCAATCCCCAATTATGTCATAATGGAGGACCACACATCGGGTGCTCCAAAACTCCAGAGGAATTTGGAGAAAATTGCAAAAGTGACGTGGAGTTGGTGCCTATGACCGAGGACCTGCAGGAATATATTCTGGATTTGCATAATGTGAATCGAGCAAAGATTGCCAGAGGAGAAATCCCGAGGTATGCTAGGGCAGAAAGAATGGGAGCTGTTAAGTGGGATGATGAGTTGGCATATTTGGCTGAGCTTAATGTGAGTTTTTTATTTTCCACAAAAAAAATAATATTTTGATCAAAGATCATTGAACCTGAAATAAATTTAATTGATATCTTAATCCAACCTTACAAAAATAGGTAAAAACATGCAAATATGCCCACGACAAATGTCGAAATACTTACCGTTTCAAATACGCTGGGCAAAATTTGGCTCTTGGATATTTAATCAAAGAGACGACACCTGCCGAAGCGATTTATAATTTCACTCTCGAATGGTTCAAAGAACATAAAGACGCAAATCAAGGAATTATTGATCAATACACACGACCACCTGGACCGTAAGTTAATTTTATTGTTAAATATTTGAATAATTTGAGCGACTTTGTATAATTTATGATGTTGTTGTCGTTTTTAGAGCGATTGGACACTTCACTTTGATGGTGGGAGACAAATTGAGTCACATTGGTTGTGCTATGGTGCAATATAATGAGCCTTTGGATGGCTATACCTACAAGGTTTTCATTTTCACCTGCAACTACTCTTTAAATAACATCTACTATCAACCCATTTATATTCGAGGAGCTGTCGGTTCCAAATGTACGACTGGAAATAATACTTTCTACGATGGACTTTGCAGTGATGATGAAGTTATCATCTCTGATATTTATTGATGAAATAAAAATTTTACTTTTAGATTTTTAAGTTTCTCTTTAATTATCTTTAATTCTTTTGTACTATTTAAAATAAAAATAAAATGATAATTTCTCACATAACATAGATTTTCGATGGTTTGCTTTTCATTTCCTTTGATTATGCATAAATTTGAAGACCTATTCAAATTAAATTAATTTACTATATATGTAGACTATGTTTTAGATTTTTCCAAATATGTTAATGCACCTTACATCCCATAAAAGGTTACATATGATTAATTTTCATTAAGATTGAATCGAAACCACTTGTTGATTGAATAATCATTTTTGCATGTGCGGGTTAGTTGGTTTTAGCAAGACTCAATGCATATATTTGATTGTTGCAAAATTCAATAGTGAGGCAAGAAAACATTGTATTCATGTCAACATAAATTGTCAAAACAGTAAAAAGAAAACACGAAATAATTAAATTTGTTTTTAAATTTGTTTCTCCTTCATACTTTGGATTTTCATTTCAACAAGTATGATCATTTAACCATCATCATCCGATAGTACATAAAAAACAGCAAAGATGGTGTATGTAGGAGGAGGTAAGCGTCGAAATGAAATTAAAATTAAACTTCAAGGATTTTTATAAGAAATCTTAAACAACTTCCTGTTTCCTTTCATTCCAGACGGTAGAATAATGAAGGAGCCACCATTTACTCAACGTATGGTGCTTCTCTTCTGGGGTTTCGTCAACTTCTTTGTGATGTTGTAAGTAAACCACTAAATTGTGCAATTTTTATGCAAATCATCTTAATAATTTCTTATACGTGTCTTTTAGCTTCAAAACACTATTTGGACAACATGTAAGCAAAGATGGAAGTTCTGGAAGTAAAAATTATCGAGGAGGAGGAGGTGGCTCGAATGGTGGAGGATATGGGGGAAATGGAAGAGGAAATCCTTCTGGTGCTCCTGGACCTAGAAGAATTGGTCGTGTGTCAGATATATCTTGCACGCAACCAGGAGGCGGGTGAGGTTAAAGCCAGTGTTATTTTGAAGTCTAACCCACTTCAATAACACTTAGCTTTTCCTTTGTGGATCAATGCTGAAATAACGAAGCTATCTTTAGCTTCATTGTATGACGAGTAGTTTGTTAAACCTTAATTGGGGAACTATTCTGAGGATTTTTGGTATTGATTCATTATGTTTTATTTCCTGCTTATATCAGGACGTTTGAAAATAATCTAATCAAAGTAATTTTTAAGTTCAATGAAAAAATTTCTAAAAAAATACTAGCAACGGGCAAAATGTGTAAATTAAATCAATTTTTGTGTATCAAGTGCATGTCTGATCATTTGAATAAAATGGGTCTAAAAAGTAAAAAGAACTTTTTTAATTCAACACTTTTAATTCAATAAAATTAATAAAATTAAAAAGTTACAATTACATCAACAATCAATCAACATAACTTTTCTCCAGCAAAAAATCCAATTTTGCCATCTTCAAAATTTGTACAAAAGTCTATTTCTTCTGTTGTATCTCCACATCATCAGGATTAACAGGCTCTGAAGGTTCCTTTCCATTATATGCATAGTTATCTTTGCCAGGGATACCAGTTCCTTCAGAATCTCCAAGCCATGGATATTTATTAGGGCAGTCGGCGCAAGTTTCCATATAACGAGTGTCAGTTACATTCGTAAGTTTCAAGGATAAAGCACATTTGTTTCCAGTTGAGCAAGGTTTCACTGTTTGAGTGGTTGTCTTTTTGCAGTCCCATGCATCAAAAGTGGAGAGTTGTTTCAAAGTTTTGGGGTCAGTCACCCATTGGAGAGCTTGAGTTGTGGTCACAAACCAGACATCGGGTCTAAAAATATATTGGAATTTATAAAATTAATTTTAATTATTTCTTAGAGTGTTACAACTTAAGATGGTTCAAAACTTACAAATCACTGGCCCAGTCCAAGAACTTCAAGAGTCCATTCTCTAATTCTTTAATGTTGAACCAATTCGTGTGGAAAGCCATCATGTAGGGAGCCTTATTTTGTTCATAATGTCTAGCGAAGTCTTCTTGGAGCCACTCGAGAACATCATCAGCATCGTGATTATGGAGAACACATTGATCCAAATAAGGACAAATGCCACCTTCATAAGTCTCGATGAAATGTGTGTTCATAGGCACTTCCCAAACTCCGGGGAAGATCTTTGTAGGGCAAGTCCCCGATTTACACTCATGAGGAATGGCATAATCAAGTGTATAAGGCCATACTGGAATCTAAATGAAATTTGTTAGCCAACAACCAAAATTAAATTCATTTTCGCTCACTTTCTAAACCAAACACCATTTTTTAGAAATTTAGAAGCTTGTATCAAAAAATTCTCTTATATTTTGTCTTAAAACCAATAATCAACCTCAACACCCAGCAAGCAGCTACGAAAAAAATGTGAGAGAGAGGAAAAGGGACTTACAGAAGCTGGAGGAACAACGATTGAGGAATCATAGATGTAGCCAAAGTCTTCGATCACTTTATATTGCGTGTTGCGGCCGGGTTTGACAAAGGGTGCCCTCATGCCGTTTACTTCGTTGTTGCTTACGTTTGAGAAGTGTCTATTCAAATATTTTTAAACGTTAGTGGTAAATGACAGTTGTGCATAAATAATTTTCAATTATTTTTAAGGTGAATAAATACATGCAAAACCATAACCAAGTGCATTTTTCTTAAATTCAAAATAAAAAGATTTTGTCGAAATTAAATGCCAGTTGTCGGAATTAGTATGGTTTATTCCTGGCATTGAAAAATACCTTAAAATTTCTCTCATTCCAATCATCTCTCCCACCCACTCCTCATATCCTTTGTCTTGTAATCCTTGCTGTGAGCTGATGGTCTCAGTTGCCAACTCATGTCCTTCGAAGGCTAACCTTTGGATCTGTTGGTAATTACTGTGGAACAGAACATGTCAATTAATTTTTATCTTGTTTATTAATGTTATTTAAATAACGAAAAAATTGACGAATTTGAGAACCATAAATTAGAATAAATAACATACTAAAATAAAAGTATCAAAAATTCATAAAATAAATGCTGCATCATCTCACCTGTATTCGTGGGAAACAAAGAAAGTGCCTTTAATGTCACAACCATTTGGGTTCTTTCGCTTTTTGTTGAACACTTTCATGTAATGATCGAAGTTATTTAGATTGACAGCTCCGTCGAAGGTAAGCATGACAATTTGAGGGATCTGTAGGGAGTTAAAAGTAGGATGATTAATTAATTGGTTGAGTTTTGGCACTTTTTTGGATAAGGATGATGTTTTGATGTAAATGAGAATTATTTAGATTCAGATAAATATTTTTGGTTTAGATTCTTATCTATTCCTAATTCACAAAAGCATTAGAACTGGTTACCTCTTCAGCGCTCAGTCCTTTTGGAATTTTTGTTCCATCTTTACTGCAGAAACAGTATGGAAGCTCGCAGTTGGCTGGATCACATTTTTGAGCTAGATCTAGTGGAGTATCGGTGATTGGAGCGACAGCTGTAATAAAAATATTTTAAGACTAAGGAATTCAAATCCTAAATAAAATTATCACTTACTTGAGGCCAATGGTCCACATCTGGCTTCATCCTTAAAAGTGCAATATTTCTGAATATCATCGAAATACAGGCCACTTGGGCAACGATTCTCGTACGGATATCCATCTACGCACTAAAAGTACATGAAACCATAAAATGTCCACTCTATTACATGATAAAGCTCTCAATAAACGCCTTTAATAAATTTAGGTCATGAATTCCTTCTGAGACTTCGTGATACTTTTCTAGACCAGTTTTGCACAATGACTCATGCTCAGTATTGAGTTTTTAAAAGCTTATATTCTCTAAAATTTCATAACGCCAAATTGGTAAAAGAAAAGCATCATGAAGTTTCCGTAGGAATTTGGCGGTTGTGGCGTGTAACGAAATAAATATCAATTTCAGATCAGTTATCTCTGTATAAACTGAACAAACTCAAAATAAACTTAATTATAGTCGGATTTGCTCAAATTTATCCACATGAGAGAGGTCAATGTTTACTATTGTGCTCACTTATCAATAAATAAAGATCTTACCTGGTAAAATTTTCTACAATTGGCTGGATCTGCATAATTTCCATTGCCATCATTTTCAGAGCATTTGAATTCTTCAGTGTTCTTTTGTGCTGCAAATAAAAATTTTAATTTTCTTTGGTTAAATTTTTTGTTAACTTTTTTTTCAAATATCCATCTAAACTTTTTTTAACACCACAATTGATCATACTTAGTTGGATTATTAAATTTAAATAAAATCAATTTGCATTGTGTTTTATAAACATTTAAGTTGTCTAGCACGAGCATAAATTTATGCAATTTATCTTCACATGCAAGGCCATTCCATCTCAAAGTAGTATTTCAGTTTACGACTCGAATTTGCATAATTCCCATAATAATATAAATTTTTTCTGCTAGAATTTACTGCTCAGCCACAAACTTGACGCGAAATAGCATAAAAGCATAATAGTGATAAAACGATAAAAAGCCCGTAAACCAAATTTATTCGGCGAGAAAAACTGCATTTCATAATTTCCACAATTTCCCAACCATTTTCGCGATATTTTTGCAACATCGTCCGCCAAAAAGTGATAGGACACGTTTTTTGAGTTTTTCGAGTTTATGCAGCTTGGCCGCGCTTGAAAATGTCAAATTTGAGTAGCAACTGGAAACGCTGCAAGGATGAATTATCACATTTTTCATTTCACAGAATTGTATAGATTTTTCGTCAGGGATTTGCTGGGTGGAAAAATTTTTGATAGTCTTATTGAATTATGATGTAATTTCTCAAACTTCTAACGAGAAATTTCCCATATGTCGAAAAATTAAAGTTTTCAACCCTCCAAAACCCGCAAATGATTTCCAAAATACCCCACAAATGTTAATTGCATGCAAAATTTACACAAGAAGATAAATTTCGCTGATTTACTGTGCACAAGCTGCCTTGTTTCCCTTGATAAAGTGTATACTGCACAGTTTACAATTTTTCGCACAAAAATTAAATTCATTTCTTTTATGACTGGCATTGTTTTTAAATGTACCACTTTTTACGAATATGAGCGTGAGTTGAGAGTAGTAGCGTAATAATAAAGCGTTATCAGCTTGCAAAAAATTATTAAATCATCAAACTGGTTATGCAAAAGTAGATGAAAAAAAAAATAGCAATGAAATTTGTGAGTACAAGAGTAACAGACTTGTGAAGTGGATTGATTGTACTGGCCAGAATTTTGAAAAGGCTTGGATGTTAGTTATCAAATTTTTAACTGAATACTTGACAATTGTAGAACTTTACATAAATAAAATTCAAAATAACCTCATAAACGTTGAAAAGCATCATTCCATTAAAATCTCTCCATTAGCCCTGCTCTTCTGGTTGTTTGCTAAAGTTCAATAATTCATGAGGAAACACATACACAAAGGCTATGCAGCAAAAGAGAAAGACTTTCTTCGACAAATTTACAATTTCGTTTTCAAAAATATTCAGTCTCGATTTCAATGAGAAACTTATCAGCTTTTGTTTTAATTGTCTCAATTTCCATTCCAATTTCAATTTCAAACGATTTCATAATGTACCTCATTGGCATTATTCATAATTATTCAACAAAATTCATAATTATTAAATAATATTTAAATAGTAAAACTCCTTTCGTCTTCGTTTTGTCGGTCTGACTTGAGTGTCTTCAGCTGATAGTGAAAATCGGTAATATGCATAATTAATTAATAATTTAATTGGTTTGTCTGTTTGATAGCTGGTTTGAGAAAGTGAAGCGACAGCAAAAGCGAAAAACTGTTGGAGCCGGTTTAGTAAGCCGGTTTATGACTATGGAATGAGCTTATAATAGCATTTTGTCACTTAATGCGACAGATTAGTTTCTGTTCCCTCATTTCAATGAAATGAATTGCAATGGCAGTCGGTGGAGCTTTATGCTGCATTGATTCCTCTTGCACCACAACAAGCAGTGAACTGAAAAACTGCACAACTGAACAACTGCACAACTGCAACATGGTGATGGATTTGATACATCAACCAGAACTCACAGGATTTACCGAAAAGGCAGCTGCTTCAATGATTCCATTATAATTAATTGGTCGATAATTAATTGATGTGAGGTAACCACAATAACAACATGTAATATTGTGCTCAGCAATTCAGCATCATTTCCCTTGTTTGGCAGGTTTCCATAGTTTTGTTGTTGCATTTTTTCGATGATTTTTACTGTTGTAAAGAGCATTGAACAGTAAAAAGTGCAGACCACGTAATCAATTAGTTGCAATTTCGGAGATTGAACTCTCTATGATGTTTGATGTTTTTTGCTGGTTGGCATATTAATAATATATTGAGGTTTATTGAATTTAAGCTTTTAACTGGAAATTCGATATTTTAACTAGAATTCAATAAATTTACTGTTAAATTATTTACTCTTAAATTAAATTTCTCTTCAGAAATGTCAGCGTTTGAATCATATAACTCTTAATTTGATTTACGAGCCAAAGTTTTCCATACCCGATCAGTTCATGATCGTTTAAAAAATTCATAGTATTCAAGAAGCATTGAATTCTAAGAAAACTTGTGCAGACCAGTTCCCCAGAAACCTATAAACCAATTGACCTTTAAAAACAACTTTAACCGAAATTTAACGGAATCCATTTCGTGCCAGGAATTATTCAAATTTTTATTGGATTTTTTACGCTACAACTTGGTTTTAACTGTGAACTGATACAACTCCCATCCAATTTGAATAATTTTCGCCTGTTTCTGGGCTAAAACTTGTTTTGATGGTTTTTGAATAGCATTCGATGTTAGTTGGGTATTATATAACTTTTACTATCTATTTCTGATTTTGCCAATATATTCCGAGTGTTTTGCATGCATCATCGAAAAACAATCAAGTTATGATTTTTGCAGAGATCAGGAATGATGTTTCTAAATGAACCGTCTCAATTTTTGTATTTAAAAGAAATGCAATTTCTTTAACAATTTTGATATTTTCATACGTTTTTGAAATTTGCACCATTGCAACACTTTTCAGTCGATTTTTGATCATAGAAAATCTGACCATGACCTCTGAAATTTTTTTCGAGCTTTGATTTCAATATTTTAGCATTTCTGCCAATTTTCGCAATATTCAGCGAGTTTTTTCAATTTTCGCTACCAGGAAATGTTTTTTACTCTTTTCACTTTTTTTTTCTCATCATATTCACATTTTTGCTGTTTTCCGAATTATTATCAAATTTTTAATCAATTTTCAAAAAGCAAAAATTTCATATAGGCATATTTTCAATATTAAAAATATTTTTATTGCATTGCAGCTCTTTTATTAACATTCAAACATTCATCAGCAATATTAAACTCTATGATTAAACTTTCAGTTTCATTTTCATTTACAAATATCACTTCCATTTCATTATTTAATTTTTCTCATTTCATTTCATTATTTGTTCGCTGAATTCAACGGTGTTGATAGATTTTTATTATATAGCCGTGATTTTTATAAATTTTGTGATATTGCAGGGAAATTAATAAATTATTTGCATTTTTCGCAATCGCATACAAACGCACTCCAATCCGGTTGCAAAAATGCAGTTTTAAATTTTTTCTCATAAATTCCGAGCTCTTTGCAGATTTAATTAATTTAATTGTCAATTTGCTAGCTCCACAGACTGGATGTAATATGCACTGATACAGTATTTATTAAATAAAAAAAAAAAATTACCGGAAATAAAAGTGACATCCATGCACATGACGACGAGCGCCATGCTGAACAGTTTACACCTAAATTTATTCATTTAATGATTTAACAGTCTATTTTGTAAAAGGCACTAATTTTATTATTTAACACTTTTTTGCAATTTATTCCAAAACAAATATTTTTCTCCATAAATTCCAACAAATTTACAAAAAATTTCACAAAATATTTAATTTCAGAGCAAATGTTCAAGACGTCACCTCATATGCACGCCACATTCACGACTGAAGGAAAGGCTTGAGGAAAAAACTTTTTCTTAACTAAAATGCGGTGGAAAAATTCACTTCCAACCAGCAAACTACTTCCAACCGAGTCCCAAAGCAAATAAATAAATTGTTAATATATTTTAGTTCATACAGATATGCGAGCCAACGTTCATATAATTTTTGGTCGCAAAAGGCAGAAAGGCAAAAGCTGCTTCAAAGAAAAAGAAGTTGGCAAAACTGTCGAGAAGAGAAATTTCGAGTTTTCGGTCGACTTTTGTCGAGTTTTGTTGATTTCTTTGGACTTTCTTGGGTAGTCGGTTGTAGGTGTTTGTTTGGGTTTTGTGGCCATATCATCATATCACCGCATTACGAGCTGTTGATGGTTTTGATGATTATAATGATTGTAATAAAATTGGATAAGGTATCAAGTTCACAAGTTCCTTCAAGTGTAATTGGTTGATTTTATGATTATTTCCTGATTTTTCAAGAGTTCAAGTTGAAATCAAATAAAAATGAAACAACTTTATTTTGATGTCAGATTATATGTTCAAGACGCTTGAATTGAGTACTTTTATTTATTCTTTTATTTTAATACATTTTTTGGTTGGTTTATTGCAAATTTATTGGATCTAGCCGCTGGCTAGAGTAAATACCACTTCCAAATGCTCGAAGCTCAAACTTTACAAAGTGTTTAAACTTCCACCACTGCTACAATTTCCACCTTAAATGTGTTTCGCTTTTTTATGTGTCGTGATTTTTATCTCGGGAAAAAGTGACTTCTTGCATGTGAATTACTTGACATTGCTAGTAAACGGCACTGTTAAAATTTTTTTTTAGATTTTTATTTCCAAATTTTGTTTTTTGAATATTTTTGGTAGAAAAATTAGAAAGGATTTTAAATATTTCATAAAGAATATAAAAATAAATGTCAACAGTGCCCATATCTCGTATTTGATTCCCAGCTCAAAATGAGAAATGTTCGTCAGATAGCTGAACGCAAAGTAAAACGAATAGGTGCGACAAGACCAGCATAAATTAGCAAACTTTATCGATATGATCTTGCATGTGGTGTTCTTCAGGGCTCTCTAGACAATTGATCCATATCTTATTCACATCATTCATCCATTTTGAGCACTAGAATCATTTCAAGTATTTGAAGAGCCATAAAATTCCGGATATCAAGAAGAAATCATGCAAAAAGGTGCGAAACTCTGAAACCATAAAGAAATATAGATGAAAAAGCTGTAAAAGCCCTTCAACTCATCACACAAGTTTTCTTCAACTTTTAAATTTTCTTCCAAGATTTTCTCAAGGATCTTCCGCAGAATTTCAGAACAAGTTGGATTGCTTCGTTACACGCTTACGGCTAGTCTGCTAAATGCTTCGGTAATTTGTTATGAATAACTAGAAAGACGTGAAATTCCGAGAAATGTTTTAAAGGCTAGTTTTCAAGCTATCGATTTGCAAGGTCATCTTGAACATTTCTCTTGCTTAATAAAATTTTTCGCAATTTTGTTAGGAATTCGTTTTATTTGTTTGTTTTTAGCTGAAATAATATATTCACAATCGCATTTCTGATTAAATGATGATAGAGAGAAAATTTCATAGTTTTGGATTAACCATTTTATGTCAGCTAAATTGACAAAATGTAAACTGACATAATCCGTTAGAATTACCTCCTGGAAGCCAACAAATTAACAGCACGTTTAAATCAATAAACCTGATTCCATTATATTCAGGAATTACAAAAATTGTCAATGACTGCTGAACAACTGAACAACTGCAAAAAAAAATTTGGTATAATAAAAATCTGCTGAATCCTTTAAAACGTGGAAAAAATTAAATCCAGTTTTCATGTAGAACAAAACACTGTCGAATGAAATTTTCATCCTTTTAGATCCATTTGAATTATTCAGTTTTCAATTTTTACTTGACTTTTACAGTTTTCAACTATTCGTTAGAAATATAGCATATTCAAGCTTCTCGTTTGTTATGCAACTCAGTATAATTCTAGTGAATGTTCTGATTTATAACGAATATGGATATTAAGCAATTCATTTCTGTTCATTGAATAATAATAATTTCAGCACCATTAAAGTATAATTCGCTAGAACTCGTTAAAGTTGTACTTTTCTCTATTTTGTTGTGTTTTTTGTTGTATTTTTGCATATGAATGGGGGTTGTTACGAGTTTTGCCATTCATATGAACTATTTGAGTTATGTCGAGCTATGGATGTCAAATATTGAATTTTAAATTTATAAAGAGCATTACAATAGCATGAAAACATGATTCTCATTGTTATATATGCAGAAACTTTTCCACTTTGCAGTAAAATATTCGAACCGGTCAAGTATTCAAGTTGAACGGAAATTTACAAGTTTTTTTGGGTTACTGATGTTATCAATATATATTGTGTATGAAGCTGGGGTGAATAACAAGAAAGGTCAATATTGATGAAAGTAAGTTATTGTTCAGAACATCTAGTGCATTACAGTTTTGAATATTATTGAGTTTTAAAATTTGAGTGTGATGAGAAAAATTGTACAAAAATTTGTGAAATTGTAAAGTCAACAAACTGTATTACTCTATGGTATTGCTATAGCTTGTTTGTACACATAATAAAAATTCTCAATATAGTAAATTTGATGCTATTTCGAGCTTTCGTCAGTCAGTCTAGTTAATAAAAAAAATGGATAAAAAATTGTGCAATTTAATTATAAAATTAATAAAATCAATTACGAATAATTCAATTTTACTATAATAAAAGCCAGCATTTAAGGTTTTCTGATAAAATGGAAAAATGTAAATATAATTTGTTTGTGAAACCTTATTAAATACATTTTCAAAATAATTGAGTCAAAATAGGTAAAATTCGTTTTATCTTCTGAATAATAATATATAATTCATTTTAAACCATGATCCATGCAGAACCGGCTGATTTAAAAATGAGCTACATAATATTTCACAAGACCATTACATGTTTTGGCAGCCTGTAAAAGTTTAATAATTTAACAGCAGCCAAGCTTTAGCAAATATTTGGCGAATCGATGGTAGATAACGCTTAGCTTTAATAGCTTCTATAATGTATATACAAAGTTTGCTGAGTCTCACAAGCCACCAGGCGACTGTATCCACGAGCATACTGGTCTACTGTTCAACAACTAAAATATTGGTAATTAACAACTGGCGACCACGTACTAGCCTTATTGTTTAAAAGGCACATAATTCCAGCTTTCCAGCTTTTATGGAGTTTGCAGAGTTTATAGATTGTGTGTATTTTTTTATGTAGTTTTTATACAGTTTACAGAGTTTATATCAAGTTATGGTCGGAGCAAAATAAAAAGTGCTGTTAAAAAAGTTCGAGGTACATAAAATTGTGATTATTCGTTGGCTTTTTGTTCTACAGCATTAATAATTTTATTGCACAATTTTTATCAACAAGTTATTGGTTATGCTCGCGAATTTTGATTATCACAGCAACAACAAAAAAAAACGCCATTGTTTATTTCTACTATTTCTACCACTATTTTATTCTACTATTTCTACCAAAACTTTAAAAGTATCTAAAACATTTCTATTCATCACAAAATTTAATTCATCAATTTCAAAATATTCATCAATCTCCCTTTTCCAAGCAGCAAAAGGCACAATCAACAAGCTTCAACTCGATAACAATCGCATAATTGTTAAACTGTGAAAAGTTAGAGTGGCATTTGTTTGACTCTGCCAAGTGTTGAAGTGATTTTAGCTGGCCAGCAAATTAAGCAAAGCATTACCATAAACATTCAAACAAATTTGAAGCATCATAAAACATCAACATTCAACAACACATGCATGAACGAAAGAAACATCAGTATCATGTGCTTTTTGTTGTATCCCCTTAAAAAACAAATCAGCTGCTCTCAGTATCTTTCCTCGGCGCATGATCACCACAAATATATTTTAGCACTGAAAGTTCTAAAGTATCGTCTGATGTTCATCCTGATGTTCGTTGAATTCGTGATGTTGTTATCATTTTATCTGAAAATATGCGTTCTCGTCCAAGTGGCCAACTTTCTCAAATTCAGTTTTCTTCGTGGTCTCAGTTCGAGTGGTCGTGGTTGTCTAGCACGTGCTTGATTAACCGCTAAAGGAGTCAAAGAACAACCAAAGCAAGGATAATATTGGAAACTCTATCATGGACTAGCTATCTAAAGGACTATTTTGAATTTCCAAAAAAAAATTAATAGAATAGTTTGAATATCTGATTTTTATTCAAGAACCCAATAGTTACATTTGAAATTAAAAAATGGAATTGATCGGAAAATTGAAGATAATGAATTTTACCTAAAAACAGCCAGTAAAAAAAATTACAAAGGACTGTTAAATTAAAAACCTTAAAGTGTTATAAAAATAACAAAAAAATCTGAATCATTATTAAAAACGCATCAAAAGCAATCAAAGTGTTTAAAGTGTTTTATGAGAAGAATAATTGTTGCGAGGCATGAATAATTAAAAAGCTTCAGATTTTTTTTAGTGGTTCACAATCTCCCGGCAGTTATTCAGTGTTATTTTTGGTTTTAGTGATTAAAGCAGTTTATGTGAATAAAACACGAGAAAAAATAATTATAAAAATTCCAAAAAATACCGAAAAATATCTAGAAGAGCAAAAAATATAAAATAAAGTGGAAAAGTGGAAAAGCTCATATAGTGGAATAAACCTGAAATATTCATAAAGCAAACTTTTGGCGAAATATTTGAAATATTTGAATAATTCAACAAAAAATATTTGAATTTTCACCTCGTCCAAAAGCAAAAAAAAGTATGATAGTTTTTAAAGTTCTTTACTGTTTTAATGTTTTTCATGTTTTTCATGTTTTTTATGTTTGAAAACAAATTGCATGACGAACAAGCTGCAAACAAGAAGAAATCTGGCATAACTCAAGTAGAGTTCGTTGTCAGACTATGTTGGCAAAAACAGCAAGCAAACAGCTGAACATTGTGGAATAGTTTGGTTAGTTTGGTGAAAGTTTTTCTTGACAGCAACTAGATCTTCGGGAAAACGTCTGAAATACTACTAAAATACATATAAAGTAAAAAATAAACTAAATGAGAAAATTCTAGAAGTGGAGGGAAAAAACGTAATTAATGAAGCTATTGGTTGGTTTTTGCGCTGTTTCGTTATTATGCTTGACTTTAAGAAGTTATCAAGTTTAGTCACCATTAAATTGTTTCAATTTCTTTAGTCTAAAAGTCTCGAGCTTTTGCAGATAAGATTCGAGAATCCGTGCAAGAAGTTTTAAGGTAGAATAAGTTTGGCTTGCAACTTGGTTAGATAGAAAATCTTTTAATGCTGTGAAATATTGGAGTCTGTTATAATATTTTTAAATGGGATTATGTGCATATTTTCATATTTTCATATTTGCACATTTTCACGGCAAAGTTTGTCGCAAACTCTCTGAGTGAATTTATTATAAACCTGAAACTGTTTGTATGATGGTTTTGGGAGAGCTTTGCACTATGAATAATTGAGATGGCTTTAACATTAATTAATGGGGTCATATTTACATTTTTTGATGAGAAATTATAAAGGGCAAGGTAAAATGTTAAGAATTTTAGGACTTTTTGTATAAAAAAAACGTTAACAAGATGAAAGGTGCTCGTTAATATTAAAGTCAGAAGAAAAATACTTTTAAGTACTTTCGATAAAACAATCAGTGGAATTATTAAAACTTTAAATTTAATGGAAAAATCAATATTTTTAATGTATCTAGACAAAATAATTTTTCAATAAAAGTTAATTTTGGAGCTTATTGAAACAACTTTACTTTAGCAATTTCATAGCAAACCTTAAAGATTTTATGTAGAAAATATATTTATTAAAATTTACAACCCTCCCTAGTACTATCAAAATTGCCATAAATCTCGCATAAATGGCACAAACTGCTCTGTCAAAATATCAAATATTCTTCCTTAACTCGAAGCTCCATAGCATAACTTGGTTTAGTTTATTATGAACATCGTCATAAACATCAGGATCTTCTTAAAAGATTCCATAAACAAAAAGCTCTGCTTTCATAAAGTATGAATTTTATGGAAAATCATGGAAATTTTATGAAAATCATGAAAATTCATAAAACTTGCTTGGCAAAATGCACAAAACTTCAAACAACTTTAAGTTTTGCTCAATATTTCCAGCAATCTTTGAATTTGTTTGGAAAACTACAATCGAGACAAGGATTAACACAAAACTTCACAAACTTTTCATTTATTTCAATTTTATTTTCGAGTTTTTTGTGATTTTCTACAATCTTGAGTAGATCTTTCGAATGGACTTTAATTGTTCCATTCAAGTGACTTTTATATTTAATTCATTTCACGTAACATCACATTATTCGTCTAAACAGGATCCCAAGACAGAAAGGCGTCAAATTAGTGCAAATCAAAGTTGTTTGTGAATCCGTTTAGCGAGTACTTTGAGAAGATTAAGGTAGCACGACTGCTTCAAGAGGTCGTGGGAGCAAAAAACTTTACCAGTTTGTGTGGGCGAATAAACCTGTAGGCAAGGATATCAAGCGATAAAGTACTCAGTCATAGAAATTTACTGGGACTTTAGGCAAGCAACAGAATAGGAATAAAAGAATAGAAAAAGCAAAAAAGGTAGCACGTTCCAAACAATATGCGAGTAATAGCGAATAATTGCAGAAACGGAAGTAGGTGAATGAAATGTTTGAAGAGACTGGGATTTGATTTAGATTGGAGCAAAAAGTGGATTTGACCTATGTCTTATTTGAATCAAGAAGTGTTGCCTTTAATTTAATTAAAGCTGACTTAAATAGATTGAGTGACATGTTGGAAGATTTCTGATGAGAGTATAGCACAAAATTAACACTGATAAAACCAAGGATACGAATAATGATTGTCATGATACCTTTAATTTCCACAAATTCAATTTGTATTTCAGTGACATTATCCTCATCCACCCCTTCACAAAACAAATTAATATTGACGCAAATTGCCGAGCAAATAAACAAAATGCAGTCAATTTAAATTAATTTCAGAGTTTCTTTCAATTATTGCGAGCACAGAAATTTAAAAACATTAAAATTCATGTTTATATCGGATTCTGCTCGGAAATGTTCAATGCTTCAAGTCTACGAGACTTGCTGAAACTGCTGAAATGTACACAAATTGAAACTTCGTACAAATCCTACAAATTGTTTCAAATTGCTTGAATTGATGCTATGTTTTTTTTGTATCCCAAAAATAGCGAAACGAGAAAAAAAATGGAAGAAAAAAAATAAAGAGCTTCTTAAAAAATTTAAGGATTCTGTTTTCTGTCCAATTATCCTTGTTTGATTTTCTAGTATTTTGTGCAAAACTGAAAAAATCTAAAAAGGATACATAAGGATATAATATATATATTGAAAGGATGCCGGCAAAACATCGAAAATATTTGAGTAAATGAAGTGGCTGCTTGGTCCTTTTTCGATTTCTGCCGAATTTTCAGTATTTTCATGAGTTTCCCAAACATTACTAGAGTTTACATGGACTCTCTAAATTTTTGAGCATTTATATGGATTTGGCTTATCCCGAGAACCCTCTTTATTTAAAGAATTATTGCTCGTCTCATGAATTTTTTTATCGCTATTTAATGGATTTTTTATTATTTGGTGGGGATTCCAATGAAATTCTGATGATGTGTTTTTATCCATCGAGAGGATTGATAGCTTAAGTGGATAAAGGTTAATGTAGAATTAATTGGGTTGCTTTGTCTAGTAAAAAGCTTGGAGTGTAGTCAAGCTGCTTTAATGTTTAAAGTAAGCTGATAAAGCTTTAATTTACTAAAATTCATACAAAAGAACAGAAAACGAATAAAATCTCATTAAAAAGTTCCTTCTTCGCTTGCGCTTATCAGAGCATCTTCCTTCAGATTAAAAGATAAAGTTTTATCCAATTTTTCGAGTTTTCCTGAAATTCACAAATTTTACAGCAAGAAATTTAGTGAAACAAAAAGTGCACAAGCGTTCATTTAAAATTTAAATAATTATTTGAGTTTTTTTGGATTTTTCTTGTGAATCTTGAAAACGGATCTGGAATCTTTCTATTCAGGAAAAATATTCAAGTGACTAAAAGATAGATACAAGCAGATTTTGTGATAGAAGAAATGTGGAATTTTAGTGCGGAAGAAAATTTGCCGAGACTTTTTTAAGAATTTTTTGAAGCACATATTTTTAATCGGAAGAAAGTTTGAATTTTTTTGAGATGCTGATAAGGTTTTTTGTTTGAAAAATATGGATGAATGTAATGAACGGGGGAAAGTAATGTTTATATCTAGAGGGTTTTTTAAAATGTCGGGTATTATTAAACTTTTATTCAAATATCATATTCTAAAGAAATGTGACGAGGTTTTGTTTTTGAAGAAAGAGAAGATTATCCAGTTCTTCAAATACTTTGAAGATTCAGAGGACAAAGCAGTTTATGTAGCCACTGAGAACAACAAATTGAAAATTTAATTCAAGGAATTTTTCATTTCAATTGCAAACTAATTTTACTGCTACAAATTAATAACGAACATCCAGCCTCCCCCTGAATCAAGCGTATAATGTTATTATTTAAATCAGGCAAACAATAGCAAGCTGTGCTCCACTAAAGCAGGCAACTATAGTTTTGCTTCACAAAAATTATCTTATACTTCCATCTTGTCTGACTAATGAATAACTTTATGATGGAAAGCTTCCCAACTTTTCTGGCTGCTTTTCATGAGCAAGTATAGTCAAGTAGAAGACAAGTATAAGAACTTAAGGAGGCAACAACACTTGTGCACCATAACTTTGGGCATAACACGAGATTTTCAGAGAAATTGTGATAATATGGCTCAAGTTATGGAATGTTGTGCACACCAAGTTTGTTATAGTTTTTGTTTGGTGTCCTAGGGTGATGTGTGCATACTGCTGATAATTTTTGATATTGTTTGTAAGCCCTTCTTATATTACTCTAATTATTATCTGCTTCGTTATTACGTTGATGTTTTGGTACTAATGATATTAATGTTATTAGTTGTTTCATTTATGTATATTACGTAAGTTGATCGAGAGTGGAGACATTAATTGGCATGAGAATATTTGTTTGGCCAACTCTTTAACTAAATGAAGTGAAAACTGTTTATCATAAAAAACGGCGACGTCTCGTTTCTTCGGTTGACTTGGAAATGTTTACATTTTTTTTTGTCACAACTAAATATTAATTAAATACATTTTCAGTTCTTTTTTAAATATTCAAAACTTTTCTTTATTAAAAACTAAACTGTTAAACAAACTTCAAACATTCGCTTTTTATCAACTTCAAAATCTCACTAAACTTCCATAGAAAAGAACGTTCACCCAAAGTTGCTGCCAATTGGCTGAGCTCATTTTCAAACTTCTCTAATAACAGAACAGAAAACTTTTGCATAATAATCAGGAAAAACTACAGGATTTTCCCGCTCCCCGTAGCTAAATTTAAAAGCTTAATTAAATGAACAAATAGAAAGTTTCTCTGAGTTCCGTTGCAAACGTAAACAAATACTGCTGGGTGGTTCCCGCTTTTCTTCTTTAGCTCGGGCTAAAAATACTACATAAAAGTGCAAACAGCAAAATTTGTTTATAATTTGAAAATAATCTCTCGTTTTTATTTTTTAGCAGTATTTTTTGGAGGGTTATCAAATAACAAAATAGCTGGCTGTTTTCGCTATTTGCTTTATGATTTCACTTTTATGGATTCTCGTGCTTTTTATATTTTATACCATTCCGTGCTTTCGGCGCTTGGTTTGCGGGAAATATGAGGCAATGGAGCAGTGAAGCAATGAAACGTAATAAAGAATAATAAAAAACTGGAAAACACTCGCTTAAAGTCGATGAAAACTCCAAAGACTCGAGTTGGATGATTTTTCTTGTGTTTTATCGCTTTATTTTTGTGGGAAATTGTTGAAAATTATGTTAGCTGAGTTCACTTGAGTTTGAAGAAAAGGATGAAGAATTTTGTTTTGGTTTCCTTTTGAAAGACGTAGCGAGGATTAGTACTATTTAAGTTGATTCAAGGTCACTCTGGGGGAAAGTTATGAGGTTGTTGAGCTTTTTGGTAGATCCATTAATGGTTATTTTGTTCCAGTAGACTCATAAACAAATTCATTGATAATTTAATATTTAATGAAGGTGTAGTTGATTGTGGGTGTTTTAAATAGAATTTTTGAAGTATATTAGATCTATTATTTATTACATATTTTCGCACATATTAACATAAATGTGTACCAGATTGAATCTTTTTCATACTGAATAATTATTTGTATCGAGAAAAATATTTGTTCATTCAGTTCATTGAACAATTTCATAAAAAACCATACATAACTCGATTCCTAAAAAAATCATGAAGTATCACAAAATATGACAAAGTACTACAATGTTGAATCACGACCTGAAATTTTTTTCATTAAAAGATAAATTTAAAACAGCACCATAAATCCTTTTCATCCTTTGTGAACAAAAGAAATGAGAGGATCCTTAAATCCTCACATCCTTGTTGATTCCCGAGTAACAACATATAACAAAATGTAGTCGAGTGTTTGTTTGCCCGGGAAATTAATATTCTTCATATTTTTGTGTTTTTGTGTACACTCTGTGATTGTTATCAGAAGTTGTCGCTTTTACCATAAAGAACATATTAAATATATAAAGCATACATCATACATGGAGATGATTTGGCTTATAGCAAAAAGTAGATAGCAGCGAGCAGATAGCGGATAGAAATCACATATTTAACTTCTTCAATCTACAACACTATACAGAATGC
Source organism: Parochlus steinenii (assembly GCA_038502155.1). Classification (NCBI taxonomy): domain Eukaryota; kingdom Metazoa; phylum Arthropoda; class Insecta; order Diptera; family Chironomidae; genus Parochlus; species Parochlus steinenii. The sequence continues at coordinate 5,788,037 of JAXCIN010000054.1, forward strand.
TGTATTAGACTTTTCCATCGTGAATTGTATGTATTCTCTGATTTTGTAGGATTTTGGTAGGAGTTTGCGTTAGCGAGCAAAATTGCTGCAGTTCGTCATTCAAATCGCGTTACGCAAATTCACCCCTCGCTTGGCTGTGCGAAAAACATCCTAATACGAAATTTATGTGCCTCGTATTATTAAATAAGGCAAGCAAAACTGGAAAAACATACATCAGACATAGCACTGTTGGAAATTATTTTTTAAGTTTTATCATTGATTTATAAGTTGTTTAATTTGTTTCTGTCTGCAATACTTTCATTTCAAAATTGAAAAAAAATTTCAACAGTGCCAAAACCATATACCACGCATATCCTCGCATATTCCCAAATAGATGTTTTGAAGCTGTGTAATCAAAATGAATAAAAGCAGAAAACAATCAAATAAAGTTCGTTAAATCACTCCGGCGTTCGGTTTGGGACTTTTTATCGGTTGCCATGTTGAAGGCATTGAGAGCACCGAAGCCATCCAAGCTATCCTTTCCAGTTGGGGATACGTTAATTGCCAATTGTATAAGAATTGTGTCAAGAGTATGGGCAAAGTATGGCAAAGTATCGGAAATTTATTTGCCTTTTCTGATGAAAATTAAAGTCGGAAACAAAGCAGAAACGACGAAGAAATTCAGTTGGCAAAGTTTTTGGGCCGCTTTCTTGATTAAAGGATGAATGAGTATTGAATTGTTATCTGCTTAATTTGGCTGCTCTTATCTTGGTGATCTGGGATCAGATTTTGTAAAGAGAGATATTGGGAATTGAAATAAGGAGGAACTTTTTGGTATACGAATGAATTCACCGACTTTTTTGAGATGAAATAAGAGCTTTGTTGTTAATTAAAATTTGAATATATATTTTATTTGATATAATATCAAGGCCTTCATGTTCTACATATTTTCGTTGTTTTTGTGTATCAAAAATCGTGAAATTGTTGAAACTTTTATAATTTTGAAATTTTGAAATTTAATGTTTCGGAATAAAAAAAAAAAAATTCGACCCACGAAAACTCAAATTTTGAACATACAAATATTTTTTTTTGTAGTTTGGAAAAATGTGGAAGTTTTTAAATTTTGGATTTATCAAAATTATAAACTTAGATTTTTGAAAATTGAAGTTTAGAAAGGAAAACCAAAAATTTAATGGTCATAAGCAATCGTTAAAATCCAAACCTAAAAATGCCATTATTATCCACTCCCCTTACACAAAAATCTACATCACAAATTATCTCACCTTTCATTTAAATAGCCAAACTTCAGTTTTATTGCCACCACTTTAACCTTAATAATAAAAAGGGGATCTTAATTAAATCGTATAATGTTGTGAAAAGCTGAAAAGAAAATATATTACGAAACATAAAACCAGGTGACCCTTAAAATACTTTAAATCTTTAAATACTTACAATACCCAAATTACCAGAATTACCAGAGTAACCAAAAATTTAGCCGAACCTTTTGTGATAATATTTAGCATTTTTATTCTGGTTGGGATTCTAATTTATGGCCAAAAACGGCCAGCAGAAAAAATTAATTCGATAATCCGCACAACAGAATTTTCTGCAATTTTCATACATATTTTACGTAATTTCATGATTACCAGCTCTTTGTAAGTTTTAAAATTTTTGCGAGAGTTTTCTGAATTTTCTGAGTTTTGGAAGCTTTCCGAGCTTATAACATTTTGCACTAGACTGGGATACTCAATTCTCGAATTTGCACAAGGTGAACAAGTTGAACAATCTGAAACATTGAAGCAACGTGAACATAATTAATGGGATTTTGTGGAGTGCACGTAAAAAATGAGCAACTTTTGTGTTATTTTTAGTAAAAGTTTATGTACACAACTTCTTGTATTTTTTTTTGATGCTTTGTTGTCTTGTTGGAAAAAGTTTAAGTTATTTAAGATATTTTTTATATTTTTCCGAGTTATACCAAGTTTTTCAGGTATTCTTTTATATTCTTGTAAGATTCACTGTTCACTACAACATTTTAGCCAAAATTAATGTATTTATCTGTAAAGCGTTGTTTATGACCTCACTGCTTTAAATTATGTAAAACTTCGCTACCAATGTTAATTATAATTTTTCTCGCTCTTTTGCCTTTTCCTGGTCCTTATAGTCCTTTTCCAAGCATATCAAGTGTATCAAGTTATCCTTGTTTTTGTTCAGCTTTTCAAGTTTATCAAGTTTACCACTTTAGCTGGGCTTTCTTCTCCTTTCAGCCTTTTTTTTTGCTGGGCTAGCAGAAAAATTTTAATAATGGATTACAAGAGGATGAATTTGTTGCGAGGGTTGTAAATTTTGCCAGTCGAATTAGAAATTTATCAGAATTATATGGAATCTTTGCTGAACTTGAATCAAGGCGGGAAATTAGTGAAGGGGTGTTAATGGCTGGATTAAATCTTGTAATTGTAACTTTGAGTGAAATATAGAAAAACGATGAATGAGAAAATAAAAACTTTAAGGACTTGTTTGATCAATTTAGATTTTTAAGAACAAAATACCCTCAATACCCCGTTTCTTCTTAAACTCTTTAATTTTCAAAAATTAGCAAAATCGTGAAAATTGTAAATTTGTGAAAATTACTAATCTTGTTAGCAAGACTTTTTTTAGGGCTGCGAAAAAACCTGAGTGAAGTGAGCTGAACGAAATAAGCGAAAAGTTTTGCTGGGATCGTTTAAAGCACCCATAAATTTGCAAATCATTAGTGAGCAACTGAGAACACTCGGAAACTCAAAATCTGAATTAGCCAGAAAATTGGAAAATCGATTGAGAAAGTTTTCCGGACGGTTTCGAGTTTTCTTGAATTTCTTCGAATTTCTAAAAAGTTTTTTGTAGGTTTTTATGAGGTTCATGAGTTTGTTGAATATTTTGGTGAATTTATGGAGATTTTTATTATTTTTAGAATTTTCAGCGTTTTGAAACTTTTAAGGTTTTGAAATTTAATGAATTTGAAAATTTAAATGAACAACTCTGAATTAAATAATTTTGAAGACTTTAAGGGTAATTATTTTCTACTTATTTTTTGTTCAGTATAATTCCGTTATTAGGTTATTCAATTTCATACAGTTAAGAAAGGGATCCCATGAATAATGACATTTTTAATTATTAAGCATGATAATTCTCTTGATTACAATTTGAAACACGCAGCTTATGGGGTTTCGCATTAACATGGAGTTTTAACATGTAATTAATTTTAATGTTTTTTCATGCTGAATTGCTGGAAAATGTTTTAACGTATTTTGTATGTGAATTTACATGAAATTTTAATATGTTTTAAATGAATATTTATATGTCAGATTTTTAATCGAATAAATCAATTACTTGGCTTTTGAGTTTATTTTCCATGTTAAAAATTTTATTAATAACCTAACAAGTTAAATTAATTAATATCATACTTATTAGGTCGGTTCATCTATGTAGTTAATTTTGGAACATTAATTAGAACAATACCAAGTAAAGCTGAATAATAATGAAAGCCAGCAAAACAGGTTTCCTATTTAATTCAGCAGAATAAATAAATCTCAATTGTTAATCCATCTTTTAAGTAATCTATGACCTTTATAAACAAATCTTCTTTCTGCATTTTTAAATTTCCATAATGTTCCTCGATACCTGAAAAACTTGAGAATCATGGAAAATTTTAGATATTTAAAATAAATGGTATGCAAAGAATCAAGTCTGCATTTTTGATTGAAATCTGAATAATTCATCTTTGTTTTTACATCGTAAGGTATTGACGTCAGTCATCAACCCTTTTGTTTACCGTACTTGCCTTCCTCGCCTTCGGGTACAGTTTTTTCTGGTTCTCGATGATGTAAGTGTAATTTCAGGAATTACAAAAAAAAAAAATTAGGAAAAAATTAGGAAAAGCACAACAAAAGAACACGAAAACAATTACGCAGAAATTATTGACATTGCTCCAATTAGTGAAGGATTACCTCGCTAAGATACTTTTAATTAGCTTCAGGTCCACTAACCATTTTTTTTCTCTCACCTTCTTCCAAATTTATTCACAAAACATCACCATTCTCCAAATATAAAGTTCTTTTTTCTTAAAATTGAATAAAAAAAGGTGAAACCAGGGAAACGTTCAAGTATTTAATTTAATTTAAAAATTCAATTTTAATTTGCACAGCTTTTGTGAGCTTCGTGGAAATATTATTTAAAAACAATCCTCGCTGAGATTGGTCAAACAAAATTGATGAATAAATAAGTAATCCATACCAATTAAATTAAAATAAACAATTTTTGTGCCGCTTTTTGGGAAGTGAAAAGACTGGAAAATCCACAAAAGAACGGGACGCATATGTATATTAAAATTTTAAGGAATTTTTTAGAATTTTTAAAATTTTTGAATGAAATCAAAACGTATGAAAAATTTAATTCTCGAACAAAAGTGCTTTATTGTCACCCCCATTTATTTCTGTCCACAAAATGAGAAAAATTACTGGGTACTTTAATACATTATATCGACATCATATTGAAACAAAAGCGCCCTGTATTTAAATGTGAATAATCCAACCGAAAATTGCGTAAATACATTGTGTGCGAATTTAATGATGTGTATCGATGAACAGCTCTGCAAAAAGTAAAAAGTATCCACAGTACATTTTTATGAATATTGTCAAAATAAAGGAGCTGGAAAAATTGAAAAAATTAACAGAAACGGAAACAAAAAAAATTTGCGTAAATAATTTAAATATTAATGAACCGAAAATTGTTGGTGGAAAATTTAAAATTCTGGAATTTTAAATTCCGATAATTTCCTCAAAAGCCCACAAACTTGAGGTGGTTTCTCATCTCAGTTCACCAGATTTGTTATGTAAATTTTAGTTGATACTAGATCACCTGCCGGTACAAAACATGTACAAACTTTCACAAAATTTTCACACAAATTTGAATATTGTACGAGAAACTGTAAACCTGATAATAACAGCTTCATAAACTTAATGAATTCATGAACTTTTGCTGTAGATTTTGCTACAAAAATGCTATTTTATTGTATATTTCAATATTTGTATGTCAAATGCCAAAAACATAAGCTTATAATAGTCGAGTGTGCAGTTTTACTCGTTAACAAGGGTGAATGGTCGCATTGGATCTGGTCAAGGGACGTTCTGGATTTATGTTGCTATTGTCACAAATAATTTTAATTCTATGTGAATTGTGTCGCTGAACCATTTTGAAGGCTCAATTTGTTTTCGCATTGAAGTAAAGTAAACAATATGTAACATTTACTGGCCAACCCTAACAAAACCCTCAAAGCTCAAACAATGTCCCATGAAAAGTGCATCATCACCAACAGCGCATCAGATAAATATTATTTTTCACGCTTTCCACTCAATTTTCAGCGATTATTCTCTTTCGTTGTTGAATAAAATATGCAAAAAAAATGTAAATTCATAAAATTGTAAAAAAAATATGAATAATTCTTCAACATAAACTGGAAAACTGAAAAAATAGCTGTTAAAATATGAATAAATTGGCCAAAAAATAAAAAAAGCTCAATTCCAAAAAAAATTGCTGAACAAAAATGAATTTTTCATGTGGTTTCACTGTTTAAATCCCAGACTTGAATGGAGTGCATAACCTGAATTTTACAGATAGACTTCATTTTACATTCAACATTCTGGCAAAGGTTGAAAAGATATTTGCATTGAGGGAAAGACAAATAAATTGTCATCAACGAGGCACAAAAGAAAACACTTCTGAACTCGTTTGAAAATAGCTTTCCTTATCATTCTCAAGGGAAAGGAATAAAAAAGCAGTCTCAATTGCTTTGATTACGAGTGTTTTCTGCTTTATGGAATCTTTTCATTACAGAAAACTAAACAGAAGTTTCAAATCCAGTTTTAAAGCTTTTAGTCAACTATTACAGTTTCTTTTGAATTGACACGCTGAGATATTTAATGATAATGCTATCTTAGAGCTTCTTATTCTTCTGGAAGAAGTTTTAGCTTTCACAGTTAAAGTAAATGTTTTATTCAACTTCGAGTCAATTCCAAGGAAAACTCGTTCATTTTATTTGCTAACAATCTCTGAACAGTATTTTGCATTTATATATTGTGTTCACAATTTCAACGCGTTGTTAAGGACCTTTCAAATTGCAAAGAAATTGCAAAGAAATTTGCCTTTGTTGTCAAACGTGAATTGAATGAAACTTCAAATTTCCCAACAAAATTCCAATTAAAAATTTTCCTCCCCCAACCACAACTTCCCATTTTAAAAGCAGACAAAAGTAACATATTCTTTTCATTAAAAATTAATATAAATGTTCAACAAAAACAGAATGTTTCATCTAAAGCAAACAATCTTCTGCCACACAGCTAACATTGTGCCAACATTTCCCCTCGTGCTCCTTTCGCTTGTTTGCTTATTTGACGATATGTAAAAAAAAAGTTTAAAGTACAAAACACATAAATATTTATACTTTTCTGTTCCTTTTCAGTTGCTGGAAGTTGCTGAAGTTGATGCACTGCTTGTGGATGTGGAAAAATGTTTGCTGATTTATGAAGGACTGAAGAACATAATAGAGCTCATTCCCGGTGCAGCAAATTTTGAAGTGTTACATAAAAAAAACTTTGTGTTTATTGTGATGTTTATTGTTGAGTGGCTAACTCGAGATCAGAAAAAATAACAATTTTTGTAACAATACAGAACGTAGCAATATATGCTGCACAATACATAAACAACATTGCACATTCAAGTGGTGAGTGAATTGTTTTAATGCTTTAATGTTTTAATTACGTTTGTGGTTGGAGTTTTCTACTTTTCAATGGAAATTTATTTGTAAAGTTTAACCATAGAAGTTTCTTGTTTATGTTTTCCAAAGTTCATTTGGAAGTTAATGATCTCTAAGAATTTATTTACTGGTTGTTTGTGGATCGGGGATGTTACTTTTGTTATTACTTACAATAACTAAAGTTCTTGTGTAACTAAAATATTTATACCATATATTTACTTTGATCTGTTATGAGAGCTGAGCCAGGGATAATTTGAAAACAGGGTACAACAAATTTTAGTCTTATTTAAAATCAATAAAGTCAAACTATGCAACAAAAAAAAACAATTAAAACGTATCATACGCAAAGTGAAAGTACCTGTCTTCGTTCTCTTGAAGCTGCAAAATCGTGTAGCGGAAAATTTCCAATTTAATTAATTTCATCAAAATAACATCGTTCCAATTGAACCATCTTCTCATCTTATTGTTTCCACTTCTACAAAACCTTCAATTGAATTTTCTGTGCTTCTCAAGCGATAGCAGCAAAGCAAAGCTTTAAGTGTGCCTTTGCTCTCTTTTCCAAATTGAATTACTTTTTGCCAAATTAAATTTGTTTCCTGGCTGATACACTCTTTGCCAATAAAAATAAAATTTCTGTATCGCTTTTTAATGAAAATGCTTTCGATTAGACCCACATTTTATTCTTATTGAGAAAATACTGGAAGAAGCTTGTTCTTGGCTTGCCATTTTATCAGTTGACCGAGCATATTAAAATCTATTCTTATTCCATTTGAGAAAGAAGTCTCTGAGCACAAAATTGCTTTTTAAAGTCTTTCTTGGAACTATAAAAGAAGAAATGAAAGAAGTGAAATCAATGAAACAGATCGCTTGATTAAAAACCTATCTCAGATGTTAAGAGAATAATCTTAGACAAGGTTTCAATAAAATTGCGAATAAAAGGAATAAAAAGCTTTTCGCCCGGCTGAGCACAGCGCCAAAGGCCAGAGACAACGCTCCAGATTAATTTCGAGTTTTATGGCCAAATTGCATCCGAAAATGCTCAGAATAAAATAAATTGCACAAATATAATAAAATCTATTGGAGGGACAAAATCAAGAGAATCGAGATAGTCAATATTCTCAGGGGTTGAACTTCTGAATTTGTGAATCTTTTCAGATTTTGACGAAATTTTCGATTGTTATTGAAATTTTAAACTGATTTCAATTTCTTGATCGTATTGGCAAGGAAATAGAATAAAATAAGCTTTAAAAGCCCTGCTATTCTATCACACAAAAGCGGTAGACACAAATTCTGCTCACTGTCTTCCGCTCCTTTATGGCGCTTACCACCGATATTTTTTATATTTTTTCCTGTTTGCAATCGTGCAATGCAGAATGACACAATGTATTTTTTCGTCTGATTCGAAGATTTTCATGGATTTTTTATTATTTTTATATGGCAAAAGGATAATGACAAAAGGAACAAATAAATTATAATTTAATATTATTTTCGTTCACATCCAAAAGACGACAGCCAAAGGAAATGACAATATTCTTAACGAGAGCTTTCTTCGACAATTCAATCTACCAGGAAGAGGTTTGAATGGAATTTTTATGGGATGATGAGAAGGGAGGACAGATATTGAGCGCTTGTTGAGTATTGTTGATTTTTTATTGAATGACGATATTGAGGATATAAAATGAAAGCAGTTGAAAGGAAAATATGTTTTATTATAATTTGGTGCGTGTGTGCTACGTTGAAGATGTATATGTAAAGTTAGAGCGTCAGCACTCAGCATTTTGGCAGATGTGGAAGCGCTCAAAAATAATCAGATATGGGAACTATTTCTTGAAATCTCCCTGACCAGGTTGAGATGAATGTTGATCCCAAAATGGAACTTTCCGGTCGTTCCAAAGTTCAAGTTTCTTACGATACTCATTTTTATCCAATCCTTCTTCATTAGCCTTGTATATGGTTTCAACCAGTGGATTGAAGATTTCTTGGGCTGAAAAAGATAATCTGAAGTAAAATTTAAGATAGAAATGTAACTAAATACCCATAGCAAGCCCACTCAGCATCCTGGCTTCTGTTGCAAGATTTTGTTTTCCCAATCCAAGAAAGATGTCCAATGCTTCATTAATGTACTTTTTAGCTGTCTTAACGTCATTGTTTTGAATCAAAATGTATGCAAGTTTTGTTAAAGCTGTTGCATACTCTTCTTTTAAATTATTTTCAGTTGCCAGTTGTTTTGCATCTTCGTAAAAGGTGGTAGCTTTATCTAATCGCTCGAGAACTTTGAAACAAGTTCCAATTTTAATGAGAGATTGGCACTGTTGGTGGACATTAGAAGTCATTTTGGCTTTATGAAGAGACAGTTTGTATGAATGGCAGGCTTCAAGGGGATTTTCAAGCAACTGGAAACAATCTCCGATTTCTAAGTAGCAATCTAATTGTAGTTCCAACTTACCAACTAGGAACAAAAAATTAATTAAACGTTGATATATAATTGTTAAGACTTACTGTCTGGAACCACCTTAATAGCTTTCTGAGCTTGTTCTAAAGCTTTGAGAGGATCCTTCTTAATCAAAGCCTGAGCTATCTTTATTAGAGACTGAGCAAGCTCATAACAGACACATCCATATAAAACTTGATCCTCCAAATATAATTCTTCTCGCTCAAACGAACTTTCTTTGGCCAAAGACAAGTGTTCTCCAGCTTGTTCAAATTTTTTTAACTTCTGATTTAGGAATCTCCCAAAATAAAAGTTTGAGTATGCTTTGGATCCTTTTGTTGTTAAAACTAGTTCAGAATCCGAAAGTTTAACAGAAATTAAGTAGAACTCCTTGGCCACCCAATAAAAGCTTATGTTGTTATTATGCTCAAAGTGACGGGCCAACATTAAATAAGTTGAAATCTCATCATCAAAGTGGCCAAGTTTCTTTGACTCTTCAGCTTTTTTCAATCCTTGTTTGATGAACAATAAATCCTTTTTGGAATCTTTTAGCAGCTCATTGTCTCTTTGCAGTTCCTTATCAATGTGCAAAAGCATCTTAACTAATTCAGCTGCGTTTACGAGTCCTTCATCTCTTAGTTCAGATTCGATAGCTTCATGCAATGGCAAGTTCGATCTTCTAATCTCGCTTGGATTAAGAATTGGAACTTTTGCACGCAAATATTTTTTGATCTCAGGTAACATCTTTTTGTTGGCTGTGGTCAGCTTCATTTTGTTATTCATCTTGAATTTTTTAAGTTTGTGGCGAGTTGTGGGAGTTTGGTTGAATAATTTTTTGAACTGATTTTAATGAAAGCTTGCTTCGATTACAAAATTTTATGATACATTTTTGACATTAAAAGATGACCTGAACATATTTCAATAAAAGTATTTAATGATGGTGGAACAAAAGGACCTCAAAAGTGCAAATTCTTCAAAACTTTACAAGCAATAAAAAGGAATTTGATTTCTCTGACAATTCCAAACATATTTCCATAAACCATAAAATTTCACGACATAGTTCTCCAACAATACCTTCTCAAACATCCACTTGAACCAAGCCATTTGCAATATACACCACCTCACATTCTCATATTCGCCCACAAAACTCCCACAACAATTGCCATTAATTCAAAGCACACATCGGAAACTCGGAAGAAGGAAAATTTATTTTCTGATTTTCTTTTATTCAATCATAAAATTTTTGAGACAATAACAACTTGTACGTACAGATAATAAAATGAATAAAATCTATAAAACTGTATAAAATATGTATGAGGCCAGGAATTAGTTATGATCTAATAAAATATCCTCTGTGTCGGATGTGTGGCAGTTTTATTGTGTGTACTTTATTGGGACATTTGAAGAGTTTGAAGCAGTTGGAGCGATCACTATCGAAAATATTTATGAGAGAAAAGTGCTGCAGTCATTTTAATGATGATAAATATTTATATTTGGACACATTACAATAATTACAATCATGTTTATTAAAGATAAATTCCATTTTGCTACTTCAACCCCTCTTTTTGTAGCTTTTTTATGTAAAACTTAAAAGTGCGGTCAGTCCAATAATGATGAAAATCCTTAAATGTAAATTATAACAAATAAATTACATTGAAAACCTTTTCCGAGTTCTCTCACCAATAAATTTTCAACAGTGTTAACCCAAAGAAGGGAAGAGCACTCGAAATATTTATCAGATTCCATAGATATTAGGTTTAATTATTAAAATGGCTGGCCATTCAATAAACTTTCATTATGATGCGGTTTGTTTGGTGCTGGCGACCCAAATTGCAAATAGCCAGAAAGACCTATTCGTAGAATAAATACTCTCGTAAATTTCTGGGCAAATTTTCAGATAAATTTCAAATAAATTTCATGTTTTCTGGCATTTTGCGAGTATTTAAAGTATTTCCATGAATTTTCATTTATTCTCATATTTAGATTATTATTATTTTTCTACTGCTTTTTGAGTTTTTTGAGCTTTGCAAGCTTTTCCAAAATTTCCGTTTCCCATTCTGCCATTCTGCATGCAAACAATGAAAATTTATTTAAATGTAGAAATATTTTTGGCATTAGCAAATTGAGATATTCTGCCCGAAAACATAATTGCTCTAAAACCAAAAATGTGAGCTGAATCTTAAACTTTCCCTGAATTTATTCACCCAAATTGAGCCCAAAAGCAGAAAGCACAAATATGTGAATTGGTCTTAAATATTTCAAAGTTTCCCAAAATTCGAAATTCTCATAAATAATTAAATACACTCCAAATAGGGCTCTAAACACTCGTGAAGTTTTAGGATTTTGGAACAATCTGAAAGTGGCGCAAATCAACACGCTGAGCTCTAATTTAATTATGTTCCTATACACAACACAATCATCATGCGAAAATGAGATACAGTGAATTTTCTAAATTGGTGAAACCTAAAACTTTCGCAGAATAGCTTGCGATTGAAGTTGGTCAAGTGTTTTTGGCAAATTGTCAAGGATGTTTTGAGTTTTAGGATGAACATCTTAATTTTGTTAAAGACAGTTCTCAGTTGTTCTTATTTTCTAATACAATGAATCATATTGAATGTGATTCTTCAAAGTTCTGTGAAATAAAAAAAATTTGCTCCTTAGCTTTGCACACTCCTTGTTAACATTTCTACCCACAAGCCGCTGCAATATTTCTGCACCGCCATAATGCAAGTACGATCACATAACTAACAACAGAACACTCGAAGTGGATTGTACCACACTCAATTTTCGGTTCCAATGCACAGATTTATACTCCCATTGTGTTTAAATAACCATTAAAACGAGCATTAATGTTATGTTAATGTTATTAGCCTCGAATTTGATACAATTAAAACAGCATAAATATTCGCTTTTTCTATGGCTCGAGCTGCTGAAACACATAAAATACATGCGATATGCACTCATTGAGCTTTTGGGCCGAGCAATGGCGGTTTGCGTGGCACACAGTTGCTGTATCTGTGTACTGTCTGCTGGTTTGAGGGCAAATTGTGTATAATTTAAACTTTTATTATGATGTGATATGGCAAAAATATGTTATTCGAGGGTTTCATGTTCTGCGTGTTTTCCCAAACTTTGCTTGTTTTTGATAAATTCTTTTGTGTTTTACATCAGACCCCTATGTATCAAGTCTATTTAATGAATTTGTAGTTTTCTGATGAGTTTTTACAAAAAGTATTTTATAAGTGTAGATATGCCCTTGCTCTTTTCCAGCTTTGATTCTAGCTTCATTAAATAAATATACTCGATATTTTCGATATGTTCTGCATTTATTGGATGTTATTTGATGTTATTTGATGCTTTTTGATGATATTTCTAAATCACTTCAAAGTTTCTGGTTGTAGTTTTTGATATTTAGCTCGAAACTGCTCCCAGTTTAGAGATTTAGCTGTTTTGATGTTTTGATATTTGTTTATGTTGTGCACTCTGGAATAATATTTAGATAACAGACTGTAAATATTTGTCTAAATTTTCATAACTTTGCATGGTTTTTGATATTTTAAATTTTGTGGTTTTAAGGGCAAAAGCTCATACATAATTTGAGAGTTCGTTTATTACATTTTCATTCGTAGAATGGAGCAATTGAGTAACCTACCAATTTAATTAAAATTGACAATGAAATGCTAAATGGTATCTTAAATATCCCTGCCGCACTCTTTACTGGAATAAAAACGTAGTTTTAAACATACAAAATAGAGACTGCACCCTCAAATTGAATATTCTGTTGAATTTTTCATATCCACAATTAAAAAAAAAAATATCCCATAAAAATATCAAGATAAATATGATTTTTATGCAATACATTAAAATAGCCCTTTACGGTCCAATATAAAAAAGATAAAATTTTATATGTTTATTATACAGTTATGCAAACAATCCCAATACTTTTCATTCGACCCAAAAACTCGAAAAACTGGGCAAACTCAAAACATTATGTATGCAAACTCCAAAATATAAAAAATCTAAATTTGTTTAGGATTCCGCCAGGAAATCCATAAAAAGTTTTGAAAAACGAAAAAAGCTATGGGAAATGCTGAATTCTGTGAAAAATCTAAAGAGCTGAAAATGCTACGGATAACGATCATTCAGGGATCTCTCAACTTTCCTCGTTCGAATTACGCTGGCCATCATCAAAGTAACATTCAAATATTTGCAGCATCGCATCCATTTCCAACATTTGAAGCATTTCAAGCATTTTGCGCAAATTTGATTTGGCAAAATAATAATAATAATTTATTTTCGTAAACCAAATTACGTATTGCAAGAGCACAATACTAGGTTTATTGCTCCATTGTTAGAAGCTCTGATGCTTGTGCCTGTCTCGTATATGCGCTCATACTCGTTGATATACGGGAATTGAATTTTCAGTATTTTCCCAGCATTTCATGCAGATGATGAATAACTTAAATAACGGATTACTCTGGCAAAATGGAAAATCCATCACAAATAAATAATATGAAAATACAATATATCTACGAACTACATGCATATAATATATGTTTCGTGAAAAATGGCAAGAATCTTTCAACACAGCACAATTTCTATTTTATAAATATATTTTCATGTTCATTTTCATGTGGGGTTTCTCTGATAGTAGTAATTCTTGCATGATACACTTGATACACATGATAAACTCGTGGATTGTGGCAGAGTGTAGATTTATATAGATTTATATAAACTTTTATAAACTCAATTTCCCAATTCACAAATTCATAATCGTATAAAGGATATCAAAAACGAGTTTTCTACTATGCTCCACACAGATTTTGGCTGCCAAAACCTCTAAATTTAGAAGCTGTGTGCTGAAGTAAAGCACTACATAATACATAATACACTATTTCATCTATTGGAGGGTTAGCGTTCTTTATATTGAACAGTTAATATTTTTGTTTGGCAAACTCAATTTGAAAAGTTAATAAACTTTATTTAATGAAACTTGAAAATTCATTATTAAAAAATATACAATTTACTTGTCAGTTCCTCCTAAAAACATTCGCCCTGCATTATTTCTGTACCACAAAAATAGTTTGTTTGCTGTTGCACTTGCAGACAATAAATTTACCAAATTTCTATGGTTTATGATACGTTATGCTCACTATTATTTGTTATTACTATTTGCAAAACTGCAGAATTTGTTTAAAGCTGGATGAGGAGATGAAAAACATTTTAATGAGATTTGCGAGGAATCTACAGGGATCATATGTTAATGTTAGCAGAGAATTCAAAGCATGCATAATTCTCAACATTTTCGGAAAACTCATTAAGTGGAATGGAAAAGTTTACAGATAACGGAAGGAAGCACTTACATTTCAACATCTCAACATGTGTTTTTATGTTGAACGTGTTTTTTGTTTTGTTTAAAATTTCTACGGTAAAATCATCAGCATTGATATATTATATTATACTTAATTTTAGATGAAAAGCTTAATGCAAATTTTAGAAATAATTAGGTTTTAATTATGTTACATGCAAATTAATCAAATGAATTGAAAAGGTTTTAATTGTTTACTGCAAAATTTGGTGAAACATGCATTATATAATAATGCAAAATTAATCATTTTATATAATTGCATACATATTACAATGCTTGTCATTACCAGTATTACAAAGCAATATCTGGCAATGTTTTGTACTTAATTGAACTGTAATAATAATATAACTCTAATTTACTCAAACGAATTTTCCAAAATGATGAATTTTATGCATTAAGCTAAGCACAGACTAAATTGTATTTAATTACTTTATAAATATTGCAAAATTATTTGAGTCGTCGATACATTTCTTGAAATGTGTGTAAAATATTTCTTCACTAGTTTAACATCAAATAAGTTTCAATCGTCATTTAAAAACGATTTCAAATTATGTTTGAAACTCCAAACAACAATAATGAAATATAAATTTTTTGAGCTGTGTAAAATTTAATAAAAATTCTCTGTTTCTTTGCCATAGCAATTTATTCGCAACTAGCTTGTGGTTTTATCAATTTAATTATTTAAAAAAAAGAGAGTAACAATTGAAATTGTAATACTATACATTGAATAACTCAAGAACAACGTTTCCATAAAATGCTCATGGAATCCGCCAACGAAAATTACATTCAAAATTTAATTAATGCACAACAAGCCACTCGTGAACTTTCTGCATGCGAACAATTCCACTGACAAGTTCTCTAATCCACATGAAAGCATTTTTCAATTATAAAACAAAGTGTGTTTTGCTGAGTTTTGCAGTTTTGCACACAATTTTATTTGACTTCTTTGTTTGTTGCACTTTTGGTTTGACAACTACCAAAACCATAACAGTTGAATCGTTATGCGGATAAATGCGAAATTATTGCAAAAGCAATTGCAGAAGTTTTTCTGTTAATAATTACGATTGAAACTCCTGATTATGATCCTTACTAGTAGCATAAATCCCCTCAAAAATGAGGGGTAGATGACACACTTGAGAATATAAACATAAGATTGAATCATAATAGAGATAACAGAAATCATTCAAAATTCTAGCCATTTTTTCATATGACCCAGACGCGTTACTTAAAATCAACGAATTTTTTCAGATACTGTGTGAGAAATAAGGATAAACATTGTTGAGCAAAAAAAATCAAAATATTCCAATTAATGAACAAATTTTACACAGGGAACATGAAAAATTCACTATTTTGCGTGGTTTCTGGATGTGTGTGGATCAGCGGTGCATGATAAAAATCCCATACTCAGCTCAAAAGTTGTGTCTTGTACTGCTATATATGTTTCAGAGAAAAAATTTTCAATTTTAAGAGCCATAAAAAGTGTCATCACACAGTGAACGTTTTTTTAAAAGTTTTTGTAAAATGGAAATTCGTGAAAAAAATTCCTGGACCCCAGCTGGTCAATATATCATCCTCAAAATCACTAATTTTCAATTTTAGATAAATTTTGAGTATCGTGTAAAAAATTCAAGATCGTAACTCATATAGCAAGAAAGTTATTAAAGCTCAAAAAGTGTAACGCTCTTTTATTTTAATTTTCCTAATTACTGTGTTTTATATTACTTAGATTTTACGTTTTACCAGGTTTTACGTTTAACCACACATCGCTAACCAAATTACACACAAAGCCTGTTTCCTTTGATGTTCATCAATCAAAAGAATAATCCTTTTTAGACGGCTTTGCGCTAACGTTTCCGTCAAACAATACACAGTCCACTTAAATTCTAATTTCAACATGATACTGAAAGTTTGCTAAAAGTTTCGCGTCCTTGCATCTATTCATAGAGATAGCCTTTATTGTCGAGTCCACAACTTTTTTTGAAGCTTCACATTGGCGAACCTCACATGGTTTCTAAAATAAAATTCATGCACCACAAATCTCGTCCACTTTGGCAAGTGCTGCGACTGTTACCGTAGTTTGGTATGGATATATTGCTGCCCATCTCCATTGGAGCGTAGTTCATGGGGAGGACAATGTTTTTGACTCAATATGCTCTGGTTGAACAATAAAGTTTTCCTGGATTTTTTTAGTCGGAAAATTCATTTTAATTAATCTGAATAATATGGAAAAAAATTGTTTCATTTCGAAGGGTTTCTCTTTTCCCTTCAACATCAACCAAAAATATACGAAAAGTATGAAAAGTAAACTAATTAGTCTCACACATGTGCTTTCTATGCTTTTTCGTGCTTTTTATGATACAGCAAACTCTTCTGAATTGAATGGAAGCGGCAAATTGCGAAAAAATCAATCGATTTTAATGAATCTCGTGTTTAATTCTTTAGCATTATTTCGAGTTTCTGAAGCGAGCTTTTCACTTTTTCGCTTCTGCTACAGAACTTTTGGGCTATAGCGAACTACCCGGAATCATTTTTATCATCATATATAGCACACTGTTGTCGTGCACAGCGTTCAATAAGCAATTTACTCGCTTTTCTGGGGGAGCGATTTAATTAAGGCACTCGCTGAATTTTCTGGCAAACACACTTTTTGTGCCGATCATAATTATTATTAGCACTTTTTGCCAATTTTTCCTTTTCCTGCACACTTTCCAAGTTTTTGGGCACTGAAGAAAATTTTCGTTGGCTTTAGGTTACAGGGAGAAAATTATTTATTTTTTGGATATTTGAGTTGAAACTAGTTCAAAATAAAGTGTAAATTATATTAGCCATATTCTTTTTGTCCTTCACTTCGGTGCTAAATTGGTTGAAATTGTTCTATTTAACATTCATTTTCAGCAAATCTGTGCTAAATTCTGTGCTAAAATCACTGAATATTTTTGGTCGTTCTATTTAACTATTCCGTTCATGACATGTTCATCGGTAAATTTCCTCTTAATTTGGTCTACATATAAAGGATATTTTAAATAAAATCAATTATTTGCTTATTTTTAGCGATCACCAAATGCCTTTAATTACGTTCTGGTATAGAATATATAGACTTTGGATAAAATCGCTGAAAATGTTTTAAATAAGCCGTAAAATTCAATATTTTTGTTTCGAGTTGCATTATTGGGCCTCCTTTCATTTTAGTCTTGAACATGTTGACAGAAATAGTTTGCAGAACATTCCCCAGATGGCGTATGCTCTGTGGCGAAAATAATTTAAAATTTGTTTTGTTTACAAACAAAATAATTACATTTTGAGGATTAATAAGTTGTGTCATTGAGTTCCTTGCTAAAAATAAGTGCACCAGCAGATAATAACAAGTGGCAGACAAAAATTTTCAAATTATCTCAAAGATTCGAAGAGAATTCTTGATATCACTTAAATATTTGTGTTTGCCACCTCATTTTGGCTGCTAGTATACTTATTTGTTACTAGGGACTCAATGACACAGCTTAATGATCCTCAAAATCTAATTATTTATTTGTAAACAAAACAAATTTGAATATTTTTGGCGCAATTCATTGTAAATACTGATCCCTGCCTCATACTGATCCCTGTCTGCTCACAAAGTATGATTAAGGCCGATTGTGATTAATTCTCAGATTATTTTTGGTTGTTCGGCGTTATTAGATATGGAAATGCATTGCCTACTGTTTACAATGCATAACTATATTGGTTTCAATCAATTAAAATTAGTTTTAACTTCGGAATAGGTGAAAATCTGTTTTCGATTAATCGATTTCGGAAATCTATGTTGTCGCTTTCTTTGCAGTTTTCGCGGGGTTGGCCAACTGATTTAGTACTGATTTAGAACAGATCGGAATATTCAAGTGATTTGACAAATAGAACGACCCAAATCACTGATTTGGTGATGCACCGATTGGCACCGATTTTAGAACTGAATATTCATGTAAAAAGAATATGGCTATTGTTACTCAGGAATTGATTTGAAAAATCAATCCTGAGACGCAAAAAAATTTCTTTGAACAATCATTTTAAATTTTACATCAATAGTCTTTTCCTTCAGTGCCTCTCTCACAATTCAAGAGCTTTAAACCGTTCCCTTCCATTAAAATAAATTTAAAAGTCTAAAATTCCAAGCACATTATGCTTCAAACTTTTTATTATATTGCTTTAGAAAAAAAAGTGTAATTGAACGAGAAATTGTATGAATTATACATAAATTGCTTAAACACATATGCGAGTATAAAAACTTATATGCAAAACCGAATTGAAAAAATATGGAAACGTATACAGTTTTTGAGGTTTTAGCTGGAAATACTAAGCTCCATCACCATTTTTAGAGTGTCTTTTGCGCAAAATTATATTTTATACATTTTATATAAATTATATACGAGCAGAGAAAATGTTAAAAGTGCTTAAAAAATGCTCGAATTTGGTTAAAATTGTTAAAAATACAATATTTTATTCCAACATGAGGATCAGATGGCTGCAAGTTCTGCAAGTTCTTGCAAAATCTGCAATATAAAATAACTCAAAATCCCAACGGCTTCGAAAACCTTCCAGCGTCAGGCAACCCGTTCGTCCGCCTGCATATCATAAAAGCGCCAAGCATTTTTTTTTTGCTCGAAAAGCATGCAAAAAGCTTCCTTCCTTTTTAATTTAATTTCGCATACACTTGCTGCTTGTACAGACAGATATGTGTAATTTTAATATTTTATACGATTTGAAAATAATTATGGAAACACATTCAACATTTGTTTGAGAATGATGCTATGAACATTAGAGCTGGTTGCTTTATAAAATTGAAAAAATTATTTAAAGAGGAGAAATTATATCGTAAAATTATGAAAATTAGAAGAAAATTAAGGGTGAGCTTTTCTTGGTGGAATTTTGTAACCGCTTGTCTAGATATAATACGAATTAAAGTAAATTTGCATCACAAAAGATTTATTTTCAACAAACTGTAAGAGGTTCTTTAATTAAATTAATTTTTTTTAAAATAAAATTTCTCTAACGAATGGATTCCTGCTGACAAATTTTCCTTGATTCTCATGATTTCTCGTTCAATCTAAAAAAACATTGTAAAATTACAAGAAAGAAGTCGGATGTGAAAATATTGCTTCTGGTGTAAATTCTGTAAATTTGCTGCTTCCTCTTCATCTCGCTCACTTACTTGTTCAGTGACTTTGCAGTCGCTTATTCGCTCGGCGGCGTTAATTTCGCAAAATGAGCTCCATGGCACAAAATATATGTGGCCGGGTTGATTTAAATATTTAATGATCGAGTAAATTTGTTGAAATGCGTTAAGTACATGGAAACTGAATTGGAGCAAATAGAGCCTAAACCGAGAGCAAAAAAGTTAAGAGCCGAAATTAATGGTCGGAAAATGTCGATTTATGTTTTTTTTTTTATTTGGAGATTTTAACAGTTTTGATCCAATTCGAGACACTTTGGTTCAATCTTTAATACAACTATTTATAGACATCTTTTGTCAACTTTCCGCACATCAGTCATCGTGAAATAGTCTTGTTATCAAGATTCTTACATAAAATCATAGTAGCCAGAGCATTTTACTTGAGATATTAAACTTTAATCACTTGTGCTTAAAAATCCACGATCTAATCATAGACACTATATTAGCCGACCCTCAGAGTGCATATAAGCAATGAAGTTACTCGGTTCGAAGTTACTTCGACCCCGCGAAAAAAGGAAAGGTACTGAAATACATGTTTTAGTAGAAAAATCCGTGTCGCATGTATTCAAATTTTTTTCGGTCTTTTCAAATTAGAAATGTCAAACTGACAAACGGGTTTTGCTAAACTTCACCGGGGTAAATATCAAAATAATATAATTTTCCTCGAAAAAAAGATTGCTCCATATAAAAAATAGTCCTTTTTTAAAATCATTATTTTGTTCAAAAAAGTTGCATGTGGATTTTCTTTTATGGTGAAATATCAAAGATGAAGAGTCCAATTGAACTTCTGTTTCAACAGAATTTGAATTAGGCAACGCTAAATTGGTATAATTTAAGTGTCTATTTTTAAATCGAAACACTCCGTCTAAAGATACATATTTCCTGTTATTTTTAATTCATTTTCACATTATTGAAAAAATGTCAGGTGTAACTCTTTCCGGGAAAAAGGAAATTAATTAAATATATTTCTGGGAAAAATTATTGTTGCTGCTTAATTTTTGGACAGAGCAATCCATCACACAAGTTTTAATTAAATAAATGTTAAAACACAATTTTTGTAATTCCCTGATTTTTAATTAGTCGATTTTACTGTAAGTTTTGATGGATTTAAATGTTTCAGTATTAAAATGGCTCAGCCAGGAGAAATTTAATTTGAAATTAAATCATAAGTTAATCTTACCATATTAGTCTTTAATAATGTTGAATTATTATCATTGAAACATTCCTCTTCAACCCAACATTTCCATACCATACTTTCAATTTCTCGCTTGTTAATAAAAGCACCCATCACTGCATGTGGATAAGTAAATATCTCATTACCATAATGCTATCCATTTAATGCCAACGAGTGATCCCTGAGAAATCCCAGGCTTGCTGTGTATATAGCTGTAGCCCGGTAATGTGGCGTGACGATGAACGCTTTGCACCGAGCCGAGGCAGATTTCGCATTCATTTATGCGGAAAAATTGCTCACATTTGTCAAAGGCTGGTAGAGAAGGGACATTTTTCTAGAGTCTCATGAATTGGATGATGATTCGCATTAGCCTCGCAATCCAGCATAAAATAATCCTACAAATGCTAAGTAATTTTTCCAGCAAAATGGTAATGTGAGTAGTTATCTTTAGTCGCATATCCATATCAATTTGTTCAGTTAAACATGAACAACTGAACAAGTTTGTATGGAAATTTTCTACCGGCAAATCCTCGCATCTTCAAGTACTTGCCTGTAATTACATTTTCAGGATTTTTCCATGGCACTGATGGAATTACTATATTTGTTGTGCAGTGTTGCTTACTAAGAATAGAGTTTTCCATAAAACTTAAAAAAAAAGAAAAAAAAAGCATCTCTAGTTTTAATTCTCATAATCTTGAAATAAATATTTAAAAAAAAAAGTAATGTTACTTGTGAACTTCTCATAGGGCAATACTTGTATGCAGTTTTCAGGCAACACTGAAGTTGGAACAAATATGATAATAAGGCAGCATCATGGAAGATTGTTTATTTTTGAAACAATAATAATGGAGTTTATATTTTTTGTGAAGCTTTTGTGTGCACATCTTTTGTTACTGCAAAATTTCTGCAAAGCTTTTGAGAAAATATTTAAAACGTTTTATGAGAATAAATATTAAGCAAGGCTTTTAATTCTAGGGTGGAAATATATTTCCGGGATTATTTTCGAATAATTGGAATTCGACAGAATGGTTTGAATTCAGAAACAGAGTAGAAATTTGAATGTTTGCAGACAAAATCGAAAAATTTAATACTCACTTCATTCACCTCATTTACAACGGTAATACATTTTTCCTGATTCATTGGAAATCCAAATTGCATACTTAGTTTTTCTAGGAAAAACTAAAATATTTCATTCATCACACTGATATCGATTTCGATAATAATTAAAATCCAACAGACCTACGCACCATCGAGCATTCAACGGATGCAAATTGATATATTTTCATCCATTATGTGCATTAATTTCAGATGATTTTCATTAAAACTCATCAAACACGACCTGGCATTCCTAGAAGCCTCCCAAAAATCCCCACCGGGCCCAAATTTTTATTATTCTCTTTGTGCAATATTCACTTCATTAAATGAAATGCTGGGAAATTTGCAAAAGCGGGAAATGTGCCAATAAACCATTTTTTGCTGTGCTCTGCCAGCATCCTCAGCAAACCCAAATCTTCCAAAAAAGCTCCAAGCATTGACTGTGAAAAATAATGTGAAATAATGTGAAACAGGATTTATGAATTATTTTTGCCTCGCAGGCACAGAAGAAAATATAAAAAACTCTAAAAAATGTGCCATAAAAGAAAATGTGTTAATTTCCTCAGACAAAAATATTGGACAAAAAATGTTTATAATAAATTTAGTGAGAAGCTAAATTAACTTTTTTTTGTCGATACTGCAGCAATATTTTAGCAATAATTTTACAATATTTTAGTCTCCTAGCTTCAAAGACTAAGCGTCGCAATTTATTCATGGCTTTTGTCCTCATAGTTGGACCTTGCCATAAAGAATCGGGAAACGACATGGAAGATTCTTAGTTCTTTATTAAGAAAGTTGAGACATTTTCTTAACAATTTAAATTTGGTTCTTTTTCAAAGTTTTTGTAAATTCCCATCAAAAATGAATAATTAACCTTAAAAATTCAGGACTTAAGTTTTAAAAATTAATTTGAACTTTCTCAAACAAGGTTTCGCTGCAGGATTCATGGGATACTCATAAATAAAGTCTCTTCCGGATAATCCTGCAAAAAAGCAGCTGACATTGCTTGAAAAACAGTTCTTTCTCAGCTTTCCAGAATTCAAGCTTCCAATTTCGTTCAATTCCATCCAATTTTCTCGAGCTTCTTTTGTTTTCAAACGTACGTTAGCATTCGCTTAGTATTTTTCAAGTAATTTCAACCATTTCCAGCATTTGCCGGTGAAATCACGACTTGCAAAGGGTAGAATTGCTGAATAATAGGAACATTACTAACATTACGAGCATTATTACATTACTTGAATTCATTGAAAGCAAATGGAAAAAAAATCAACGTCCGCACAAAAAAAGCACAAACTCCCAGAAAATTCATTAAACTCATTAAATTCATTAATTTACAAGATTGTGTTCTGCGTTCTGGTCGCCGGAAAATCAGAGCTTTGGGAGAACATGTTTTTCGTAATGACTTTTTTTTGTAGAGAAAATTTCAATTTGAAGAAGATTGGAGAAGTTTTGAGTGTGGGGCGGGAGCTAGATTCAATAGAGGCTTTTTTAATTGGAAGGGAGCGTCTTATTCTAAGTGGTTATATATTTTTACAAGCTTTTAAGGCTTTAAGGATCGTTAAGGGCAACGGTTTTATTTTTAAATTTATAAAAAAATCTCGGGAGACCTTCTTACTAGGAAATAATTATGATGAGATCATTAACATTTAGAAGCTTTGAGGTTTACGTTGTTTATTTGCGTAACGAATTAAATGTTTCTTTTGAAGATTAATGACATTTATAAGATAATGATATTAAGGTCATTTCGCTTTCAAAAGCTGTATTTCAAGAAAACAAGCAAAGAAATCTTATGCTGTTCCTTACAATTATTATACATTATCTCCCAGTTAAAAACTGTGCTTATATTGTCAGAAATGCTTTTAAAGTTCTTTAAGATTCAGCATTTCTTTCATAATAAGCTCCAAGCTTTTTACAGTTTTCCACAGTCTTAGAAATTTCTCCACACATTTTTTGAACAAAGCTGACTGAGAAGCTCCCTTCAATTCTTCAATAAAAAGTTAATAAACAAGTGTTGATTGACGCTCAACTCCTCGGCAGTTCTGACTTCCAGACAGAAAATCATCAAAAACTTACAGTTTCTGAACGTTCAAACTCATAACATTTCAAATTTTCACAAACATTGCAACCATAGCTGTAAATGCTTGAAGTAATACAAAATGTGAATTAAAGATACATGATGAAATAATGTAAAGTTTCGCACAAACAAACTCATCCAACTTAGCAAACTCTTGAAGCTCGTAAAGTTTCTTTGTAGCTTTTCTGCTTTCTAAGCTCTTCAAATTAAATTAAGCTTATGATAAAAGCATAAGAGTATAACTCGGTTTAACTTGGCATACCAGAACAACATCATAAAAACATAATTCTCTAATAGAAACATTTCAAAGCATTGTTCAGGAAAAGAAAGCTTGAAATATCAAAATAGCCGCCAGCGAGCAGCCAAACATTTTTATCCTGAACTTAAACAGAAACAATGCAGAAGTATCCTATGTAAAGAAAATTGTAGAAAATTGTGGAAAAACTTTATAGAAGTTAAGAAATATTACAAAATGTGTTTTAAGAACTAAATTGGGGTCTATAGCAAAAATATATAAGAAAAATAAGATTTTCAAAAGCAAACATTCCATTAGATAAGATGAAAATTGTTAAAACATCAATTTAGTTAATTAATATAATCTTCCACTAAGTAAACTGTCTTTGACAATGAAATTATCAACAGGAAAAAGTATGAACTGGGGGAATTATGTCATATTTTTAATACTCAGTAATTACAAGAGAAGCTGCAGGGGAGCTCCTTAGCAAGAGTCAGGTAATTAAAAACTGCTTCAAGTAGTAGATTGCACAAAATACTTCTTAAAACTTGAAAAGAATCAGAAAGCATCAAACAGCTCGCCCTATGCTTGCAACGCAGCTCACGGCAATCTTTTCTTGAAGAAAATTAAAAAACTTTCAGAAGCTCAAAGTAACTTTTGTCTTCTTTAGCGTTGCTTTTAAACTTCTAGATCTTGGAATACATTCGCTATACTTTCATTAAAATCAAGTTGGCTCATAATTTCTCACCCTCTGCCGCAGGAAAATGAGCTGGGATGAGATTTAACCCTGATAGCATTTCTTTCTTGTTTCTTACGTTTTTTTGTTTTTGTTATTAATATTCCAAGTAATTTTTTAATTGCCATTAGTGAAGGGAAAACTTTTTTTTCCATCTGCCCTAAGTTTGTATCGTATAGATTGGAGACTGGAGAGGCATGACCGATCTGGTTTATGGACAGGGTAGGGTGGGTGATGCGGTTCTATTACAGTAAGGTCTCATGATATCAAATATCATTTTTATTCTAGTCTAGAAGACTTTTTAAAATCTAATGTTCCCATTAATTAGCTTCAAATTTCAACACAAGCTTTTAAGATACTTATGTTTTGAGATCGAGAAACCTCCAAAAATTTTGCATAATTTCACAATTTTATTTGAGTTCTCTCCAAACTGAAGTTCCTGCCATATAGCGCTAAACTGAACTATTAAAAAAGCTTGAAAACAAGAAAACTGATAAACTGCATAATGACAATAATTAAATTCGAGCAAAACTTATCGTTCAGTGCACAGTTCGAAGGCGTCAAGTTTCTGATTATTCCCACCGGATCGTTCTCTCTTTTGTTCAACTTCTTAGAATCTTGTGTACTGGAACAAAACTGAACAAACGGAGAAACTGCAAAATTCTAAAAGTATAAAAAGTGATAAGTAGAATTAATTGCTTCGATAGATAAGACGAGCGGCAAAGAAACTTACGAAAATTATTAATCTTAATTGGCTCATTAAAGATTATTTCGAAATTATGAACACAGACAAATTTTTGACACACTGAAAAGTTTGTGCTTGAGCAATTTTGAGCAATTTCCCAGAGCAAAGTTTTGTTCGAGAACAATTGTGAGGCTGCTTTAAAAGTGAACAAGTGTAATTAACACTTTGGCTTCGCTTGTTTTTTGCTGCTCTTGATTGCCATTATGCCATGCCTTCAATGTTAATACTTTTAAAGGGTGCAGGATGGTCCCTATGATTTTGAAAATTGAGAATGACTAACATTTTTAATCAAAATCTAGGAAATTGCTTCCAAATGAGTAGAAAACCCAGAAATATTTAAATATCTGTATCGCAAATTAGCATGGTCTTTAACTCTTTTATAATTATAGATCCCAGATGTTCATCCAAAAACTGGTAATAGTGTTTCGGGAAGCTTGTTGGCTTGTTGGCTTTCTCAATTTCTAGCTTTCTGAATCTCTTTGTTTGAGCAATATTGTGAAAATTCCGAATTTCGGAAAGTTGTGAAGTTGTGAGGTTTGGAATAATAATTTTGCGATGAACAATAGAAATATTTATTTTTTGAATATAATCGTTTTGGGTTCACAATGGGATTTTGAGTGTTTTGAGTGTTCTCGCCCGTTTGGGTTAAGGAAAAACGGTTTAATAGCTTTTTCCTTCGTACTGTTTAAATGTAAGAAGGCTCTTAGAAAAATGTGGTGTTTTTCAATAAAGAAACGAGTTTAGATTGAAAGAAATTTTAATTGAACTGATTGTTAAATTATTTTTATGATTTGAATGAGAAATTCAAGGGCAGTATGTAAATATAAGTTGAAAAAATCCGCAAAAGCGGATAAATTGTTTTTTATTTTTCAGGGTTTTTTGAACTGATTTAAACAAATTCAAAAATATCCAGTATTTTTTGTTTTTTATGATTTGAATGAGTTTACTGTAAAAATTCCGGATTTTTTGATGCCAATCGATTGTATCTATTTGCACCTTATTTTTGGTGATGGTGACTTTACCGGTTAGGTCACCAGCACCACTTCCGTGACTCAAAGTCGGGTTTTCATACAAAAAAACTTTTTTAGAAAGTATGTCAATATAAGTTGAAATTGTTTCATTAAGAAAAAAATGTTTTTAATTTCAAGAATTGCATCGGGCAGTTTATCTTGTGTTTTTCCAGTGATTTCTATATAATCAAAGTTATTTAGAAAATTTACATTTTAGTTTTTCTTACATTTTCATGGAAAAGCTCTTTAGTATTTTGAAAGAGGTTCTATAATCAAATTAAAATATTTGAAAGGATTCTCGAATATATTTTATAAATACAGTAAAAATTCGTCAATAATGCGCTTACCAACAAAAATCAAAATATAATAATACAAAATAATAATTACTTACCAAAACAACCATATCATTATTAATAAGTATTGGTTTTGTCGTCTTAGTATTTACTAAATGAGATGTATTCAATGAACAAACATATCAAAGCTGTATTTAATCTAATCCAATATTATGTGTATTAAATATCGCTCGTCTCGCCGCATCAAGTGTCTCTACAAGAAGAAAAGCTTTAATGATTTAATCTCGTCCCAGAACAATAATTAAATTCAGTTCGTTTCTCGTTGTCGCTCGCTTCAAACGTGTTCACAGTTTCAAAGAATTACACAAATTAAACTAAATTTTAATTTTGTGGTGGATCAGGTGTTTTTTTGGTTAAAATTTACTAGAAATTCTTGTTCTGCTAGAACGGTCCATAATTAAAATAATTAAAATAATTATAACATTCAAATAAAATTAAATGCAACCAAGTGCTTTAAAATATTAAACGAATTCAGTTTAAATAATCTGTGAATTTTATTCTATTTTGTGGCTTTTGCGGTGCAAAAAAAGGATTATAATCGGTTGAAATGGCTCAGCAGGGTAAAAAGGACGAGATTGAGCAGTTGTTTGTTGAAGATCCTTATTTAAGGCCTTATGAACCAGAAATTAGGAGAAGGTATAAATTAAAGTGAAAAGATGATATAACGGTAAACGAAAAAAAACCGCATATCAATATATTCAAAATAAAAGGTCAAGGTCGCCTCAAGGTCAACTCATTTAAGATCATCGCCCGGAATTCAAATTAATATTTCCAAAACGTTCTTGAAAGAAATTTTTTCTGTAATCTTTTATCACAAAAAATTCAATATTCCACATTTCTATGCATTTTGAAATTTTTAATCAAAAAATTGAATGAACGAAAAAATCTAAAAATAATCGCCTTGTCGACTACAGCTGGTTGGTGCGATGGTTTTTGTGTGCTCAAAGATTGGCAAAAAAATAAAATTGCAAAAGCCATTAACATTCAAAGTGATGATGAAGCGGACCAGAGAGGAAAATAATTGAAATTGGTGAAATTGGGAGAGATTTGTAGCTTTTGACGAAATTTTTTCGACAAAAATATCAAAAAATTATAAAATATTTGAAAAAATGCTGCGTGAAATTAGAATGTTTGCCACTCGGCCATGCCGTGCTTTGTCAGCATCATTTGAAGAGTGTTTGATGGTGGAAAAAACTTTGTTTACACTTCAACTTACTACTTTTGTTATTAAACTGCACTTAAAAATAAAAAAAAGTTAACTGATTTTTAGGGATGATGGGCAACATGTTATTCCCATTAATTTCAATAATTCACCTATTTGAGCCCCTCTTTCACAAAAGCAATCCGAAAACGAAAATGTAATGAAAATCATGCTTGAGCCGTGCTAGAGACTTTTTGCAGGATTATGTAATTTGTTGTTGTTGCGGCTGGAAGTAGAAATTGTAGGTCAATGGATCATTGGTTTTTTTTTGCTGGATTGGCGACGCAAACTTTCGGACTGATAAGATGGAATAATAATATTCTAGTCTTCGATCAATAAGTGTGCAGTTGTTTAGTTTTTCTGTTATTGATGCGAGTGGGCTCGCTTGGCGCAATTTGATAAAGATTGATTGCTTTATCAGCTGGAGTAATTACTTCCCAATCCAATATGTGATTGATTGAGCTTGAAAAGTTTTTTTAACGAGATGAATTGATGGAGAACGGTGATTGCTTGGATTGAAGAATCGATGTTCTTTTAATTGTTCAAAGTAGAAGAGACGCTGACAAACAAACAGATTAGGGATTTTAATTTAACAAATGTAAAAATTTTGCTCTAAACATAAAAAATATTTCTCAAGACATAAATACGAAAGATTGATCGATAATTTTATCTTAAATTTGAAAAGAGCACAAAAACTAATAAAACCACATCCCGCAGAAACAATCTACTCAAAGACTGGCTGAAACGAATCGATGAAAGTGAAGGTGGAATTGAGCACTTTTCTCAAGGTTACCGCTATTTTGGTCTTCATGTTCAGTCAGATAACTCCGTGATTGCTAGAGAATGGGCTCCAGGCGCGCAAGACCTCTACTTGACTGGTGACTTCAACGGATGGCAATGGGAAGCAACTCCATATAAAAAGCTTCCATTCGGTAAATGGGAGCTGTACTTGCCGCCCAGAGAAGATGGAAGTTGCCCGATTACTCATTTATCTGAAGTTAAAGTGATCGTGAGGAACCAGCATGGTCAGTTAATCGACCGCTTATCTCCTTGGGCGAAATATGTTGTGCAACCGCCAAAGCATCACAATCAAGGCGTGACATTTAAGCAATACGTTTGGCATCCACCACCGCACGAAAAGTACATCTTTAAGCATAAGAGGCCAAATGTTCCCAAGTCTAGTTTGAAGATCTATGAATGTCATGTAGGAATTGCTACTCAGAACTTGGAGGTGGGAACTTACAGAAACTTTGCTGATAACGTTATTCCAAGGATTGTCAGGCAAGGTTATAATGCAATTCAAGTCATGGCGATTATGGAAGTAAATATTATTATTTTTATAACTTCTTCTTAATTTTTTTAAACTAGATTTTTTCTTGATTAAAATATTAACCCCAATTATTATTTTTATATTTGTTAATTAACAATTATTTATAATTTTTTAAAGCATGCTTACTACGCCTCTTTTGGTTACCAAGTCACCAGTTTCTTTGCTGCATCCAGCCGTTTTGGCACTCCTGATGATTTGAAGTACATGGTGGATATCGCTCATAAACATGGACTATTTGTCCTTCTGGATGTTGTTCATTCTCACGCTTCAAAGAATGTTTTGGATGGGATCAATCAATTTGATGGCACCAACTCTTGCTTCTTCCATGATGGAGGTCGTGGAGAACATTCTCTATGGGACAGTAGGCTATTTAACTACTCCGAGTTTGAAGTCATGAGATTCTTGATCTCTAACTTAAGATGGTGGCATGATGAGTATTCCTTTGATGGATATCGATTTGATGGAGTCAGCTCAATGCTTTACCATAATCATGGTATTGGGGATGGTGTCAGTGGACACTACGATGATTACTTTCGTTTGAACGTAGACACTGAAGCTTTCACATATATGTCATTGGCTAATAAGATCATGCACGATTTGGATCCAAACATCTTAACAATTGCCGAGGAGGTATCGGGAATGCCAACTCTATGCCGCCCAGTCAGTGAAGGTGGAGCTGGCTTTGATTATAGACTGGGAATGGCAATTCCGGATAAATGGATTGAAATTTTGAAGGGAGAGAAGGATGAAGATTGGAAAATTGGTAATTATTGTCGCAATATTTTGGAATTTTTGGTCAACCTAAAACGAACTTAAAATTCTAGGTGAGATTGTTCACACTTTGACAAATCGCCGTTGGAAGGAAAAAACAGTTGCTTACGCGGAATCTCACGATCAAGCTTTGGTGGGGGACAAAACTTTGGCCTTTTGGTTGATGGACAAGGAAATGTATACTCACATGAGCTGCAACTCTGACCAATCTCTGATCATTGATCGTGGAATTGCTCTTCATAAAATGATTCGATTGATCACTCATGGTCTTGGTGGAGAATCCTTTTTGAATTTTATTGGAAATGAGTTTGGACGTAAGCTTTTATTTTTAATTAAGATTTTATCTTTTAATTCATTCCATGATTTAATATTTTTATGATTTTAAAGATCCCGAGTGGTTGGACTTCCCTCGTGTGGGCAATAACGAGTCCTATCACTATGCCAGACGTCAATGGAACTTAATTGATGACGAAAGGCTTCGTTACAAGCATCTTAACGACTTTGATCGTGCCATGAATTTAACTGAACAGAAATATGGTTGGTTGAGTATTGTGGACTCTGGTTACGTATCCTGGAAGCACGAGGATGATAAAACTGTGGCTTTTGAAAGGTCCGGTTGTGTATTTGTCTTCAACTTCCATCATCATAAAAGCTTCACAGACTACCGCGTTGGTAAGAAGATTCAAAGTCGAATTTGAAGAAAATTCTAAAACACAATTGAAATTTTAGGAGTTGAAAAGGCTGGAACCTACAAAATCGTCTTGAGTACTGATGCCACCGAATTTGGTGGAATGAACCGAGTGGATATGAACACAAAACACGTCTCTGTACCAGAGGGGTATGCTGGACGTCAAAACTACATACTTACCTACATTCCATGTCGTACAGCATTTATTTTTGTGAGGGAGCAATAAATTGTTACTGAAAAATCTTACCATATTTTCAACAAAAAAGTTCAATACGAATGGTTAATGCACCACATAATTGAATATTATTTAATACAGCATTGTTCACAGAGTTTAGTGAGCTGAAAATTGTTAATTTTTCTGTAGGTTGCATAATTTTCAGCATCGAAATGTTAAATAAATTTATATATTTTTGTAGCACATTTTTTTAATCTGTTAATGTTTTTTGTTTTTGTTAAATATGAATAAACGAATTACAAGTTGAACTGCACACGATATTTCATTTGACTCGCAAATTGCCATAATTAATCATGATGAGGCAAATTATTGCATCACTGAGGGAATTGAGAGGAGTATTGTCAATTTTGGAGATATAATTATATAGCAATGACAATAATTTATTACGGGTTAATATTTGCAACAAAAAAAATTCAAAAGTTTCAACAAAGTTTTGTGCAATTTCTGGAGCTTTTATTATTTTCATCTTCTATTTTGTGAACTTTTGTTCTACAAAGTGGTTCAATTACATTATCAACTATTATGAGCTAAAGTTTTGATCGTTTGCTAATTTCACTAATTCTTGCAATTGTTGCAACATTTCTAGATTCTCTACAGATTTAATGACTTTTCTCGAATTTGTCTTCTAAATAGTCGAAACTCATATATTTGCGAGAAATTTGCAATAACTGAGCTTTCACGATTTCATTAGTTCTCAGTATTTTCAAAATTTATCTACAGTTTTCTACTGAACTTCTGATTTTGCTATTTTTCCGAGTTTTGTCAAGATTGAGAGACTCTATGTTAGAAAAGAAGAACAATTAAAAGTGTTTGTATTATGTTTTATAGCTTTGTATTAATTCTTATCGTGTTTTGGTGTTTGGAGCTGAGAAAAGTTTGAAAGCTGAGAAAGCTCAAAATGATACAATTCTATATTGTGTTCAGTTTATGACTGAAAGCTCGTTTTATTGGTCTACAGCTATAACAATCTATAGCAAGGCTAATTAAGCAAATAGTGTTTGCGGTTTGATGCTTTCCTAAAATAATTGGTTGAAGCAACCAAATGGTTATTTTTATAGTTCTTGAAATCTAGAAAATATCTTATAATGTTTTCAACAATTTAAAAGGCATTTTATAAGTTATTTTGAATTCAATTACTTCTTTAAATTTAATTTTCATTGAAAAAAATAACAAAATGCTACAAATATTAAAAAAATTGTACAGAACAACAAAATCATTTTTCAACTTAAAAAAGGTGATTTGAGGCATTTTTCAATTTTATGAACCAACTTCTATGGAGAAAAACTATTCAACTACATAATACTAGTATCTTTGAATACCTTATCAAATTCCAAAATATTTATAGCAATTTCTTAGAAGATTCCTCAAGAATATTGAAAGCAAAATCAATGTCGTTATCGTCTAGCAAGCGATTAACGGCAATTCGAATACTTGGAATTGGTGGACATTTCTCAATGGTCAGATAATCGGCTTTGATGACAGCCAATCCATGCTCGATGCAACGGTCAGAGATTTTTCTTAGTAATTTCTCAGCTGTTGCTGGGTCTTGCTCGTTTTTGAGGTAGAGATGTTTTATGGGAGAGAGAACGTGGCCGCCAAGTGTAAATTCAGAAAGATTTCGGAATTTTCTGAGGAATTGAAGAAGAAAATTTTAAAGTTGAGCATTTATCTTAGATTTTCAAGATTACTCACTTGTCAACCTTTTCGGTCACTTCATTGATCTGCTGGAAAATGTGTGGTTCTTTTTCAAATCGATCCAGTGCTGAAATTGCCGCTTGTGTCAAAAGTGGTGGCTGAGAAGCAGAAAAGCAGTACCCAAGTCCACTAAGCCGTTGATGCTCTACAATAAAAGAGCTGCCAACACAAAAACCTCCTACTGATCCAACTGCAGCTTCCAAACTTGCAGAAATAAGGTCCACTTCGATTTTCTTTGGGGAAAATCAATTATTAATTAACTTGGCTGGAAATGAGAAATCTAAACTTACATCGACATTTAAAAACTCAGTCAATCCTCGTCCATGTTTGCCAATAGTCCCAAAAGAAACAGCTTCGTCCAAGAAAAGTCTCAGTTTATACTTTTTTCTTAGCTCTATCAACTCTCTCAGTGGGCACATATCTCCAGTATTCAAATAAATTCCCTCAACCACCAAAGTTCTTCTAGTTTTGGCTGCTTTCTTAGGATTTTTCTTATCTTGAGCTTCTTGCTCCATCAATTTTTCTTCCAAATCTTTCATATTGTTGTGCTTAAAAAATACGACACGACTTCTTGAAGCGTCAAGTCCTTTCTGGATTGCAAAGTTGACACATTCGTCACTAGAATATGAAATTTGAACATCAAAATTCAAAATGATTTAATAAAAATACTCACACAAAAATGACGTCACTCCTCTTGGAATAAGCTGGAATAGCACTAGCAATGGTGGAAAAAGCATAACTATAAACCACAGCTTCTTCCATATCCATAAAATTAGCCAGTCTCTCTTCCAACTCCAAATGCACATCAACAGTTCCATAAAATCCCCTTGGACCACAACTCCCCACTCCATATTTGTGGATGCTCTTTATGGCATTGTCCTTTATATTTTGATCTTCCAACAAGCCAAGATAATTGTGAGAAGCTAAATTTAAGCAATCAAAGCCATCGATGGTTATTCTTTTGCCAACTGAGTTTGTAACAAGGCGCGATTGAAGAGCTGGATGATCATCAGGAACTTCTGCGATAAGTGGTTCTGGTTTGAAGTTACGGATCTTTTCTTCTCTTTCCTAAAAATTTTTTGCAAAGATTTAGAAAATAATTAACATAAATTCAGAATTTCAAAGATTTAAACCTCCTTAGTGAATTTTCCATTAGATTTGTTCTTGTGGATCACCAGCCAAATCACCAAAATAGCTAAAGCAACTTCCAAACCAACTATGTATGATGGTGCCTAAAAACAATGCATAACAAATAATAAAATTAATTAATTCAAATCACTTTCACAACATCAAAATATTCAATATTTGATATCACAAAATCAAGTCTCAAACCTCGAATATAATTTCGTGTAAAACACTGAGTATGTAAGGCGGTGACGAAAACATCATAAATTTTTGGAATCTTCCCACTAATTGATGTTTATAGGAAAACTTTCTATTTAAGTTTTCAGGAAATTCAAGCAATATTTGGTGTTAAAAACTAGCGCCAACTACTTGTTAGCACTTCCAATACACTAGAAATGACTCAACAATGCCTGGTATTTCGTTAATCACTCAAATCAAATGAAAACAAATATTTTAAATCTGATAATGAAAATTAAATGTGTTCACTACTGTGAAACGTCAGACTAGCAATGAATTGAGAATGCGGCTTTTTAGTGTAGGCTCTCTCGACAGTGTTTTTTGGTTGCTTTGGCCGAGAGAGAAGCTCAACAATACGCATATTCACCAATTGAAGATGCACTTTGATGTTTAGTTGGATTTTGTATGGGAAAAACATTGGAATTTAGATTAAATTCCAAATTTATTTTATTAAGGGTTTGCTTTGATGCTATTTTTAAAAATATTTTATTTTCGAGATTTTTTTTTGTTTTATGTACATTCTGAGTGTATCAACCTTTGTTAATAAAATACCCAAAAATGTCGCAAAAATGTTATTGCAAATATTTATCGATTTGAAAAATATACTGCCATAAAAATTGGTACAAAATTGATCAATCTTGCATCAATCTTTTAAATGTAAACGTTATGGAAATCCTTAATATCATATCGATTGATGGAAAATAAAAATGCCACAAGAAACCATAAAATCATCATAATTTTTGAAACTAGTCGGCGCCTCAAGAACAATTCCAACAGCAATTTAACATTAAATAAGACGAAATCTCTTCCTTGATCTTTTGGGTTGTTGTGCAATTAATTAAACTCTAATTTGTAATAAATTGTTATTTATTGCGGAGGCAAAGATGATGAAATTATGCTTGACATACCCTATGAATTGCTGAGCAAATAGGATATATGCGATTCATTCATAAAGCATACAATCCATAGAAAGTTTGATGGAACTTTATTTTTGGGACAAACAATGATAAAATTTCTGAAATATATTCAAGAACAGACCATTTCGTTTTATTGGAATTATGTTTAGTTTTATTTTTGACTTGTATGAGGATTTTTCTTCGATTTTTATTTTGTCGCTGGACGAGGGCTGTCTTGGTCTATATCTGAATTAATATGGTCTTTTTTATGGATTCATATAAATTGAATATCTCAACTATTATTAAATGTATTCTCAAATGGAATATTCATAAACAACTTTATAGACATATTTCTGATCCAACCCTAAAATAAAAGATTTCATATTTTTCCCTTCCAACTCATTCGCTTGCAACAATAAAAATCAAATCCAATTCGATAGAAAATTTGGTGACTTTTGCAAGGAACAACAATCACCATCGATTGGCATATCTTGTAGGTCGACTGCTCGCTGCGTATACCAGAGCATTCAAGCATTGAATCCAAAAAAGTAGTATAGCCAGTATAACAGTAGAAGCAGCAATTTATTGATAATCAAATCTATAATCAATATAATAATACATTATACATATTACGTATCTCAGGCTACGTATCGATTCTAGCAAAAGGGAAGAAAATAAACAAGAAAAGATGGAAAGATATACAAAAATGCTCGAAGAAGATGCCAAATTTCGCAAATTTGTCCCAATAAAAAATTATTGTTGTGCTCTGTATAACTATGACAATGTATTAGACAGAGTTTTCTTGCCTTCAGCAGAGAAAATATCATTCAAAATTAGATGTCGATGTTTTGAAAATATGTAGAAGAATTTCTACCCTTTTCTTTATTACGTTTGGCCAGGGTCAAATATTTTAATGGAATTTTTTTATTTTCAGTTTTTGTGTTGTTTTGGATCAGTGACAGCGAGGGTTTGACATTGTTGATGTTAACAGATATTTTAATGATGAAGCTAATTTTACTCTTGTTTTTAGAATTCCATACATTTTTGACTTATTTAGAGGATTCTTTGAACAATTTAGTTATAAGTAAAGGAAGAGTTTTTTCTCCTAACCATTTTAAAAACTCCATTAAATAATTTTAAACGATTTTCATCAAAATTACCAATTTTTTGGCGATTTCAGATTTTTTCTCTGAAACTTCATTTTTTACTCTTCCCTCCTCGTAACCTGTCTAGGAATATAAAAAAAGTAAAACCTCTTTCACCTAGTTATCTTGCTTTACAACTATTGACCCGTAAGAAATATTTTTTCCCTATTTCTTTTTTTTCTGCATAAATTGTACAATTTTGCTATATTTCTGCAACAGTTTTTCAAGTGATTGGTTTTGCCCAGTTCCTTATCCTCCAGTTTTCTTGTTATTTAAAAAAAAGTTCAGTGCGCTTTTAGATTATGGAATTGTTTACTTAGCTCGATGATTTTTCCGGAATATTTTTTCTACAAGTTTATTCAAAATGGATAAACGTAAGCAGCTAATTGAAATAAGTTTATGAAGCTTTTGATGAAAAAAATAAAATAAAAATCTACTTTGCAGTAAAATATTCCAAGATCTAAACTAATCTTTAAAAAATACGAAACTCTCCTGCAGAAATAAATATTGTAAAATCCCATTTGTATTATGTTCAGCCATTGCAAAAAGAGCAAAAAAAACTTGCCCGATCGATTTGCAAAGTTTGTTCCATCTGTATTTCCTTAAAATATGTTATTTCCCGCAAAAAGCAAACATTCAAAACATCCACAAAAAGCTACACAGCGAGAAAAGCAAAAAATATTCAAGAATCACGGAAACGTACATTAAACGCTTATCAATATATTTCCATCTGCAAACTGCTACAAAATCCTACAAACGCTACTTAACCGGCAAAGTGTGGCAAAGTGTGCAAAGCGGTGTGGAAATGTTGAAGAAATGGTGAAAAGCCAGGGAAAAGACTCGGAAAAACCAAAAATCTCAAAAAAGCATTGGAAATTGAAGGCGAGAATATGGTATTTATCGATTTATCGCTTTATTGGTAGGGCTTAATAAGATTGAGAGGAATTTGGAAGTTAAAGAAGAGGGTTTCAAATGTTGGAATCATCATCGTGACTCCAATTCACATTTGACACATATTCTGGCAGTTTAATTTATTTATTCAAAGTTCATCTTAATGATACCATAAAATAGATCAAACTTTTAACTAAACTAGACAAGAATAATTTATCTAGTCCAAACCCCCCAAGAAAGAAATAAAACAATTCTTAATGGCAGCATCAACGCTCAAAAGGCCAAAAATTCTAAAAGCTACACAGCAGTTAAGGTGCGAGGGCTTCAGTTAAAAGGTGGTGGATCTCCATAAAATCTGAAAAATTCGATAAAATCCAAAACTCCAAAGAAACTCCCAAAAAGTCCATAAAAATGGGAGACCATAAAAAATTATTAAAATATTCTGTTTGTACCTTTTTAATGACTTTGCAACTTTTTGTTGGAGTTTGGGGATTTTAAAATATTTGGGCTAAAGCAATTAAATATTTGGATGAAATTTAGATTGAGATTTCTTGGAAAATTACCTCAGTTTCAAAAATAACTAAACACTGTCTAGCTACCTTTTCTGATTGGTACAATTTCAGAATTTCTCAGAATAAATTTAATCAAAACGAATTCACAGCAAATTTTAAATCAAATATTATTTAAACAATTAAAATATAATTAGACACTTAAAATATCGATTAATTAAAAATTTTCCGGAAAACACATTTTGGCCATAAAACCGAACGACCACCTAAAGCCTTAATTGCCCGCCCCCCAATTAAGCCCAAGATACATCTTTTTAACTTTCATGTTTTTAATGCTTTTTATGCTTTTTTATTTCTTTTAGTATTTTTATTAGCGCCTTGAAATCTCCGCTTTGCTTTATTCTTTATCATTTAATTCCTTTCATGTCGCTTTTTGGCATTCAAACGGATATTTCGTGAGCATTTCAGGAGATATCAGACAATTTTAGCAACACTGCCAGTGGCGATAAAAAATTTCTTTTTCGTATATTTCTCTGATACTCCAGTTACTGCAAATACTCGACTCCAGTTTCTCCAGCTATTCGAGCTACTCAAGCTTCTCGGCATTTCAGGCATATGTATAGTAAATACAGCATTATTTTGGCTTCCAAAGTTCCAACAATCCAAACAGCAGATAACACTTTGCTTTTATGTTTATCTCTTTGTGCTTTGTGCTACTCTGTTACATAATACTACCGTGCACAAGTCTAGGCAAAGCTTTGCTAAAATAGATAATCAATTTTCATGCATCGTATTATTAGAAAATTTATTTTCTTCATACAAATTTATGGAGTGTAGTCTTCTGCTTTTACTGTACAACAATATACAAAGTAGTTACACTTATACGTCCTTGCAAAATTTATAAAGGGATGCAAATCAATCTCTATGTTGTGTTGAAATGTTTGTTTTAGTATTTTGTTGAATGAGAATGAACTGACTTGGACCATTTATCTTCTTAAAGATCTGAAGAGTGCTTGAAACAGCATTGAAGGTATTTTCATGGTTTCGTTCTTTTTAAAGTGTTTTTGCTGGTTTTTGGTAAATCTTAAATAAAATTTGCGTTACTTGAGAATTTATGGGAATTCATGGGAATTTACTTTTAAATGTTCTGAACATTTCCTTTTACAATTCCCCAACTACAAAAAAGTTCGGCGAAAAAGAAGCTCTTGGAAAAGGGGAAAAATCGAGCATTTTAAACAATTTAAAAGGGACAAGCTCAACTGACAGGACAAAAAGTCCTTAATTTGCATACATAATGATTATATCCCCGAGATTCCCATAAAAAGTGAGCAGGTTATGCAAAAATAAATTGGATTATCCGCAAATTTCGAGCAGAAAGGACTTTAGGACTTTATGCGAGTTTTTGGAGCAGAATATTGAGAACTTTGGTCGAGAGTAACATTAACACAAAATTACGGATTTACATGTAAATTTATGGAAAATCTGTCCGCTCTTGATGAAATTACGATACATTTACATATTATATCGCAAAAAAATGTAATCGCTTTAAATATTTGATATGCCTTGATACTCTGATACATGCCTTAATAAACCCCCAAATTCCTCAAAAGTCTTCAAATAACCCCATCATGGCATCGTGCTCTTAAATTTATCAACAACAAAAATCCCCTTTAAGCACAGATATTGAATGAAACACAAGAAAAACTCGCAAAACAGCCCAAATAGTATCAAAATTAAATTAGATTACATCACATTTTTGTCGTTGCTTACATTTTGATGATGTGTGCAGGGGTAGGGAAGACAAATACTTGTTGTCATCTGTTT
Organism: Parochlus steinenii; assembly: GCA_038502155.1. Lineage (NCBI taxonomy): Eukaryota > Metazoa > Arthropoda > Insecta > Diptera > Chironomidae > Parochlus > Parochlus steinenii. The sequence continues at coordinate 5,827,777 of JAXCIN010000054.1, forward strand.
TTTGGTTATATTATGTTGATTTAAATCGATATTTATCTAAATTTGCCATGATTATCCCTTATTTTCCTTCAACCCCTGATTTTATTTTGCTGAGCTTTTTTATTTGCTCCTAAGAAAGTTGAATAAAGGCAAAAGAGCTGTACCGGAAACAATGTGTGAGTGTTGTAATCGACTTGAATTTACTCTAGAGGAGCCCCAAAGCAAGAAACTGAAGAACCCCCGCACAAAAGCCGAAAATACACAAAAATATCGCTAAAATATACAAAAAATCCACAGAAAATAAAAACAACATATCTAACAACGTAGCAGCGAAATATTACACGGATTAAAAAATAATTTAATAATTTATTAGCTTGGAACAGTAAGAAAGTCGATTCAATTTAATTTAATTTGGCAGAGCATCTTTTGCTTTAAAACGAAATTTCTCATTTCCTTGTGTTAAAAAAATTACAAGAAAAGACAGAAAACAAGTAAAAATCCAACCAAGACGAATAGCAAGTATAACAAAGACTTATTGGATGGATTTTTCGATTTTTCGTAAAAATTTGCTCGCAAAAACAATGGGACGAAGGCAAAAAGTCGATAAAAGAAATGCTCTACCAAGATAATAAATTTTACAGCTCTTGGAATAAAAAGCGGCAGAGCTTTTAATGCAGTTGAAAAGTTATTCCATTCCGTTATGGGTGAAATTGTTGAACCTTTAACAAGCCAAGTCACAAGCTTTGGACTTCAAAATGGCCCGTGGGCGTTACAAATTTTTGAAATATTTTTGATTGAAATTCATTTGTAATTGATATATGCGGTAAATGTATTTTGTGATAATTTCGGTCAGCAATATATTTAATTAAAAGTACTCAAAAAATATATTTTCATTTATTACATGTAATAAGAGCTATTTACAAAATTTTAATGAATTGTTTGTATTTATCCAGGCGATAAAACATAATAAAGCTTTTTGTCAAATATTTGGCGTCATACGGAACGAGAAATATAATAATTATAAAATTTTATTTCAATCAAAAAATTCAAGACTCTTCAATGAAATACTTTAGTTTTTTAACATTTATAATTTAAATACCATCCACTTGAATGTTGAAAAGCTTTTCAGTTTTCTAAACCTCTAGTGTGTTCCGTGCAACACAATTATTTCAAAAAACTGTTTTACAATTTTATAAAATTTTATTTCAATCAAAAAATTCAAGACTCTTCAATTAAATACTTTAGTTTTTTAACATTTATAATTTAAATACCATCCACTTGAATGTTGAAAAGCTTTTCAGTTTTCTAAACCTCTAGTGTGTTCCGTGCAACACATTTCCACTTACATTTCAAAATTTTTACTGTTCAATAAATACATGGTTTTCATAATGTTTCATTGCTTTTCGTATCACTTCATAGTTCAGTCAGCAATTCATAGAATGATGCTGTTTGGCAGCAAAAAACAATCTAAAAAATAGATTTGCTCAAAAAGTTGTCTGGTACCACCAGATGACCCCCAGATGACTCCCAGCAGGCAGTGGACCAAACATCGATGCATTTCCCGACTCAACTCATCATCTCAAGCCTTTTTTTGAAAAAAACACAGCTGTATCTCTAGTTTTTCAAAAAAATGTTTTTTTTGTATGGGATTTTCAGATTCACAAAAATCCAGAGATTTTCGATTTTTTTTTGATACCGACACTGGATATTTTTCGAGCAGATATCAGAAAAAGGATAGGAAATCATGCAACCAAAAAAAGCTCAAAATCGTTCTAGAAAATCCTCAAAAAAGCTTTGCAATAATTCTCTTATTTTTCTGCTGTTCTAGTCATCAGCTGCTTCCTAGATATCTTCAGATACTCCAATTACAGCTCTATAGGAAAGAGCGAATAAAATCATAATAAATAACGTTTGAATTTAATCCAATTTGTCCGTTTACTTGTTTGCGATGAATCTAGTTGATTAGAAGAGTTTAATAGTAGTTTCCGTAGTAGAAAAAAATAAATGTTTCAAACATGAATAATTTCCAGATTTAAAATTTTTTGTATTTTGCGCAATTCAAGATTCTCAGTCATTTTTGAAGTACATTATTCGATCAAAAGAAACCCTATTCAACACAGGGATCACACCTTCGAAGAAAAAACCTCGCTTGAAAATTTAAAGCGGAGCTGGCGGAAGGCAACTGAACAGATAAGATGAATAATTTTTCTGACAATTTAATTCAATTTCGCACTGGTAATTTATTGTGTCAAACTGAATGGCGCATAAATTGTTGTGATTTGAATGAACTGGAAAATTACGCGACCGAAGCGAAAAAAAAAAAGTTTCCCGATAGTTTTCCCGCAGTTTCCCAACAGTTTCCCACAGTTTCCTGATTTATTTTTTTGCTCATCGCTATTTTTCGTGCTGGTTTTTTGCGAGCTATGCTAATTTCCGTAAAATGTATAATTTGCGATATTGGCTGCTAACCGTTACCAGACTACTATTTGCTACTGTGCCTGCTATAGTGATGTGAAATCTCGGAGTTGCCTGTTGGAATTAAATAAAAAATGGCAAAGTTTTTGTGAAAATTGGAAATGTGGTTTTTTTAAATTGACTACGGAGAAATCAGAATATTTTAGTTTTAAATTATTTTTCGCTAATTTTCTTGTTTTATGGGAATTATATTTTCATACTTTGTCTGGCTATGACTTTCAACCATTTTTACCCAAAAAAACTTAAATTATGAAAATTTCACTTGCAATCCCTTAACCACACAATCAACATTCTATACAGCTTTAACCAGCGAGAACTTTCATCAACCGCAAAAAACTAATTTGGAAATTCGAATTTTCATTGCATAATCGTGGGGAAAATTATAACACTGAATAAAACTGACTTAAATTAAAATCTATTATGATTTGCAGCTTGGTTGCATAAATTCACAAAATTGCTTGAAAAATATTTCGTTTATAGGAGGTCTTAACAAACTGCCCAAAAATCTAGGTAAATTCAATTAAAAAATGAATTAAAATAAATTTTAAAACTTAAATCAATTAAAATTCGCTGAAAACTAATTAAAAAACTTTGAATGCATTAAAATTTCGAATAAATATTAAAATAGGTTAATTTGAAATATATTTGCAAATAATGTCCAAAATATTTTCCATAAATTCGTTGTGATTATGAACTTTTTGTTAAATTATTTTCAATTAGTATAAAATATTTCAGAATAGGTGTAATAAAAAATAGTTAACTCTTTTCAATATTGTAAAATCCTTGTAAAAATATAAATATTTCAGATAAAATTTGATATCTTTTGCCTTCAATAGAAATGATATCATGCCCTTAAAAGTCAAGGTTTACCTGGAAAGAAAAGAAATGTCAAGAAAAAAATGGGTTGGACATTTGTGTCTTTTATGAAAAGTCGAAGATTAGGTTTCTACTTTATTTTTACAGTATTTTAGTATTCAAGTATAATTAATTTATTATTAACATTGGTTTTTACGTCTTTGCTTTATAAATACATTTTTTTTTTCGCTTTGGCTCTGTCACATTTTTCTCATTTTACTGATTTTTGTGAGATTTTCTACAAGAAGATTTTTTCCAGAGGCCCTTTGGCATTTATCTTTGCATCTTAAAAGAGAATTAGGAAATACAGGATGGCAACGGGGGAAAGAATGTTCATGTGTGCTTTCGTGATAAAATGATAAAAAAGCGCCATACATCCCCATCAAAACCCCATTAAGTATTTATGCTATATTTATGGTATATTATGGTATTTATGATATTAATGATATTTATGCTGTTGCTGCTAAATTTTCCCTCTGTAGACTAAGTGTGTCGCATTTTTTCCATGATATAATATGAATTTTCTATATTTTCATAATTTAGTTCTATATGATTGTACGATTGTATCGTATGTATAATACGATGTTTGTGTAATTAAAGTATTAACATTAATGCGCACATCATATTTGTTAAGCAGCATAAATTATTTTTAATTAAGTTGTGATGCTGGAAAGCTGTGATGTGATATTTGATATTGTAATGTTGTCGAGATGGGTCTGGAAAAAAAAGAAAACAGCACTTTGCAGCTACTTTTTTATGTGGGAGACAATGAACGGCTTTGGGCTGTCTCATTAACGTAAATGGGTTTCATGGAATCAGAAAGGTTTCATTTAATTATTTACTTTAAGCTAGTTGAATCATTCCTAGCAACAAGTTACGAGAGTATGATTTTGGTGGACTTATTTTGAAATGTAATAATTTGAATCAATGACTTATTTATACAATTTCCATTTTTCTTTCAGAAATCAAAGGAAGCACCATATATCAAAGAAACCCTTTAAACTTGAGACAATAATCAACATCTTCAACCTACAAGTCAACAATCTTAACCGTAAGTCAAGCCTTTTCAAATAACACTCACAAATAGCAGAAAGTATCAAACAAACTCGATTATTCTCAAACAACTTCAAACAAACTTGAACACCGAAAACTCAAGCAAACTCAAAAAAACTTGATTAAAACTCGAAGAGTCTTGAAACCTTCTTCTAGTGTCACCACAAAATATATTAAATATATGATTATTATGATAATATAATTATTATCGTAATTTTATACATTATATCCTAATGAATTTTTGCCTTTCTCTTATTTATGAGACTGTTACTTCATCAAAAAGTCTCGCATATACAAGAAGAATATTTTCACTCTCTGCTTCTGATGGCGAACATAATTAAAAACAAAAGCATATTAATGAATGTATGCTGCTGTGTTGCTGTTTTATAATTAATTAGTGGATCTTTCAAGCATGACACTTAATGCCGCTCGTTGTCTTGGCAAATCTTGCCAACAACGACAAATAAAGCTATTTTTGTGCTTTTGAGTCTTTATTTAGTATTTTTAGCTTGGGAACAAGAGTACACAAATACCAGATTCACTTACGAGAGCACAATATAAAGAATTTATGGGAATGGAGTTGCCGCTTTTTTGCGTTACTTGGTATAGCTTGGAGATGCCAGAGATGAGATGAAAAGATGTGATATTGTGAGAAATGGTGGGCGTGCTTGCAATATAACTTTTTTTAAAACTTGCAAGCTTATAAGCTTTAAATCTTAAAAATGAGCTTAAATCTGTTTATGAAAATTTATGGTGGTTTATATGAAGGATTTTTGCGAGAGTTTTATTAACAAGGACAATTAATTCAATTAATTTTTTAGTATGAAATTACAGTCTTTCCGTCTTTTCAGTTTTTCCAGTTTTTAAAGCTAGTGACGAGTTTTTCCACAAAAACCAAAATATTTCCTTGCCCCAGAAAGAAATTGACAAAACGATGAAACATTCATGAAGATTCATATTCTGCCAGTTGCTTGCTCCCTCCACCATATTATTGTTGTTGCCAAATGAGTCCAAAGGAGCATAGCGTTTTTCTCAGAAATATCTGTAATATACGAGTAACTTCGTTTTGTTGTGCCTTGCTCTTATTCTTATTCAGGATTAGAAGCAAAAGAAAACACCATTTATTCCATTCATATGTTTTCATTATTTTCCAGCTTTAGAAATTGTGCAAATATCTACTGTTTTTGGCAATGTATAGATATCCGAAATAAGAAAGAAATATCAAATAAGTTCCACGTAAAGGTGAAAAGTGCTCCAGAATGGTTCGAAGTGCTTGGAAGTGATACGAAGTGCTTGTTTGTGCTTGAAAGTACTAGAAAGGACTGAAGCAGGAAATCGTATCTTCAACCTTTTGTTTGCCCGAATACGTTGTTTTGCCACCTTTTCAATACATTTATGGCAGGTTGTCGGATATACCATTTTTGGAGGATTTTGGTTTATGTTGGCCTGATTTAGTTTTTTGGTTGCTATTTCGGAGAAAATATCTGGAAAATTTGTTGAAACGGTTCCAGGTTTTTTCAATAGTCAGAAAGCTTTCATGAATTTTAATTCTTCAAAAAATTCAATATGATAAACTTTATTCATTCCAATCTCTCATGAACTCCTCTAGAATCCCTAAAAACTCTGAAAAACTAAAAAGCCATTCAGTAGCTCATCCTTATGGACACAACCTCAGGTACATTCTGGGAATGTGAGCTGAAAACCACTTTTTCCTCTGAAAGCACATTCTATTCATGAATTCATGCAAAACAGCCAAAGATGTGAATGGATAATAAAATTAATGCGATCGATTTGAGCTCTTTGCCAGAGGTAATAACGATCGCAATTTAAATGAAAGAGCTCGCCTTTTTATGTGCGTGTTTATTAAACATTATCGGGCCTTTATGGTCGACGTTCACAAGTGCTGGAATTTTTTTTATCCGGTGGTTTCGGAAATTTTTGGAATTTGTGCGAGATATAATGATCGTTTAAGAGTGGATAAAAAGTTGATTTTATATGGTGGCAGTCAATTTACATGAGTTTTCGTTGAGGACTTGCGAAAAGGTTTGATGCATGTTCCATAAACAAAACTGAAACTTTCAATACAAGTGTTGGAAACCTAAAAATAAAATAAAACTTTGAGAGCTTAATAACTTTTCTAAAAAACAAATTTCAAATACATTAAAAGAAAATTGAAAACAAGGTCCCTACCATTAAAGGCATTTTTTGAGCTTTCATCTTTATTGTTTTTCAGCGTTTCCCAGGTTTCTGCATTTTCGGGTTTTTATCTGCAAATTTCGAAAATGCTCATTTTCATATTTTCTGATTACCATTTTTATGTCTTTTATGCTTTTTATTTATTTGCGCTTTTGTGTATTCGCATGTATTTCTCTACATTTTTATGCTTTTTCATGTTTTTATTATTTTGTTCATGTATTTTGTGTATTTTAATTTTATTTGTTCAAAAAAATATGAATGAAAATTAATGGAAATTGAAAATGGCTTCATTTTATACGTTTCTATTGGAGGCACGGGACTACTTGAGTTTGATATTTTATTTTTAAATCAACATTTTAGACTCAATTTTGAACATTTGGGGAAAAATGGAAGATGTCAAGGATTTTATGTGGCGCGTTTTCAGTTTTTTGTTCTGAAAATAATTTTTTTTTGGAAACTCCGTAGGTAATTGTTTTTTGTGTAAAACACGTGTTCATACTTGAAGCATTATCTGTTAATGAGCATCAACAAATTGTGTGTTTAATTCTATTGAATAGCTTTGACATCGAAAGGTTAAACTTTCAGAGCTCAAGATCTTGGATTTGATTTTATCTTCAAATTAAATCAAGTAGAATTCAATAGATCAATAACCAGATTGTGTTGGAATATTAGTTTAAATAGCTTTAAAAATTATCAAGCATTTATGAATGGTTAATTTAAATAAATTAATAATCAACTGCGGTTTAATTGTTTATTTCAACGTTTTAAAAGTTTAATTATACAATTTCACTATAAATATATGATGGAACCTATTATTCTCCCAAATTTGCGAATATTAACAGTCCCAACATAATAATACAGAATATCACAGCAATAAAGAACATGGAAAATTGATTAACTGCATTGAAATTTAATGGTTTCCAATTATTTTTCAGCCACCAAAAATATGTCTGAAATTTTTCAAAAAATAATTGGCTTTTAAAACATTTTTTAAAGTACGGACTGCAGTGCATTTCTTAAAAAGTTTCATTAAATTAAATTTTCTTTTTTATTTAAAGTCTTCGTTCTTGATCACAAGACTTCATAAAATGAAATTCAAAACCATTGAAAGCTCAAAAATCATCACCAACGAGTCAACCAGACACCAAATTGAATTAACTTTCTAGACAAGAGTCGTCCTTTTGACATTTTAAATTCCATTTTCTCCCCGACTGCAGCTAACGTACGTTTGACGTGCAAAAGCATTAAAAAAATCAAATTAAATCTTTGCTTTTGCCTTTCTAGCAAACAGGCAAACAAGCCAACAAGCCAAGGCGAAAAGTTTAACACTTTTCCATTAAAAAGATAAACTTGCACAGCAGAAAATCTGAGGAAAAACGGGGGAAAATGCTGAAAAAGCTCTAAGCAGGACCCGAAAAAGAATAAATATAAAATATAATGTCAAAGAATCTGTGTTGCAATTTAACTAGAATTTAGTGAAATTTAGCTGTTTCCAGCTTGAATGCGACAAAATAAATATAAACTGACGAGGGAAAATATTATGCTAGCATGAAAGATAACATAAAAATTTAAAAAGTAATATTAAAAATAATAATTTTGCCATATCGCATGGAGCTTTTTGGGTGGCGTCCAAATATTGTTCAAAACTAGAGGGACTCAGGGAAAAAATGATGGTCTTTCAAAAAATTTAAAATAAATTTGGAAACCACAATAAAAATAACAACAATAAATTCAAATTTTCTAACCTGACACGTGATACCATCAAAAATGACAATGCTTTCTGAAAAAATGTAAAATGTTGTACAATGTACATTCAAAAAACATAACAGACAAACTCAAAGACGTCCAACATAACTCACACGAATCTTCAAAATTCCCCACGAAATTCCATTCCCACACATCTCCATAGACGAGACTCGCTTTTCCACTTTGCTAGACACTTTTTCATGGAGCAAAAGCTGCTTTTCATTTTTGCAAACAAAAGCATTTTACATCTTTTTTTCCAAAAAATTTAAGCTTTACAATTTTTTTAGCACATAAACGATAAATTCATATAAAATGGAAAATAAATGCTATAAATACATAAAACATGGCTAAATTTTTATAAAACACGAATAAAACTTGAATGCATTGCATATTGTGCTGTTTTCGTGTTTTTTGCTTAACACCAAGTCGTCAAGTGCTCCACAGGGAAAAATTAAGTGTTTAAATAGTTTTTAGAATGGGACAACTTTGCTGGTTTTTTGACATTTAAATGCTGTTTCAGCAGTTCCATTTGTTTTAGTGGTTCCTAAAGGTCCATAAAAACTATCGGATTCTTTTCAAGTGCTTAAATAGTCCAAAAAGTTTGTATTGCCCAGAAAATGCCAGTAAAATGTAGATTCACCTAATTTATCATGAATGTATACATAATTTGTAAAGTTAGTTAGTGGATATTTTTCGGTTTGTGGAGTTTTTGCATCAAAACCAGAATGTTCACAAGTTTATATATAAATTATATTTCTAATTATTATTAAAAAAAACATTTTGGGCTATCGCTTGAAAAAAAAAAAAAAAAAATTGGAAGAGGATAATACGGTACTCATCCTTCGAAAATTCTGATATTTGAAATAAAGGTTAATGTTTCATATTTGAATTTAAAAATATTGTCTTTTCGTAAAATAGCTCGAAAAAAGCTCGAAAAAAGATTTAATGCATTCCAGGAATCAACTTGAAAAACATTTTCCCCCTAAATTCGTTTTCGTAGCACATTCTTTCAAATTTTGTTGCTTTCCTATAAAAATATGTTTTATGAACTTTAGATCATATTTTTAAAACTATTTTTGAAATAAAATTTGACAATGCTATATACCTTTAATTTTCTCCCATTACTCTAAAAGAGCAAATGAAGAGCTTTATTTAACTTCATACATTAGATTAAGGCTCCAAAAATTGCATAAACCTTAGACTAATGTTATTTTCTCTCAAAGTCTTTCAAACCGAGAAACGTACGAAGCCATCATACGAAAACATGCTTGCTGCCTCACAGCCTTAAAAATTCACAGTTCAGTACCAAGAGCAACATAAAATATTTATTCCACAAATGCTTTTATCTTTTTTCTAAGAGATTTCGCCCATGAAAAATTTATTTGCTGCTTCTCTTGCAAAAAATTGTGAAATGATCTTTAAAAATTTGATATTTTCTGTGAAAAAATTTGCAAAAGACGGAAAGCGTTCTTATATCTGAATTTTTACAAATCTTTTGTATAAGTTGGTATTTTTGGCGGAATAACGAAATAAAAATTGCTGGGATTAAATTCAGAGTTTGGTTTTTGTACTGATATTCCGCAAATAAACAAACTTTTAGAATTTATTCAATTTTGAAGCCAACGAGGGCAAACATTTTGTTACAAATCCTCAACCCTTTTCCTGAACAATTTTTTTATCCTAAAGTTTAAATTAAACAATCAAACATACTTTCAAAAAAAATAGTCTGGCAATAATAGAATCATGGAGGATTGTATGATAAACGTTTTGTTGTTGCAAATCTGTAATTTTTCATGCAATTGAAATATTATACTTGGCGTATTTATCAAATGTAATAAATTTATCCAATTGATAAGATAAACTAAAATAACTCAAAGTTCTTTTCATAAGTTTGTCCCGGAATAAAGTTTTTTACGAGATACAAAACTTCAAAAAACTTCAAAAATCTCCGAAAAATCTTTGAAACTACAAATATCCTACTCCTTTATGCTCTTTCGTTACACTGCAAAAAAATGGCTCATTGTAAAGTGATACTTGGCTCGACTTTGCTGCAATAAAATTTATTTTTTTGATGCAACTTTTGCTAGAAAAAGTCAAACATTTTAACAATGAAATATTGCTATAAACTTTCGGCAGAATAAGTTGAAGATTTTTAACAAGAAAAGCGCATCCATCAAAACTTGATGGGGGAGATTTTATGGGAGAAGTTGGTTCGTATTAGCTGCAGTTTTAAACAAGTTAGCATACTAAAATTTTATAATACATTTTGAACATATCTTTAGGGAACTAAAATATTGTTCTTGTTACATCGATCAACGTTTGCTTTCAAGAAGATTTAAATTAAAAAAATTGCAGACAATATTCTTTGATTTTACCATTTCAACAATTTCTTTCATTTTGGCGAGAAAAACAATTTCTTCTCTTAATTTTACAATAGTTTGCCGTACTGAAAACTGAAGCAATCTGCAACTTTTTAATTAGAGAAAAATCTCTTACTGTCTTCTCGCGAGTGCTTTGTGCTGTTGTTATTTCGTTTATGTTGTTATTCTGTTATATTTTTATGCTTTCTTTAGGTCTTTTTTGTTGCTCTGTTGCTTATACTTGTCAGTGAAGTTGTTCACGCTTGAGAAGCAATGGGAAATGGGTGTAAGAAAAACGTTAAATGATTAATGGGAACAATAGTAGCTACAGTTGCAAGAAAAGTTGAATTTAAGAGATGTAATATAGTTTTCTTTTGTGTAAGATATTTGATGTGAAAGGAAGAGCTTGTAAAGAAATTCTTACCACTCTTACTTTATGTTTCAAGAAACTCACAAACATGAGAATCCTTGAAGAATATTTAATGGCTTGAAAATTCAATGGATGTAATCTCATTCCTTGCATTCTTTGACTTCTTAATAATTAAATTACAATCTCACACAAAGCCCTGCGAACAAAATTTGCAGCATCTTCAGAAAATCCAAGCACACTCTTTATTATGCTACCTTCTGCTCAGCACTTCTATTGAGGTTAAGTATTTCTCACGAATGCCAGATCGCCCAACAAAAGCTTATGGCCCATTAAAAGCGCTTTTTCATAGCATCACCGATAACGCCATAAAAAGGTGCAAAATGTTTTATTTAAGAGAAATATATAATTTTATGTGTATTTGATGTCATAACATAAAAAATGTAAAAAAATGTTCAAAATATAAAAACCGTGAAAAATGTAAAATAATGTTAGAAAAAACATATAAAAAATGATGCCTGTATCATTTCTATGAATTTCTATGCTTTAAAGCACAACAAACACAAAAAGCGCAAAAATGAATATAATGGCTGTCACATTGAGCTGGGAAAATCGATAAAGCATGTTGCGGATCATCAATATTTTGACGTGTAGTTGACACTGTGAAATTTTTTTTTATTGTAATCGATTTTCTGTATTTTTTCTAGATTCTGAACTCGTTCTAAACGGTTTTTCATCAACAAAATTTTTAAAACAATAAACTTTTCTATTAGTGATCCCTGTCTTTAAAGTGATTGAATTGTGAATAACTGAAAAGTGAGCCTTTTTCCGGGGATATCTATAAAAATTGTTATGATTATTATGATATCAAATATGGGTCATTTGCTTGAGCGAAAGAAAAATGCTGGCCCATAAAATGAATGGCTGATTGCCTCAGCATTCCCTCATCATTTTAGTTCATTCTTGTAGATTTCTTGGGGTTTTATGCATCTTTATGAGCTATGGCAATGTTCTTTGGGTTATTTTGGGTACATAAACCATTTGCTTTGGGATTTCAGGCTTACATAATAGTTTTGGCATCAAAAAATTTATCACATTTCAAATGTCGAACATTAAATAAAATAAAATAGCAATTTTAACAAATTTTTCGTCCATTCACTGAAAAAATGTATAAAAAGTATTTCTCTTTAGAAAATAAAGCTTTTTTTGGTTTTTTCTGTACTTTTGCTGTTTTTGTTGTTTTATGACTCAATTTATGGACTTTTGATTCGTTTTTATGTTTTTATGTATTTTCATGTTTTTTCCTGCTTTTTCATCATTTCCTTGCTTTTTCATGTATTTTCATGTATTTTATTTGAACTGGGGTCGGAGTTGATCGCTAAAACAATTTTGACAAGTCTATAAGAATTTTATGGGTATTGTGGGGTTTCGGGATGTTTGAGAGTTTGATGGAGCTTTTTGGAGTTCATAGAATTTATTGAGTTCCGGGGATTGTTTTAAAGGCTTTTTTAAGGCTGGGCTTTTTTAATTTCGTGTAAGAAATGTTTTCGGATATTAAAAGTTAATTGAGTTTGTTGTTCTTTGATTGTGATATTGAAAAAAAAGGTTATGTTGGAATGGGATTTAATTTTCACATTATTTTTGATTTATATAAACATTATTTATTAGATGCTTAATTTATCACCATAATTAACATAATAAGCACCACTGTTTTCCTTTCAAAAATTACATTTCTTAAATTTATGTCGCAAATCCAATTTTTATTGCTGTGTATAAAAATTAACATCAATTTCATTTTATTTCAAAGTACATCGCTGAAATTCAAAAAAAATAAATCGACCATAAAACATTTCCCTGTAACCCGTTCACGGAGAATTACCAAAAAAATAAAAATATCCTATAATTCAGAAATTTCTCATATATCATTTATTTTCAAAAAACTCAACGTTTTTATTCGAGTTTTGCCAAAATTTTCCGCAAAAATTTTTATGGAAAATCGTTTAAATGGCGAATTTCTGAATTTATGCATCTCGGCTGCTTTTTTTCTTTCATATGATTGTTTTATGATGGAATTAATGTTATATTTTCATGGGAAATTGTCTTGCAAGGAGAGCAGCGAACAAAATATTATTTATGTCGCCAATTTCGACGGCAATTGCCAGTTTGTGGAGCATAAAGCAGCGGCACAAAATCTGAGCACAAGCACATAAATTTGGGTGGGACCTGGCTGGCAGGCAAGTTGATGTAAATGGTGCACATTACACAATTTGTTCTAGCAAAAAGCTGGGAAATGCTTGCAATTACTTACCTTTCCAACCCCTCAAACCCGGGCGCCTTGGCTGGATAATGTTGAGACGTTAAGAAGATGTGATTAACATGATATGCTCGTAAAATAATAAAAGTTGCTTATAACTATCTCTTACCCTCCACTAAGATGGCATCATAAAATGATTTTTATGATCATTTTGTAGATTCAGAGAGTTTAGTGAGTTTCGGTACATTTTGTACATCATACGAGGAAATTATAGTGTACCATAGTATATTTTGTATATTTAGAGAATGTGAGTTTATGGAAGTTGGCAACGTGTTACGAGCGTGGATGAAGCTTTGCAGAATTACCATAAATTAGATGGGTTGGAGGTTTCTCGGGTGGAGATTAGTTTTGATGGAGTTTTTTGAGGTTAGATGGTCGGAAATGGCGGGAAATTTGAATATAAATGAATTTGAAGATTAATGGAATTGTTTTATTTTAATTTTAGGGGGGGTTTTATTGCATAATGTCAGCATTAAGAGCATTATGAGGGTAAATAGCATGAAGAGCTTTTAGAGCTTTTATTGGACTGGCCATGATTATAAATAGACTATTATTTTACAACAAAAAGCTGTTTAGAAGAGTATTGTATTTCTTTGAATGGATTTTTGTGGTTTTACCAAACATTTGTCGTGAGCTTTTAAATATCTTTTGTTCTTAGAAAGTATATGTGAACCATTGAAATAAATATCTTGTTCACAAAGTAAAAACATACACTCATAAATTCACAAACAATTACTTAAATGACAATTTAAGAATCCCAAGCACACCCTCCTTTCAAATAAAATAAAATAAAAAAATATTTAAAGCAAAGTTTCCCCCAAAAAAACTTCAAATATAATTTCCCGCTATTTAACTTTCCCGAACAACCAAGTATTAAACCTAAAAGCTTCCAAATAAACCTCCCAACAAATTACTTCCCAGCCATCCGACCCCAGCTGCACACTCATCCAGACGTGTGCTACATCTCTCAAAACAGCTAGTTACATAGTACAACAGCGCGCGGGAGATATTTAAGGGAAATACTTTATCATGTCTTGCTTCCTGAAATATTTAAAGACACACATTTGCATTAACATATCAGGAGCCATATAAAATGCTTCACATGCTCTCAACTAAACAGTAAAATTATTTCTACCATTTTTACCACAACTTAAAAAAAGCTCAAATGTTGAAATAAGTGACTAGAAAGTTGTTTTGTAGAATTGTTTTTTTTTCTTTTGGTAGAAATAAATTATAAAATTATTTCAAAATTTCTGGTAAAAATTGGTAGAAATAAAATAATTTCTACCAATTTTCTATTAAAAATTGGTAGAAATAAAATTTAAATTCTTACTTAAAAATTTTTAGGTAAAAATTGGTAAAAATAAATTTTATTTCGTCATTTACATATCAAAAAATGCTCCACAGAAACTTTCAACTACTTGCATGTTATCGCGACATCAACTCGTTTCAGCGGAGATGAGGCACAGTGGCTTTTTTAGTGTGTCGCTGCCTGGCAGGCTCATCGTGGCGCTTTCAGCGCTCTACCATTGAATAAAATATGATTACATAATGCTCTGTGCTGTGACATGTTATACGATCATAACGAATAGATTGTGTCATAATATTTGCTTTTTATAGAGCTCAAGTGCTTGAAGTGCTTGAATTGCTTTGAATTGCTCTGAAATGCTCTAAAATACAGTGAAATGATTTTGAAATTTTGCTGAAATTTCGGAGCCGTTGTGCTTGCAAAATTTTGTGGGTGTGGAGGATGTTAAGTATTTTGTAGCATAACTACTTTTTTGGCCGGGAAATTGTGCACGATAAACATGCTCCAGAGAGCTCTATCATCAAATATCAGTACCGCTGTGAAACCTTAATTACACTTGAGGAAAACATCCGAATTTGTTATGTTTAAGGTTTTGTTTCAGGGTGGTTGCAGGCATTTATTGAACATATTTTATTTGAATAAAATATTGGTGAGAATCTGATATATTGAGAGTTTTACTTTTGCAAATTCGCAAAATTTATGGACGGTTCATAATCTTTTAATTTATGGTATTCATCTCTAACTTGTATTCAGGCAATAAAATAATTTATTAAAGCAATTCCCTCAAAGTTGACAAATCTCACCTTCCACATAAAGTCCCCTATATAGTTCTATACTTAAAACTGTTTACTACATCTCCTGATAGCATCTTCCTAACGATCCACCGCTTACTGTTATTGCTGTCGTAAATCATTTAACTGTCTTCCACGCCCGTAAAATATTCACGACACAATAATCTTATTTGATAATTGATTTTAATTATTCTCGCAACCTTTAATTAAAATTTATTGGGAAACACAAATTTATTGTGTGCTCCGGTGTATAAATGTAGCCAAACTTTTTTTGCTCTGTCCTCTTAAATCATTGTGTGCGCCCACAAATGTGTTTTTCCACTTGAGGCACGCAAATTAAACAAATTTCTCCATTTGTTCAAAATTAAAATAAATGGAAGAATTATGTTACTTAAATTCCGAGCGTCAGTGATTTATGGGCCGGCACTCGGCGTTGGATATAGAGCAAAGACTCGAGGAATCTCAACATTTTACTAATTTTTTAGCTTTTTGTCATAAAAAATTAATTAACTTTTGAGAATTGCTGCTCTTTTAAAATTTTTGGGAAAGCAGTAGTGCCTGTGGAAGAAGTGGAAGAATTATAATTTATTGCGCTTAATTTTTTGGAAATCTGTTCCTTTTGCCTGCTTTATTTATAAAATACACACTATTTAATAGACTGGCTCACTGTATTTTGGGATGCTATGGACGCTTTGGATGGTCTGCAAGTTTCATAATAATTTATTACGTTGTTTCCTTTTGGGCGGCTGTTGGGAAGGATGCGAAATAAATGGAAAAATAAGCTTTTTTGGAGAGTTGAGAGGTAAAAAGGTGGGCCTGTTGACAGTTTGAAAAATATCTTTGGGGTGCTTGATTTTTTTATTTTCACATGGGGTGTGAACATTTCTTTGCAACTTTAATAAAAAATTTACACTAAACGTTAGTTTTTGGGTTAAGTTGTGGATTTGGTAATTTTTGAAGTATAAATATTCAATGAGCTTTAACACCTAAAGTCTTTTAAAATAAATACCGCGAAGCTGGTTTTGGAACTTTAATGTCGTTTCTCTTCCTCATGCAGAGAAAATAAATTTTCCAGTCAATTTTCAACGATCCTAGAGGAAGAGTTTTTGGTTTCTGGTTAAACTTATGCTCTTTAGGGCTTTCGGGGAGCCTGAGTTACAAGCGTGAATATTCTGGTTGGAAAGGTTACAAAATTTAAAAATTTAAACAAAAACTGGATGAACAGACTTTGCTGCAGTTATAATCAATCTTAACGACCGCAGCATCCACAACTAAAATAAATAAAATTTTGTAAACGCAATTCTAGAAACTTTAAAAGAAACAAATTATTTACAAGCACCATAAGAAAGAGGGTTAGCTTGGTCCGAATAAATCCTAATATGTTGCCGACTTAAACCCTTGTAAATGTTTAGACTGTGAGCTCATCGCATAAATCTCCATCTGCTAATTGTTTATTAAATTTTCTTTTGTTTTAACGGTCAAAATATTTTTTAATCCCTAAATTTTTTCAAATTTTTTTAATTTTTATAAAAAAATAAAAAATATTTTAAGTAGCCCTCAAGTGAAAAATATCTAAAGTAAAACGGGAGAAAGCTGGTTCAAATAAACAAAGAATTAACTAACAAAGAAACAATAGAGCCACCTAACAAAGAAACAATTTATGTATATAAGCAAAACATTAAGAGTTTGTGAATTGACGAGCCGTGAAACACTCTCGCCGATCCTTCTCGTATCCCATAAATTCCTATAAATTCCCATAAATTGTTCGTTACAATTGATACCATGAAGAAGTGGATAAACATATTACAAGAATAAACATTGAGGCAAAATCACATATAATCTTCTCAATCTCTCATAAAAGAAAGCAGCAAAGCAATTTATCTTCTTCAGTTCTTTGGCTCTTCAGCCATTGATGAATATGAAAAAAAAAGTTCGGCAAAAGATTCGTATGGCTTTGCACAAGCACAAGTTACCTCAGCGTGTTTGACTTGGCTTTCATTCCATATCCCATTTATGCCTTGTGTGTCGATTTGCTTCCACTTCTCACCAAGCACGGATTCGCTTACACAATTTAAGGTTAAAGCGTAAATATATTTTTTAAAGGATTTTCACGATATAACATACATATGTCTTATATTTGTTCTTTGTCGAGCTTTTCTTAGAAATGTTGGATATCTGAATGGATAAACGTATTCCCCGAATTGCTGTTTGTTTGAACTTCCCTCGCACATAATTCCCAGCTTTTCTTGAGTATGGTTGTTTTCGACTATTTGATGTGTGAGGTGCGTGGTGTCTTCCAAGAGGGAACTTTTTCATTGTAGGTTCTATAACAGCTGGAGTTTTTAGTTTTTCAAGAGTATTAATATTTTTTGTTATTCGAGTTCTTTTGTAATATCAAATGTCATGTTTATAAAAATTAAGCTTGTTCACGCTTTTACGGTAAAAAGAATTTTATTGAAATTTTATTCGTGTAGGTTCAAAGATTTCCATTTCCAGTAAATTCTATTGTTGTAGAAATATTATAAGCTTTTTTTCTATTTGAAAAACAACTTTTTATTCAATTAAGGTCTTTCTGATAAATCATTAAATAATAAATTTATGAAGAAAATTATAGTCAATTTAATGCTGAAGGATCAATTATTAAATTCTCTTCTGAAAAAAGAAATTCGAAACATGAAAATTATCAAAGAACACAATTTCTCGAAATTTCAAAACAATCTTGAAGTTTTCATCCCCTATAACTCACCCCACCGCCAAATATTCCTTAAATCCGATTGAAAAAGCTTTTGCAAAGATAAACTGCTGCCATTTGCGAGTTCGCAAAAATACTTCCCTCCATCATTTATTCGAGTTTATCGATAATTCAATTGATTTGAATATTTGTGCTGAGCGCTTTCCGCTATGAATTGCACGGAAAATCCTACAAAAAATATGTAGGAAAAACACAAAATATAGAGAAAATGTATTCCAAGAAAGTTTTTCTTGCTCTCAAATCTTGGTAAATAAATCAGCGGCAATCCTCGATTCCACTTTAAATATGATAAACTTTCGCAAATTATGTAAATGCTCTGTTTCATTTCGCATTCGCTAGGAAATATCATTGAGATAAATTTATTATGTAAATTGTGGAAAACAATGAGATTGTGAACAGAAAAATGGTTGGAGTACTTAAGGGTGGAAATTTGTAGTATTATGAGGATTTGTTTACAAGAAAAATAATCTTCTTTAATGGAAAACTTACAAAAATAAACCAGAAAACCTTGTATAATAGAAAAATCTTCATGGTTACAGGAAAACACACCTACAGTCGATATAACCAATTCTAATAAAAAAATTCTCAATTAAATCAAAAAAGTTCTTTCAATAAAAATTTCTCATCAAAGTTTGACAATATTCCTACCCCAAACACCTCCAAAATGATTAGAAATGGAGAAAGTAATTTAATGTTCATTAGAATTGTTTTCAAGGAACGCGTAAAAATGCCAAAATTAGAAAACAAGAGAGCCGAACGAAATTCCCGAAATTAAGCAATTCCAACATTAAGTGACTGCCATTTGAACCATTCGGAGATCCATTTTTAAGGAATCTGGAGGCATCTTATTCAGCGTATTTGAAATCGAGGGTGGCGAAAAAAGTTAAGCGATAAATTTGTGTTCAGCATATTTTAACAGGCAAATCTCATGGATTTGTATTTTGTAAATGGGACTTGTTTGCTAAAAATTCTCAGAAATTCCAAGCAGTCTTATTGACGAGTAATTTCATCAAACGCAAAAGAATGTTTTATGTGACGGCCTAATTTTTTTTTAAGTGCCCTGTTAAAAATACTTTCCTGTGGGTGAGCTATTTGCTATAATTTGTTGTCAATATCAAATCTATATAAAATTTACTAAATAGTTTTTAATGATGCCACCATTAACTCCATATTATATACAAAAGCATTTATTTCAGATTGATTGAACTCACATAAAAGAAAATTAGAATATCGTAAGAAAAGGTTCTTTTGAATTTATTTCATACATTAAAAATCAGTTAATTAATATCAGTGTAAGGAGCTTTATCATAACATATTTAAATATATTAAATAGGTTACCTCATAGCACATAATAGATTCATAAACATGAGCTATTATAGCAAGGAAATAAAACAATAAGATAAACATTATATTGTAACTTTTATTCACTATTCCTTATTAGTTATTACCAACCATTACATCAGTACGTTCCTTTCAAATCTATATAAAAGGCAATTTTTCAAAACTTCCATTTTGAAGCAAGCTAAGTCACAATGCAGTTGATCCATTGGATTTCCTTCTCGTCACTTTTATCAGTAGTTTTGAGTGTTTGTCCTCAACTAAACTTAACCTACAAGAATTTATCAAACTACAGAGGTAAACCAGCTCAATACGTTATTAGAAATCGTTGTGGAAATATTGGCGTTGCTTCTCCATTTTCTGTATTTTGCCCTGGACATATCGGTTTAGCATCCTTTCAAGACAATACACTAAGCAACGACTACTGCGATATAAAAAGAGATAACAGAGACCAACTTACAATGAAAGTTGAGCAACATGGCAACAATAATCGCTTGAACTTGGAATATGAAGAGAACAGTATTTACTGCAGGTCAGCGCCAAAAATGGACGAAATTTATTTGATTGATTTCGTCGACAACATTTTTTTGTCTTTTTATGGATGCAAGGAAGTTATCCAGTTTAATAAGTATATGAAGAATGAAGGGTTCATGGTTATTACAACACTTGAAGGACGAAACATGACGGAGTCCATTTACTTGAACTATACAAGGAAAGTTTTGGAGGAACAAACTGGAATCACATGGAATAGTTTGGACAAGTATGTCGAAAATTCTAGCAACAAAAGAACAAATTGCGAGGGGTTTAAGATGATTGCTACCGAATGTCGAGAAAAAGATGAGAAGGAGCAAATCAAAATTAAGAAAAGATTCAAAATGAATGTTTTTGTTGTTGGTACGATTTTAGTTTTAGTTTTAATTTTTATTTTCTATAAGTTCAAAATTATTAGTCTCGATTAGTTTTAATAATGGTTTAAGATATTTAAATTAAATTTATAATGTATTTTTATGTGTTCAAACATCAAATATATTTCAACAGTGTTGTAATGTCTGAAAATTTTTTGGGTTTGACATAAAAGGTTCAGGAATTTTCATGGGAATCATTATTTTTATTAAAATAGTTGAGTTTTGTTATTTTTACGATCAAAAATGTTGAAATTGTAAAATTGGAAGTGACAAGAAATGTTGAAAATCATCCTGAATTAATTACTTCTTAAATATTTGACATTTTTCAAATGCTCTTGTTGACACTTTTTAAATATTTTAATGAGTGGACAAGAATTTTTTATATTTATGGAAGTTAAATAATTGCCTGAAAATCAACCTGAAAATCAATCGTTTTATTTGGTAGTGAATAAAGTGTAAAATGTTCAATGTGTCATAAAAAGTAATGAAAAAGTGTGGATTTTTATCGGAAAAATTTGTGTCAAACCATTTTATGGAATTTAATTTATGGCTTTTTGAGCTGTTGAATTCAGACATTTTGAGCTTTATTTGGGTTTCCGAAAACTTTTCCAATGAAAGTTGTAATTAGTTTCCATTTTGATGGAGTACGAGGACTGTTGTATTCATTGGTGGAATTCGTTTACATTTTCAGATTTTCTTTTCAGCATTTTCTTAGTTCCGAGCACGAAATATACAATTTTTCCAAGAATAGAGATTGACTTATAATTCCATTTATCATTCCTCCATCCTCCACAAATTTACCCGGAAAACAATAACGTCAAATCAATAAAATAAAATCCAAATTGGCAGAAACTCCCAGATTCTCGCAATTTTGTAATAAAATTACTGAATTTTGTCATTAAACTCAAATTTATGGCAGAAGAAATCAAATAAATTTTCCATTAATATTTTTTTGCACATTTAAATCGTCTCGTAACAAATTTTTATATTTTTAGTACATTTTTATTATTTTCTCCATTTAGTCGAGCGAGCAACAGCAATGAGAAAAAATAGATTGAAAAATAAAATTTTTGATGATGTTTCCAATCAAGTAGAGAGAAAATCAGATTTGTTGAAGCAAACTGGCTGGAAAACAAGCTGATTCTTCGCAAAGGCTATGTTGTAGAGAAGTCCATGTGCAATTATATTTTTGTATGGAATTTTTCGATATTTTTCTATCAATAATTTTGAATTGTTTCAATATAAAATTTGGTACACACTAGAATTCAATTCAACCAACAAATCAAGGGTGGAGTCAGAAAAATTTTTAACATACAAATATATCCTGAAAATATACATAGGAAGGATATCAGGCAGGGATCATAAATATTCAATGTGAGATTATAAAATATGAAATGAACGGAAAATGTATAATATTTTGTATCTTACACCAAGGACGCAGTTTACAGCGACAGAGAGATATTTATTGTGTAAGCGATTCAGACTTGTGGTGCCATTTCGTCGTTTGAAGCATTTGGGGCATTATAAAGTGCTGGCAAAACTTTTCCTCATAAATTTTGTTACAAAGTGTTTAAATCGCTGGTGCTATTTATAAGTTAAGTGGATACTTTTGGAGGGGTTTTAAACATTTATAAGCTGGCTTAAATTGCTCAAACTAAAGTTTGATTGAGGGTTTAATGTAAAGGAAGGTGGTTGTAATTCATTCAATTAGAAGTGTTCACGATTTTTAATGTTTAATTAACTATGTTTCTTGTAAAGTCATTAATAAAATATATCGGAAAATTAATCCGTTCTCTCTGAAATATTTTGAATTTGAAGCTTTCTTGAAAGTTTTTTTCAAGGAAAATTACAGTGAACCCTTTTCAAATCCAATTCACGAAGTATAACCGATTCAACTCCTAAATTTCGTTATTATTGTAATCAGATTACGCAAAATTATGAACAACATCTTTTTTATGAGATCTAAAAGTGTCGGCAATCTTGATCATCCAAATTGGATTCCATTTAACTGGTGACTGAAACAGAAAAACAAAAATAAACAAGAACAAAAATATTATAAAAACATGCAAGCAACAAAAGCAGCAAAATTGCTGAAGAGCTGGGAAACTTAAGGAGGCAGCATTAGGAGCACCCGAGGCAAACAAAAATAACGAGAATAACGAAGCAAAATGTATAATAAAGTTTCGAGTTCAGCTAGAGAAATCCAATATATTCGGGCGAAATCAAATTTCTAGTTTTAAAACAAGCTGCAGTTTTGCATAAAATATTCAATAGGAAATTCGTCTCGAGCTTTAAAACAAAAGCATACATTATACTTTTGGATCTTTTGTTTAAAAAATTTATTCAAGAGAGAATTTCTTTGAACATAAGGTATAATTTATTCTATATATTTAATCTAATAACAATGTCTCAAAAAAGCTTCATAGGACCCTTAACTGATCCAAAAAACTTTCCTTGTATTTGCCAAACCTTCCACCTCCTTAAACTCAAGTGAGCACCGACTGGTGCCTGCATGCTTTTTGTGTCAAACAAAATGGAAAGTTTAATATTTGCGAAATTTTGAATATTTTATTGCATCTCCACATGTCTTGTTTGCATGGCAATGGCAATTTAAAGTTGCTCCATATAAATTTTGGATGTGAGTTGTGTGACTCCTTTTGAGTGAGCTGCGGGGGAACAAAATTGGATATTAAGAGGTTTATGTGAAAATTTTATTAGATGGATTTGTAAGGAAACAAAATAAAAATGAATTATTTGGGGTGGCTCTGGGAATCTTTTTATTGAATTTTTAGGGAAAACAGATTTGAGATCCGGGTAATATGATTAGCATTTTTTGATGCCAACTTTTGATTGTAATCTTTGTGATTAATTATAAATTACTTTCTTAAAAAATGTTTTTAATCAGAACGGGACAATATAAATACACAAGACTTTAATTAAATCCCATAAAGTTATTTTCCCTTACACAACCCTGCAAAGATGAAAAACTTGTACAAAAAAAACTTTCATGAAAATTATGGCAAGAAAACTATTCATGATTTAATTTTACATTTTTCATGAAGAGTAATAAAAAATCGCGCAACTTAAACAGCGATAAATTATGCAAAATACTTACTCTCATATCGTACATATCGTTCATCTTGGGCTGGCAAGTGCAATAGTCGTGTATAGCGTAAGCACAAGTTTTTATAGAGAAGTTGCTCAAGAAAACTCAGCAAGTGCAGAAGATTTCTTGGAAAGAAAACGCTTTATAATGTTTATTTTATGTTTTATGCTTTTATATCTTTTTTTTCTTCAATTAAGCATTATTCAACTTTTACGACTCTTTTAAGACTTTTTTATACAAAATGCTCCGGAAGGCTCATAATTATCATATTGTGTGTGATTAACACAAATTAATTTGTAATTTATGGAATTATTTATTCATTCGCTCGTTCGTTCGGGGGTTGAATTTCAACAATTTCTACAATTAAAGCAATTTAAATACTAATCATAAATTAACATATAAATGCCAGCAATTCCATTATGAGACTTGTATATTCGTATATTTGTACGAATACTTCTTATACTAAAACTTCTCGTATAAAATGTCTTCTTGGGTATATATGAGGAACAAGTGATTATAATCAGAGTCTCCAGCCAAGTGAAAATTCAGTAAATTGCGGAGTGACTTTTCTTTGCCGCAACAACCTCATCTTGTTAAATACTTTTGCTGCTTTATTATATCATCTTTATGGCAAGCATGCTTATATCCTCGAACGAGGAAAATCTTTTGCAGCAACTCTCTTTAGAATTTTCACTATTTTCCCTACAAAGTATGCATTCTATGATATAGTCTAGCTGTTTATCAGACTAACAAGAACTTTTTCTAGATGTATATAGTTATAATCTAACAACTATTTACTTTAATATATCTGGTATGCAGTGCAGCAAGTCAAGCACATGCTTAACATACCTTTGGTTGTTCTTTAAAAAATATATACTATGACATTTTATAATTAATTCTTACTGCACTTGTCGTCTCCAAAAACGCGACATTTTACATATATCAGCCTCACTTTGCAATTTTACATTAACTCTTCCATACTTGCTTTTTTATCAAATTGATGGCTTTTTAGTTGGTTTATAGTTGATACATATATTTAACAAACATAATATATGAAATAGCAGCTTATCATACCAACAGCAATTCAGCAGCTACCCAGTAGAAAAGCACAATATAAACGAAAACCACAGTGTACACAATTTTTTGTGTGTTGTGTTGGCAGCAAAATATTTAAAAGTACAAAAACATCCAGAATATACTCCACAAAATGAACACACAAAACATACATTTTTTTGAAAACATTGTTCCAAAATTGAACATACTTGTTCGGTGTACTTGACATTATGGAAAAAAGCAACTAGCAGACCAGCCATAAACAGTGGATTATTTTGGTCAGGCTAAAGTTTACAGAGTAAAATTATGAAACAATAAAGGCGAAAGCTATTGGGAAATGATAGTTGTTTTATGTCATGTCGTGTTATGGAATTAAACTAATAAATTGGATGGCCGATGCAAAAAAGCTGAGCATTTAAAGGTTTAAACATTTATAGGGTAGATAAACTACAAGGGAATTAAATACTTCTGTAGTTTTTTTACTGGACGAACATATGGCCGAAAAAAGTTTTTTTTTTCGTATATGTTGAATGTATTGAATTAATACGACGTATTTGAGCATTTCCTCTTTAATCTCATTCCACTTCCTTTTTGTGTGTTTTCTGCGAACTTTATGTGATACTTTGGTCGAAATTGCAAATTTGCAAAATCAACCAGAAAGTCTTTAAAACTAATTTGAAGGATGGATCTTGTTTAGTTTGTAAGTTTTTTGTGGATTATTTCTATACAAAATGTTATCTTTGAGGTTTCGAGCTTTGATGAAGTTTAGAATTTTAGTATGTATCAACAAAACATAGAATATTTGTTCCGTTTGTATGATGATATTGAAATTGATTACAAGGATTCTAGTCGTCTTGTCATTAGATCTTTAAACAGTTTATTTTACCGCTCAATGAATAAGTATCTTCAAAGGCTCCCCAAATCTTCAAGATTAAGAAACAATTTATCTTGGATTAAGATATTTTACTAATGCTTATGAATTTGTGGATTATATCAAGGATTTATGGATCATGCTATGGACGTGATTTTTAAGTCCTAAAACATTTAAAACTCAAAAGTCTAATACAAAAGTCTGACTTGAGCTTTCAAAAGATTCAGAGTCTTAATTAAAAATGGTCCAATAAACTAGCTTAAGTTCCTCCATCTCTTTTAAACTTTAATGCTAGTAATAACTAAAAATATCTATTTGAATTTTTGATACAGCAAGCAAATTTCCATCTGATCTGCATTTTGCATTTGTACTGTCAGTGCTGAAACACACAAATGCTCCTTAATGCATATCCTTTGGCTTTTATGTAGATGTTGAATATTTTCTCTTTGATGAAATTTTTTGCCATTCGAGTTTGTTTGAGCATTTTTGAGATATACGAGCTGATATATTAATTTTCTTATTTTCCATTTGCAGGCGGAGAATATTTTTGCTGAATAAATAAATGCACTGACTGCAAAAAGGAACTCAACATGCAAAGCAATTCAAATATTTATGAGTGAGACTGCTGGCAGCTATTGGACATATATTTGCCTTTGTACTGTTGATGCACGTTAAGCATGAAGTTAAGTATGTTAATTGAAAGACGGCCGACTGAATGATGGCGTTGTTTTGGACGCATCTTAGACCCCGGCAGCCCATACTAAAATATTGGTGGTGGATCTATGTCTTCTTAATTCTGCTGCTTGGGTCGCAAGACACTAAAATGGAAAGTATTCCAGTGTCACAAATTCTTATCGAGTGTCCTGTTTTGGAGAATTCAGCTTGTCCTTGCTACAAGTTTGAGGATGGTGAGTACACTGTTTTAAGTGATTTGTTTAATTATTTGTTTTTAATAAAAATTTTTGGAATTAAAAATGTCTTTACAAAATATTTCCTCCAGAAAATCACTTCTGACCATCTGCAATCACAAATCATATTATTTTATAATTTACGAAATAAAGCCAAAATCATATTTTATTTTCGTTCAACTAAATTCATAGAATATTTCTGATCCCCACAAATCCCCCAAAATCCCAACATTCATGGCCGGTGCACCAAGCACATAATTTGATTTCAAAATCGATTAAACAATTTAATTTTGTTCAAATTTTTATCTAATTTGAATTTATGGCAACGATTAAAATATTATTTTATATTGAAGTGGAGCTTTTCGAATAATTTGGGTATTTGGCAAATTTCCCCCGCTAATATTTTAATAGAAGAACAGTCCCTGTGTCTTTTGAAGGTTCAATTGCGATTCATTGCGATGTGATATAATAAATAATATCGAAAGCTTTAAATTGATTTCTATACATTCTCTGCTATCAGTCCAATTCAATTATAATAACTTTATTGTAATAGATCAATAAAATCTCTAGCCTGCATAATGATGAGGGCAAATTTCTCCTGCCAGCTTGAGCATGAAATCTGTTTAAAGTGGTGGAACATTTGCCAGCTTTTTCCCCACATATTTATATCCGTGCCACTAAATCACTTGATATCGCTTCAAATATCGCGCCAAACGAGATCCAATTTATCATAATTTTGCCTGAGCTCCTATCATTTGCTAGCAAGCAATTCTAGCAATTCAAGCAAATGTTTCAATACTCGAATCTGTTCGTTCCAATGTTCCAATGTTCAGTTGCACAACATTCGGCAAATTTATTTGTATTTTGTTCCAAATCTAATTTATCATTTTGGAAATTTACCAATTTCTAAATTCGTCTGCTATTGCTATCTTCCAGCCTCGTATATCTGCTTGCGGAATACTTGTGTAGTTGTAATACAAGCAGTGATTGATGGTTGTCGTGTAGTATATTCTGCTGGGAGAACTCACAAATAAATGGCTTTAAAGTCTTTCCGATAAAGATTTTTCAATCATCAGTTGAGGGGTGAGGGGATTGATGATGGGAGTTGGAGTGATGTGGGGAGAATACAATGGGAATTGTTAAAGAACTTACGGACATTTTAGATCGTTTCGATTTGAATTAAATTGTTTGCTCCTTTGTTTAACTACGGTAGACGTTTTGCAGAAAGTTGTTGATCCGAAAATTCTAGCTTTTATTTTACATCAAAGTGCTTTTAAAATTCAAATTCCGAAGCTTATGTTGTCTAGCTAAACTAACTGATTTGATATCTCTACATTTTAAATCAAATAATCTCCCTGCAATACAAATCTTCTCTATATCTTACCAATATTTTAAGCTTAAACCACCATAAATAAGAATTTTCTTGAGATTTTGAGCTTTTTGGGTGACAAAGAACAAAACAAAACAATTTATAGTCCAAGTCCTGCAACAAATCTTAAAAGCTCTTCAAAAGCTCCAAAAGCTAAAATTTCTCAACCCTTAAAATGTAGCAGAAATATATTTCAACTAAACTGAACCAAACTGAACCCAGAAACATCCGCGGGAAAACTTTTCCTATTTTAAAAGACTATTCGTAAAGTTGCCTGTGCCAAATGCCACTAGAAACAAATTTATGGACATAATCTATCCCAAGAATATCATACATTTCATACGGCAAAGTTTATGCTATTTTTCTAGTCTGCTGCCTTTTTATTCAAATGAGGATCACATGTGTTACACGAAACATAAATAAATATATATTCTTTGTGTGCTTTTTGGATAGCATGTTCTAGCCATTTCTTTGGAGAATCCCTATGCGATCCCTTTTGAGAAACTTTTATGCTCTTTTTTGGTTTTTAGCGAGGATTTGAAAGGACTTTGTTGCGAAAGTTGATTTATTTATATTAATTTTCCTTCCTAGTATATCACATAAACTTCCAATAATTTAGTGTCAAGTCATTTTCAAAATTACCGAAAATCTAAATTTTAATTTTCCACTTTTAAACAAAGATCATTATTACTGCCATTTCGATACTTTATTTGTTGAAGCGCCCGCTCAAGAATTATGCGTGTATAAATTATGATTTCCCTAATCTTATTGTTTTTTGGGAATCTTTGGCATTTGCCGCCTTTTGCCTTTCGGTTACTCAAATATTTATGCTTTGCGTTTTTATGTTAAATTGTTTACATTGAATCTAAATTATGCTCTAAATTATGTAAACGGTGCGGTTGATGTCGTATTTTATATTATTTCTTGTATTTCATGTTATATTTTACGGCATTTTATGTATTTTATGTATTTTATGTATTTTACATATTTTATGTTAGTACTCTTGTAATTTTTATGTTTGTTTTATTGTAACCGATTGTAACAATATCTTCCATCTTTTGCGTGCTTTCAGGCCTTTTCTTGGAATGCCCAGGGATTACATCCGTGCTACTGAAGGACAATCTGCAGCATATAACTTCACCAATTCAGTCGCTGTCGATATACGACTTTGATAGGACAGTGACTGCATTAACGAGTGATTTGTTTGCTACGGGTAGAGGATTGCAGATTAAACATCTGCAGTTCTCACATTCGAGTGTGGAGACCCTGAAAGATACCAGTTTCGTGAATCTGAAGAATTCATTGGAGAGTCTAAGCATCGTTAATGGAAAACTTAGAAATGTGAGTGGATTTTTCAATTTAAATAATTATCCATTTTTAGG
This sequence comes from Parochlus steinenii, assembly GCA_038502155.1. NCBI lineage: Eukaryota > Metazoa > Arthropoda > Insecta > Diptera > Chironomidae > Parochlus > Parochlus steinenii. The sequence continues at coordinate 5,856,906 of JAXCIN010000054.1, forward strand.
GCTGAAAATGTTTATTTGGTGCAAACTATCATGATTTTCGGTGAAATTCCAAAAGCTTAATTTTCCTTAAACCCCTCCAACCAACGAAAACAAAATCTTCATGAAAATTAAATAATACAGCAATCTCCCCACAAATTACCACAAAATTCCAAACCAATTATTTCCAAACTCATCAAAAGGCTGGGATTCTTGGCCCACAACACTAAGAAATCAGATAGCACATCGCACAAGCCAAATTAAGAAGCAAAGTGCTGAAATATTTATGGACCTGCTCGACCGCCATGAATATTAAGTGGCCAGTAGTACCATACACAATAATCGCCAGCCATATGTGTGGAGCTCATTAGAAAACCATAAAATAATCCAACAAATGAGTCGTTTGTCTTCGTGTTTATTCTGCACGGAGTTGCCAGCTGTTATTCACTATTTAAAGGTTTTTTCATGATGTGGTAATTTATACGTATACTAAAGTTGTGATGGCAAAGGCAATAAACAGAGTTTCAATGAGAATAGTTTTGCAAGTTTAGCTAATTTTACCGCATTTTCTAAAGCTCAATTGTTCCGGGACGAATCCCATTTATCCTGGTTTTATTGCTGCCTTGAATTCAATAGACGATTCATGCTGCTTACATTAAGCTTTAATGGTAATGCAGAGGTGTAATTAATAAAATGAGTTTTTCTTAAAATCTTTTGAGTTTTAAAAGGTGAAGGGAAGATTTTGAAAATATTCAGTTAAGTAAAATTAAAAATGTTATTACAGACTTCTAAGTATTTAGGTATAAAAGTAAACAACTGAGTTATGACCTATGAAAGCTTTTCTGCATCAATAATTTTTATGTAAACACCTTGAGCAGCAATAAAGTTCATTCCACAATTTACCCCATTTTATTCTGGAAACATTTACTTTAAAGATTCTGCTCTGAATTTGATTCGACCGATAAATAATTGAATAGATTCAGTTAAAATGTATCTATAGCATAGTATTAGTAAAATAAAAGTTTTTATTATCCTTTCCGCACTCCCATCTCAGCTAAATGTGGATCCATCATCAATTATCGCAGTTTTTCTTGTTTTATATTCCATTTGTGCCAATTTACATGGCTTTTTTCGAGTTTGCTCAATTTCATCCAAGTTCCTCGAGTTATCTGGAATTACTGTGAATTTCACAGCAAAGTTTCCTTTGGCAGCATATAAACTCATAAAGCTCCACGGAAGCAAAGCTGCTTGGTGATTTTTTTTTCTCTCTGCAGCAAACAGAAAACAGCAAATTGAATCAAATACCATCAATTATCATACAGCATTTACTTTTATTTGTACGAGCACTTTGCGTCGGAAGCTTCATAGGAGATGCTGTGATTTCTGCTGCCCATATTTATTGCGACGAAATGGTAAAGCGTTTTTGCTTCCAATTTTGCCAATGGATTTATGCAGAAGCACACACACTAAGCGTCCTCGGGCACAAACAAAATGCAAATGCAAAGAGACGGAAAATGAAAAATGGAAATTCTAATGAAAATTAAACACAATTAATGCCCGGATTCTTTTTATTCTTGCGGACCATAATTTATTTTGGCATAATTTGCCGCATTCATTTCTCCATTCTCACAATTTTTCCCCCTAAAGCTAGACCAAATAGACTAAATACATTAAATACATGATTTTTGTATTCTGACAAGGAAACCCCTATGATAAATGAGTATTTAGCTCAAAAATTAAAAAATTTAATCAAAAACTATTCAAGCTCAAAAAAAATATTTTATCTAATTTGTAACAAAATTTCATAAATCATTTCATTCAAAATGTTCTTGTGCCAACAATTTTATAAAATCAGATACAAGTTTGATATTTTTGATCTTTTTTCATGGAATGGACTGTTGGATTACATTACAATGGACTTTATGGAAGAATGAGGGAAAATTGTGGAAAAGCTTTACAGATTTTTCTATTAAGTAACAGAATTTATGGGAGCAAATGCAATTTGTAAAGTGTTGTTTTTGCGATTTACTATGGAAATTGTGGGAAATATTGTAGGGATTTCATTTTGTCCTATTTTTTTTACTGGGAATCAGGGGCTGTGGTTTTTTCTACAGTAAAACTTTTTTACATTATCAGTTGTTCAATTTTGGAATATTTTGTTTGTGAGCTGAATTTTAATGGAAAAGCGCTTACAACGAAGTTCCTAAATAAAAGATTGAAAAGCTTTACATATTAAAATCGTCATCAATAGCTAATGAAGACAATTTTGAAAACCTTTTGAATTCCAGAAAAACTTTAGTACTAAGTAAACCGAAAGACTTTCCTGCTTTCTGGAAAAAACCCAATAAAATATAAAACCAAAACTGTTGCAAAATAGTTAGGTTTTGATTACAAGTCAAAACCCCAAACATTATTCACCATGTTCCCACACAATTCAGGCACACTTCATAGAATTCCTTCAACTACACATTTTATGCAACATTCCGAAACCCCTAACTAAAACATATTCTTTTATTTTCTGCAAACACACATTTGTTCTAATTTGATATTCATAGTCCTATTTACATTATTTACATCCCTAAATAATGTATGTTGTGCTCCAAAGGAAAATGTCTAAAATGTCTGATGTACAAATAGGTTATGTAAAATTTTATCAATATCCCGAAACATATTTTATGAATTATTTGTTCAGCTATTTTCTGCGAAGATTATAATTTTTCCTCCAACTTCTTTCAGTTTTGCTGTAACATTTGTGTGGCCCGTTATTCGGTGTGTTGTCGAACGGAAAGTAATGTGCCTAGCGGAAAGATATCCATTGTTTGCCTTACAAATCGCATTTGAATACTTACAAACAAATAACGCAAATGCCTTTCCCTTGGCAAATTTCTAGCTGGAGCTCAGAGTCTCCGGCTTTATTATGTTGATTCGGTTGGTATATCTTCGCTAGCGTCTTTCCCATTTATTCAATAAATTTATCATCATTTCCATTTTGCTCTGTAAAGTCTGTGTAACGAAGAGATTTGCAGATGATATCAAAATGGGGACACATTCCCAGGAATCTTTTGCAAATTTGAATAATAATTCAAACGAATTAAAGTTTTTTTCTCTCTCTCTTCAAATTGACAGTGTTTTGTTAGAAATTTGTGGAGGTTTGTGGGAACTGTTGGAATGTCGACCTGGGAGCCAACCTTCACCTACCCGGCACCATAAATCTACATTATTTCGCTTTTATGGCCACAGCTCAAGAGCTTTCTGAACAGGGTGTGGTTGCAGAAAAGGTTCTTTAAGAGGTTATGTTGAGGGTTATGGTTGAAAGATTGGCAAGTTTATGGATTTATCATAAATTTTTTGTAGAATATTAATCATTTGAATAGTCTTTTGGTATTTTTCTGGTCAACAGGAAAAAACTTTATTATCCTGACTAAAATAATAAGATGTACAATAAATTTCTAATAATAACGTAAACTTCCTAATTAAAATGCAGTTCAACTTTTGAGCCACCCTTCAAAACACCAAAAATTCCGTATTTATCTTTATTCCCCATTATCCTATTATTTGCAAGAGACACTCTATGTAGATATCGGCTAAAATTTACATTTTAATGAACTTTTACACCGAAAACTGCCAACAATCCAGCAAACACTATAATTCCGTATAATTCTGTGATTTTAATGGAATGCATGCAAACTTCAGCAAATTTAGCCAATTCAGCAAAATTCATCAAAATTCCCCAAAATTCAACAAAATCTAAATATTTGAATAATGCGAGAATATAAATTGGAATATTGTTTCGTTCTCAGGTGCCAACGAAAGCTCTCTCATCCATGCACAAGCTGATTGTGCTTGATTTTGAATCTAACGAGATATTTGAGCTGTACGACCATAGCTTTTTTGGACTGCATTTAGTGAAATTGAACCTGAAGGGAAACCGACTCGAATTATTGCCAGAAAATACATTCAATGGGCTGGAAGAATCGTTGGCCGAAATCGATCTCTCTGACAACAAACTCAACATATTTCCAATCATACCATTAATTAAATTAGATTACTTGCGTTCCTTGAGACTGTCTTTGAATAGAATTTCATCAATTCAGCAAGATCTCGGTTACAAGCACTTCAGCAGTCTAATTTTCCTTGACCTCAGCAGCAATTTCATCGAAAACATCTATAACGACTACTTTCGCTATTTTCCATTCACAAAAACTTTGACACTATATAACAACTATATTGAAAGTCTTCATAGGACCTGCTTCTATTCGTTACGTGAGCTAGCGTCCATAGATCTGAGTCATAATAAAATCATTTACTTAGATCCAGCGCTTTTTGAGAGTAATAAGAAGCTACACATCATCGACTTGAGTCATAATCACGTGCACTACATTAATGGCGTATTTGCCAACCTACCTAGTTTGGAAGAGGTAAATATTTACATTCTATGTTTTTAATTTTTTTTCAAACTTCCATAAAGATTTCAGAAAATAAATGAATATTAATTTACAAAATATTTACTTAGGTCCTTTTATCTGGCAACAACATCCTTGAATTATCCAATGACTGTTTTAGTAACAGCACAAACATCAAAGTGATCTACTTGGAAAACAATTCCATCCAACGATTAGATTTCTACGTGTTCCACACCTTGCTCAACCTGGATCAACTTTATCTCAGCAACAATCACATAAAGAAGCTACCACCCAGCATTTTTGAAAATAATGTGAAGCTGACGTCATTAACGCTCGACAATAATTTGATTAGAGAGTTGGATAACAATGTTTTCAACAATTTGCTGAACCTCAGGGAAGTGCGCTTGAATAGAAATCGGCTGCAGAGAATTGATGACAAGCTGTTTGCAAGTTTGTGGAATTTGATGGAGCTGTATTTGCAGGACAACCAGATTAAGATGATTGAGCCGGAAGCCTTCATCAACTGCCAACATTTGCAGTACATTAATGTGCAGGAAAATGAAATGGTCGAAGTTGAGGTATGTAACTTTTTGTTTACATTGAAACATTGCAAAATTCACTGTTGTAAAGGAAATTGAAAACAATCATCTTGTTATAAATTCCTGGTAAAACTCTTCTTTATTTTCTCTCAGTGTATTTTTCAAATATTTGTTTTTAACTCATTTTCCAATTGAATTGAATCGAATCAAAACTTTACTGAAACTGTGCCATTTCCTTTTCCATTTCTCTCCTTGCAGGACATTTTCAACCTGAATTCTACACTTCTGACAGTTCAACTCAACAGCAACATGATAAAATCCATAAACAATAAATTGTTCTCAAATCAACCGAACGTTCAAATACTGTGGCTGGAGAACAATTTGCTGAAAAAGCTCGAAAGGAATTTGTTTTCGAATTTGCTGCACATTGAACGTTTATATTTGAAGAACAATAGCATTTACCAGATAAATGACGATACGTTCGACAGAATGATCACCTTGAAATACCTAGACTTGAGTATTAATGAGTTGATGGTGATTAATCAGAAAATGTTTGCAAAGGCGGTGAAACTAGAAGAGCTTTTCTTGTCCAACAATTTATTGCATCAAGTGGAAGCAAATGCTTTTGCAAGGCTCAAAAATCTCAAAGTCTTAGATTTATCTGAAAATAGTTTGAATATTCTACATAAAGATATGTTTAGGGAGAGTTTACCGAGTCTTTACCTTCTGAACTTGAAAAAAACCAATTTAACAAAAATTGAAACGAACGCTTTCAAAGGATTAACAAACTTAAATGAGCTAGATTTAGACGAAAATAGTTTAAACCCCTGGGATATGAAACAAATTGATATTCCAAGCCTTCGCTCGCTGAAAATCCTTTCCAACAACTTCAGCTCCACCACGATAAAGGAGAATATGTTTGATCGTCTCCCTTCCCTGCAAACATTAATTATGGTCAACTGTTTTATTCAGCAATTGCCAGTCACAATATTCCACCGCAACACAAACCTCGTCCAGATCGACCTGAGCAACAACTCGCTCAAATTAATCGACCGCAGTCTCTTTAATCGACTGAATGTGTTCAAAGAACTGAAGCTGAACCGGAATTTGATTAACGACTTTCCGCATATGGCGCTCTCTAATATTAGCACGCTGGAGGTGCTGTCGTTGGCCGGGAATTTGCTGAATTACATTGACTTTTTTAAGTTGAATGGACTTCCCAATTTAAGGCAATTGGATTTGCGGGCGAATGCTATTACGTCCATTAGTGGATTTAACACAAATAGCTTACCGCACTTGGATATGGTGAGTTTTTCCAGAGTTTTTGTTGGGAGAATATTCCTTTGATTTATGTCTATGATTTATGGGTTTTCGCATAATTGTTTGTTTAACCGATTATTTCTTATTCCACAGATTGACCTCAGCGGAAATCTTTTATTCTCGCTGCCCAGCAACTTTTTCCAACACTCAGCAACCCTCCAACGAATCGACCTCTCCATGAATCGCTTCCGACATATACCCAGCTCGGCACTCTCCAAAAACTCTTTAGCCAAACTGTCCTGGCTTAATTTAACAGGAAACCCTTTAATAAAGATTTACACTGGAGATATCCAAGATGAAAAGTATCCCTTCCTAACTGAATTACATATAAGCAGAACCAACCTAACCATACTAACCAGCAAAGACTTTGAAATGTTCCCAGCTCTACAAAACCTTTATTTAACACAGAATAACATAAACCGAGTGTCGCCCGGGGCCTTTGTGACACTCTCCATGCTCTTGATCTTAGATCTGAGTGTTAATGAAATTGAAATCCTACCGAAGGAGCGTCTGCAAGGCCTGAAGCTGCTTGAGAAATTAAATGTTTCCCACAACAATCTTAAAGAGCTCGAAGAGTTTTCTCATGACTTGTCCTTATTAAAAGTTTTAGATATCTCATACAACCAATTAGATCACATCGATAAAAGTACATTGATACACTTGAAGAACCTCAGGGAATTGCACTTGAGCGGCAATCGATTAACGAACATACCTGCCGACTCCTTCAAATCGCTTAGGAAACTAGAATTGTTGGACATCAAGAAGAATTATTTCGAGAATATACCATTACGGGCACTAAAACCATTAGAAACACATATAAAACAGCTTAGAATTGCAGGTAATTGTCAGTGAACGAATCTAATGGGATTTTTCTATGGTTTATTACTTTATGTGAAAGAAGAAGCTTTAAAGGATGCTTGAAATGGTTACTAAGCGATGTTTTTGTAGTATTGAATAAGTGACTTCAAGAGATGATTAAGTTATTGATTCATTAGAGTGAATTGTGAATAATTGACAAACAATATTAACCGACCAAATTTTTAAAAGAAAATTCACTTCTCTGCCCTAGCTCTTCTATTTCCTTCCTTAATACTTTTATTTTATGCAAGTTCCAAAAAATTAAATTTTCCATGAACCACGGTTCATGAATAGCAGTACTTCGAAAAATTCATTTATTGGGTTTTAAATTCACTTTACAGAAAATCCAATTCACTGCACTTGCGAGTCACAGGAACTATGGGAGTGGTTACATGATCACTTGAAGTGGAACCCCAGTGATGAAGCAATGAGCCACAGCCACCTCAACTGTGATCAGCCAGTGGCACTTCGAGGGAAAAACTTCTTGAAAATGGAGCCACAGGACTTTTGTGATGCACCTCTAATTATGAAAGTGGCGATTCAAGATATTCAGCCATACTCTGTGCTGGTGTCATGGCAAAGTAGAGAACACTCTGGATTGAGTGGGTATCAAGTGATTTATCATTCATTGGATGTTTCGGACGAGGTGAGTCTCAGTTTTTAGTTTATATTTAGCGTACATTCAGGGGTTAAATATTTATTAATTTTTACATAGATTCGTAACAAGCAACTAAACCGCTCTGCCAATTCCGCCCGTTTGATGCATCTAGCATCCAACACGCTCTATCTCATCTGCGTAATAGGCATCGGGAATTGGCTAACATATCAAAATGACTTCAATACATCTTCTCATATTCTTCTCGGCGATGGAAATAGTTTGAACAGTGAAGTATTTCCTGAAACACTTAAATCCATGCTTTCCGAATCAATGACCTCCCGGTGCACTGAAGTGCGAACATTATTTGCTTTACCCAACGTCATCGAGATGGACGGGCTGTCAAGTGGCGGATTTATTCATTCAATACTCACACGTCGGCTGGGTTTAATAGTTGGATGCTGCTTGGGCATTATAGTGTTTATTGTGCTGATCTCCGTGCTGGGATGGCTCAAAATAAAGAAACAACGAATTGAGAATGCCAAGAGACAGCAAACAATACCACCCGATTTTCTTAGTTATCGATCCTACTCCATCCCTAATGAGGAATTGAAGGATAACAATAAACTGGCGGCGGCTGCCAATCACGCTGAAGTGCACTCTCATGCTAATGGATCAAATTGTCAGGTAGGGCTCTAAATTAATTTTTAATCGAATTTTCGAGTTTTTTGAGCATGAAATTAATTTTATTTCTTTTAAATTATTTCAGCATCATCACATGCACAGCTCTCATATGCATGGACATCCCAATTATATATCTGGCACTGTGCTAGGCACAACAACGATAACAGGTAATGAATATGTTAAGAGCTAATGTGGTTTAATTTAGGCTAATAATCGAATAGATAATTATATAATTGATAAAATCATAAGATAGATATTGAGTTACGTTGAGAAATTTTGTTAATCTGTGGAGGAAAATGATAAAAGGTGATATTTTTGGGAATGGAATCGAATAATCGAACTTTAATTTATATTATATATGAAATGGAGCTTTTGAGTAAAAATTCTATCAGTGTACTATAAAATGTGTGAATTTTTAAAAGTCAAAGATGTTAAATTCAAATTGTAATTTATGTGTTGTTAATCAATGACTGATTGATCAGAGAGAGAAAATACTTTAACTGAATATAAAGTTCATAAATAATTTAAATACAGTATGTATATCGCCCATTTTGATTTCCTACCACCCAATTCACCAGCCACCTACTAAATACAATTTCTCCATAATTCTTGAACGGTTGTGAATGTGATTAAATTAAGTCGTAATTAAATAAAGCGATAAAAGTTGTAGCACTTGCTTCGAGTTGAGCTGTCACAGATCAAAAGAAATTTTCCAAATTCGGTTAAAGTTCGAATCATTTCCACATACAAACTGACAAGCAATCGATTCGGCCCAAAACTAAAGAGGAAGAAATATCAAAGAACGTAAGAAATGAAAAGAATTATTGTGGAAACGAAACTATCGAGGAAAATGGAAAAAGTAATTTATTTGTGTCGTTTTTATTTTCTGGCTTGTCAGGCCACCAACAAAAAATGATAAATGAAGGAAAAAGCACTAAAAAACACTAAAGAAGAGATAAAAGCGGCAAAAGCGAGGCAAAGCTAGCAACAAAAAGCACATGGCAAGATTATTATGTTACACCAAAGCAGAATGATATAAGGGGTATAAGAGAGATATAAATTTGGGCCGTGTTTTATAAGGTTCACAATATATTGTGCTTTTTGGTAGAAATAAGCTTTAGCTGCCGCAAATGTGTTGTTTAGAGCAACCAACATAGATTTGTCGATACATTTGAGTAAACTGCGAGTAAATTGTATATTTGTCAAGGGGTGAGCATTCAGGTTGGAAAATTTTGATATTTTTTAAACCTGGGAATAAAATACAAAAAGAAGTGTGGTGACCTTTAAAAAGCTTCTTAAAAAAACTTATCAAACCACCTCAAACCACTGCCCCTCGAAATTAATAAACCAAGTGGAATTGCAAATAAAACATCAGTATTACAAATCAAACAAGGCATTAACAACTCCGCTTTTCAATTTCAATTGTGCATATATTTGCACAAAACTAATCGATGACATAACTATTGGGTACAGATTATTTGCTAATTAGCTAGACACAAAACCACTGATTGAATACATAAATTATAATAAAATATATGTAAATTATGGTTTATCTGTTCTAGTTGTGTCTGGTAAATTGTGAATATCAAAGTTGATGGTGTTTTAGTGCAATTTGAGGTTGAAATAATAGTTGAATTTTTTACGAGCGAGTTATATTTAATATTTTAAAATACTTTAATGATATAGTAACATTGATAGGGAAATTATATAGAAAGTTATTGAAAATTCGTTTTATTCTGCTTTTGAAAATCATTTTTATATACATTAAATTTTAACCATAGATAATGTTTTTAATTTTGTACAAAATATGATAAAATTTAACAATAATAATCTAGATATTTAATATATTTGTAATTTGCATCAGAAAATTAAAAACGGTAAAATGTAAATATCTATTATGAACTAACAATCGAACAGTAATTGTAATTAAATACTGCACATTCAAAAAATAATTAACCCTTTTTGTTTTTATGAGTGATTGAAAGGTGAGCAAGGTAATTAAAATATTAATTTCAAACTAAAAGTACTTAACCAATTGTATGGATGCATGTTTTCCTGTATATAAATTTTATAGTGAATAATTTAGCAACTGAAACTTGATGCATTTCTATAAATTTTATGGGTTTTATGTTGATTTTCAAAAAATAATTAACTAATCACTTGGTAACAATAAAAACTATAATTATATTGAAATTATGTAATAAAATTATTAAAAAATAAATGATTGTGTTTTACTTGAACAGTTTTTTTTCAGAGATTGTTGAATTTCCTGTTTCAGTTGCAGGTTCGGTTTTATGCATAAAAAAGTGGATAATCAATTTTATCAGCAATTTAATGGTTCAGCTTCATAATGTAATGCCAGTTATCTCGTTTTATGGTTTATATATCAATTCTAAATTACTTTTGAATCCAGATTTAATGGGGTGAAAATTCGGTCCTTCATTATCTACCTTTTCGATAATATTTGAAATGGCATTATAATAGTTAAGAGTAGAAATTCTTGGTCTGACAAATCCACCATAACCTTTAGTGTAATAGTAAAAGAGTTCTATTCCAGAAAGAGCTACAGGAAAGTCTAAATCTATGTCTTGTGCATCAAAATATGGCAAAACTTCATTCTGCGTTTTACTTGCTCCGAACGCAACGACACTTTTCTGATTCAGGCTCGTAAGTATTTTTTCGTTTCCATCGATCAAAGGATCTTTTCCGTTTGTATTAAAATATGTTATGTTTGCTATAGATTTTCTAGTACTGCCGTTAATCGGTTGGTCTCCAATTTTACCACTCCAATAGTCCAACTTATTTCCAATAATTCGAAGAGATATTCTTTTGTTGTCTTGCAAATAAAGTTGAAGTCCTGAAACTCATCGTAAATTATATTTTTTCTAAAAATCCAAAGAAAGGAAAAATTTTGCACCTGTTACTACATGATCATCTTCCAGATCCAAATCAATCATTTCCATTTCCATATTTAGGGGATCCATGGGATAGCTCTCATTCAGATAATTTTCAGGTAATGTCTGCCATGAACTATTCATGTAAGCAAATTGAGATAAGCTCTTTGAAGTAGCAGTTTTAATTTGCAAATATATTGTTTGACCTTTCTTGTTAAATCGAACTCCTGTGATGATACTAGAAATAATATATTTGAAATTAATACATTCAACACTTATTTTGAGTATTATCACTTTCTATCACCCTCCGGTTTCATCCAACCACCATAAAAGTATTGTTGTGCATCAATTTTAATTTTTATATAATCAAAATCTGAAAAAACAATAATAAAGTATTTGAATAATTTTTGCCATAAAAATTATTTACTTGATTTTAAATCCTTTGTACGAAGATTCAAAAAAGATTTAGAATTAATTGGATCTTGGAAATCTGCCAAATTTTCCAATAAATCTTTAAAACCAATCTGTTTAGGGTAAGAGTCCTGGGAAAATAAAGTTTCTCTCCATTTGTGAATGTCAGTATAGTCATCTGAAACAAAAATATTTATTTTCCAATGAAAATTCTTAATTCTTTGCAATTTCACTATACTAACCTGCGGAGGTATATTCTCGATAGTAACGATATATCGACAACAAATCAATGGCCATTGGTAGATACTGCATAAAATCTCTATGCAAGTTGAGTATGATCTGATTGAAACTAGCTTTCCGCGTTTCTGTGAGACTCTTTTCAGGATGCGTTCTTTTCAAAATATCTATATTTTGGCGTATAATTGATTTATCGGCTTCTAAAGTATTAGCCATCAGAGCATTTTTGATTGCAACTACTTGATCATCAAATTTGTTTCTTATTTCATATATGTTGGAATTTTTGCTATCTAATACATAAGTTAAGTTTTGGTATCCACTGAAAATCATCTTAATCTTGTTCCAAGATATTTCATCAACTTTTTGTATTTTTTCCTAAAATAAAAAGAAATTAATTATTTTAATATTAAACATTCTGTAGTCTAAAAATACTCCAAGCTTCTTGACTTTCTTCAGCTTGTCAACATGTCTTGGTTGCTCCGCAAATGAAGTTGGATCTTTTGTGCCACCAACTCTACGTTCTGCGAAAGTTCTTAAGAAATAATCTAGACCATTACTTCCACAATCCGTTTCATTCTTTTTGATTCCATTGACTACCATTTTGTAGGCAGAGTCAAGTAGACAAGTTGATATTTGAGATTCAAGAAATTTGAACAATGCATTTGTCTGCTGATCGGTAATTCCATTCCAACCACATTTTGTTATCACTGCAATGCGAATGTATTGAGGCTTGGGGAATTGATTCAAAAGAGCTGTTGATGTGAAGCTTTGATTAGAATTCTATAAATAGTTGGAATTATTTTATCTTAAAAAAGAGCATAACTAGAGAAAGCTCAGTTGAATGTATTTAAAATATTCAAAACACAATCAAAAAATTCTACCTTGATAACTTTCATCTCTTGTATCATTGGTTTGATAATGATTTGGCAGATAATTGAATCCAACATCTTCGTAAATTTTGGCATTTGGGCAAATATGAAAATTTAAGTGAATCCGTTTACGCTATGAATTAAATATCTTGTTAAATAAATCAATATTACGTTCAATCAACATGTGTGTTTGTACAAATAGTTTGAGTTGCTTTGTTGAAGGCATTAAGTCCACATCAATAAAATTTTATAAAAGATATTTGTTCACAGCATTTAAACTGTTTTTATTTTTTATGAAGAGATTTCAAAAATAAAATGGATGTATGTCTTTTTAAAAAAAACAAAACAATTCAATGATGACAAATCATACTTGCGCTTCACAAGTAGTTTCTGTGGTAAACTCCAAAAAGTCATCAATGTACACAAATTTGATAGGCAATGATAAACTTTGCTTGAGTAATCCTTTTTGTTCCAGATCTACATTTTTTATAAATGGTATTGCTGCATAAAAATAGTAAGCAAAATATGTTGTTATCAATATCATGATTGGAAATGTGATTAAAATCAATCTCTTGGTTGTTATTACACTTTGAGGTCGCAACCCTGGGAAAATAAAAATTGTTTGTGAAATTCTGATTCCTTGCAAATGTTGACAAATTTTACCTTTTCTTGGAGTAGCTTCAATGACGTGCACATTATCACAATTTATAAAATTGTGCCCAAAGTGGATTTGATTTGATTTGTTTATCTTAGTTTTTCCTATAATTTGTGATGATGTCACTACATTCAGTTCCGATTTTTTTTTTGGATTTTGATCTTCACAATCATAATTATTATTTTCCATTTCGTCACATGCCTCGTTTTGATAACTTTCAATCTCAGACACGACACTTGACACAGACCTTAAACTTAATAAAGATGGAGCTTTTTCTTTCATTTTGAGCCTACAAAACGACCTCTTTTACTCAATTTTAGTTTGGCACTGATTTCATGCAAAAACTTTTTAGTTTTGCTTTTACTCATGAGATGAGTTTCATCACTAGAAATTGAAACATTTTGAGATAAAAATTTGAGCAGATTGTATATATTCTGTTGTTTTCTTCTTTCTCTTCTGTGTGACGATATCACATTACTTAAATCATTTGAACCAAAATGTAAACAAAATTTACGTGACTTTAAAACCGCATCTACGTTTAAACGTTTAATTTATTTATTTTAAAATTTTGCTTGTACTTTCGAAGTGTGATCAATATTTTCAAATACATTTCCAACCTATCAACTCTTTTGTTTGTAGGAATAGATCTTTATGTAATGTGTAAGTTTGCTACTTCTTTTATAGGTTGAGTCATAAAAAAACATATTGCAAGAAAAGCTGCTATCACAATGCTGATAAAAACAACGATGAAGAATACTTTCATGACTGTTTTTTCATTCCCTGCTGGTGCCAATTGTTCAGCCTAGTTTCATGAATCGAGATTTTTTCATCGAGTTTATTGTTCTTGTGAGCTGAAGGATCATACACATTAAACAAATTTATCAACAGAATTTTTTAAATTTGAAAGAAATGAATTGTTGATTAAAAGTATGATCTATTGTTGAACATTGCAAACTTCTTATTTTCAGTGATTTGTTCAATCATTTCGTTCAATCCGTCATAAAAACTAATTGTTGAAATTCTAGGTCTAATAAAACCTCCGTATCCCTCTGTGTAGTAATAAAACAATTCCAATCCAGAAAGAGCGCAAGGATTCAACAAATCGACATTCTGACCATCAAAATAGGGGAGAAATTTGCTACCTTGGCTGCTCATGCCGAATTTCACGATACTGTTGTAAATTATTGGTGATTCATTGAAGCTTGTTTTAATTGTTGCATTTAAATCAATCAGTGGAATTTTACCTTCCACTATAATTTTCATCCATTTTGCATCTATATTTCTCAGCTGACCTTGAGAGATTTTATTATAGTCAAAAGTTCCAGTAGCAAAACTAAAACTGGTTCCAAAAATTTTCAGGGAAATTCTGTTTTCTTTGTTCATATACATTTGAAGTCCTTGAAAAAATATAAAAAACTTAGATTTATGAAAATTTTTTTCCAAAATTCACCTGTCAAGGCATATCCAACATCTAAAGCCAAGTCAATCATTTCCATTTCTCTGTTAAGATAGTTCATTTCAACTATGTTATTTTTGAAGTCTTCGGGGAATGCTTGCCATCCATGATTTCTTTCAGCTCCACCAAACACTGTCAACTTTCCAGTTTTAATTTGTAAGAACAAAATTTTTTTGAACCTCGTAAAGCGCACTCCAGTTATAACTCTACATGCAGGATATTTCAATACACAAAAGAATCAAAACGAATTGTTTAAATTACTCACTCTTGCTTTGCAGCCGTGATTACTCCAGTATAAAAATATCGTTTAGTTTTATTGTAATCATCCGTGTCATCACAAACGCATCGACATGTCTTACTATTTGATATTGTTTTGCACTCATACAGATTGCCCAAACATTTTGAATAATCTTTTTCAAGGTTGAAGGAAGGACAGCTAGGATAGAACACTGGAAATAATACTTTTTTCAGGCTGAAATAGTTGACCCCTATAAATGAATATAGTTTAACATAACTCAGATTAAAGTAAGTTTTTTTAACCTGGGATAAAATTTGTAGATAACACATTTATGAACGATTTTGAATAAATTGGGTCTCTATAAATTTCTAGCATTTTCTTCATTCCTCTCAAACTATCGATTAGCTGTTGAAACGTTGTGTCGTATGATTCTATTTGAATTGGCAAAGTATCAGCTAAAAATTCGAAAAATGATGTATTTCATGTTTAACATGTAAAACTATTTTATTATATACTTCCTGTCAAAAGCTCTTGAAATACAAAATAAATCCTTTTAAATTCATCAATAGTTTCATAAAAAGAAAGAAATGCAATTTCATAGAAACTAAACATTTCGAAGTTCCATGTTGATGATGACAATTCATACATTAATTCTAACTCAGGATGATCTTCGATTAGGTGGTTAAATTTCTTATCCATCGTTGTCTTCTCTTCCTTTGAACATACTTTGCTTAAAAGTTGTTGAATTCCAAGCATTCCCATTACAATCTGTTTTTGAATTTCAGATTTTTCATTGTGTTTTGTTTCCATCATAGGTCTTAAATCATAATAAAAAGCCATAAACTGTTCAAATTCAAGTATGCCCAACAATTCGAACTCTATTATTTCTGGAGAAAGATGACTATCAGTTATATTTGTAATCATATCGTGGTAACGATAAACCACAGTCGCAACATTTAAAATTTGCATATTCATTAGTTTGTCAGTTGCTTGAGCTGAAATTTGAAGGATTTTAAAATTAAAATTATGATTGACTTACGAAAATTACTTCTAGATATGTGAGGCTCAAATATTTTCACTAAATACTTAAATCCCTCAGTTTCCTGACACTTTTCGTGTTTCTTAATCCTATCGATCCACATTTTATACTTAGGATCAACTTTGCCAGCCACTATTTGAGCTTCAATAAATTTGTGCAACATTGTCGTTTGCTTTTCAGTTATGGCATTTAAGCCACATTTGCAGATTAAAGTTATTCTGAAATAACTGCTATGGTCCATGTGGTTAATATAAGAATCTTGAATTGCTGAAATAAATTATTACATCCAATGAACTAGTAAACATCAAGAAATACTTTTATTGGTGATATAGTTGCATGGTAAAATATTAAATCCATTATCCTCGTATATTTGAGCGTTTGGGCAAACATGATAGTTAAGTTTCACAAGCTCGCTCTAAAGTATTGATAAAGAAAGGAAAGTGTGTTTTTTTTTCAATTTCAACATTGTTCAAAACCATACCTGAGCTTCACAATTTTCACCTGTACTGTAGTCCAAAAAATCATCCAAATAAATAACATCAATTGGTGATTTGAAGTTTTCTTTTATTAATCCTTTTGTTTGTAGTCGTTTATTTTCATGCAATGTATAGTTGACTGCAGGACTAACCTTATTCATGAAATACAGAAAATACATAGAATATGCAACCAAAATTCCTAGTAAAGTGACGACAGTAAAAATCGAAATCGCTTTGATGACAAATTTTTTATTGGTTGGTAACTGCGTAACTGTTTGATAGTTAAAAAATTTAAAATTAATTTGAATTAATCAATTTATTAATAATATACTGAGCTATTACTTGGAACAGCTTCGTAGACGTGCAAAGATGAGCAATTATAAGTGGTCCCGATATGAACATCTTTTGACTTTTTGATTTCTAATTTATCAAATGTTTGGTTACTGCTTACAAAACATGGCTCACTGTATTCCGAAGGATCATTATTGTGATAACTCAGGTCAACTAACTGATTGTCCTTCTCATGATCACTGTCTTGAGAAACAACCGAAGAATTGGAATCTAAACTTTCATTAGAATCTTTAAATGGTATATACTTGGAACATGAAATTTCATCCATGTTCAACTAATGTGGCATGAACTCTACTAAAAATAAAGTATGAAATTATTTTATGAGTAATCTCGGATCGTTATTGGTTAGATGAATCAAAAGGAAATGCTTAACAAACAAGTAAATTTAAATATGTATTTTTAATTTAATTGTTGCGAAACAGAACAGTGATAAAAAATTTATCAAAATGGAACAAGATAGTAAACGTAAACTTTGGGACTGTTGTTTTTTAAAATTTAAACGTTGGAACGTTTGGTAACAAAAACCTAAAATTTGCATTACGAAGCTAAAGTATTTCGTAGTAGGTATATTTCTAATTTTTAATTAATTGTGTTCAGCTAAAGCTCTGAATTATAGAGCAAAATCTTTATTTACCAAGGTGTAAAATTATAATTGCCCTATTTTTACACTGCTGTAGCTCCAATTACAAAAATAATTGAATGAAATTTCTCTAACAATATAAATTTCAATTTCAATATAATACTTTGCAGTATTTTCTGTTTTTCACCTCATAATCTGATAATCGCAAAATAAGGAAATAGAAATAAGAAAATCGATCCAGCAAAATTTCCTAGATGGATTCTGGTAAATAAAGCTTCTGATATATGGTTATGTTTTTCAATTATGAATTTCCCAGTCATTAATTTTTATCGATAATGCCACACAAAGTACCAAATTACCAGCTCCCAGCTTAAGCAGAAAAACTTTGAATAATCAACATTTGCCGCTCGAATATTAATAATCATCTTTTATGGCCACTTAATGTGTTTGTACTCAGCACTAAAGAAACTACAACGATTATGTTTTCAACTTTTTTGCACTTCTATGAACACAGAAGGCATTACTGTTTGGTTCGGTCCATGTGCAAGGAGTGCTGTTTGGTTATCACACTCAGAGAATTTTTTTTTGAGTTAATTGAAGTTATTTTGGAAGCTCCTTTGAACTTGTTAGTGAATTTCATGAAATAGTTTGTAAGCAGTTTTAACAAAATTGCAATTTATAAAATTAATGACTGGAAAATTAGAATCTTCTCAGTGTACTCCAGCGAAAGAGAGAAAATTTTACTGAAATAACAACACATTCCAAGTCCCAAATTCTATAGTTCCAAATTCCAGAAAAAGTAAGCAAACTTTAATGCTCAATTTATTTATTTCTTGACAATATATAAATTCTTATTGCAATATTTTTTATGTCCTGTTGATTTTACAAGATTACTCTCGAAACTTTGGCTCGTTGCAATAACAATAATTGCAATGAAATAAATAAACAGCTTTTGTCGAGTTTGTTCTGGTTTTCCAGTGTTTTTCGGTTTATTTAGACCGAGTTTTTGCTGTTTTGTAGTTTAGCTGTTGTGTTGATATGTTGAAAGCTTGATGCACCTGATAAGAAGTTGTTTGGTATGTTGCTAACAGGATATGTTGTTTAACTTTCAAAGTTGTTTGATAAAACTGTTCACGAAACAAATAAAGTTTCTCAAAGCCATCCTGTCAAGTTGAGACACACAGCATAATTAATTATTTAATTAAAATTAATGCATGTGACATTTTGATCACTATATATATAGAATTTTTAATGAAAAATGGAAAGCCTAAAAGAGCTTTTAAATGTTCTACAGAACATGAAAGTATTCTCATTTTTGATCTAATATCACATAACATATAACTAAAGAGAAGTTGTTGAATGAATTATGATGTTTCATACTTAACTTTGATTTTGAACTTCGTGCGTCTAAAATTATGAACCTGCTAGGCTGCTTAAATCTAATTAGTACTTACATACTTACATAATATCATACATTAAGCCTTTGTGATAGAGTTGGGTGTAATTACTTGAACAAGCGTAATTACGTGGAAAATGAAAAATTATTTTCTCAGTCAACCTTTTTACTTTTATTCGCTTTCATTTCATTTTATGTATAAGAATCAGCAAAAATCATAAAAAGCACAAACATCATAAAAAGCGTTAAAAGCGTTAAAAGTAGCTGCGAAAAATTTGCTTTTCAACTTTGTAAGTAGCATTTCACATTTCAATCCACGTAATTAAAATGTTTAAAAGCTCGCTCGAGCTGAATGTGAATTGTAAATTTGCTGGAAATTTTCAACGAATTTGCTTGAAGTTTTTGGTGAAAATTGCTAATGCTGTGCTTGTTGAAGCGCTGGTTATGAATAGTAAACACCTTGGAGCTAAACAAGTTTAATCACCTTTTGTTTAGTCTTTTGAAGGTGAAAATTATTAATTTGAGATGTAAATTAAATAATGTGGCTTTATTGAGGGAGCCCTTATTAATTTTGTTTATTAATTATCTTCTGTGTTATAATTATACTTTAAATTGATTCATAATTGAAATGGAATTTTTAGATAAGAAGGATTATTTTTGGTGTAGTTTTTAATTATTTAAAACGTAATTATAATTAATTTAACGCAATTTTTTAGAATGCAATCAACAAAAGATGACTCACGTAAATTCACGAAACAAAATGCAAACTGATAAATTAACAATAAGATGCAAGAAATTAAATAGAAGCTAAATGGTCACGCAGTACCAATAAGATCCAAAAATATGACGAAAATCTGATATTCTATCAATTTTTTTGATAACAATTGCATAAAGCGCGGTGAACTCATATCTTGAAGATATGGTTTTGTAAATTTTACTTATCAAAAAGTAACTGAGAGAGAATCGCAAAGAATTCAAATATACTACACATATTTTAGTGTAACAATTTGAAACAGCAAAACAAAAAAATTTTGAAAAATGATATTTAGTATCCGGTAAAAAAACACGACACCAACATTAATATTAACCAAATGAATTTATATCAGAAAAATTAAATAGAATAAAAACAAGGTTTCTTCACACAAAAATTCGCCAAATGTTTCAGTGTTGATTTGACTTTGTTTGTGACAAGATTGAATTCATCAGTATTCTTTACACATCAAATAATTAAAGTTAAAGCCAAAAGGAAAACAGGTTTGAGAAATGTTGAATGGTTGCTGTTGTTTTAACCTGAGGACTGGAGGCTTGATAATAGGATGGCTGGGTATCATTGGCACCGTTTTACAGTTGATCCAAGTATTTATTTCGGCACTAAAGTCCGAACAAGCCGTTGAATATGGAACCACTATACTCATTGGATCGGTGATTGGCTCTATTATTGGAATACTCGTAAATGCCTTCCTAGTTGTTGGTATAAACAAAGTAAGTTTATTGTCTTGTTAATTAAAATATAAATATAATCTTAAATTTTGTTTACAGGATCGACCCAGCTTTCTGCTGCCATGGATTATTTTGAATGGAATCGGAATGACGGTAATACTGATCATATGTGTCTTTTTTTTGTTCGAAAATATAATGATCAGCTTGATTATTTTAATTATAATAATTTTACCAATTTATTGTTGGTTTGTTATAATCAGTTTGTATAAAGAACAAAAAAATCCAGATCAACGCCGGCAAATTAATTTATCAGTTTAAATTATTGCTTAACTTTTAAGTCTTCACCACTTAACTTTTTGAAACTTGAAGACAGGAAACATGGAAATTTTTTTAAGGTCCATATTATAAATCATCCTTTTTTTCCAAACATGAATTGTTGCTATCAACAACTTATTACAATAAAAAAATACAAATATATTTTTTTTAAGATCGAATAGAATTTCATTCAAATTTAAAACCTTGAAATAAATTACGAATGAAATGATTTAAATGTCAAAGAACCACCATATTATATAAATTTTTTCAGGAAAAAACATCAAAAGTTTTCTAGCAGCTCTTTACTGTTTATTAGCTCTACACGATCAACCAATATTCAAATTTTTACACTATATACGTGAAATAATTGTTGATATTTTGTAGTATTCATGATGGACTTTTGTTAAGAATTGTCTGGCTATAAAGAAAAAATATATTATGCCATTCATTCCAAAATTATCTATGATATCTAATATTTTTTGTGACACATTCTGGGAAATTTCATTTTACTGATCGGTTTATTGATAAATTTTTTTAAAATGCTTCATCAGTTGAAATCAGTCAACAAAAGATGACTCACATAAATTCACGAAACAAAATGCAAACTGATATATAATCAATAAGATGCAAGTAATTAAATAGAATCTAAACGCAGTCGGTTCAATTACCAATAAGATCCAAAACCTTCCTGACAAATCAACTGGAATTTCTATCAATTTATTTGATTTAATTGCATAAATCACAGCGGTGAAGACTTGGTTTTGTAAATCTTACTCAGAGCACCTATGAACTAAGATAAACTAAGATTGACCTCCATTTTTAGATAAGCTTTTTATTATTAGCTCAGCTCAAAAAGTATCTGAGAGTAGTCTTGTTTTGACTTTGTTTGTAAAAACATTGAATTCATCAGTAATTTTTACATTTACGCACAATAAGTGTTTTTAATTTAACACCAAAAGGTTTTAAAAAAATGTTGAATGGTTGCTGTTGCTTTGATCTGAGGACTGGAGGCTTGACAATAGGATGGCTGGGTATCATTGCTGACGTTATAAGATTGATTCAAGTATTTCTCTGGACACTAAGTTCTGAACCAACCGGCGAATATGTAATAGTTGGAACGGTTATTGGTTGTATTATTGAAATATTCGTGAATGCCTTACTAGTTGTTGGTATTAACAAAGTAAGTTTCTTGTTTTTTGAAATTAAATGAATAAAAATATTGAATTTTATTTAGAACCGACCCAGCTTTTTTTTGCCATGGATAATTCTCGGCGGACTTGGAATAATCGTGATGATATTGGCATGCATCGTGTTTATGTTCAAGAACATAGTCGTCAGCTTGATTGCTTTAGTTTGTTTACTATTGCCAATTTATTTTTGGTTCGTCATAAGCAGTTTGTATAAAGAAATCTCAAACAACCTAAATCAACGCCGTCAAATCAATATGCCAGTCTAAACTATTGCTTAACTTTTACATTCTTTTTTACAACTAAAAAGTCTGAAACTTGAGTATAGTGAAACACTACTATTTTTACTTCGATAAAAAAGTTATTGAAGTCCTGCTTTCATCAAAAAATATAATAAAAAAAAAGCTCAAAAAATTCATTTAAAATGACTAAAAATTAGTTTTTTACTCAAAACATTAATCTATCACTTCGGTTCTGCTCCGACAGCGCCATCTAGTAGCTCCAGAATAAAAAACCATGTTTTCAATTCTAACGACGCTCCAGGCAACTGCATACTTCCGATTTAACTCAAATTTTAAAATAAAATTTTTTCGACCATACGCAAAGCATAAGGCTGGATTTTGCGATGGGACTGGTCTTTCGAGTACCTTTCCAGGCTTTTCCGATTTTTTAAGTCTATAATTTTAATGGAAAATAGAATCTATAGTTCCACTTCTTTGCTTACCTCAATCGTTTAACACCATCAACCAGCACACCAATCATTACACTACGTAAAGTAATTGTAAATTTTTGTAGTATTCTTAATATTGGACCCTTACCAGTTATATTATATTGTCAATATAAGCTAAATTTAAGCTCATCTTTTTAATACCAGCTCGGCTTAAAAACTATCTTTTTAACAAGAAAATAAAACAGCTGAAAACAGACCTTACTCAACAATAACCAGATTTAAATATTCTTGAATGATGCTCTAGCATGTGATGGAATAATTCTATTCACAACCACTTAAGTATTTGCAATAAACAAAATTACTGAGCATCAAATCTACGCTAGTATGTACATCTTACGATACTTTAACTCTTTAGTATCTGAAAAACTTTGCTTAAAACATATCGATATCCAGAATTTTTCGTTCAACTAAGCTAAAATTCATCAATTCTATTATTCAAACAAGTTGATAATGGTGCGTAAATGTTGTTTCTACTGGAACCTGAGGATAGGAGGGTATATTATTGGAGTTTTATGTATAATAAGTGCAATTCTGAAATTGATTCAACAAAGTATTAAAACTTACAATTCATCACAAGTTCAGACTCAAAATAATGAGTCACAAAATGACCAGCTACACGATGATGAAACACCTTTTGTTTATACAATTATTGCTGTATCAATCACATTATTCATCAATGTATTGCTTCTTATAGGTGTTAGAAAAGTGAGTAGACTAAAAATGAAGTTTAAGCTAAATTTGAGCTATACCAAAAACTTAAATATTTTTTAGGTACGCGCTGGTTATTTGATACCATGGCTGATTTTAACTGCAATTGAGGTGCTTGGGATGATCGTTGCAAGCGTTTTCCTTTTGGGATGGCACTTTTTCAGTCTAACAGGATTGACGATAATTCTATTTTTGGTGCTTCCAATTTATTTTTGGATTGTTATCTACAGTCTGTATCAAGAATTTAAAAAAGATCTGGGACCATCGAGGCAAAGCAACTTGACAGTATGAGTTTTAAGTCTTAATTGACACAAATAATTGAATACAAATTGCGTTTCATGCAGCATACACTTCTATTTTATTTATTTTATTTATTTTATATTTATAAAAATTATTATATTATATCATGCTCAAGAATTTCCTCACACGAACTGCTGATTGCAATACTAAATAATATATCTGCTGTTTTTGCAAAAATCTGTTCGGTTTAAAAGAGTTAGCTATTAAAAATATGTATCTGAGAAATGTTTATAGCTTCATCATAATACATACAATACAAGCGTAAAACTTCAACAAATTTAATATTAATAACAATATAAGTTTCGTTACAGATGGTTTGGGCATATAAATCTAATATGAGTTTAATGAAGTATTAAAACATAAATTTATTTGAAATTATCAGTTTAACTTATAAAAATAATTAATTTCGATTTTATATATACTTAGTCGGAACTGTTAAAGAGAGTATTTGAAGGTGCATGAAAGATTTTCAGAATTTATTCAAATTTTTTGTATTTGGTTCAAAAAACACAATAACAACACTATCTAGCCACATTAATTTTCTACTCGAAAGAAAATAAAAAATTCTAAAAATAAGATTTTATATCCGAATTTCTCCACCCAAAAATTTCGGCAAATGTTTTCGGCAGTATTGATTTGACTTTGTTTTAGTAAGGATTGAATTCTTCAGTAATTTTTACGCACAATAAGTGTTTTAAGTTTACACCAAAAAGTTTAAAAAATGTTGAATAGTTGCTGTTGCTTTAGCTTGAGGACTGGAGGCTTGATAATAGGATGGCTGGGTATCATTACTGACGTTATAAATTTGATTCAATCATTTTTCATGACACAAAGTTCTGAACCAACCGGCGAATATGTAATAGTTGGAACGGTTATTGGTTGTATTATTGGAATAATCGTGAATGCCTTACTAGTTGTTGGCATTAACCAAGTAAGTTTCTTGCTTTGTGAAATTAAATGAATGAAAATATTGAATTTTATTTATAGAACCGACCCAGCTTCTTTTTGCCATGGATTATTCTTGGTGGACTAGGAATAATCGTGATGATATTGGCATGCATCGTGTTTATGTTCGGGAACATAGTCGTCAGCTTGATTGTTTTAGTAATATTACTATTGCCGATTTATTGTTGGTTCGTCGTAAGCAGTTTGTATAAAGAAATCTCAAACAATCCAGATCAACGCCGTCAAATTAATATGCCAGTGTAAACCATTGCTTTACTTTTACGCTATATTTTATTTTTTATCTGTCTTCAGGAAAGTGGAATATGAATATGTTATAATATTAATCCACTTTATTTTATCATCATTGTTTTTCACAAGTAAATTTTATACTTATTGTTGTCAACAAGTTTTTGTTATGGAAAATAAAGTATATTTAAAAAGTCTAATCGATTTCAAAACCTTATGAATTCAAATTTCTAATCACGTCACAAATGATTTTATTTTCAAAGTTTCATCATAGATAATTTGAAAATTTACTACTTCTTTACTACTTCCATAATTTATTGTTGGTCTGTCATACACAGTTTGTATAGATAAATCTCAAATAATCAAGATCAACGCCACTGCTTCACTTTTACATTCCCCTAAATTGCATTCCACACATTTAACCACTTAAAAAACTGAAGTCTAAAACATAAAGATAGTTAAACATTACTCTTTTCTAAGTTTTTATAAACTTTTAATAGGACTGGCATTTTCGAAAAGTGGAAATTCGTTTTACCCTGAGAACTCAAAAACTTGAATACTTTTATATGGGCAACTTAATCTTAAAAAATCTAAAATAAATCAAGGACTGTGAATGGATTATAATTTTTTTAAATTTCTGCACCGCTGGTCCACAAACGACCAAGAGTCTCAAAAAAAGAATATTTGCACTTTGCCCCAAAATATCTTGAGAACCATAATACTTTTGTAAGAGAAATTTTGTCTTCCGATGTTACCCAAACACTTTTTAACAATAATTATCTTTTTTGACCCTATACCCATCAACGCTCTAGTCCACAAAACTATAATAATTTGAAATCCCAAAAATTCCATAAAATCCCAAAAAAATTATTACTTTTTGCCCTATCATTTGAAAACCATAATACTTCTATGCGTAAAACTTTGCTCAATAATGATTATCAATGACTAACGAAGAGATTGATAAAGATCCAGCGCAGAAATGCTCTACCCGCTGGTCCACAAACATACATGAATTCCAAAAAGTCGACGAACTTTCAATAAAAACTATATTTTTTGATCCAGAAACTACAAATAAATCAAAACCACTAGTAAATTTGCTCCTGGATTATAACAGGATGGTTGCACTACACTTAATATACTGAAAAATGGTCATTAGCTGTTTTCATTGCTTTTTCAACTCTCGAATTATCTTTTATAATGCAAAAATATCTGGATTATCACGAAAACTACACAAAATCTCTTATTCTAAGAAATATAGCACATTCACTCAATTAAAGCACTTTTAGAAAAAAACACTCAGTGACATCTAACTTATTAATTAAGGCATAAATACGACCAAGACAACAATTAGCAGATATTTTCAAATAACCTATTTTTGATATTTTCGAATAATTTTTTACTGTCTGGCCGCTGTCTGGGCGAATAAGTCTGGGCTTACTTTATTTCATCTATAACCCCTCTTATTGATTAAGGCATAATCACAACATAGACAACAATTTGCAAATATTTTCCAATAATATATTTATGATATTTTCGAATAATTTTTGACTGTCTGGCCGCTGTCTGGGCGGTGAAGTCTGGGCTTACTTTATTTCATCTTTAACCCCTCGAATATTATACTGCGTTTTTCGAGCGTTTTTCAAATATTTGAAGCAAATTAACCGTTGATGAAATGTTACATCAGTATAATTTAATTGAATTAAAGCATATATATCACACAAGTTGATTTAAGTTTATAAGTTTTCGATTTTTTAATCGTGTTTTATTTATTATAAATGATCATAAGATACAAGTTCTACTTCTTTACATACCATAATACACACCATCAACCAGCACACCAATATTTACTCTACGTAAAATTATTTTTGATTCTTGTAGTATTCTTGATGATGGACTCTTGTTCAGAATTGTTTTTAGTTAATATTTTAGACAAAATGCAATGAAGAAATATTCAAAAATTATGGGCAACAAAAAAAAACAGTCAGCCTTTATTAAAAGACTTTATATCTAACGATTTTTTTTGCGAAGTTTCATATTAATTTATATTAATAGAATATAATATAATCATTTGTTTGAATACACACAATTTTCGCTAATCTAGACAAGTTTGACATTCTTTGATAGACTTTGTTGGTGGTGAGTGCCTATTTTCTTTTATTCCAAGTAAACATAGCTAAGAAAATTATATGATCTTCTCAAAAAATTTAGAAAAATCGTATAAAACTTATCA
Organism: Parochlus steinenii; assembly: GCA_038502155.1. NCBI lineage: Eukaryota > Metazoa > Arthropoda > Insecta > Diptera > Chironomidae > Parochlus > Parochlus steinenii. The sequence goes on from JAXCIN010000054.1 coordinate 5,883,984, forward strand.
AATCATCGCTAAAAATGTTGAATGGCTGTTGCTGCTTTGACTTGAAAACAGGAGCACTGTATGCAGCTCTGTTTAATCTTATATTCTACATTGGTGCAACAGTTGATCAAGGTTTAAGAGCCAACAACGATGAAAATCATGCTTTAAAATTTACCATGGTTGTATCAATTATTGGGTGGATAGTAAATGGTTTCCTAGTCGCGGGTATTGTAAGAGTAAGTTATGAATTTATAAAAGGATTCGATTGATTTATTGAGAAAATTTAAATTTTGAACAAGTTTCAAGCAGATAACATATTTATTTATAGAGTCGTCCCACCTATCTTATCCCTTGGCTTATTCTGACTGGAGTAGAAGTGGCCCTCGGAACTTTGACTTCCATCTCTATTTTCTTCCAAAACATTGACATCGTTGGATTTGTATTGATTCTGCTCATCTTTTTGATTATTCAAATTTATTTCTGGCTCATCATCTTTAGTTTGTATAAAAATTTCAAAGCAAATTCAAAAGATTGGCATGCACAAACCCAAGTACCAACTTCAGTCTTAAAACCGTTTATTTAAGCTGAAAATTAAAATTTTTAAAAATATTCAGAACTGTAAAAATCTTAAATTCCAGATGTTTCATTTCAGATCATCACTCACAATTTATTAATAAAAAATGTAAACAAATGCTCAAACTTCACTGTAAATAAATATTTTGTTATGAAAAATTGGAATAAACTTCAGTTTGTTTTGCAGTTTCGATCGTAGGAGTTCAGTGTTTGGGCTTACAATTTACATATTTAAAAAAGTTTTCATCTGACATTTTAAAATAATATTCATCGTTCAATTCATTTATTCATCGATCAACAATAAATTATTGAATTAAAAACAAATGAAGCTTAAAGCTGGAGGATTTTGCATAGCGTGGCTTTATATAATTGGTTTTGTTTTTCTGCTTGTGCAGAAATGTATCGAAGTTTTCAATTTGAGGAATGATCCTGGGAGAAACACCAATTTTTTCGCATTTATGATCTGTCTGGCGATTATCGGATTGCTAGCTAATACACTACTAGTCATAGGTATCATAAGAGTGAGTCCTTCCGTTTTCCCACATTTTTTTCAATAATTTGATAGTTTCAATTTCCAGAGCCGTCCTGTTTACATTTTGCCATGGATTATTTTGAATGCAATTTTCATAATCTATATCATTGTTGAAAGCATTAAAATTTATGGACAAGATCTCCTGGGAAGTGCAGGAATTGTGATATTTGCAGTATTAATTGTAGTTATCTTTTTCTGGATCGTTATCTATTGGCTGTACCAAGATATTATGATGAAATGCATGATACAGGCATTGACGTTTAAATGAGCTTTTTTAAGTTAATAAAAAAAATTCAAAAATATTGAAAAGGATATTTTATTAATGGAAGAATATTAATAAATGTGTTATTTTGATGTTGAATGATCCAATAAAGCAGAGTAAACCCGCACGTTAATACAAAAACAACCAAAAACCTTCAAAAACGTTGAAAAATGTACTCGTTTAAAAAATACTTTGAAAAATCAACGCGGAAAAAGCTAAAATTAAAATCTATAAACATGTGTTTGCACTCTCATTTCGTATTTAAGTGAATCAGCTGATTTAATAGAATCTTTCACTATTTAGTATTTCTGCTAAAAAAGTTTTGAGTTGAGGTGCGTTAGTTAAACGTTTTCTTTGTTCAGAGCGAGAGTTATTTACGCGATAATTTTGTTTTTCTTCAAAAACTTGAAGATTTTTTTATAGTATAAATAAAATGGTTCGAACTTGTTGTTGTTGGGATCTGAAAACTGGAGGACAGATTATAGGCTGGCTTGGAATATTAATTTGTCTTCTTAAACTTATTGATGCAATATTCAAAATGATAAGCATAGACGAAAACAGTGCGAAAAACGATCCTTTCCGCAAAAACGGAATTGTTGAGTTCTCGATCGGTGCAGTTGTTGTTGGCTTAGTAATGAATATTTTCCTTTTATTGGGTATCAAGAAAGTAAGAACAAACAGTTATGAATCAATTTTAAGTATTTGAACGATATTCATGTTAATTTTAACCTAAAACAAAATTATTTTAGGTTCGTCCTGGATTTATTTTACCATGGCTGATTTTAGCATTTCTTGAAGTTGTTTCGATCATTGCTGGAAGTATTTTTGCATTGGGCAAAGAATTTATAGGATTTATTGGATTGAGCATCATCATAATCATGATTCTTCCGATTTATTTCTGGGTAGTAATCTACAGTTTGTATAAAGAGATCAAATATGAAAGTACTCATCTTTTGAGACAATGCAATGTGGTTTAAAATGATTCATTAGATTGTATAGCAAATCGCTTAAAGCCTGTGAAGTTAATAATTCAGTGTAAATAAATAATTTTTACTTCGGCAACAAAAAGTTGTGAAGTCTTGGTTTCGTCCAAACTTTTTTTTTTTTGTTTTTTTCTTATTTTTGCTTAAAACAAAAAAATTTTTGGTCTAGAGCCCGAAATTTTGGGTCCTTGTGAAATGTCAGTCCGTGGTTTTGACTCCTAAACTTCTGTATTCGTAATCTTAGAACCCATCCGACCGATATATCTCAAATTTTCAGAATAAGCTTTTTTCAACCACAAGCAGCGACGTCACGTCAGTTTTTGAAAATCCGACAGCGCCATCTAGTACCTGTAGTGCAAACTACCATTTTACCATACAAAATTTTTTTTTTCCTGAAAATATTTTAAAACATCTGAATATGCAAAAACCTTGTATTTGTCCCAAAATGATCAATTCTTGAAGGTTTTTTGAAAATTTTGTTCCATGACCAAGTTGTCATGCTTACAAAAATTTCGGAAAAAAAACTTCTGTATCCCAAATATCAGACTGCATCGGACCGATTTATCTCAAATTTTCAGAATAAGCTTTTTCAACCATAAGCAGCGACGTCACTTCAGTTTTTGAAAATCCGACAGCGCCATCTAGTACATGTAGTGCAAACTATCATTTTTTAAGTTATCAGTTTGTTAAAAAACTCAATAAAAAAAAATTTGTGCAATTTGAATACTAAAACTTTCAGTCAAACAAAAATATTCGACAATATCTAGAGTTAATTTAAGGACAGCTAAACAAAATTAATTAAAATAGGAGCAAAACATAATAAGAATTTCATCAACACAAGGAAAAACTCCAGTTGTATGAAATATTATAGAATGTCTATTATTACATTCACGAAAATGTCTGCGAATGCGCGATATTTTATTATTTTCTATTTTTCACAACAGTTTTTGGTTGGATTTTGAGCAGAGAAGTGTTCATAGAAATATTTAAGCTAAAGAGTATTGTACTTGTTGCGTTTAATAGATTTAGTGAACTGTGAAAGAAACCTCAATTAGCATTCAATATATTGGTGACATATGCTCATGAATATTTACAAGCAATCATTGATGTGAAATTCATTTTAAAGATTCAGTTTCTATGCGAGTTTTCTAGATTATGTAGGTCAGAAATGTCCATGCTAAAATAATCGATTCAAGGCTAATGTTTATTACGGCGCATTAAATACAAAAACATCAAATATCAAATCGTTTGCAAGCAGACATTTTGGCGATTTAAAAAAGTGAAGAAAGGAAAAAAAGATACTTCGTGTACATAAGACAAATTTTCTGAGTGTCATTTTTGTTGTGAAGATTTTAAGCAATGGCTTATAGTAACGAATGTTGTTTCTGTTGGACCTACAAAAAAGGCGCAATCATCCTAGGATGCATAGGAACAACTTTAATGTTGCTGGCAATTCTTGCATTAACTAGTATGACTTTTGATGGGACTGAAAAACAAAGGGAAAAGTACCCCAAAGAGAGTTTTACAATTTTACTGGTCTCTTTTCTATTTACTATGTATTGTCATCTTTCGCTAATTTATGGAGCTGTGAAGGTAATTTAGAAAAGTTGTTCGCACGAAATTATCCTAAGCATTTTCATTCCAGAGTCGATCTCTCTACTTGTGGCCATATTTGATAATCACTGCGATTGAGATAATTGGTTGCATCTATGAATTATTTTATATCATCATTGGAGATATGAAAATTGGAGAAGCATTGCTGACGCCGGTTATAATGTTGTATGGTATCTACTGTTTCTTCTGTATGTTGTGTCTTTATAGACAGATCAGAGCTACAGAATCTCAACTGGATGATTCCAACCAAAAAAGTGTCTGCGGATTCCCAATATAATTTCATTCAAATTGAAAATATTAACAAGCACTTAATGACTCTGTGATTACATTAGCAAGAAGTTTCAAAATGATGCTGCTCATGTTTTTGAAAAGCTTTTATCCAAAGATTTTACAAACACTTAAACAACTAATATCAGTGAATCATTAGATCATGCTCGATCGTCATAAAGATATTTAAAGTTGCAAATACACAGAAGAAGAAAACATCTTGAAAACAAAGTGAAACAAAAAAACTTACAAACATAAGCAAAAATCTTTGCAAAAGTATGCTTTACATTGTTTACGAATAATCATATTTTTGCTTACAAACAACGAAAATGTGTGCGTGTTTGCGACTTATTTTCTTTTTCTTTTACGTTTCTACGACAGTTTTCTGCCGGTTTCTGAACTGAAATGTGTTTAATGTTTTAAGTTTCATTTTGTGTAAAAATACTAAATTTTTTTTTTTTATTTCTGAGAAGAAACGATACTTTGTACAAACACCGGTTGGGATAATTTTAATTAATTGGATTCAATAAATTTGGATTTCAAATTCAAGAGTCAATTCCAAAACCCAATTGCAAAACAAGCATACGTGACGTGGCTTATTAATATTGAAGTGCGAACCAAAAAAGTGCATCAATAACAATCACGCACACACTGAACATCTTTGTAATTTTGGACTGTGCAACTTGTTGCTTGAGCTGGTAGCTTTGCGCAATGGCTTATAATAATGAATGTTGTTTCTGTTGGACCTACAAAAAAGGAGCAGTTATCCTAGGATGCATAGGAACAGCTATAATGGTGTTGGCGATTCTTGCGTTAACTAGTCTGACTTTTGATGGGACTGATGAGCAAAATGCTGAGTACACCAAAGAGGATTATGCTCTTACACTGGTCTCCATGCTAATTACTATAGCTTGTCATCTTTTACTCATTTATGGGGCTCTGAAGGTACAATATATATTTTCTTTTGTTTACAACAAAAATATTCTCAACAATTTTATTTCAGAGTCGGGCGATTTACTTGTGGCCCTACTTAATTCTAAGTGCAATTGAAGTTATTACTTGCATTATACAAGTTTTCTACATTATTATTGGAGAAACAACAATTCGCGAAACATTGCTAACTCCAGTTGGAATTCTCTTATTTTCTTACTTTTTCTACTGTATGTTGTGCTTGTATAAACGGATAAGAGCTGAGGAATCAGAGCAGAGCGATCCCAACCAAAGGAGTGTTTGCGGGTTTCTAGTATAATTAAATAATGTAAAAATAATAGTATATTACATGTGTACTTATATGTGTACCTAATAGTCAATATTTATATTTTACTTTTTACTACTTCTGTGTAGATTATTAAAAAATTAATAGCAGATAATGAGCAAAGGCTCTTTTCTCTTCTAATTCTCTTTTTGAGATGGTTTTGACTGGATGGTGAAATAACGAACAAAATGTTTATGTTGTAAAATGTATTTGTGTATCGATCTGAGCAAAAAAAATAAATTGTTAGAAAATATAAAATTGCTTCAATTTAAATTAATAACAACATATTTCATTATAGTGATTTGTGATTTATTATAACAGGACATCTTGTAGCTATGGCTATTCTATAGCTATTCTAAATATGGCACTTAACAAATTGAATGCTTATATTCAAATGATATTTATATTTTTGTAAATTTAATTTGAACTCCTTAATTTATTTTAAAATTGTTTATCTTAAAACATGCAATATGCTTAAAAATTTAAACAAAACTGTCCAGAGATTACATCCATTGTATGTTGCAATATTTGCTAGATTTGCCTTGTAATCTTGTGAAATATTATTTCCGACTTTAAATTTTTGATGCGTATGGTTAAATGTAGTCAACGTAATTTATTGTTGTTATTCTGGGTCTTATAAATCCTCCATATCCTTTTGTATGATATAAAAATAGTTGGAATCCCGACAATGGAGCTGGGACATTCAAATCGATATCCTGACTGTCAAAGTACGGTAAATATGACTGTGAAGCATCAGTTATTTCGTTACTCATGCCAAAAGTAATTTTTGTGCCACTGGTCTGTTCAAACATTATTTTTTCAAATGGATTAATAAGTGGTCGATCCGAATTTGTGTTATAGTCTGTTGAAAAAGTTGAACCGTAGATTCCTTTCTTATTATCTAATAATTGACCAGTTTGGAAGTCGAACAAATTTCCAATAATTTGAATTGAAATGGGACTGTTTCCAAGGATTCGAATTTCTATGAAATACAAAAAAATTATTTTCAAAAATTGCAGTTTAATATAAAAAATGTTAGTTACCCGTTAAAACATAATCCTTTTCTAATTTTAAGTCTTCCAAGTTAATGCTGTCTAGATTGAAACCTAATGCTACAGTTTCGCTTTTAGAAAACTCTGGCAGGGGTTGCCAATAAACTGTGCTTTTCTCAATACATCCTATTGGTAGCAACTTTCCCACTTGAATTTGAAGAAATATGGTTTTTTCTTTTTTTACGAATCGAACTCCAGTGATGACGCTAAACTTAAAATGTTTTATTCTGTGATAAGGATGATGTTTTGAAATATACTTACTGGTTATATTTTTCAGGTTTCATTATTCCAGTGTAAAAATATCGGTGGCTTAAATCATCATTGTGATCGTCGCAGGTACATTTGCAGGCGTGACAATCTACAAACCCTCTCAACCATGATTTCTAATGAAGTATTAACAATCATTATTGATTTTTACGTGATGCATGGTTAAACTTACAATATAATTGTCATGTTGTTCAAAATACTGACTTTTGCCAAACCATTGGCCATTTACAAAATATGCATCATATAGTCGCGATGAATCCTTCTATAGGTGCAGAATTTTTCACCATTACAATATTCAATCATTATTATTAATTATTATTTATACCGAAAGCACTTGATATGAAGAAGTATGTAGATTTGCAGATTGCTCACAATCATAAACGTTTCCTTTACAAATTAAATCCGAAAATGCTTTTCCATTGTAGTCAGGACAAGTTGCAGTGCAAGTATCTACCATACTCAACTTTTTTTCAGCAAAAATGGCCTTGAACATCACTCTTTGCATTTTGATGTAATTTGATCCTAAAATTTTGTGATTCAGTTCAATTTTCTCACGATCTAATAATTTTTTATCATATGAATACTTTCTATAAACGGCTTAAATAGTAAATTTGTGAATGATCTTCTGTACTTGAGATCTGAGTATCTATTCAGAGAAGCAATTAATGATGCTGATAATTTGTCGAGGTTATGATTTACTCGGACCGTATCAAAAATTTTCTCACTTTTCTCGCTTTGATCGTCTGTGTAAATTTAAAGTTAACATAAAATAAACAAAATTAAACAAACATTCAATAAACTGTGGCAAAAAACAAATACCTGAAAGAAGCTGAATGATGTCATAACATGTTTGCAAAAAAGAACCACCTTTTGCAACGTTCAACATGATGTAAAAATACAATTCATACAAAACTTGCTGCGTCGTAGCTTTTGCATTATTATCTAGATCATCCGGTTTGTTTAGCTGCGTTATGGTGTCGATAAAGGATGTTTGTTGCAACATATTTTGAATATCATTCGTTATAATATTTGTCAAATCATCGTCTAACTTATTAAACATATTGATTTCATCCTTAATGTTATTCAAGAGTTTTGAGGAGTTATGTAGATGCATAAAGTTCCAGGATCAACGGTAATCGATCAATAGAAGCATCTATTTTAGAAACAATTCCAAGAATGTGTTGAAACTGTACCACCGATGTTATTTTTTTGTTCCTTTGTGTGACATGAGACGATAAATTATCAAGCTAAACCAAAAAACAAATTATTTTTAGTTTAATATACTATTTTAAAAAAATGAACAGTTATTGTTGAAAAACAAGCACCTGTTTAGTCAATGCATTCAACGATTCATTGAAAAATAAAGCTTGCTCATTTATCAAATCCTCAATGTCTGGTAGTCGATCTTCAAATAAACTTAAAATATCATGTAACATTGTGCCACTTGGTCCAGTTAAAGAAGTCAGCAACTTAATGGCTTTACTGTCAGCAAGCTTATCGAGAATTTTCGAAGCAACAGCTTTATTACCGATTTTGGCAATTTGATTTGATAAAGATTCCTTCGCAATTTGAGCCACAGGATCTGCACACTGCACTGCACTTATCAAATTAATAGCCATAAAAAGAACTATTACTGTTCTAGTTAGTTCCATTTTACAGAATAAACTGATAAATGTTCGACTTCAATATCCAAATATTCCTTACAAAATGAAAAAATTTTGAATATTCATTGGAATTTATTTTCAGGTTTTATTTTAGCAGTTTCATGAATATTTGAGTTTTATAAATCGTCTGCTTTCTGCTATCTTCAGCCACAGAGCTCCTCCTTAAATTGCAATAACCAACTATGCTATTGAAGTGAATATCGGTCAAGTTTTCTGGTTGTTGCAATTTAATTAGGAGCTCTGTGGCTGAAGCAGAAAACAGAAGAAATCTGTTCAAACTCTGATCACGTTGTAGACTACAACTTGTAGTGTACGCCTGTAGGGAAATTTTTAGCAACAATAAATTTAAAAATTAAATAATAACTATTTTAAAATGTTTTTTTAGTTAGAAGAATTTGGAATTACCTCTATGTTGAAAAAAAACATGTTTTCAATAAGAAAATATCTATGTTTGAAAAGGAAAAAAAAAATAATTAACATCCTAGAATATTAAGAACATTTTTTTATTTGCTTTAATAATTTTGATTACAGAGCACCCATTAATGGACTCTTTTATTAAAAGATGAAACAACCAAAATTTTATAAATTCAAAATTTTAAATCCAAAAATGTCTTTGCAAGTTAAAAAGTTCGGGCATATATCTCGCAGAGTTTTGAGTTTAAAATGCAAATATTAATTTCAACTTTAGAAGTGACGCATCAAAAAAGCATGTTCTTGGTTTAATATCATACGTTAAATAAATCAAATAAAGTTACGCATTTTGTAATGATTCAAGTATCTAAAGAAGTATTTTTATGTCTTATACACTTCTGTAACAATATTTTTAATTCGTTAAAACTTTAAAAAATGAAATTCAATGCATCAGTTTGATAAAAGACGGTGGCTACACAAATTTGAGAAAAACAAAACCAAACTTTAAATGTAAGAAACAGGTTTGCACAATTATTTACATATTTTCGCGATCACCACAGCTTTAAAGAGATCCACGCGCTGTTTGGCGACTCTTCTCTAAACCATTGTATGCTCTGCTAGACTCAGAGTTTAGGAACAGTGTTTAGTTAGATTCAAAGCGTTGCGGAGTAATTTTTAGTATTTTTCATTTTAACAAGGTGAGTAAAGTTTATAATTTATTAATTTGCCATTTATTAAGTTTATCAATATGTTGATGAATTTAATTGTGCTGAAATCAAAGGTAAATGTAAATGGTGAATCGTCTTTAAAGTTACCAACGCATATCTAGTTTGATTAAAAAGTGAAATAAATAGTGAAAGTTTTTAAAAAATGCGAAAGATATCACACAAATAAATTTTTATCTATTTTAAGCTGGTAAATTTGTTGATTTTATTTCATTTGATTCACATTTTGAATAGAAAACAAGAAACGTTTCAAAACCTTGAATATATACTTAAACACCGGCTGGCTATAATTCATGTATCTAAACTCAAATTCAAAAATATATGAAACAGATGAAATACTGAAATACAAAACAGATACATTTAAAATTTTATACGTACACAATAATTTGTCAATATTATCAGCTAAATAATGTTTACGCACAGTCGACACATTTTGAACGAATTTCATTTTTAAAATATTATTTTTCCATTTTTTGCTGATAAACTATAAACAACTTGGAAAATGTTAGGGTAGTCCTAAATATTATGAAATTGACAACTAATTTTGATTAATTTTACAGAAATCATGCGAACAAACAATTGCTGCTATTGTTGCAGCCTTAGAACGGGTGCTTTGATTCTTGGATGGCTGGGCACAATAAGTGCAATTTTTCTTCTATGTTCTATTACCTTAGCTGCATTTTTTGCAGATCCAAAAGACGAGATCTATGAAAATGGTTCAGATTATTTAGTTGAGCTGCAAGGCTCCTTACTTTACATAGCTCTGGCATATATGAGTGCATTGATCTGTTTAATTGTACATTTGGCGCTTGTTATTGGAGCTTTGAAGGTATTATTCATTTTTATAGAAAACTTAATTCATTATTTAAATAAATTAAATTACAGAGTCATTCAAAGTACCTCCTACCCTGGTTGGTCCTGGTTATTTTAGAAATAGTTTCTTCCATTGCTTTGAGCATCTTCACCCTAAATGGTATTTTAGGAGCTTGTATTAGTGGAATTATCATGTTATACTTCTGGTATGTTGTGTACAGTTTGTACAAGAAAATTAGATCTGAAAAATATGATCGACACCCAGCGGAGCTCACACGAAGATTATAGGCTCCTGCGATTAGTGATTTTGATAATCGTTTCGATTGTCGATTCGATTATTGAAAAAATCGCGATTTCGATTCGATTTCGATTATCTAAATTGAAAATATGTAGTGCAATTTTTTGTAACAGTTTTTTCGCTAAGTTTAAAAGTTTTTTTTTGGTGAATGATTCCATAGTACTACGGCTGGTCATAAAAAGTATTCACTTCAACCAAACCTTAAAATTATGTTGTAAAGCTCAAAAAAGCTTGCCTGGGTTTCACAGAATATTTTTTGGGAGGTCTTAGAACTTAATTTAATTTCTAGAAACAATACATTTTTTTCACATTTTGCTTGAGATCTCGATAAATTATTTATTATTTCATATTGACTCAATATGGATTGTGCTTAATTTAAAGAAACATTTCTTATACGGGTATGTTTTCTCTATAGCGTTGATGGTTGGGACCGCAAAAAAATGTTGAGATAGAGAGAACAACGAGAAATTTAATTTTCAAAAATTATTTTCAACAACCTTGATGCGAATCTGACACTATTCAGAATTTTGACAATCAACTTTTAATATTTCGAAAATTTCGAAACTTCAGTTTTGCTTTGAAAAATCTAAGCGAAAATCGCAGCAATCTTGTCAAAAAAAGGATTTTGAGATACTATTTGTATGGAAAGATCCAAACGATATAAAGAGGATAACGCGATAGAGAGTATTGACATAGAGAAAACATACCCGTATAAAGTTTTAAAATATGCCTATACTTAGAAGGTATCTAAAACGAGTAAGTTTTTTGAACATTCTAATATAATTTTGAGGTTTGGTCCAATTGTGAGACACCCCATTTTCTGAATTTTTAACAAACAACATTTATAATTTAGGACAAATGAAGTTAAAAGTGATCGCTTATGATTTTATATAAAAAACAGAGTCTTTATTGCGTTTGGACCACATTAAAAGTTTAACATTATATTTGAAAAAGTGGTGTTTCTCTAATAATCGAAATCTTCGACTATCGATTTATTAATCGTTTCGATTATCGATTATTCCAACTAATCGCGATTCGATCGATTTTCGACTAGTCGCAGGAGCCTAGAAGATTATGAATGACATCCATCATTACTGATCAAGATTTTAACTGAATGAATGCTTCCAAAAATAAAATTTATAATTCGCTAAAAAGTTTTTGCAATAAAATTTTTTAAATCAAATTATGTGTTTATTTATAAAACACTTATATTTTTTCAGGAAAAGCAAGGCAATATATTCAACAATTAAAATTTCGATCAAATCAACCATTTCAGATTTTTTCAGTCACAGCTCTAGTTGGTTACATTAAATAATCATTCCAGAGCCAACGCACATTGCCTGGATGACCATCAACAGAAATTGAATCACACAACCATAGATTAAACATGTGCTTGTGTATTTGCATCGGTACCGGCTTTTATGTGCAGAATTTGTGTTAGTTGATGGCGTGTTTACAAACTTTTGGTAGAGTTAAGTTATACATTTTCGAAGCAGAACTCGATTGTCTAGACTCTAGAATGTGGGACAGTTGAGCGAAAAACTCAAAACTTTTCTTTACTCTAGGCTTTAATGGGGCCGTCTAAAAACTAAAAATGTGTTTTGATTCACTAAGACTTATTTTTGTCGGATCTTGACAATACTTGGGAAAACTTTTTTTAAGTGAGGGACAACATTTTTGTTCAATTTTTTATTCATTTGCATGTATTTGTTTGTTTGTATTTTCAAATTTAATTTTTCACTTATTTTACATCCAAAGACACATTTGCAGATCAAAATTTCAAATTTCAAAAGCATTTAACAATAAATAGATCATTCGTTGATCATTCACGCCAAATGAAAGTTATTATATTAGAATTAAATGCAACCTCTGTCTCTTTCATTTTAATTCATTTATTCGTATATGCGCTTGAGTTTTCCCATAACCACTAAATTGAGTTAGTATGTTTTCTGAGTTACAACAAGAAACGTTAAGCTCTACTAGAAATATTTGCAAAGTTTTTTCAAAATATTTTTTTTCAAATAGTGCGGTGTAATTTGATTAATTTAACAAGTTTATTGGAGGTGTAAAAATATAGCAAAAATAACATAAATTACAATGAAACTCCAAAATTTCTGCTACTTTTTGTCTTTAAAATCTGGTGGGATCATCATAGGAATTTTTGGAATTATTTTAAGCATTTTGAGTATTTTATTGTCGTATTTTGTATACAATGATGATTCAACACATTCACCGCTTGTGGGAGAGATATTTGATGTTCTCTCGTATTTCATGCTGCTCTGTTACTTGATTTTCAATATTTTGCTCATCGTTGGCATTAAAAAGGTAAATATTATGGTTTAAATTATTGATTTTGGATTTAAAAACTTTTTTTTAGGATCGTCGTTCATTAATCCTACCTTGGATGATCCTCACATTCTTTGGGATCACATTGTCAATGATTGATATGTTATCACATGTTCAATCATTTTACTTTCAAGGCTTTGTTGCATGGATTATTTCAATTTATTTCTGGATCTGTGTTTACAGTTTATTTAGAGAGATGAAACCCGAAAGGCAAGTAGCTGGAACAGTAGAGTATTCTGAGAAAACTGATGAAAAAACTTTTAAAGTATAATTTAAACTGAAGAGATGATATTTTAGTACTTAAAGCTTAAATTCAAGATGTACCTAATTTATAAACAATTTTAATTTAGAAATGTGTTCCTATTTTTCTACTTTGTTCATTTAAGTTTAAGTAAATGTATCTCTAAAATATCTAATTTAATGACTGAAGCTTTTAATAAAATGTTTAGTTGTGGAAAATGTTTGTTTTATGAATTTCAAAACTATTGACTAACTAAAATCCATAAACAAGAAAGAGATTTGTAATATCAATGATTGAAAATATCTCTGTAGAATATTAATTTCTGGTTTTTAATTTAAGAAATGTGTATTTTATGCGTACAATAAAAATTATGAGGAGATATAGCAATTCAAAAAGTGTGTGTTTATTGTTTCATGCAAATAAAAGAAAATTCATTAAGCAAACTGCACGGTTGATCAACCATATGACATCATATGTGGTTACATTATTTTTCTTGATTATTGTTTTTTTAACAATAATAAATGATGGTAGCAGAGGTAGAAGAGGTGAATACTTACATGTAAATTTTGTTTAATTATAATTATTGAATACACTTTAAACAATTAAAATTACCAATACATTGAAAGTGAATCATAAATGCATTTTTTTACTTCAGGAACTTCAAAAATTGAGGAAACAAAATATAAATTCTAAAAAGCGAAAAAATATATATTTTGGATTATTCATTGAATTAATTTTACAATCTCTCGCACACATTCATGACATATTTAATAGAACTACAGAAGATTAAAAATACATCAAGAATATATTTTTCGCTCACAAAAACTGGTGGATCGGAATAGTAATAAAAGTCAGTGATGCCTGAAACGTTTATTCAAGAAAGAATACTAAAGTTTGACTGTATTGAAACGAATATGACATCACTCTATAAAAACCGGCTTCTCTACTGATTCTTTGCATTAAGTCAGTGTTTAAGTTGAAGTTGATCGTGCAACATTTCGAATAATTATTTTCGGAAATTTTAATTATCGTACCAAAAATTCAAATTTGTGTAAACATTTTACTACAATTTAATCAATCACCAGTATAAAAAAAGAATTTAAGATGAGTGGCGTGAAAGTACCAAACTGTTGCTTTATCTTTGATTTGAGGACAGGAGGTCTGATCATTGGATGGATTGGTACAATTTTCTGCATTTTGGGAATGATTGGATTGATCTATGATGTTTTCTTTGGATCTAAACATTTGACCATGGGATCTTTTATCTGGTTGATCATCGTTTCTATTTTCTATGTGGCCATAAATGTGTTGCTTATTATAGGCGCTAATGCTGTAAGTATTAGTTTATGATTAATTTTTTCAGTACAACATGTTGCTAATTTTAACAATTTGTTATGATTCGTTATTAGTAAACAAAAAATCACTTTGATAAACCTTAATCTCTTAAAAATTTTCTGCCATTTAAAACTCAAATACAAATTTAATACAAATTGTCTCCCAAACACAACCAGTGATCACATTTATTCGAATGAAGTAATTTCTTAAAATAAACTTCAATTCTATTTTAGAGTCGCGCTACATACATGTTGCCTTGGTTGGTTGCTGTCGCTTTTGGAGTCTTGTCGATGCTGCTCAAAAGCGTTATCACTTTGACAAACATTATTCCAACAATCATAAGCATCATTCTTCCAGTATATTTCTGGATCTGCATCTTTAGCTTGTACAACGAAGTAAAAACTGAGAGCGGAGGGCGTCGGCCAACGAATGTCGTTTAATAAAGTAACGAAGGAAATGTTGTTGGTTTCTCAATATATTTTTTAATTTTATTTTTTTGGCTTACTTGTTACAATGGTGCACTTATTAAAAATGTTTGATGAAACGATTTGATAACCAAACCATTTACCTGTATCATTCAAGATCTTAATATATTATAAAATTGAATTATACTAACACTATTTATATATTTAAAACCGGAGTTTCCAAAAACTAACCATTTTATACGAACTTAGCATTTTTATGCACTAAAATAATAAAGTCAATAAAAATTGTGTTCCAATTTATATATTTTATAAAAATAAAAGTTTTGAAATATAAACGATTGTTACTGATTTTATGAGATTTTAGGAAACTCGTCAACAAAAGGAGTTCTTGAAAGTTTTAAAAAATCGTTCATTTTTGTGTTATTTAATAAACTAAAACAAAATAAAAATTAGCGCTTGTTCTAATTAATAGAATTAAGCAAATTGAACAAACTCAACAAATTTCGAAAACTGTCTGCAATAGATTCATTTAATCAAATGGCCAAATGCAAAACAAATTAAATAACTTTAATTCGTTTCAATAAATAAATTATTCAATGCAATTTCTATTTTTTAATTTCAAATATTCAATTAAATTTTTTGTTGTTTGAAAAATCGAAACATAAAATAAATAGGGAAATATAATACTATTTGCCAGAATTCCATTTCAAATACAAATTTATTAAATGTTTAACAATCCTTTATGTCGTTCAGCTGTTTTTTGTCAATAGCAAAAAAGTGCTGAAAATATGTTGATTTAAAATTTAATTACGTTTTTATCTCTTATTAGATTTATTCAATTCTTTTTTTTTGGCTTTTCAGTCAATTTTTTGTTGAAGCTTCTGCCTGTTTTGCAATTTATTGAAATGTTTTGGAAAATATTGGAAAAACGTGAATTATGTTTTATTAAATTAATATTGATTTATCTCGTTTGTAGGTTAACGGACATGAGAAAGATGTGAATGATTTTTTCACAGTGAGTAAGTGAGTTTTTTGATACACGAGCAGTACAGGATGCAATAAATAGAACAATTTTTTTTTCATCCAATATTTGCTTCTATTGCTCCCAAAGGTCAATGAAGTGAAAGCAAGAAGCCATTTCGATCAAATGTTCCGCCAACATATCCCTCTTTTCATCCTATAATGTTTGTAATGCCTGTAATTCTTGTAATGCCCGAGTGAAGCTCAAGGAAACCACTTTTCTCCGTTTTTTCCCCGAATTTCAATTCCATGTTGAAGTACGAATCCCATTTAACTCTTATCATATCTCACTCCGAACCAGAACAAATAGAAATCCTGAATTTTAGCAAATGTTTTGCCAGTTCAAAGTTTAGGGATAACTTTTCATGTTTACCCGATGTTTACCTCATTTTGTTGGTGTAGCCGGGGAGTTTACATTGCAAATAAATATAAAAAGCAAAAGCATTGTGGGTTTCATGTAAGGCGTTAACTGAATGTTGAGTTTAAGAAATACACTTCAAAAAAAGGATTCTGTGTTGAAATATTGAATTTCTTCGTATCTCATAATTATTAAAAGTGAATACATTGCCAACATCTATTCTATTTCTAGAAACTAAGTTTACATCTTCATGTTTTC
The DNA here is from genome assembly GCA_038502155.1 of Parochlus steinenii. Taxonomy (NCBI): domain Eukaryota; kingdom Metazoa; phylum Arthropoda; class Insecta; order Diptera; family Chironomidae; genus Parochlus; species Parochlus steinenii. The sequence continues at coordinate 5,900,662 of JAXCIN010000054.1, forward strand.
TTTTAACAATGTTGTGCCTACAGCTCCCCATATTTTCTTTAGAATGTTTTCGGGATCAAAATCAACAAATTTTGTAATTTCAGATACTCAAACATTGTCGAGTTTTGTTGATTTAAATGTGGACACATTATGCGGATTTTTATTTGGATCTTGGAAAAATATTATATTATCGATTTCTGAATCCAATCCAGATTTGGACAAATTTGTAATCAAAATAATTTTTCTGAACTACATTTAAATAAATATTATTCATTTTTGATTCTCAATTTATTAAATGAAAACCCCCTAACATACTCACAACCCTGCCCAGCAACAAATAATACTATTTTCTTAGCAACCCGCAATATATTCCAAACCAAATAAACAAATCATAAAATTGACAAAACATTTGCATCAAACAAATTTAAAATTCATCAAATTCAGTGAATTTTTTGTAAATTCTGTGTAAATCCAGTAGCAAAACATGAACCAAAACAAGGCAGGACAAAGTGGATTAAAATTAACTAGAGAACCTCGAGCTCGCCTCAAGCCAGCCATCGACTTTTCGCAATGTTTATCGGCAGAATTGTAAGGAATAAATTGAAGATGTTGAATAAATTGATTGGGTTTTCTGCTTTTCTGTGTGTTTTATTGTATTTTATTTGCTTTTTAGGTACGATAAAGTAGCTGGAATTATTCCAATTGCTCCAAGACAGGACACCAATTTTGAAGAAGTAAAGGTTTTGAGTTTTGTGGAGTTGTTGAAGCAGTTGGACCCCAAGCTGCTGAAAAAGCTTAAAAAAGTAATTATTTTTAGTTAACCACAAGAAAAATAATTCCTTCATTAATAATTCACAGGAAGAAATAACGGAAAGTAACTTCGCTGAAGTTGTGGAAAAACATCGTGACTATAACTCCATAGACCTGAATATTGAGGAACGCCTTCCAGAAAGAGTTACCGACCATACCGCAAACAACTGGATCTCGGACTACTCGAAAAAACTGAAGAAGGAGCGTATTGTGTGGCAAACAAAGCTCTTTAGAGACAAGAAAACCATCCATGATAAGCCGATTTTCGAGCAAACAGAAGAGTTGATCGACATTGCGGCTGTGAGCTTCGCCAACTGGTTGAATGATATGGACGAGGAGAGCAATATACAACCCTCTTTTGTCAAGCAACTTTTTTCTATTCAAATTGAAGGGGACGCATCCAAAGCACTTCACGTAGAACCCAAGGAAATAAATGTTGTTCCGCATGAAGTGGCCAAGATGTTGTCGTTAAAAGATGTAAGTAGTTTTTTTTATTATTGTTGAAAAGATTCAATTCTAATTCAACTTGAACAAATTTATGTTTAGTACTCCATGCAGAACGAGCTCACAAAGATCAAACAAACAGACAAAAGGTATCAAAAGAGAACTGCCAAGAAAGTCTCTGCTTTTGGTAGAACTTTGCCAAAGGAGCTGAGAAAACCCAAATACAATGAAGAGTTGTTTGATGAGCTCTACAAAATAAATTGTCCATTAGACTTGAGATCCTTGAAATGTGTTTTCGATGGAATTTTGCATTTGAGGTTAGTTTTCTAAAAATTTTAAACGTTGTACTTATTTTTCTTAACTGTAGATCTACTAAAGCTCTAGTAGCTCATTTACGAGAGAATCCAGCTTTGCCACGTGCCAAATTTTTAATTGACAACAAAATGTTCGAGTCAAAAGATGTCACCAAGATCTCAAATCAAACTCCTCTTTGGGAGCATTTTTATGTGACAGATTAAATTTCATATTTTCATTTTCAGCGAATAAATTATTATTAATAACTTTTCAAATATGCGTTTTTGTCCTCTAAAGTACTTTCAAAAACGCACTCAAAAAACTAAAGTTCACCATTTTAAATATTTCGGGACCAAAATTCGATTATTCAACTATCCCAAAAACACAACCACCCGAAGGCAAACTCATTAAAAATGCAATCTAAAAATGTTTGATAATAATTAATTCAAATGAATCGGATTGAAAAGTCGGTTTGTGTTCGCTTAAAAACAATTTAGTGGAATTCAGCTCCAAATTAATTTTCATAATCAGATTGTATTATTGCATTTTCCACTGAAATAGATTCAAGCACACTGAAACATTAATGCCGTGATTTTATATTCGAATTCTGGTAATCCCAGTTGACTCTTTATCGAACCTTTGTTTGGATTAAATTTTCGTTTAGTTAGGGTTGGCTTTTGGGGTCCAGAAGCGAAGGCAGTTTTGTCACTAGGGTAATTAAAAAATGTCGGGGGATCCCTGTTGTATCATTATATTATTGACGATTAAATTCAGGACGATTTGGTTTTTTATTGCAGTTTGAAAATTTACATCGAAAACTAGAAAGTATAATAGTTCAGCAATTTTAATTTCAAATGTCTCATTAACGATTAAGGTAAAATTCACCTAGAAAGCAATTAAAATAGAATAACCTGGCTCAAACAACTCACATTCATAAATAAATTAATATTTATCGAATTTACCATTTTATTATCATAAACATATTAAATAAACCTACAATGAATGCGAAAAAACCGCATCAATAATATATAAAATAATAATTATCTGCGTTCAGTTATTCCGTTAAGCAATAACATTTTTGGCGGCCTGACCCATTCACATACACAACAAATATATATTATAAAATTATTTTTGCATGCATAACTAATTAAATAATTCAATTTGCGCGCATAATTGGAAAATTGGCAATAAAAATGCTAGCTAATTGAATTACACTGCGTACGGTCAGTTTACTCGCGTTTTCCGATAATTTGCATAAATCACAAGTTTATCCAGATAATCCAGATATTTATAACGGATTCTATGAAAAAAAGATTGCAAGCAACAAAATCGTGAAACAACCAAAATCAGAATTCTCAGAACCTCCAGCATTCAGGTTATTTCAGTAAATTTGATACTGTTGGTTGTTTAATCCAGCAATTTTGCATTTCTGCTAAAATGTTTTGTTCATAAGGATCGAACACTTTTATGGCACATTAATTATGTGTAAAATTATGTGTAAATGCAAATAATAATCGAAATGCAACATGGCGAACTACATGATGTTTCTAGAATCCAAACTTTATCGATTTTTGACCTCCCAAATATAATCACATCCCGATTATATATCCAGTTCCCAGTAACGCAGCAATTCACGAAATGCAAGTAATTATTTATTTATTTATGTATCGAATGTATTATGTGTGTTGTATTATGTACGAAACATAAATTGCATAAATTATGCGCTTGTTTATGGGATACTGTGTTTATCAGTAATCGCACATTAATTTTATTTCCTTCCTCGAAATTGGCTAATAAATTATGGGGATGGTTTATATATAGATCATAGCCAGGAAAGGATGGTTTTGGGTATACAGTGTGAATTTTGTTAATGTTTTGAGTGATTTGATCAAAAATACATTGTTTGATAAATTATAGAAACAAATATTTTCACATTTTTATGGAATAAATATACTGAAAAATATCGATTAATTGATAAAGGAACTAATAAAGAGCTATTAATACAATTTAAAATTGTGTACTGGAAAATTTATGCAATTTAATTTGCGAAAATCTAATTAGTTTTAAATGTAAATGACATGGCGTCCAATAAGTTGCCATTCATAATTTTATTAAATTAATGAAAAATTTTTATGTTGTTTAATTATTTATGTTCATTTAATTATGGAAAAATACAATGTATTGCAGATTTTTATTCAGCATAGATTTTATCAGCAAATCTCTAATTTCATAGGTTGTAACTTATAATCCTACAGCCAAACCAATTAAAACTAACATGAAAATGAAGCATTAACGGAGCAGTTGTTTAGATTCCCAATATTTCTAAGAAAAATATAAATTCGCTTGTAGTATATTCTGAGTAGAGGACAAATTTGTCCTCCTGAAATGAAAATCGTAAGTAAGAGATAAAAGTCTGTAATGCTCAGTCAACCAGCTTACATTGTTACACTATAATATATTCAATATATTTGCGAATATATTCACTTTTTCAATGCTGAACCAACTCAAAGTATACAAAATACAAAAGCTTCATAATACTACGGAAAACTACACAATGGGAAATAATCAGCAGAAATTCTATATTATCCATCAATCCTTCTGTAGCTCCTCGTTATGAATATTTCTGCTGTCTTTCAATCACTGAAATTACTGAGAAATCATCATACATTTGGGGAAATTCTGGATATTCAGATAATTTAACCCATATGCTCCAGCAAACTTGCTACCAATAATAAGTACCCGCCCGCCAACAAATCACAAGTCAAAACAAAAAAGACCCATAAAACTGGCAAAACTTGGAACTTGCCATCCATGAAAGTGAGCAGATGATTTTAACCCAAAAAATCAGAACTAAAAAAAATATGGTAGAATATCAGAGAACGGAGGAAATTGATTGAGCATTCATGTGTGGAGGGAAAATTGAAGGAGGAAATTCATTAATTTTTTGTCTTTGTGCTATAAACAGAATGTCAGTGGAACTTTGGCCATTCAAAAATAGTTGGACGGATTTAAGCAGAGTTTGGAAGTTTCTTTTATTATCCAAATGTTTTTTTTTTCAATCAAAATAGTTTTCTCCAAGTTTTCTTTGAGTTTTTTTTTTATTTTTTCCAAATTATCTCCAAATTTTTATTGTTTCAAACCTCTGCTTGTCACTTTTTTTTATTGGCAGCCAAACAAGATGAAACCTTCAATCTGCCCAACAATCACTAGCTAAAGGAGCAAACCCATTATACTCTACCGAAGTTTAAATCATGCATAAAATTATTTTCCCTCCTTCAAACTTTCAGCACAAAATCTAATAAAAATCGATGATAACTCGCAAAGTTTCAGCATTAACGACAAATTCAGCATTCTTAAAGTAGTTTGCTGCAAACTTTTCGTCTCAATTTGCAAGAGAGCCATGGCAAAGTTTTCGCCCTGCCAACTAATTAAAGCAAATTATTTTATTGCCTTCTTGGAAAAAAGAAACAACCAATGGAAGTTGAAGAAGCTGGAGCAACTTGGAACTATTTGTGAAATCTTTAGTTTGTGATTGTTGGAGCACATAAGAAGAATGTCAATAAGTGTACTACTTTGGTTTAAAATGGCTCTTTTGGTTTTACATAGAAAGTTAAGGGGAGTATACTGAAAGAACTGTTTTAAAGAGGTTGCATTTTTGACAATGAAATTCTGAAATTCTGACATTTTTGTTCTTGAAGTTCTTGATAAAACTTCTGAAATCTACCAAGTTTAACCAAGAACTTCATTCAATGTAGGACTTTTGTCCATATTATAAAGTTTTGCTCGTTTGCTGTGGGAAGTTGTTTGAAAAGTCGAAATAAAAATATTTCTGCCAAGTTTTTGAAATTAAATTGGTTTTCTGGTTTTCGGTAAGTTTGTTAGTTTTTTTTTGTGTCGACAACAAGTGCAGTAAGAGTTTGATGAAAACAGCCAGAATTATTTACTTACTTTTCAAATTTTCTGCAATCTACATAGAAGTTGATTTTGTGCTTGAAAGCTTTGAAATCTTCACATCTTGGTTGTTATTTTAAACTTTCAGAGCTTTATGTAGGGATTTCAGGGTATTCAACATTGTTATATTTTATATGTACTGTGTTTGTATGAAAATTCATGATGCTTGTTCATAGTTGTTATTTTGTAATGTTGATATTTATCTTTTAAATGAATTGCAATTGTTGTTGAAAGTCAATGAAAACACAGTTGCGCCAAATTCTTTTGCGATTTCATCAAATGTTTGCCTTTGTCTGCAATTTTTGAGGATATAGTAGCCTAGGAAAGGTCCATAGATTTTCAAAAAAATTTAAAATTACTTTCATACATCTTTAATAAACTCCAAGCCAAGAAGCTTTTCACATTCAAAAGATGTGAGTAAAAGTAATTGATTAATTGATATAGAAGACCAATAATATGTTTACTATTAAATGCAATTGTAACTTCATCATAACAACACACACTAAAAGAGAAGCCATCAAAAAAATCTGAATTCAGTTTAAAAATAAATAAAAATAAATTGCTTTCAAGTGAATCGGATAGGAAAATACATCATATTGTTTGATGTTGCTTCTCTATTTCCGAATTGTCAGTTTTCTAGAATTGTTTGCCAGTGAAAAGGCTCAGTGCTTCAAAATATTCTTCAATCTACTTCATTTCTAATAGAATAGAGTCATACTTGAAATCGCTTGAATGCTGGAATTGGAGCTGAATTCAATAGAGTGGATGTAGTTGATGCTCTCGATGCATTTACAGTCCGTTACACAAGACGAGTAAGAAGATGCTTTCGATGAACTTTGCTTTTCGAATGCAATTCAATTTTCAATTTACAATATAGCATTACAAAAGAGTTTGATCTTCAGAACATGCTTTAAAATGAACAATTGAACAAATCAAGCTCCTGTTCCCGTTTTGAGAAAATTGAAAACTGTCGATTTATTGGAATTGTTGATACTATACATGCATTTTATACGTTTTCTACATTTTGGTACATAAAAAGAAATTATGGGAAGATTTACAAAAAAGTCTCATACAAACGAGCAATGAAGCTTCGGATGCTTGTTAAATAAATTGAGTATGCAAGATTACTGACAAATAAATAGACAATATTATTGAAATAAATTGAATGTTTTGTATATAATGAAACTTTTCCATCATATTGGAATATGTGCATTATTTATTTTAATGATTTGAAACTTAAAAGTAAAGCGGTCCACACACTATGAAAGTAAATCACTGAAAGTTTCTTATTTTTTCCGATTTTTTCAACTTCTTGACATTTTCCTGTTGAAGGATTTTTTTCAAAAAATAATCAAAATTTGCGTATTAAAAAGACGGATTTTATATGTGAAAAAAATTTGGAAAAACTTTAGAAAAAACTCTACTTTCAGACAACTTTCAGTCAATTTTGGTCATTTTACTGGTTTTGCCCATGAAAGTTGCTTCAAAAATGATAAATTTTGGAATTTTTTTTTTCCACATCATTCTTGCCATAAATATGCATCAGATTTGTGCAGTTGCGGTGATCAAATATTCTGATCAAAATCATAAACCACAATAAAAACTGCGAGGCTGAACTTTCACGAAGAATAGAAAATTTTCTATTTTTGCGCTGCAAGTTTGATTATTTTACTCCGATTATTGAAGTCCGAAAATTTTATTTTGACACGATCCCACTTTTTGATGCCAATTCATTCTAAATATGATCTTCTAACGTTCTGAACTCATAGAAAATGGTTAAAAACGTATTCTTTAGACTATAAATGTGATAAAATTCGAAAAATAAAAAAATAATTTTTGAAACGTCAAAAAAACTTTCACGGAAAACTTTGATTTTTGAAAAAATCACTTTCATAGTGTGTACAACGCTTAAGTAATATTTCAGTTCTAGGAAAATATATTGTTTTCTTGAATTTCCAAATAAATAAATTCTATCTAATTAAATCAAAATTTCTCCCAAAGCTCCAACCAGCTAATCTTTCGAAAAACATATTTAAATGCCGACAACCATAGCTTACGAAATAAATTGAGATAAAATAAATCTACTTCCCGTAGACATCCGTAAGACTTTAGATTGTTATTCTCAGTAAATCTCCCCAAACTCTCGATACATTTCTACGAAATCGAAATAAATCCATAAACTCCACAAAATTGACACATTTAATTTAATTGTTTTTGCGTCATCGGATTTTCAAGTACATAAAAAAAAAGTTTAAAAAAAATAAAAAAAGCTCGAGTTGATAAGCAATGATTAATTAAAGCTGCTTTTATGTGTTTTTACATATTTCTGTTGTTATTATTGTGCTTTTACACTCCATCACGTAAAAAATTCAATTTACCAGGAAAACGCTCCAATTTATCATTTTTTGTGGAACAAAAAATATTTGGCTGCATGAAAAAAGTGCGCGGTTTAAAATGATTTATTCTAGTTGAATTTTATGTTTGCGTTTATGTGTTTCTATGTAGCTGTATAACGTCGTTTGTTCAACGATTGATGGCGGTGGCTGTTCAATGATGTGATTTTAGGGTTTAGATTTTTTCGATGAATTTTTGAAATTTTTTAGGGATTTGTGTTTTTAATGGAGAGTTTGTGTTAGGGCTGTTACTTCGTAAGTCTTGAATTATTATCCATTAATTCAACCATTTTTTATGGAAATTCTATATTCAAGGAATCTTAAAGATTTATTTTATTTATAAAATTATCACTGCAAAACTCTTCTCCAACCTCAACAATTTGTACAATGAATTAACCGACCTTACTAAATTCAGAAATTTCCATTATTTGCCTACATTATTCAGAATCCCCAAAAGTTACCTGTAGTGCTGATAATGACGATATTAAAATTTAATCACATTATGGCTTTTGAATGCGAACAAAATCATTTAAATAAATTTGCGACAATTAAATTAGTAGGAAAATTTAAAAGCACCACGATCCAAGTTGATTGATGATTTAAGTTGAAACGGTGGTGGCGGTACAGAATTTAGGAATTTAATTAAAGTTGCGGCTAAATACATTTTAATTATATTGGCACGTGGAAAATGAATTAAATGGATTAATTTCCGTCACGAGGCAACAATAACTTTTGCGGCTCATATTTATATATTTCCTCCTTCTAAAATATTTTTCTCTCTGATTTATTCTCTTATTAATTTAAAGACAACGGAATTATTGCCAAGATTTTCTATTTTTTGTTCTTTTTCGGCTGCAAGAAATGAATTTTTTATACTTTTTTTGTGTGCCTTAGCTTTATCACATTTCTCCATCCTGTTTACATTAGGGAAGGAGAAAACGTGACTGGAGGGAAATGATATAAGAAAAATTGTCCAAGTGTTCCAGAAATTTTTCTTTAAATTCTAGGAGGAGGAGGAGGGTTTTATCGGTAGGAAAGATATAAATTTTAGCCTTAATGATATTTTAACTTGATTGATAACTGATTACTGATTATATTCATTTTTGACATTATCCAATGCTAGTGACAAATTTCCACCTACTAACACCCACAATCTTTTTTTTCATGAGCTCCACAAATTTCCACAATTTCTGAAACTCCCTTATTTGTAACCAGCAAAATGTAATTAACTTTTTTTCATTCTAATAAAATTTATTATATAATGAAGTTATGGATCATTGGCTGGCAGACGTTTCTCTTCCTTCATCCTCATCGTTTATGAGGTAATTAGGAAAATTCAATAAATTTCCACCTTGTTTTCTCCTAATTAGCGTCACGTACTTAAGGAATCAATCACTCTATGAGTTTGGCAACTAAAGCTGCATGAGGAATTAAAGCTCATCATATTTATAATTGGCAATCAAACTGTGCTTGTGAGACGTTGGTGTCCAGACTTCCCAAAGTTTTTTCTTGTCTATTTAGTCTGTTTGAAGTTTGTCAAAGCACTGAATAGTTGAGTCAAAGAATTGTAGCATCTTGGAGCTTTTAGAGTTGATAACCAACAAATGAGACCATATATTACATGTCATCGCCTAACCAAACAATTCAAAACGAATTGATTTGGGTTTTGTTTGTGATTCAAGTAGGAAAACATCATCTTAATATATTTACTACAAATGTTGATTGAGCATGATTCACAAACACAGTTGTTTGATTAATATCTAATCAATGCGATGAATTGGATGAATACAATTTGCATTTTAATTTGATTTTTGGTGGGTGGAAAATTGGCAATTTCGTTTGACATTCACTTCAATTAGCGAATAATTATAATGTGATCAATAAGTGAGGGTGGTGTATGTTTTCTTGAAACAAATAACTCAAACGATGTATTCAATTTAAATATTCATTTCAAGAGTTTTCCAGTTTATTTTTAAAATTCTCCAATTTTTAATGGAAAATGTGAAATTTCATGTGACTTTTAAAATCAAATATGTAATTATTTTACAACTTATTGAAGTAAAATTAATACAAATATAAATAGCATAAATCAAAATCTTCTACTTGTTCTCAATAATATTGAAAACCCCTCTTTTAATCTTGTCAAATTTGTTTCCAATAGAAACAAATTTAAAACACATAATGACATAAATCATAAATGCCTCCCAAAAAACCAAATAACCAGCAAAACAAGATTTTATACCCAAAAACAACACAACCCCATAAAATCCTAATCACTCGCATCAGAGCAATTCAGAGTCATAAAAGGGTTTGAACGCAAAACAAATTTAGCGTTCGTCGAATGTTAATGAGCTACCAAAAATTATCACGCCTCATAAAATTGAAAAGAAAATTTTTTAAGGAAAGCTCCAGCAAATCAGGAGTGTGCTTCTTCAATTCTTTATGTTATATGTGCTTCAACTGACAAATGAAAAACAACAACGATTATAATTCTATTTACATTTAATTCCATTGCGCTCCAATTATGATTGTGATATTATTGTGTGCCACAATATTAACCCGAGTAGATGCAGAGAGCGATTTGTACATGCTAATGTTGTCAAAAGAAGTGTGATTCTCCCACAAAGTGTTGTACATGCATGGCAGGCAAACAAATAAAATATATGTTGAACAAACAGCCCCCCGCATGATTTATGCGATAATATATGCAAATATTATCTGTTAGTTTGGTTTATGAACAGGCGAGGCGGCAAAAATGTAAATTTCCAATTTCCAAGTGCTAATTTGCGTCGGCAAGATCGCTCCAGCATCAGTGAGCAAACTTCATGTTTAATTTATGAGTAGCACACTGCCACACAGCTAGAAAGGGATCTCTGCTTAATTCCCAATTTATATTCAACCCCAAAGTTTTCAATAAGAATTAATTAATTCCGCTTGATGTTCGATCATGCTTGGTGCTAAAATTTAATTTCTCCCCGCACCTAATCAATGAAGAGTTTGCTGGTGGAAAACGCTTGTCGAGCACAATATTATGGTGTTGATTTTTTTTCGTTGGTTGGGAAAGCGGTTAGTGGCATATACTTAGTAGAGGTTGAAAGGTCATATACATTCAAGGGTTATAGGTTACTGTTTTATATAACATCCTTATATCGGGTTTTGAAATTTTAAACTATTAGTTGATAAGATTTTCTAGACATCCCTAGGCTAATGTCATAGACTAATATCCTTTGAATATAAAAATTTAATCTCTAGAACAAAAATTGAACTGACATGTTTTGAACTGAATTTTAACCTCAAAAGAGTCCAAACAAAAGTCCTTTAAATAACAAGATATAGTTTTGATAAGAAAATCCCTATCTCAACATTGGGTTTATTGATAACAAGGGTCTTTTGGACGCCGAGATTCATGGTAATCATGACATAAAATTATAATTTCAATTTGATCCAAAATAAATATTTTATCCATTATAGAGCTTACCAATTATATGCGCTGCTTCAAAATATTGCAAAACATCTCATAAAACAGAAAAAGCAAGCAAATTAAAAGCACAGAATTTGCATGAAATTAACATGAAAAAGCTTTTGTGCTTAAATTGGCATCTTGTTGGATCTAGTTGGGAATAAAAACATCGCTACGAGGGTTAACATCAATCACACACAATTTCTAGAATTCTTTTTGATATGTTTGCAGACAAATATTTTGCCGAGTTTATCCCCGAGTTTTTGCTGCCTTTGCGCCGCAAAATAACAAGTTTATTTGGTTGTTTCAGTTTATGTTGTAAATCATTCAACCATAGCGCAAGAAAAAGTCTGATCCACTTTTTTTTCTTCTTCACTTTTTCAATCTTTATAAATCATCAAGAGGGTAATAACAAATGCGATATAATCGTATATGCTCTATCATCGGGAATCTGTATCAAATTACGACTTCAAAAAAGTCAGATACAGTTATAAACTGGAAATCGGTAAATGAATGATCGGAAGAAGACTTCAGATTCGGAGATTATTTGATTTCAGAGGAAATTTGATAGAGAACTTAGGGGCTGTTGATAAGATTATGCTTTTTATTGGATTTAAAATTGGATTTCTTTTTAAATTAAAACAGTTTAATTGGATATTAGATATAATAGAATTCAGTTGTATATATATTTCTATATATGTTGTGCGCGAAATTCTGTCGTGTCGGTGTACTGAAGCTTAATAACTTTTGAACGGATTAAGTTTTTCAAGAATTTTTTTCACCAAAACTTCTTACAACTATGTAAAGGATGAAAACTTTTTGTTTCAGACCTGGTCCACTCACCTGGTGGTCACCAGAGCTGATCCCGTGATCTTCGGGAAAATCAGAATTTTCCAAAAAAACGTTCACGATGTGGTGGCACTTTTTATTAACAATGAAAATTAATTTTTTTTGATGAGATCTTATAAACATTGCCAAGTCACACATTTTTAGTCATTTTGAAGTTGGTTATCTCGCCGCGTCTCTTCCTCAGATTCCAGAATCTATGCGATTTTTGCACTTTTTGCATATGATATGCACAAAATTTGTTCATTGCTTAACTTTTCTTGATTTTTCTTCTTTTATTAATTATTTGGCATCACAAGAGATTTGATTTTCACCAGAAACCCAAGATTACCATGCGCTGTTGATCTGAAGATGAATTTATTGGTTTTTTTCAAGCTTTTCAATCATTTTACTATTTAAAGAGAACGGAACCACTTAGAGACTTAAAATTTTTACCAAATGATCAGTGAGCCCAGATAATGTTGGTGCAATAAGTGGAACTGACATCACGGGTCTACCACGGATCTTGAAAATTTCATCCCTATCCCAAATTTGTTTTCGAGATTTCTTCGTCTTATGAGTTCAAAAAAATGAAATCGTGAGTGATAATCTTAAAGAAACTGAAAACTTGCTAGACTCCACATCCAGAAGCTATTTTTCAAGATCCAGAAGCATTTTTTTAAACTTTTCATAGAGATTTCGTTTCTTAAGCGAATATATCTAATTTATTGGATTGCTCATGAAAAATGTATGGGATCTTTTTATGCTGATCCTGGTGACCAGCTGGTCGCTCCAAATAAAAATGTAGGTGATCAAAATTAAAAAATACGTTTTTTTTTCATTAATCTGAAGTTAAAATAATTTTAAACTACAAATCTAGGTTATTTGATCTAGATTGATGGCTTAAAGTTTATTACAACCAAAATATTTAACTCGGCATTTTTGCCGAGACGGGATAACTAGTTTTTTAAAGAAAATATTGTGGCTTCCACCAATATTTTAGTTGTTTGGTAATCACATGTAAAATTTTATTGAATTCACAGAAATAACAAATAAGAACAAAATCTCACCGTAAGTTACTTGAATTTTATAAATTGAATACTTATTTAAGTTTACTTGAATGGAACACCAGCACAATGATTTTAACACAAGATTTCTTTGAAAAGCATATAAGAAAGCATTTTTCTTGGCACTTAAATGAGATTTTTAGTTGCATCCAGTTAACAAGAAAAGAACAAGATTCCTCATTTCAAAGTGAACATTTCTAGCATTTTTCAGCTTTTCCATGAATTTTATTCTTTGTAGAAAAGTAAAAATCTTATTTTAATGAAAAACATTTCTCAACTCTCAGCACAATGAAAGTTATTCGCATAAGATGAATTCCAAGAAATATATTACAACTACAATTAATTTATATAAAGTGGCTTTTCATTTATTTTATGTGCTCCTTTTAGGTTGCTTTTTTTAATTTCCAGAAAATCCATTTAATTTTATGTTATTATTATTACTTCTTTTTTGTTCGCTTTTGTTATTTTTGTTCAGGAAAACTTTTCACCATTTCAAGCATTTCCAGCATATTTCCACTCAAAAAAGCTCAAAAAGCTCAAAAACATTAAAACATGAAAGCATTAAATACATTTAATACAAAGCACCCTCTTAGCACTGACCTTATGCACGTAATCCTTAGCAAAAATGTTATTAAAATATTTTCCGTCTCTTTTATTGTTTCCCAAAAATTAATTCGAGGCATTTTCGGGCAAATGCTGCAAAAACTCTTCCAACAAGCCAACAAGCAACAGAAAGTTAAATTTAACGACCACCATCAATTCGACTTTAAAGTATTTTGAAATGATATTTGAATTTTTCATGATTTTTTTTTCTATTTCAGTGCTCCATTAGAATGTATTCAAAGCTCCCAGCTTTTGGCATTTTCTGATGTGATGGAGTGCTCGTCTAGCAACTCAATGAAAACTTACCAGAAGCTAGAAAATCTAGAAACTCTAGAAAATGTCGAAAGAAGTGCTGGTGAAGAGCTTTCTCTTTAATCCTTTGGCTAGACCATTGCTCTGACAAGCACGTGAATGAAATACTGAACACATTTTTTTCCGGAAAGCAGCACGAATTTCATGGTGTTGAATGGCTAAGCAGAAGTTAAGAGGTATGAAAATTAAGGCGACAAAGACCACTAAACGGTTTAAGAATGAAAAGAATTTCTGAAAAATCTAATTTCACCAATTACAAGCTTATCCTTAAAATTGTGAAATTCTTGATTGCAAATTTAATCAAAAAATGGTCAGTGCTTCAGTCCAGCAAACTATTTATTCGACTGTGATTAAAAGATTAACAAAATTGCCATTCTACCAGCAAACAATCAAAATAGGTCTCGGTCTAAAATCGAATTAAAACCTTTGAAGCTTTTCAAAACATTCAAAGCGTTCAAATCATTCACAGCATGAAGTACAGCAAAATCATTCACAGTTTCTAAACTTTTGCTACAGAAACGTTAATTTTCTGTCCACCATAAATCAATCTGGATTGGGGAATTAATGCGAGTTTTCCGGCTACTCGTGCATGTTTTAATTCCCCATCATCTGTCCAGGCTGTCTGAATTCTGATGTGTAAATGCACATCAAGCATCAGCAGATTTTTGTGTGCTGCAGGGAAGCGAGTGTTTACCAGTTTCCAGAAAATTAGGGAGAATGTTTTGAATAATGCAAGAAACAAATCGTTTAGAGAAAATCAAATAAGATCGGAAATATTTCCAAGAACTCATTAGAGTATGTTTAAATCAACTGACGTTTAAATCCTCCATAAAAGAAAGACGTTGTTTTAATAAAAATAATCAAAAAATGAGTTGTAACACAATTCCCGCTCTAGTAGACACTCCAAATCCGCTTTCAGTCAAGCATATATCAAATTCTGCGTATACTGCAAAATTTACTTTGAATGCTTTATCAAAATGCTTCAAAATTGCTTTGCATCGAAAGTTTGCTATACTTTTATTTCAAAAATTGCTTCACCCCCCTACAAGCCTTTAATATGACAGGGAAGCTCTTTTTGATTGTAAATCCAGGCGGATTATGTTTTGTTCTGCACAAATTTGAATGGATAACACAATGTATGGTGTATTTTGGTATATTCCGTATATTGTGGATAATTTCCTTGTATTTTCAAATATATCCCGTATTTGCTACACATTCTTCTTTCAATCCATAGGGAATAGGAGCTGCCATAAATGCTCATGCACTGATGATCTCCAAAAACTGAAAATCTATTTTTAAAGGTGGCAAACCGACAAATATGAAAATGATAATGTCCGAAAAGATTTTGAATTTCGTTTTTTAGTAGAAACTAATCGCCTTTCAAATTTGGATTTATGCGATTTATGATACATTTTGTGGAAATTTTCATGGAAAGCTCAGAAAATTTGTTAGAAATGTTGAGGACATGTGGAACTGATGATAGGCAAATTTCACAAGTTATGTTGTGTATTCTGGTATGAAATGTATTGAGATGTTTGTTGTGTTGATGGATTGAGGTTGGTGGCTTTTACATGCGGATTATTATTGAAGAATGGAAAATTTTGATTAAATGCAGAATTTTGTGGTGAACATTAGTTTATCTTCTCATTTTCAGTTAAGATTATCTCATTTCTTCATTGTCTCTATATATTACAATAATGGTCTTTTGTTAATAACAATAATCTACACCTCATGAATTTCCTACCAAGCACCACTTTCCAACAACAACATAAAAAGCTCAAACTTTTAAACTCCCACATATTTCTGCCATCCTGATGATTGATTATGGTAGATGACGCGACAGCCGCTTAAGCTGTTCTGCCTTGCAAATTAAAATTTCAATTATATACCAATCCATATTGTGTACCACGTCCTTGTCACAGACTCACCGACTCGCAGACATAAATGCCAAATATGCCAACAAAAAAAACAACCCCCATCAAACAACAAAAGCTCACAAAATAGAAAAATTTCGATACAATAGAGTGATACTTTTATATTTGGGGCAACAGACTCCCCCACATGCATCAAATTGGAATCAATTTATTTTCGCTTCCATTTCTTGGCGTGCACAAAAAAGCCAAAAGCTGCTTGATGACAATTAATTACATTAAGTGCTTTCGAATTGTTTTAGATGACGAAATGGAAGTGGGGCGTCTGTAAAAAAGCGGGACGAACCATTTTTATGGTTTTTTGAGCGGCTCACATTATAGAGCATAAAAAGCATTAAATCAATACAATTTACGATAATACACATCATTTATCTTTCGTCATCAGCAAGAAAGTGTGTAGTTTTTGTTGAGATGAGCACTGAGAGAAAATTATTGTCATATTAAACACAGAATTCAATTTAATCTACTCAATTTTCTAGGTGCTGTCTTTTCTTAATAAAATCTCAACTGCCACACTATTTGCTATCTTCTGTCTATCTTCCCATCTACAGTTTTCTATTGAGAACTCTCTCAAGAACAAAAACATGGCAAATATGAAAGGAAACTAATATTTTATAACACAAGTTTGCTGTTTCTTGTCGCTTTATGATGGTTTTATCCGTTAAAACGTATAATAATCAATTTATTAAGGAAGGAAGCGGATGATAAATTTTATATCATTTTTGTTTTGACATGAGAGAATTCATTCCAGTCTATTTGGTGTGCTCAATTTGCTGGTTATAGCCAAAACGATATTATGTTGCATTCTAAATTCCTGTCGCTTTTCTAGTGTTTTTTATGGATTCTTTATTTATTTTCATACAATATATTGTCTATTTGTCTATTTATTTATTTTTGTGGGCCACCGTCCTGTTTGTTTATAATATATTGGTTAAACAGTTTATGATACATTGATGCCTTGGTTGTTTGCTGTTTTCGGGGCATTCAAAACAGCGCCAGCATCCTAAAGGACGTGACAGGAATAGAGAAAACCACTTCAAACGCCAGGGCAAACAGAAATCTCATCAATATTGTGGGGAACATGTTTTGTATAGATATATATTACTTATTTCGGAATATTCATTGATTTTACAATTGTGTTGGAAAATTCTCTAAAATTATGTAAGATTTTTCATGAAAATTCTTCATTTTTGCATTAAAAATAAATTGTTTTTTATTTGAATATTGTTTTAAAGTCCCAATTTATCTGGTCATTCAAATTTTAAGATATGAAGAAAAAGTCAACTAATTTGATTAAAATCTGCCCCTCACCATATTCCCTTCTCAATAATAATCAAGTCCAAACATAATATATACTTTATCTGCTCGTTTGTTGGTTAACATCGCATTTGTGTGAGTTTGTGATAGTTTGTAAATTCATGATAGATCATTAAATAAATATTGAGGCATGGTGCGCCGCACAAATTGTCTATGGAATTCCAGTGATTTGTTATTGTTCGATCAAATGTTTCACGAGCTTAATGCTATTTTGTTATGTTAACATTAAGGCACCCCGCTGTTTTAATCAGCCTCACACACCATTTGCAAACAATGGGTCTTTTAATTTGACCAAATGCAAATTGAGTTGGAGTGATGGACATGCAAATTGACCCATTTTTGGGGAAGTTGACTGGATATGGTATTTAATTTAGAGATTTGCGGGAATTTTTGTTGATATGCGTTTTACATTTATTGATGATTGATTGAAAGTTGATGAATATTAAAATTTTAAAATTTGCCATCGAATGGATTTTTTATAAATAAATTTCCAGGTAAATTTTCAACTTCATTAACTGCTTAACAAAAAAAACCAGGATATTTACAGATTTTATCAAAAAAACCACCCTGCTCCACCCCTTTCTCCCTAGAAGTCGTACACAATGACAAATCGAATAATTATGGCGAAAAAAGCTCTTAATCGGATATCGCCTGTAAATTCAGCAAAAATCCCTGACAGCATCTGAATTAAAATCGTGCCACTTTCCGGAACGGTAAAAAAATATGTTTTATTACCTGTCCAAATAATATAAAAATTCTCTCTTTATTATTTGTGAATTTGGGAAAATTGTGCAATGGGCACGAGAAAAATGTTATTAAACTTTTCAACTGGAGCATAACATTCAACATATATCCCCCAATTTTCCACATTTTCCAAATTCCACCAAATGAGAAAAAATTGCATTAAAATTGGCAAATGATGAAAAAGCTTTCTATCAAATGAACATCCAGTTTTTGCGCCTTTTTCCTCCCAATTACAATTAATGCGCCTCATATTCTCATACACAGATATATATTCTGATTTTCAGCTATGCGACTTTTCAGTTATAGCTCAATGCAGAAAATTATTGAATTTCAATCAAAAATCATGACAGATTTCGTTGATTTTTTGGATACGCCAAATATAAAATTTTCATGTGTCAGATCTCAATTGAATTAGCTGCTATGACGTTTATTCGATTTATTTGTGATGTTGACCATTTTATTCGGATTTGTACAGCTTTATGGGACTCTACAAATACTTATTCAGGAATACATGTAAGATATCGTAAACTGCGAATTTCACTACAATTTTGTTGAATTGTGATCGCGAGGTCTGTCTCTAAAACGTACGTCTTTCAAAATGAAGTCACTATTCTCAAATATGAATCATATTAATAAATTTTAAATCATTTTTTATTTTTATCCCGAAACCTTCAATAATCAGAAATAACTCTCTACTTGCTACTTTTGAAAAGAAGCCTTTTTGAAATGCATTTGTCTACTTGTCTCTTGAGCAGGGAATTAAAACCTCTTTTTTGGTACATGTTGCAACATTTACAGCATTATAAACTTGTTTTGGCAACAGTTTGTTCATTGATGCATGTTTTGCACACACGAGTTTGGGAAAAAGTTGATCAAATGCATTTTGTATTCAGTTTCACAGTTTTCCATAGTTTCCCTACTTTTTATGCTTTGCTGTACACTGTACATATGTATTCAATGACGAATGTTTTGCAGCATAAACACATTTGAAAATGTTAAAAATGAGCGAATGAGAGTTGAAGTTGTGTTTTTTGGGAATAATGTGTGTTTGTTCGACTACAGTTTTCCGTGTCGAATAATTTGTAAAGTTTGTGGAGGAATGTGCTCTGTTTGGCATTTTATTTGAAATTTGTAAAAGCTTCTTCTATCTACACATACATCAACATTGAGTTTTACAATATATTTTAATTAGTTTTAGTGCTTTCTGTAGTTCCATGTGATTTTATGGCTTTAAACTATTTTGTGTTAAAATTAATGAAAAGTTTGCTTGTCCGTTTTGAAATCCAGGTGGAACCAGTTTTTGTTGGTATTCTTTGAAATTGATGCAATACCATGTAGAAAATATATTACAGTAATCCACTAGCGGCTCGTGGTGTTGTTGTAATCTAGGCTCCTGCGACTAGTCGAAAATCGATCGAATCGCGATTAGTTTGAATAATCGATAATCGAATCGATTAGTAAATCGATAGTCGAAGATTTCGATTATTTAAATAATACCACTTTTCCAAACATAATGATGATCTTTTGATATGGGCCAAACGCAATAAGGATTCTATTTTTTGTATAAAATTATAAGCGACCACTATTTACTTCATTCTTTCCTTAATTATTAATTTTGTTTGTTAAAAACACTGTAAAACCGAGTGTCTCGGAATTGAACCAAACCTCAAAATTATTTTAGTAGTTTCAAAATAGCTCACCGTATTAGAATAATTTTAATCATGCATCTATTATAAATTTATATATTTGAGATGTTTCTACTGAAATAACACTTTTTTCAGTCTGCATTCTGAGTCAATATGAAAAATTCGTAACTAAGATTATTCAAAAAATAAAAAATACAAAAATGTGCTGTCTAGTAATAAAATTTTCAAGTTCTCAGACCTTCCAAAAACATTATGTGTAACACGGGTAGGCTTTTTTGGGCCCTTTCTAACATAGTTTTAAGGTTTTGTTCAAGTGCAATCTTTTTTATGGCCAAAAATAAATTCAGAAATCATTCACAAAAAAAAAAATCTTAGCTTTAGCGTATAAACTGTTTAAAAAATTACACTACATATTTTCAATTTAGATAATCGAAATCGAATCGAAATCGCGATTTTTTCACTAATCGAATCGACAATCGAAACGATTATTAAAATCACTAATCGCAGGAGCCTATTGTAATCGTATGGCCAGGGTGTGCAATTTTCAAAAATGTATGAAAAAGTCGAATTTTAGAATAAACAATTTAGAAAATGTTTAAATGCAATAAAATAGATTAAATTGAGGGATTTTGATATTTCAAATAAAATTTAAAAAATTTCACTTAATGAGCTCAGGAAAGGGGTTGCACACCCTGGCGAAACGTCACGAGCCGCCGCTGCAGTAATCATTATTAATTTACCAGAACGTCCTCAATTCCCTGCTCCCAATGCTTCAATCAATTGAAAACTTCAAAACAAAAAGCACTTTAAAGTCTTTCACAAAAAAAAAATACAAACTTAAAGAACATAACACTTATTCACTTCAAACTTGTCTAGATTGATGACAAAACCGTCACTTTCACTTTGTATTCCTTTATTCACATATTCATGCATGTGTTCATAAAGATTTAATCAAATGTCAGCTCCCATTTACACATGACACCATTTACACCAATCTAGAGCTTTCCATGTCTCTTTGCTGCTGTGGCATATTTACAGATAGATTTGTTTATTCTCTTTTTCATTGGGATCTGTGCGAAATATAAAGACAAAACAAAAATTTGAATAAATAAATTTGAGCGCCATAACGAGTTTTCAAAGTAAATTTTTCATTTTGATTCTCTCATTTTTTCATGGTTAGCATGTTGTTATGACATTTATCGGTTTAAATGACTTAAAATAAGATTTTTGTTGCGATGGCCGAGCAGATTTTTGCGAATAAAACAATTTATTTACATAAAATTTATTCCAGAAATTACCAGGAATATGAAAGAAACTAGCCCACCAAACCCTGTGTCAAAATTTTTATGCTTTCTAGCTCATCTCAAGAAGTAGAAGTTTCTATTTCAAATTTTTAGTTTTTGGTTAAGAAATTTTTTGTTTGCAATTTTCAATAAAACAAACTCTATTCTTATGAAAATTTATTCTTTTTTTTTTGTCTAGAATATTGCATTCATATTTTTCAGTATTTTTAATATTCTTGAATTGGTTTTGCGAGTTTTCTGGCAGCAAAAACCGAGAAAAATGACATAATTTATGTTTATTCCTCTACAAAATATGAATGGAATAAATTTCATTTCAATTTAAGTTTTCTGTTGTTGTTTTGTAGTTCTCTGTGCTTATTGTATAAATTTTTGGTGGTGAACAAAAAACAAAACAATTTGCGATATAAGAGTTCTTGGAAGGAACTTTTAGTTGGACTTGTTTGAAGTCCTTGAGGCATGAAACCAAATTTTAACAATCAACCGCCTAGAAAATTTTAATTCCATGTTAATAATTTTGAAAATCTATTTTGAATTATTCAACGAAAATTTCTGAATAAACATCATCTTGAAGAGCAAAAAGCATCGAAACGAGATTTTTTGTATTTCTTATAAAAAGCAATACTGAAAAGGGTTTTAATTGGAATTCGCTTGGAGCTGTGTGAGTTTACACAAAAAAAAACCTGTGAAAAATTAGCTAATCCAGAAAAACAAATTTGTTGTCATCATTAAAAGCACCGACATATAATTAAAAACTTCTTTTGGTTTATAATTTAATTAAAATTTACTACGGTATACAATTACAAACACACTTCGTTATCACAAATGAGTAAAACTTTCAAGCATCTAGATGTACAGTATTCATGGCATGCATCTAGATTTCTATGTGATTGCAGCTTTTCAGAATTACAGTAATGGTGTATGCTCAATGCTCATGCTGAAGAATTTCCATCAAATGTTGCAATATTTCGAAGAACTTGATATAATACGGGAAAAACACTTGAAATGTTTGAAATGATGTCAATTTTTTGAAAAAATACCGCCTCAGAGCTTCACTGATTTGCGAACAATTCCAGTAAAACTGTTTGTTCTGCTCTTCAGCTGTTTATCTAATGTCACACAAAAGATATTATTTAAGTACATGACAATATAAGCCAGAGGAAAAATTCTGCTAATGCTTTACTCTGATACTATGGAGTGACAAGGGAGAGACTATTTGAAAGTACTTTAGTTAATCCAATTGTGCATTTTGGAATGTTTTTATTTAACTATTCCTTGCAAAAATTTCGACAATTCAATTGTCCCTCCCCTTCCATATCAAAAATCCTCTGCACGCTGCTCAGCTTTGTAATATAAGCTTTCATCAGCCATGTGGTGCTTACAATTTATTTTGATGTATTTTATTTGCCCATCAAAATTGTCATCCGCTGCAGTTTAATGGGAGGATCACTTTAGATGGAAAATCTTCAATAATGCTTGCAAATTGATCACGTATCCTAACAGTTTTCACTTAGGCAAAACATTTTCACAAATGCTTAAATTCGCTTAAGTTAAGCTGGAAATATTATTTCAAGAATTAAAACAAGCTTTAACCTAATCTAAAATTTTCGCAAGACCGAAGTGTTAAGCTGGAGATTTAATAAAGATTAAAATTAATATTTTATCTATCAATTTTCCTGCTAAGTGCAGGTTTTCCATCTAATAACACGATCTCAATTTAATTTACAAACTCTTAGCAAAGCGTTTGTTGTTCGATACTGTAAATACTCCAGATACTCTGCACATCAAATCCCGCTACAAGGAGTTTTTTATGATACGGATTTGTCGTTTCACTCGTTGTGTAATTGAAATTGTGAACGCTAAATTGGTAAATCATGAAGTAGAGCAGCAGAATTTCAAATTGCAGTGCGATAGTGTCAGTTTAAGCTTTTGAAAGCTGAATCGCTGTAATTTTAGTAAAAAAGTTTAGTATAGATTTAAAAGAGTGTAATTTATACAGTCATTACGATTCGTTCGTTGAAAGTCACATTAATATCGTTTTTTCTTCAAATGATATTAAATTTAGATGGCCAGGGATGCAAACTATTTTCATTTTGTTGAAAAATTTTAAAAGCGTGGTTTAAAGATAATTGTTTTCAAGTTGAAAAATGAACAAAATATTTCAAAAAACCAAAAAATTTAATTTACAAACGCTTCGACGATTTTCCCTAGAGTAAACCATCATTCACGAATAAAAAACTTTACCCAGTAAGTTTGCCAAAAAAAAGAAAAGTTGTCCTAAAGCACAAAAAAGCTTGTTTGATTTCTTTTGCAATTACAGGATTGCAAAAAACAAACAAATGATGTATAATAAAATTAAATGCTTTTAAAAGATATAGTTTTGCATAGAATGCATACATAATTCAGCTCTTTGTTTTACATTGCACAACACATGTTGCAGAACTTTTAAATCACGTATCATATGAGCAAAGTTCCTTGTTCCTTTTCCCTGATGTTCGTGAAGCTTGTGAGAGCTTCAAGTGCCAACTTTTACACAAACTAAAACAGTTAAATTGAAATGATTTTTGTAAAGTTCTGTTTTTGTCGGGTTTTCTATAATTTTGTAATTTTTGTTGAATGTTCATGAAAATAATGAATTTCATTTCATGAACTAGGGAATGGTGCAACTGTGTGAAAAGCTAATTTTACTTGAAAACACTGAAAAACTAGTGACAAAAGTTAATTGAAAATGTTTACAAAATAAATTAAACTTTAATCTGTTTTAAAACTGAAAGTTTATAATCATAATAATCATCAACATCATTTTATGCTGTTTTAATGCTGTTTCGCTTTTGTATACTGAATTGCTGTGCTTTTTGAAAATAATAAAACTACATATTAAATGGCATAAATGGTATTATAGGGAACTGTAAAGCTCTAAATTATAGAGTAAATAGAGGGTGAAAGGGTTGGTAAATTTTGTCTATTTCACATTAAAATAATTTAAAGTAAGTTAAAACATCTAAGAAAAAAATTATGTTATCAAAAAATTTCACCTATGTTTGCCGATCCCTGGAATAAACAGAATAGAGACATAAATAACCAAATTTGTGTATTGTTGTATACACTTTTGTTTCGTGTGTAGTAAACTAAAAAGTTTATAGCAAAAATTGAATTAGCTTCACTAGATGGGTGACGCAGCACAAGGTTGAGATAGTGAGACTAAGAGAGATATAAAATATGTTTGGCATAAAGGATATGGGACTTGTCAAAAAAATATATTTATTGTAATAACTTTTTACAGAGAATGTAATAAACTTATAACTGACATGTTTTTTCAACTTTGTTCGAGATTTTAGTGATTTATTCGTTTATAATTTGATGTTTTTCAGGTACAGTATATTATGTGCGTGTTACATAATTTAATTGACTTTTGTACACAACACAATTTTTTTTAGGAGCTTTAGATATAAAACCAATGATTTTTCTTTAAATCTTAAACTATTCCCTTTTAGGTCCAATCAATTGATGCAAATATGTCTAGAAATTGAATTAAATGGCTCATATTTACCAAATAAATTTTGCAAATTCTCTTATATAATAGAGAAGCAAATTAATTGTGTTAAAAGTCCAGTATGCTCGCAATACAAACCATTCAAAACAGCAAAATAACAAATTTATTATTTATGGTATAATTTGTATTATACGCAAATATTCGCAACAAGAGTATTCAGTCAATTATTTTGCTTTTGTGTCGTCAATGAAAGCATGAAGCAAATTAGTTGGATTCAATTTAGGTGGTTAAAATTCCTTCATGAACATATCACTGACAAAGTGGTGAAGTTATTTGAATCAACGACATTAAAATAGTTCAAGAAAGAACGACTTAGCTTTCCCTACAAAAGCACAGGGATTGATACTCAACTATTATTTAGCGAAAACCGACTTCAATAAATCACAATAAGGCTTTGAATTGCTTTAAAACTTGAAATTGGTGCTCAATTTATGCAATTTTGTTGTGTTTGCCGTTTTTGTGATTTTATGATTGCTTTTTCGATAAATTGAATACAGAAACTGAATCAGAAGTTGTGCCAACATAAATTAAGTGAAGTGTATGGAAATCTAATTACAAAATTTTCGGTTAATGAAAATCGCATTTAGAAGCAAGTAAGCAATTTAATCATTCCCATGTACTTTGTGTATCATGTTTGGTATTTGGTATTTTTGGGGGATTTGGCAAATTTGGAAGTTAGATTTATTGAGGAATTCAAAAGGAAGTGCTTATAAAGCAAAGTTTCTTGTTTTTCAGGAAAATTTGTTTAATATCAAAAAATTATTGTTAGGTGAATCGATCTTTCATGATAAATAATTGATAAGCTAAGAGCTCATCTTGAATCATCAAAGTGATAATTATTGAAAATCGCTTCAACTTTATCATACTAGGACATGAAATTTGAAAATTTTGCTACTCGGAGTTTATGGTCTTGGAATTGCTTGTGGCATGGCGAACAAATAAAACACACATAATGGCATAATGTATGCATGAAATTTCTGAAATTCGACTTTGCTACAGTGCCTGGCACATTATTTATATTTTTGCCTCTTGGTTATCTACTTTCTACAATCTACTCACTGCATGAATACATGAAGATGCTAGATGGAGAAGAATGAAAGCTCTAAGAAAATTCTTGGCATGAATGAGCCATTGTGAATGAGAACTTAGTTTACAATGAACATATAACAGCTATTCGTGACATAAATGGCTTTGAAATAGGGATGTTGGGGATCAGATGTTGATTATTTTTTGATGAATGTGGTTTTGAGGATGTTTGCATGTTTGAAGACTGTTTCTGTGATATTAAAGGGTTGGAAAAGTATTTTTGTTTCAAGAGTAGTTTTACTGAACTTTAATAATCATTAAAGATCATGCGAGTGATTAAGGATTAACTTATGTTTTTGAGAAAGATCAGGTGACTTTTGAAGCTCGCTTTGTTTTCAAATGTTGTCACATGAGTTTATCATTAAATGATTAAAAAAAAGAAACTTTTTATAACTTAAAAAATAAAAATATAATATAAATATCCGTCAATTATTTACAAACATGACCCTAGTTAAAAAAAACAGTAATGGCTGGTTGATAATGTGTTTATCAGAATAAAATAAAAATGTACCATAAAAAAGGATACACATGTGGAAAACTCAATTTTAAATGAACAAAAAGAGCCATAAACGAGAATAAGCGAATATAATTGATAATAAAGGTCACGTTCATTATAATAAAACTGGTATAACTTGAAAACTCGACGGAAAAATTGTGGAAAAATTGGAAAACTTAGAAAAAGTCGAGTTCATTTTCTTTTCATACTTTTTATGGGCTTCGATGCTTTTCATGGGTATTGAATCCTAGGATGCTTGTTATATCCTTAGAAATACTTAAGATGTTTTGTTGAGCAAGGCGATACTAAATACACGATACTACATGATACTTGGTGATACCATACTATGATGATACTGTTGTACTACATTATTCTGTGAGAAAACATAAAATATCTGAAAGTATCGTAAAATCGTATGAAGGAAGCAAAAAAGCACAAAAGTTGTATAGAAATTAAATCGTGTGTCCTTAAAGGTTCAATCCATTATTTATGGGGGATTAAGAAAACGTTTTACCCCCGGTTTCGTGTTTAAAAGGCGAACCCATTTAGTCGTTTCCCTTATTTCCTCAATTCTCAATTTCACCCAATTCTTCCCATTTCAATATCAATGGAATAAAATTTCGATTGTTTAGTTTATCGTGCAATGTATTTTTTGCTCTTTCTTAGAGCAAACTAAATGTAATTTATACAAACTATACTATTCCATTTTGTTGAATCTATTTGTTATGTTTTTTTAAGGTTTTCTTGAATTTTCTTAAGTTTGCTTAAATTTCTTATCTTTATGCTGAAAAAACCACACCTTCCTTATTCCTAGCTATTTTTACTTTATTGTACTTTTATACTTAAATGCTTTTTTCGAAAATTTAGTGTATCTGTATCTACACTTTATGAATTACCCAACTTTGCTGGTTGAGTTGTCGGGAAGTATTTTCAAAACCTCACAAAACTATATTGCGGTAACTCCAAAATTAATGAATTGGTTAAAAGTTTTTATTTATGGTGCTTGTTGGGTGACTTTTTGTTTTGAGGATGCATTAGAGAATGATCAGTTATATTTTTATAGAGTCGGGCAATGAATTCTGGCCACCCTTACCTTTTTAACATCCGTCAGAAAGTTTTAATCGGCAAAAATACTATTTCCTTTAACTATCATCTTAAAACCGCTCTAGCCAAATATTCGGCCGGAATTTGTTGCACGACTCTGCTAGAATATTTCATAAACTTCATCAAATAACAATTAAATCATACATATGTCATAGAATTTAAACAAAAATGTGTTATAAACTTTGTTTTTTGAACTATGGATACTCAAAGAGTTTACACAATTCAAAGACTTCAATGAATTTCAAAAGCAATTTCATAAATTTTCATCAAACTGAAATTTTCTGTAAAATTCAACTGAATTTGCAATCAATACTTGTATAAAATGAAATTGAATCAGAGATCGAAATCTTACCATGTTTATTTCAAACCCCAAAATCTAAAATATTATTGCATAATATTTCCACAATCCCTGACCGCAAAATCATTCAATACTGTTGTGCTGGCAAATATAAATTCGTTGAGAAATAAATAGATTTCTAGCAAATACAAATAATATATTCAACCTCCAGGAATAACAAACTATAGAGCTAACATTTACCAGTGTTCAGGCCCCAGATAATAATTATAGTTTAAGTTTCATTGTCATTTAATTATTATTTTTAACCGGCTTATTTATATTACCGGTCCCGAGTCAACCCGGGTCTCTTGTTTTGAGTTGTCAACAATGAAGTTTGAAATAGCTGTAAAAATCAGTAGAATTTAAGGATTAGTCGAATAAAGACTTGTTTTGTAAGAAACTCTCTAAGTATAGTCCTTTCATTGAATCTCAACATAGAATACAGTCCACGCTTAAACATTTTGGTCCTACAGAGCCCGAAAAACAAGGAATAACAACCAGACGTGAAAAAGTGGAAAAGCAGATTTTCCCTCCAAAACTGTAAAGTAAAGTTTCTGTGCTTAGATCCTTCTAAGACAGCGCAAAAGTGATTCTGTTTGCTAGCCCAGCCTAGAACAGCCGCAACAAGAAAGATTCTGTTTGCCAGCCTAGCCTGGAACAGACGCAACATCGAAATAAATTGAAAAAACGTGGAGGACGCCTTTCCCACAATTCAAGATTCTGTGCTTAGCTCCGCCTAAGACAGCGCAAAAGAGATACTGTTTTCTAGCTCAGCCTAGAACAGTCGCAACAAGAAAGATTCTGTTTGCCAGCCCAGCCTGGAACAGACGCAACATCGAAATAAATTGAAAAAACGTGGAGGACGCCTTTCCCACAATTGTGCTTAGCTCCGTCTAAGACAGCAAAAAGTGATACTGTTTGCTAGCTCAGCCTAGAACAGTCGCAACAACAAGGATTCTGTTGCCAGCCCAGCCTGGAACAGACGCAACATCAAGATAAATTGTAAAAACGTGGAGGACGCCTTTCCCACAATTGTGCTTAGCTCCGTCTAAGACAGCAAAAAGTGATACTGTTTGCTAGCTCAGCCTAGAACAGTCGCAACAACAAGGATTCTGTTGCCAGCCCAGCCTGGAACAGACGCAACATCAAGATAAATCGTGAAAACGTGGAGGACGCCTTTCCCACAATTGTGCTTAGCTCCGTCTAAGACAGCAAAAAGTGATACTGTTTGCTAGCTCAGCCTAGAACAGTCGCAACAACAAGGATTCTGTTGCCAGCCCAGCCTGGAACAGACGCAACATCAAGATAAATCGTGAAAACGTGGAGGACGCCTTTCCCACAATTGTGCTTAGCTCCGTCTAAGACAGCAAAAAGTGATACTGTTTGCTAGCTCAGCCTAGAACAGTCGCAACAACAAGGATTCTGTTGCCAGCCCAGCCTGGAACAGACGCAACATCAAGATAAATCGTGAAAACGTGGAGGACGCCTTTCCCACAATTGTGCTTAGCTCCGTCTAAGACAGCCCAAAAGAGATAATGTTTGCCAGCCCAGTCTGGAACAGCCGCAAAATCGAAAAGAAAAGCAGAAAAATCGTGAGTAAAGTGAAAGATTGGAAAAAAGTGCTGCTGAATAAGAAAACACGGTCTTGATTAAGGCTCAAAAGTGAATAAAGTCACGAGTATAAGAAGGAGAGAGTATCAAAAAAAACTGAAAAGCAGAGACGGTCAAAGATTGGTGGGTAGCAGATCCCAAGTACCGTAAATAAAAAAGTAGCCCCATCGTCCAGCTCAATAACACATACAAAGAACACACACACACAAACAGAGAAAGATGTCAGAATTAAAATCATTTTCTCGCAAACGAGGAGCTGTACAAGCAAAACTGACAACGATGAGCAAAGTTTTAGCTCAATATGATCCAACAAATGGATGCACTGATGAAATTAATGGGTATTTATTGAATATTGACGACCTTGAGAAGGAATTTCAAGGTTATCACTACTCTGTGCTGGAATTGATTTACGAAGCCGACGAGGATGAAAATGAAGACAAATTGAATGTGTTCATAGAGAAGTTGATGGCCACAAGAAGTCATCTAATAAGTCTACGCGGCAAATGTCAATCGAACATGTTGAATTCGCACATGCTAGATGAAGAAACTCGGAGAGCTTGGGAAAAACACATTCCAGCCAAAACCGTCCCAACGGTCAATTTGTTAATGGAATTTCTGGAAGGTCACTTCAACAGTCACGTGTCAATGGAACAGAGACAAGTCTCAACCATCCGAAACTACAAGAGACCGAACTTGGATGAAATGTAGGCGAAAGCATTCAAGACCCTGATCTTGTTTCTTGAAGTAACATTGTCACTTCAAGCGGGGGAGAATGTTCAGGCCCCAGATAATAATTATAGTTTAAGTTTCATTGTCATTTAATTATTATTTTTAACCGGCTTATTTATATTACCGGTCCCGAGTCAACCCGGGTCTCTTGTTTTGAGTTGTCAACAATGAAGTTTGAAATAGCTGTAAAAATCAGTAGAATTTAAGGATTAGTCGAATAAAGACTTGTTTTGTAAGAAACTCTCTAAGTATAGTCCTTTCATTGAATCTCAACATAGAATACAGTCCACGCTTAAACAACCAGCTAGACCAAAAACATTCAAACGAACCCTTTTCAAACTAAGAATCCATAAAAATTAATATTTCACACCCGACCAACAGATAAAAAAACTTTTAATAGCACCAAAAAACATGTTCAATTTGCAATTAAAATCATTGAAATTATTTACATGCAAATTTAATTATTTTGAGAGAACTTTAAATGAAATTAAAGGGAAAATTACCAGTTTAAGCAGGTTTAAAGCATTTTTAACACGTTATAAGATTTTATTATTATACAGTGATAATTATTTTGCTGTCGAGATACTATAGTCATAATCATCCATTCTAGCTGAATATTTCCACAGTTTCCCTTCCCAACAACGAGAAATTATTTAAAACTTAAACAAAAACGTCTCGGAAGCGCCTGATGATTGCGATAAGACGCTGCTTTATTAAATTAAAGTGGGTTAAAGTGAGGTTGTTGGTTTTATTCGTAATTTTGTTAAATTTTTATTCCGTTTTATAATTTTGTTAGTTTGCAATTTTGTTTAAATTTGTGAATCTGTAATTTAATTGAAAAGGCTGATCGAATGAAAAGGTGTAAGGGATTCTGATCTTGGATTAAAATGTGTTTAAGAATTGCATCATTAAAAAGGGTACATTTTTGATGAATATTTTGATTGGAAACTGACCTGGTTAATTTTTAATTTTTGTATCGAGTGTTGCTATATTATTAATAAGAACTGGGACACAAGATTAATAACTCTAATCCAAAAAAAATTGTTAGCAGGAAGCAGAAAATTAATATTCATTTATTTTCATGAAACTGTTTGCCCAACGTGCTCCCCAACGCTTTAATTTCACTTCGCGTTGACAAATAGCGAAAGCTTAAACGTGACAATGTCTCAGTTTCACTTTTTAGAAGGATTTTTCATAAAATAGAAACTGCATCCTGGGAAAAATTTTCGAGTCATAACAGAATTTTATCGCTGCACAGCATTTTTGGTCGCAAAAAATGAATAAAATGGTGACAAGAAAAATGCACAGCGAATGAAGTTTGCATTTTTAATCTTTACTTTATAATTCTTATATGGTGAAACAGTGCAGTGCATCAAAAACATCAATATTTTGCACCGCCATAAAATTAATTGATATTCCTTTAAAATGTGTTTTTAATTTTAAAATGTTTATAAGTTGTTTAACATATGCTCATAATTAAACCCGTTTTATGGAAAACCAGTCAAAATATTAATCGAAATAAACAACCAGAGGTCATTCACAATTTCAACAGTGAAGAAAAAAATTTTGTTCTTGATGCATACTTATTGTGCTACCAGTTTGTAAGGAAAATTAATTTGCAGAACTGTTTTTGCTGCTTCTTTTCATGAAAATGCAAATTAATCTAGATTTCTTCATCTCTCGTCCAGCGCTGCTAAAGTTTTAATTTGTTTGAGCTGGAAAATAATAAAGTTGGAACAGAACAGCAAAATTTTCGTTTACTCCCAATTTTTTTCTAGAGTTTATTCAGATTTTTTGATTGAATCATAAAAGCTCGTCTAATGATTTTCCCGGTGAATATCCGGGAAATATCGCGGGCTTAAATCAGCTTTCATTGAAATGTGTCAAAATGTGACAAGAAAATGGTTTCAGTTTGTTAGCGTGTTTAAAGATTGAATAGAATATTTGATGGAGGTACCAAAAGCATAATGATTTTAAACTAATGAAAGGAAAAATACACACATGCTTGTATACGGTATTTGTGAAGACTCTATCTTGCCTTCCAACTTGTTTTGTGTTTTTACTAATTACAATTTAACAAAAGAGAATGATTGTTTTGGCAGCTCATCCATTTTTATTGGAAGTCTCTTCTTTTGAAGGAACCTTTGGCTATGAAGCAGCTCTTAGTACTAGTTCTAGTATATCAACTATTAAAATGTTTTCTTGTTTTTCAGCATCTTGGGCTCAAAAAGCCTTAAATCCCTACAGCAAAGACATGAAAATTACAATTTTAATTTTAAATATGTTCATCTATTTCTGATACTTTCCCTACATAATCTATTACCACAGTGCACATACAACAGCAAAATTTTCATCATTGTTGCACATACAAAGAAATGACTTCAACAATTCTAATGTATTAAAATTCAAATTGGAATAACATTTGCTTGTCAGCAAAGAAGCAAGAATGAATAAAAATTGATGCATAAATGATAATGCAAAACTGTTCAGCAATACTTTCAATAGTGGAATTGTTTACACAAAATAGAGAATTATGTAGACAAACACGACAAGCTCAAAAAACTGTACAAACTGGAAAATGTTCTAATTGATGACAAACAAAGAGCTTTTCGATTATAAGTTTTAGAATGCATCTGAAACATAATCCGCTTGTTTATTTTATCCAACATTTCACTAGCAGAATTGCAAAAATCCATAGAGAGTGCAATGGATTGCGAGGAATTGCTGGAGATAAATAGAAAGAAAATATAGTTCTGTCTGTTTGTCTACAAAAGGCAATGCACTTGCTCGTCACTCTAAAACAAGATTTCTTTGGGTACTTCATCACGAACATATTTTTTCATCACTAGTCCATCATTGTGGCCGGATGATACTTCAGTATAAATCTAGATATAAAACAGATTGCTGAAAAAACGATCGACTGCGAAAGCATTTCAATATATAATCTGCAGGAAAAGTAGCTGTTTCGATCTGTATGAAGTGCACAACGCCAAAACAAGAAAATATCTAAAGAGCTTTTATGATTCTCAAATTCTATATACAAAATACAAGGAGGAAAAACTATGAGTATTGGAGATGCGACATATTGTGAAGGGATTGCGTGATGAAGTACTATTTTTCATTTTGCTTCTATATTAAATTTTATAAGAACTTGAACGTTAGTAAAACAATGGACAATTTGCCAATAAGCTTGCTAAAAATATTCATACGAAATCCCGACAAATATCCCAACAACTAAAATCCTGCCTTTAAAAAAATAAATAGATTTTTAAATTTCCTCGGGGAATCAATGTATATTCATTGGATCGAGTTTTTTTGTAGTTGAACGATTTTTTAATAGATCGTACTGTATTGCTTGGAAAATAGAGATAAAAAATCATTTGGCCTCGCGCGTCTGCTCATGATGGCTTTAAAGTTTTTCAAAAGGCTAAATGAAACTTTTGACTACCGTAGTAAGGAAAATAGAGGCAAATTCTTTGAAAAATTAAGTTTTTCTTATAAGTGCCGTTTTATCAAATTCCCTTCTTTAATTTGTGTCTAAGAATTATCAAAATCATTTTCTTGGACTTTTACATGCATGATTTCCATAGAACCTACATAGAATTTGCCTAAACTCTTAAACTCCTTAAGTGGAATTGATGAGAATTGACTTTTTTAAGGTTCTGCCAAAGCTTTGCTGTAATAAATCCCCGATAATCCTCATGCTCTTTGCAGGTGTTTAAAGTGTACAAAAAGATGCCGTTAAGAGGATTATATGTGTTATTCCACATTTTTCTGGTTTCTCGTCGATATTTCGCCGATAAGATCGTGCCATCACAAACAACGGTGAAGTTTTTTACTGTCAACCACGACTTCAATGTAAATTAAGAAAAATTCTACAAACTCTAATGACGCTGAAAGCTATTAAAGGTAAACGAGCTTAATTCGCTAATTTAATACCACATTACCAGATAAATAACATTTAAGTTACTTTTAATTTTATGGCAAAGGTTTTTGATGCTTCTTGTGAGGGAGATTACTCCAAGTTGGAAAATATTGAGCTTTGATTATTATTAAAATATTCGTCACAAAATATTGTTAAAATAAAATGGTGGTGCCAGATTAATTTTAATTCAACCCCTAGAATAAAAAATTTTCCACCTATTAAACACCTTTTAACTACTTTCAACAAATTTAACAAATTTTAAGTGGAAATTGCGGGAAAATCTTATAAATTTTAATTTATTATTTCACTTTCTTACTTTTCCTCTGCTTTCTCATACACTTTAATATGTTTCTGTTTAATATATTTAAGAACGAAAGAGATTTATGCGTCCTCAAGGAATTTCGCTTCGGGAACACAAATTTAACAGTTGCTGCGAGATCCGATTCCGTTTGGTTTTCTGTCGGTTTCTTTCCAGTTTCCCTAAACTTTCAATTTTTTTTTGTGCTGCCTTTCTTGTTCAGAGAAGCTTTTATGTAAGTTCAAGTCGAGTGAAAAAGATTTACTTGAACGTTCTTGAACAGCGAATAATTTATGTAAGTCATGGAATAAATTTTATGTCTTGCAGCAGTTTTAACATTTAAAAATGTTTTAAGCGTTTTAACAAGGAGAATGTTTATTTCGTTGGCTGCTTTACAATATTTCTACAAATCTTTACAATTTTCTATGAATTTCTACGGTTTGACATATTTTTTGCTTCCCATTCTGCAGTTTTGTTTTAAAATAAATCTTTATTGCGATGGAATTACAATCTTAATTCGATAAAATAATATACAATTTATTTTTGCTGAAACAAGCGAAAAGTCTGAGGAGGGATGTTTATCAAAATAAAAAGAAGTTTTAAGATATTTTCTGTTACTTTAAGAATACTTTATGTTTTCTTCATTAATATACATGTGATTAACTGTCGATTTTATATCAATTTAATATTTATTATTTACAAATTCAAATATTTTTCTTATTTTAATATTTCAGACGCTTGATGCAAAATTTTCTAAATAAATCTTAACGGTTAAAAACTTGCATCTAAATTCAAATAAAATCGCATGATGCGCAACTTAAACGACAGGGGTCTAGAATTACGCAGCGTATATATAAAAATAACGGGTTTTCAGGCGTTTCATTAAATGATATTAATAATTTAGTATTGAACTAACATATAACAAGCGTTTTTAGAATGAAGCTGGATCATTTTTGAGAAATTCTCTTTGTTTTCCAGTCCCTGCTCTTGCCCCTCGGTAAGCTGCGCGATGCGATTTTTCACACAACTTATTGACACAATTTCGAGTTTGTTTTGGTTGTAGACATTTGTGGAATAATTAATTAATTCAAAAGGAGATCCTTCATATCTTACTACAGATTTTTTCTGCTGGTGCTTCTTTATAAGTGGAAACAAGAATTTGCTGGTTCGATATTGAATTAATAGTTATTTGGAGTGATTTCATAGAAATATATTTTTCAAAGCCTCTTGAGCTAATTAATAACAAATAAACGGTTGAACTTTATCAAACAATGTCTTGTGCTCGTTATTATCCAATTATACAAGGATCGGAGTGAAAAACATATAATTAACAAAATAACAACAAAGAAAATAAAGTGAGGTTAAAAAGATCCAGTCAGCATCAAAATGAATCAAAAAGTGCTTGGGTCCAATAAAATGCGTCGAATATCACCTCGCACTCTTGACAAATGCAGTTCAGAGCGTGCTGTAAAAGCTAAGCAGATTTCTAAGGCTCTTTTTGGAGCATCTAATAAGACGGAGCTTAAAAAGTTAGTATTAAATCAAAAGATTCACTTAGGACCTTGAAAGCATCTTACGAATGATTTCATTAATTTTAGGCAACTTAAGTCGACGACGAACGAGAACCAGTCTAGAGCTGCTGACCAATACGATTTTGACTTTGAAAAAGGTGAACCGACAAAAATCCGTAAGAAGATGAATTACCTTTGGGCATGCGCTCAGCCTAGTGATGTTCCTAAAGTATACCGAGTAACCAGCGTTAAACGCAATACAAAGGCTCCTCAAAACTGTTTCGAAGGTCAGCTGCCAAAGCTTCGTTACTACCATCCAAGTTCCTTTGCAAAGATCCAGCAGGACGACAACAATAACAGCTGCGCTGATGGTGTTGGCAAATTGATCTCGGTTAGCAACAACACTCAAATGATTCACCGCACTCGAAGTGGTGGAGCGTGTCAGACGAAAATTACAGGTAAGTGTCTTGCAAGACGACCGTTTGTGCAATATGAAGCGTAAAATACTGAAATATGATTTCCGAATGGTTTTAACGGATTTCTGTTTTGTTAGGAAAAGGGGTGGTAATATATGTTAATTTTTAAAATGATAGATTTTTTTTAAAATCATTTAATTTATTTATTACAAAAAATCCGAACATTAAAACAAACCAGCTCACAAATAAACCAAGTCTAAAACGATATCACTCTCCCCTTTACCTTGACTTGTGGAGTTTCTCCTATTCTTAGTTTTCCATGAATATAACGATAATGTATAAAATTCACAATTCCATGTCATACACCACCTTTGCTTGCATGCTTGAATTATTTTCACTACTTTCGATCATGGAAAATGTGCAAGAAATATAGAATTATTGAAAGAATCATTGCAAAGTCGTAACAAAGATAAAACTTCACGATTTAACGACTGAAAGTCCTTGTAAATTATTGAAATGGAATTGAACCTTTTATTGTATTTGAAATGAGTTTTAACAATCAACTTTCTTTGTATTTTAGACTTCTTGAAGGAAAAGAAACGACTCTCACCATCAACCACCAGCAAGACTCGAAAGCGCGCTACCTTGCACACATCCTAGATCGAGCAAATAAAAAACTCAAGTACTATTAGCCCTGCTAGACTTTAAGTATTTGTGATTTATTCTCTAAATCTTAAGTAATTAATTTCAATTGAGTGAGTTATAGAAAGCTAATTTTAATAGATTATATATATTTTTTACATTGAGGAAAGAGGAGTCCATTTATAACCCACATAATTTTTCTTTTTATACTTCCTTACATTTTATAATAAAAACATTATGCAATTATATCCTTCTGGAAAATTTTTCACAAAATTTAATTTTGTAGTTTATGAAAAGCTTTTCAAGCTTTGTCTGTAATTTACACTTTTCTTCAATTTTTTTTTTAATATGAACTTTAAATTTTAAATCATTGTAAATCTTTTTTTGGGTCAAAC
This sequence comes from Parochlus steinenii, assembly GCA_038502155.1. NCBI lineage: Eukaryota > Metazoa > Arthropoda > Insecta > Diptera > Chironomidae > Parochlus > Parochlus steinenii. The sequence goes on from JAXCIN010000054.1 coordinate 5,937,842, forward strand.
ATAAGTTATGAAAGAAACCTCAAAAACCCTGAAGAAATTGTATTTTATCCATTTGAGATTTACTTTTATTATTATCTGTAAAATTTCGCTATAAAAATTTAAAATAATTATATTTTCGCTGTTTTTCCGGGAAATGAATTTTTGCGAACGGAAACGGAAACCAGGGCTTGAAAAGTGTCGTCTTTGTACATTGAATAAATGTTTTATAGTTTAGAGTTTAAGCAAAAATTATATATTTAAGAGGATTTCACTTTGAAAGTGTGCCATAATACAAACTACTATTATTATATATATTAAGCCCAGCCACTTCCTTTTTAATTGAAAATAGCAATGGTTTAAATTGGATTCAACTATCTATATAAATTGAAATTTTCCTGCCTTTTGGTACAAATCTACAGAAAATATAAAATTGTGAAAAATCTACTAGAATGTCTCACAAAGGGAATAAATAAAAACTGTGTCTGAATTGAATTTTAAATTTTTATCATTTTGCTTTGAAAATTTTCATGAAATTTTTATTTTTGTATTTTCAATGTTTTTTCAATAACCCCTTAAATTATGAGCAAGCTAAAATCTTTATTGTGTAAATTTGTTGTAATGTTGTAAAGAAAATTCAGACTTTTAATGTTGCATAGAAAATTTTCCAGAATAGACCTAGAGCACTTGTTATCATCAGTATACAATTATTCGAAAAATGCAGCAGGGTGGGCAATAAATGTGGCTTGAATTGAATAATTGAGGTTTTTTGGTAGATTTATAAGAATTTTGGACCTACTGCAATAATTTAGTCAATTGGGTTTGAAACTGAATTTCAAACTTATGATATTTTACAAAAACTTTAATTGTACAGTTTTATACGATCAAGATCAAAAAAGCTTCCACAAAAGTGTCCAAAATTCACCAAAGCCCGCAAGTTACAATTCAGCCAAATAATCTATTCGTTGCAATAAAAAATGTGGAGCGCAAAATTTAAAAGGGATTATTTTTAGTTTTTAATGAGCCATTCGTTAACGAACAAAATGATCGTTGGGTAAAGTAGAAAATAATGAGATGATTACGGTAGTTCTATGAAAATGCACGTCTTTGATGCTTGACTTAAAATCATTGCTGAATATTTCTTTTGTTCTGCCAACTGAAAACTAACAAACGAAGAAATAACTGAGCATAAATGATTTGTAGTCGAGCATCGAATTTGTGGCAATTATTATTTTGTAAGAAAGGATCTCCGAACTAATTAATGAATAAGCAGATTATAAATTTCAATAGAAGATAAAATATATGCTATAAAATAGAATTGTTGTCTTTAATTTCTTTATTTTGTTAGTTTTGTTAGGCTTGCTTGAATCACAAGAACAAAGACTAATTCATCCGTTTTATTGAAGAGAATTAGACGAGGCACAGTTTATCTTGTTTATCCCATAACAGTTACCGCAGGATAAGCCTAATCAACCAAGAGAGATGAAAAGCTAAAGTGTCTGTATTAAATACAAAGTAAATCAACTGAGGATAGGTGTTATAAGCAGATTAACAAGTTAATTATATATTTGACCTACAATAATCGTAAGATTCAATAATTCGTCATCCATCCAATTAAACTTGAAAGAAAGGAAATGGACAGTTTGCCAATATTTATTCAAATGAATGGAAAGTTTACAGTTTACTATTAACATTGAGGAAATCATTTATTCATTAATCATCATCGACTTGAAATTAATTTTATTGTAAATTGAATTTGATATTTACTTTTTAGATACTTAGTAAAAAATTAATTGACATTCTCAATACTTGCTGGCCGCCAATTTTCCTTTTAAAAAGATAATCAATATACTTCCAAGAACATCTTTAATCGCATGTTCGATACATTACCAGAGTCCACTTGAAAACGACATTTTCTGCATCAATAATTTCTCGAAAACCACTTACATTTTCCATAAATCTGCTTTATTGCTTGTCTAATCCAACTAATCAAGCTTATAATACATGAGACTTATGCATAAGTCTTACATTAAAACTATTTACAATATTTTGTAGTTTATCCTCGTCCTTATACTATATCTAACAATAGCACTAAATAATCCAATTACTATTCCTCATGCGGTTGAAGCCAGGGACGGACGTGGGAAACACACAAAAATTCTAGAGCGGGCTCATTCAAGCATTAGTTTGAGGTGCTTCTACTGAAATAATCTATCAATGATCTGGAACTCAGAAGCTGTAAATAAGCTCGTTAGTTATCCTTTTAAAAGATTTTGTACTTGATCTTTTGACTGCTTTCTATTTCTTTACCGAAAGATTTTTTGTTTTACATAAATTCTGTTTTTGTGATATTTTGGACAGATAAAATGAAAGGGTTAAATTTTCTCCCAACCGTCACCCCCCGCTTCAACTACTACTCGAGAAACAAAGAAAATTAATTACAAAATGAAGAAATGGTAAAGAAAATGAAGAAAAACACAAAATAATGAATATAACAGCAAAATAAAAATCAATGGCTGTCGATCCCTGTCGCACGTACCGAACGAGCTCATTTATTCTTCGCCTCTATTTGAGCTTGGATGCCCTTCACATTTGTGCCGCTGTTAGCATGCAGCTGGAAGAAAGTGCTGATTGACTTAATCGTTCGCTTCTCGATATTGTTGTTGCTATTTTCTAAACCCCAGTCGAACGAAATGCTTTGATTTTTACCGTTCAAAAACTGCGATTGCTTATTGTTAACGGTCATGTCCGAGCTAAAGAGGTTATCTTGCCGGAAAAATTGTCGACTGGAGCTGAAGTTTGCTGTCGTCATGGAAGTTTCTTTTTGGTATTTCTCTAAGAGGTGAAGAATACACGTTTTAGTGGCATTTGCGGAGAAGTTTAATGTTTCAGCTGATTTTCTTGGTTCACCGATTAGATGCAGTTTCCTTTGGTTACTATTACTGCTAGTATTCGTTATGGAAATTTCTGAAAATGTGTCCATTGATTGTTGCTTTTTAAACTTCTCTACACTGGGATTAATGGGGTTGTACGACGGCACATCTCTGGAACTCATCTGATTGATCCGGAATTTTGTCCTTTTGTTAGAAACTGGCCAAGGTGCATTCGCGGGCTTAGAATTCTCGTCGTAATCTAGTAAACTATCATTCTGTTCCATGATAGCAAACTTTTTGAATAAATCTGTAACGTTTATTTCATTGCGGTCATCCCATGACCTTTCTCTATCCAATTTTTCCTTTTTATCTGTTTTGCCAACTGTTTCATGGTTGCTTGTGTCATTGTTGTTCTCATCGACCTGGTCCTTTTTATGCTCATCTCTCGTACTTGAATCATCCTCCAATGTATGTGACTGTATAACTGTATTTTCTAGTGGTTCTGTCTTTGCAGGTCCTTGTTGTGTAGTTAATTTAAATAAGTGGTCAGTTAGTTTCTTAATCTCGTCAATGAGATTCATTTTGTCAGCGCTGGGTGACTTTTGAAGCACAAAACTGCTGTCAGAGTTACGTCGCTCAAATGACTGTAAATAGTCTTTCAAGCTCTTGTCAAACTGGGCAGATGACTTAGTGATTAATGCGGATGAGTGCAATGATGGTAAGTGATTGGGTGATATTGGCTTCAAGTTCTCTGAGGAGCTATTCAGCGAGCCGGTCGGAGATGGGGTGGAATTTCCTGCAAAAAGTTCATGAAAAAAGGGCACACATTATGGAATGATGCTTTGTGATATTTTGGTTTTAATATGGGACGGAGAGCTTTAAGTTGTTAGAGTGGAGTACATGAGTATGTAAATGTATTAGGTCACTAGTTTCTCGTTATTGGCTTCTACAAAATTTTCTGGATTTTTCGTTTCAAAAAGAAAGAAAAAGAATTTTATGTTATAATACTTGAAATACTTGAAGTTTACGTTTGTAAAATTTTCACCAAACAAAAAAAAATCTCTGCTGTTGCTGTTGCAATTGAACTTTAATTTAAAATTTGTGGTGCGTTCTTGGCTGTTAAAGCTTTTCCGCATAAGTGTTCACGCTTTGTACTGGGAAAATAAGGTATTACCTATTGATGATGAAATGGTAGAGGTGACTGGTGAAATGTTGTTGCCTTCCTTGTCAAACATGTAAGATTGACTATCATTCCATCTCTCTACAAAACCTTTTAGGTTCTCTGTTGCTACGTTAAGTTTGGTGTCCTTAAAAATATGAAAGATTTTAAATGATAAGCTCTAACCATTAAAGTAAAAGCACTCACTGATTCATTATAAATTCCGGTGTAAGCAAGTGGAGGAGGCTTAACACCTTTAGGTTTATATGTTGGCTTCTTCTTGACCCATTTATGCCTAAGAGCTTCTTTAGCTGTCAATCGATCTCCATGCCCTTTTTTCAATAGTTTTGTGATGAAGTCTATACATTCAGGTGACACTGTATCAAAAGCTTCATCCAAAAAGTCATACTTTCCAACTGTCACGTTTCCCATTGTATCAATGTCCGTTTCACCTGCAAACGGACTCAGTCCAGATACTCTAAAATATTCATAAACAATTATTTTTTGAAAACTTTCTAAATGTTAAAGAACTTACAATACATAGGCTATCACACCCACGGACCACATGTCAGTTGCAAAAGTTATGCTATCAAAGTTGACTACTTCTGGAGCCACAAACTCTGGAGTTCCAAAAAGCACTTGCAGCTTCTTATCGGGATCATAATGTCTAGCCAGACCAAAGTCAATGATCTTTATTCTATTTCCTAAAGAGAATTAAAAAATGTTAGTTCAAGATGATCATAATTCATAATTAATTGCTATTTTTTGTAATCAAACCTGTCTGCGTTATGCATAAAATATTTTCTGGTTTCAAGTCTAAATGAATCACATTCTTATCGTGGATAAAATCCAGAGCATCACAAATCTGTCTTACGAAGATTGAACAAGCTGTTTCCGTTAAAATGTAGTTGTCGTCTAATACACGGTCAAATAGTTCTCCACCTTCAACTCTATTAAGTAAACAAAATATTGCTAAGACATTGAAAAATATTTCAGAAATGTTTAGACTTACAATTCAAGGAGGACGCATACCATCTTCTCATACTCGAAAGCTGCATAAAGCTGGATTATTTTTGGATGTTGTAGCATATTAGCCATACTGATCTCACGTTCCACATTCTTCCTTTCTTTACGATCCGGTACAGCAATAAATTTGGCCGCCAGCTTAATACCTGTTGATTTCTCTCTGCACTTGTAGACGGTTCCAAATTTGCCTCTAATCAATCAAACATAAAGACAAGCGGCTCGTTAAATCATTCATCGCCAACAGCTTTCTCGTTATGTTTGTGTTTTCACTTACCTTCCTATTTCTTCTAGCAACTCATAATATTCCTTGGCATCCACCCCGCGTTTTATCGTTACGTCACGATACGGAAACTTTGACTCGACGTCTGTGGATGAATAAAAGGAACGGAATTAAATGATGCATATTGTGATATTGCGTGACTCAGACGAATCTGTTTATTTTTGAGTATTTTCAACATCCGAAAATCGCAAATATTTTCGATGTTTTGTTGAGAAAAATATCTGTTCGCAGATGTAAACAAGAAGAAATAAAAGTTCAAAAAGCATGTAAAGAATGGGGACGCCTGGTAGACAAACAAACAGGTGAAAATTAGTCGCTTTCAACTTTTCAAGGTTCTGAATTTTTTTTGACGCCTTTGGAATGCTTCGAGTTTTTTTAAATTGCTTTTCCGAATTTTTCAAAATGTCAGTACTTCTAAAATGCTATAACATTTTTTTCTGTTCATTGGAAATAGACACGCAGAATTTTTGTTTCTTAAGGCAGACTCAAACCGAAGAATATTCTGCAAAAAAATTATGCATAATTTTTTTTGTTTCCGTGCAACAAAACATTACTTGAATTTTGCCGAATGTTTTGACTAAAAATAACACAAAAATTAAATTCTGCACGCAAAAATGACGGAAAAATCTGAGTAAACAAGGAGTAAACACAAGATTGCGTTATATTTTTTGCAGAACATTACGCAAATTTGCAGAATATTCTTCTATTTGAGTAGGCCTTTAGTTAAAGTTTTTCTTTTTGAAACAAGTCATGCGATAAAAATTTGTATTGAAAGTTATTTCAGGGGTAAGGTCGCCTTTCATCTTTTTAATGGACGATTGATGTCTTATTTGATAAATTTATGGGGAAAGAGAGGGCTCTTTTAGACGATTATTTTTAAAGAAGATTTTCGAAAGCGATTCATTGGCAAAATATTTTATTTTATCCCACAAAACTCTCACTTAATGCACTTAACTGAATAAACTTTTAATTTTCGTGAAACTTTGTCAAGTCGTTATTGCGGTGATTTAATGTTTCTGCTTGCAAAATTCATAGCCGGGGAATGTTAGCAAGTATTTTCCACATTTTACGTCAGTGATTTTTTTATATAACAGTATGTACCTAGAATATCTAGTAGAATATTATTTGGCACAATCACATTTGACACCAATTTAATTAGACACAAACTTCGTATAAAATATATTAAATGTCTTGAATGTTTTGCAAAATATTTTTATTCATTCCTGCGTCTGTTTTGCGTATTTCACGGTAAGACAGCCTGACGTATTGGGGGGTGCCACTATACAGAAATACTAGCTGGAAGCTCACTGATCATAACTGTATACTCAGAATATCTCTATCGGCTAAAGTTAGTCTTATAACTCAATTTTTGTTTCATGCACACTTTATTACCTGAAAATATTTATAATAAAACGAGAATACTGATATTGGTAAAAATTTCTCTTCCAATAAATCAAATATTTTGTACCTTATGATGTCCAGTAGTTTCAAGTTGATTGAAGTTCAATTGGTCAAGATATATCAAATTTTGTAGAGTCACATCCCGAAATTTTCAAAAAAAATGCAACTTTAAATAAATAAATCTCTAGAAAGTTTCACCGCGCAATGCTTATTGAGTACTCAAAACTGATTGCAATTTATTTCTGAACATGGTTTGTGGAGAAATTACCTATGAATGTCCTTCAGCACTCGCTAATGATAAGATTTCCAAAAAAACTCCCAAGTACCCACCATTTTGACAAAGCAATTTCGCCTGCTTTGAGCTACTTTTTTTGAGCTACTCTACTTTGAGCTACTTTTTTTTTGTTTGTAAAAAAAATGTTATTTGTGCTGCACCATTAGCAGGATCCTTGTGCGATCATTAGAATCACCTCGGGATCACCTATTGTCACAAGATTCACTCAAAAACAAAGAATTCGTTGTCTATTCGTCGATTTTCTTCTAAATAAATATTCCAAGGTGATCTCCAGGTGATTCCAATGATCACACAAGGATCCTGCTGATGATTCAGCTCAAATAACATTTTTTTTAACAAAAAAAAAAAGTAGCTCAAAGTAGAGTAGCTCAAAAAAAGTAGCTCAAAGCAGGCGAAATTGCTTTGTCAAAATGGTGGGTACTTGGGAGTTTTTTTGGAAATCTTATCATTAGCGAGTGCTGAAGGACATTCATAGGTAATTACTCCATAAACCATGTTCAGAAATAAATTGCAATCAGTTTTGAGTACTCAATAAGCATTGCGCGGTGAAACTTTCTAGAGATTTATTTATTTAAAGTTGCATTTTTTTTGAAAATTTCGGGATGTGACTCTACAAAATTTGATATATCTTGACCAATTGAACTTCAATCAACTTGAAACTACTGGACATCATATGGTACAAAATATTTGATTTATTGGAAGAGAAATTTTTACCAATATCAGTATTCTCGTTTTATTATAAATATTTTCAGGTAATAAAGTGTGCATGAAACAAAAATTGAGTTATAAGACTAACTTTAGCCGATAGAGATATTCTGAGTATACAGTTATGATCAGTGAGCTTCCAGCTAGTATTTCTATATAGTGGCACCCACCAATATTTTCAACAATCCAAATTTGTCTTACCGTGTTTTATTTTGAAGATGATTTTCAAACATCTGAAAATATTTCACAGATCTTTTGTTGAAAATATCAAATTTGAGAATATTTTCTTGTCAAAACTGTTTTAAGCGCAATTGTACAATTTTCTTTTTTTTTAATTCAAAATATTCCGGAAAAATTTCATAAATATTCCATCGTTTCAGGATATTTAAGCCATTTTCATAAGTGAGTGAAGCAGAGGGGCTAGCAATCGTTTATCATGCTACTAACCAGCCACATTTCTTTAAACATGCTAAACATATTTTACTTTCCCCTTTCCTCCGTAATTAAATTTCTTCGCAGGTTTCATTTATTTTTTAAAGTTTTTTATTGTAATCATAAAAAGTGGGAAAAACAATTGCGAGAAACATTACAACCCTTTGAGCAGAGTAAGCGAGAATTAGTTCGAATTTCATATACAAACATATCGAAAATTAGTTCGAGAATCAGTTCGAGAATCGATGACAGCTCGAACTGTTCGAGCTGTCATCGATTCTCGACATTATCGAATATAGTTCGATTTTCGAACTATTATCGTAATGTTTTAGGCATGTTTTAGGGGTCAATAAAATCTGCTCTCTAAAATCAACCCATAATTGGATCTTTTCAAAAATTCATATAATTAATATTTATTAAGTTGACTTTATGGAAAAATTTTAAAAATTTGAAAATTCAAGATGGATGACAAAATAACGGTTAAAGTATTTTTTAACCTTAAATTTTTCAAATTTGAAATTTTTTTTATTAAAATTTTAAAATATTTTTAAAAAGCCTCAAGTGTCAGCTTTCCAGAAAAAAAAAGTTTTTTGAAAAATGTTCAGTATTACGGGAGATATTGGTTGGGAAGCAAGGTAAGACTAAAATGGACGCCCAAGATGAAGGAATCGATCGATTATGCTGAAAACTTGTGAACATCTTCTCATAACACTCATATTTAAGAAAAATATAAAAAAATCGACCAAATAAAATTCCTTAATCTTGGGCGTCAATTTTAGTCTTACCTCGCTTCTCAGCTTATGTCTCCCGTAATACTGAACATTTTTCAAAAAACTTTTTTTTCTGGAAAGCTGACACTTGAGGCTTTTTAAAAATATTTTAAAATTTTAATAAAAAAAATTTCAAATTTGAAAAATTTAAGGTTTAAAAATACTTTGACCGTTATTTTGTCATCCATCTTGAATTTTCAAATTTTTAAAATTTTTCCATAAAGTCAACTTAATAAATATTAATTATATGAATTTTTGAAAAGATCCAATTATGGGTTGATTTTAGAGAGCAGATTTTATTGACCCCTAAAACATGCCTAAAACATTACGATAATAGTTTGAAAATCGAACTATATTCGATAATGTCGAGAATCGATGACAGCTCGAACAGTTCGAGCTGTCATCGATTCTCGAACATTTCGATTTGTTATCGAGACCAGCTGACAGTTCGAACATTTCGAGGCAAATCTTAAAGGGATGGTGCTGCAAAAATCAAGAAAATCAAGGAAAAATATGGGAAATAATTTTTCTGCAAACTAAATTCAAAATCTTCAAATTGATCGCTGAGAAAAACAGATTCGAGCATATTTTTATAAACTCCCGCATATTTCCACATCAATCATCGCTCAAACACAGTACATTTTGTTCAAGCTTAAATGCCTGAAATTTGCTTGTTTAACAGGAAAATATTTTAAACAAATTATTTATGTTTGTTGGAACAAAAAAAAAGAAAAGATTGTTCCTTCAATTTATCTTTGAGCCATTTAAGCTTGGTTGGATTAATTTTAATAAATTTGTGAAATTTTTGTCTCGACTGGTGAGATGGAGGGAAAATTCCATCGCGAACGTCGCATTTCCTCAGCCTGGTTCACCGAATATATCACTGAATTATAATTTGCCGCTGAATTCTGTGAGTTGTAGTGAATTAATGGAGCTGGTGTAGAGAGAGATTGAAGACGGCAATTTATGAGATTTGAAGTGTAACACGTTCCATTTATTAAAAGTTTATTAATTTATTAACAAATTGCCAGGCGCCTCAATTTTTTATGCAGAATGTGAGAATGTGGAAATGAGGAAAATTGTAGAATTTTATGTTTTCTGAGATTTTTGAAGTGCTTTTGGTATTTTGGAGTTCCTCTTGCGTTTTTTTCAGATTTCAAAAAAATATTCAGCTTTTTTTGAAATATGGCAGACAAGATATTCTTCTTATTATTCCACAAGCTAGAATGTATGAAATTTTTACGTGACACATCACAAGTGAACTCTGGCCTTTAGAAATCTATATAAACTACATTTATGATAGAAAATGTAACAAGTGCTGAATTAGCTGGAAAAAATTGACTGAATCCCTTTTTTTGCAATAACAAAACTCGCGTCGCTCTAGCTCAATTGAAAAAATTGATAAAATTGGTTGAAAAGCTCTCATTGCTTCTTCTGCTTCTAATGCAAGCTAAAAATAACATTCTAATTAAAGTCGAATGAAAGCTGACAATAATCCAATGTAATGAATGTAATGTTTGTTGTGTGGTCATTGTTCTGTTGGCTGTGAAATGAAAGTGACAGACTATTGCTCTAAATTTGCTAGAAACGATCGAGCAAAATGAGAAATGATTAAATGAATGAGGAAGGGGTTTGGGTACTTTGGGGGTTACGATTTGTTTGGCTACAGTTTATAAGCTTTAGTGAATGTTTTTCAATTTGATTTAAATATTCTATTTCAAATACAACACATTTAGAATTAAAAGCCATTTTCGGTCAAAGTATAAAATTAAAATAAATAATGCTTTAGCTTTGAACAGAAAATTTGATAAACCGATTTTTAATCATTATAGCTGATTAATCTGATTAATCATCCTTAATGATGATTTATTTGAATTAGTATCGGAAATTATAATAAATCGTTCCGGATAATCTCACTTAACCGACAAATTTCTATTTGCGGTAATTTTAGAAATTTATCGATTTAAAATGTGACATCAAATTATGAAGATAAACTGCACAATTCTGCTGAATTCTAAAGTATAAAATCGCCAGACTGTATCTAATCAATAATAATACATTTCTATGGAAGGAAATGATAGAAATTTTATCAATTTGTAGATATTTGTTGGTGAGTCGTTAAAAATTTACCAGGGCTGTTAAACTCAAGTTTTCTTATTGTTTTGTATTAAATGATAAAATGTTTCCAAGAAATCACTCAACTTAATGCGTCGAACATTTTTTAAGAGCTTAAATTTGAGATGTCAATTCTCAAAGTCTTCTTAAATAAAAAAAATTCCAAGTCCTTAATATTTTATGAAAGCTACGAGAAGCATTTAATTAAGTTTTCCAAGAATGTCTTATTGCGACGCCATCTCACGATTCGCGTTAATCTCTTGCTTGACAAGACACAATATATATGTCATTAAAAGTAAGAAAATATATAAGAAAAGTATCCTACCTCCAACGGGATCTGTTTCGTCCACCTTTATCATTGTAGCGCTTTATATACACACTTTTGTTGGTTTAATTGCTTTTGCACTTAATTATTGCTTTTTCAATGTCTTCACTTTTTTCCACTGGCTGGCTTGTCTTGTCTTTGCAGACTATTCAAGCGGCACACAAAGAGAGTCCAGTCCCTTTTTATTACTTTTTGTGAAAAACTTATCGTTTTCCAAATAATCACAATTTTAACTTCTGCTCCAACATTGTTGATTAATTAGTTCTTCAGTTTGCTTTGGGCCACCGTTTTTTGCTCCTTAATTATTTTTGTATTTGTTGGCAATTCAGCCACTTTTAGCACCTTCACAGTCACTATATCGCGCTTGTACTGCAAACTGACAAGCGAAATGCTCTTTTGACTATAAATAGATTGAAAGTTTATTAGAAAATTCTTCTGTTATGTAAATTTTCTTTCAATGTTTTGCATCTTATTTTTTTTGTGTGGAAAGAGTCACTGACTGCTTTCAAAGACTTAAAATATAATTTCTGTTTGACAAGCAGGAATGTTGAATGATAATATTTTGAGTGGGCTTGGGATAAAAAGGCTTACTCCATGTCATATTTATAAATATTAATTAAAAATGTAAGACATTCCGTAAGAATGTTTGAACCTTCAAGAATAAATTATTTTTTACTTCTTAAATTCTTCATGCCTTAAATTTAAAGCTAGAAATTGATCAGTCCATTTTTTCAAATCGCAAAAGAAAAAGAGAATAAATGGTTCCATGCAAGTAATCCATAAATCTTCAATATGAATCAAGACTTTGTTAAACTTTGCTTTATGTTTGATGAATTGAATCTTTGACAACCTCCCCAATATACTCAAAGTTCTCCATATTCTCAATGATTGAGAGCATGCCATAAAATATTTTCTTTCGGTCATAAAATATAAGAGTTCAATAAAAAGTAATGAAGATTTCAAAAACGAAGCCCAAAAAAAGTTTACGGCAAGAATCGTCAATCAAAAATAAATCAAGACTTCGTCGAAAAAATTGATTGATGATTCTTTTTTAATGATCACTGTTTTGTCAGTAGGTGCGGAAGTAACACTTTTCATCAAAAAATATTGTTCAAGCAGATTTAAGCTTTTAAATTATTTAAAACTCAAACAATTCCCCTTACGGTAATTTATTCACTAACAAAAATATTAAAGCTAACAATTAGCCATTTCCCACTCAAAGCCACTCAATAAACAATCCAAGGTGCTCGACTTTAAAAAAATGTGTAATTTTACTCAATTCAAAACTAATTATTGTTTTAAAGCGTGAAAACATAGAAGAACAATAAATTAATGGCACGATTTGTGCCATCGAAATTTCTTTATAAATCGCTTTTAATGTGTCTCGCGTTCTCATTTAAATTGTGCGAGCTTGGCTTTAACATTTTTATGAGATGCGAAAAAATTGGGCAAGTAGCGAAATTGCCTTATCATGAGGAGTACAAGGTTATGGTTCAAGAACTTCTTACATAAATTTTTTAAAGGGAAAAGAAAATTTTTGATCAAATTGAAATTCATTTGAATTGAGAACAGGGAAGGAAGTTCCAAATTCTTAAAGGTTTCTTATTAATTTTGAACATTTCAAACATCTTCAAGACTCATTCAAGAAAACCATTTCGTTAGAATTTAATAACACTTGAAACTTTATTTAGAAGCCCCGTAATATATTTTAAATCTGTAAATTCTCGTGAAATCCACTAAAAAGGAATATTTGCATCAAAGCATTAAAGTCCTTAATCTGTAATACAAATATTATCCATTTTCATTTCTACAAAATGCCCCGCACAAAAGTAATTCCAAATTCCGTGGATTTTTCATGGAATTTACGCCTTCAAACTCAATTTTCAAAATTACTTTTCTTTTATTCTTCAGAAACTTTCGCTGCTCAAATTCGCTAAACTCGCTAATTCAATTCTTTAATCTTCCTATGTATATCACTTGCTATTCTTTATTGGAAAATGCGTTGCCCGACTGCCAACCTTTCGCGGCGATATTCAAATTGTAAACTGGCGAGTAATTTTAAAGCGTTCTCAGGAAAAGCTTAATTGTGAAAATTTCGCTCGAGCAACAACAACATTTGTTTTTTGAAGAAGATCGGGTTTTCTTATTTTTTCCACTTGCAAGCCGAATTCAAAAATAAATTTTCTTGCGCAGGGGTGTTCGGCGATCTTTCGTTGGGAATGATCGTGATGCAAATTTTACTTATTCATTTGAGGTGATCAAGTATTAAAACAAAAAATCATGCACGTTTTAAATTTTAATCGCTTTGATGATTATATTTGCAATGGTTTCAATTTTCTTTTTTATGTCCTCCAAGTGAGAATTTATTAAGAAGTTGAAATGTTAAGGTGAAAACGATCATTGTCTTGGTATTACTGATATTATGGCAATTAGTGGTAACTTCTGTTTAACATATGATGATGACACAAATTTTCATAAATTTTCCCATGAAATCATTTCGATACGTTCAAGAATACACAATTAATGAAAAATCAATAGAGCCCCATCTCTCACCTCCTTCCCTGCCGCCCAAGTTCCCTCAAATATAGAGAAAATACAGCGTAATAAGCCGAACTGACTAATTTCAATTACGCCAAAAATAAGAACCTGCCACAGTATTCAAAGCTCACCACAGCACAAAAATCTGCTGCAACAACAACATACCAAAACATGCTACAAAAAAAAATAACAGAACCAACAAAAATCAGATAATCGAGTCAAGTTTAAGCGAATAGTTTGCGGCTCATGAGGAAGATTTTCCCAAATACATTGGGCAAATTGTGCAAAACATACGCACACCATGATGGCCTGAGGAAAAACGTGAAAAACACATTTCTGTGGTTAGAAGCTAAAAATGAGAATGAATGAAAATTTTTTCACGTTCCTTATTTCTTGCTTTTCAGCATTTTTAGCTTTTTCGGCTGACTGTTAATTACGTCACGGATATAATTCCACGATCTCCGCCAAATTGGCGAAGGGACCGCGCTTGGAATAGGAAAAATAGAAATATATATCATAGCATGAAGCTGTTTAGTCAAATGAAACTGTTGCTGTTTGCTGGTTTGCGAGAAGGGAATTTAAAGTCAGTAATGAAAATGAAATTGAAAATTTAGATAAAACACGAGTCATTTGCGTGATGAAGGCAGGGTTTGAAAAATGTTTTTCGTTTTAGAAGACATTTTAAAGTGTCAATTGCAGTTATGTTAAAAATGTCTCATAACAACAAGAAATCTTGAAATTTACGAAAAACATGGAAAGCCCTGATGGCACCCCTTTTTCCACAACATTGATACAATTCACATGATTTACATCTCATCACCCAAAACCGCAAAATTCCTCGCACTATAAATAACTTAATAATCTGTCAGCAATGGGGAATATTCACATAAAATTCAATAATTATTGCCAAAACACTGAATATTTCATGCAAATATTTTAAAATTGAATTTTAAGCTTTCTTAACAATTTGTACAATTTTGTTGGAACAATCTCAAGCAATGAATAATATAATAAATAGATTTGTTTGATAATTTTTAACTGCAATTGCCGATTTGCTTGCCAAGAAATAGAAAAAACAGGCAAAAATTGTTCGGCAACTTAATGATGAGCAATTAATGAATTTGTTTAATTATTTTAATTAGTTGCTTTTTTGTTCGTCTGACTGCTTTTGCGAATTTTCTGGGAAATATTCAGTTTTTTCCTCGAAATTCTGAAGAAAATCTCGCAAAACTTGAACGTCAATTCTGTTTAAAGTTTGCGATATAATTATTTGCGTTGAACGATGAACATCTTGAGTGGTTTGCATCAATTCAAAATAATAATGTTCTTATTTTTTATTTTACAATTTGTTGAAACATTTTTCTTTTGCTAAACTTCCGGTTTCTCATTCAAAATTCAAAAACACACAAAAATTTAAAATTCTCGCAAAAACACGAAATCATAAAAAATTCAAATATTTAAAAGGGAATAAGTCTAAAAATATAATTTCACTCCACTTGCTCTGCTCTGTGGTTTTGTTGACTTTATTCAAATCTTGAGATTTACCGAATTTCTCAACCGATTTTAAGAATTTTCTTGAAAATTCCTTAAAAAAATTCTTTTCTTTATGAACTGCACGATATTTCGTATTTTTGCAAACTGAACTTGTTGCTCGTTTTCTTGAAAACTGCGATAATAATTGAGCCAGGAAACTTAAAAAGTGGGACTGCGATAAGATTAATATCTGAAATAATTCCTTTTGAGATAAGATTGCAAAATTGCTAAATTTTCCAAGAATATGAGTTGATATTTCAAATAATAAACATTACAAATATTAATACAAAATCGATAAGAAAGCTAAAACCAATTCAATATGTAGACAAACACTTGTTTTATTGACTAATAACTTAAAATAGATCCGTGAGTTAAAAGAATCGATTGCTTTTTGTTAGCTTTATTTATTTTAACACAATTTGATCAAACAGTGGTAAATATAAAATGTATTTATAGAACTTCTGGCTTATATTGGTTTATCATAAATTAGCTTCAATATAAATTTCCCTAAAAATAGGAATGCTAATTATAGAAAAAAAATTATCAAAACAATTTTCATTCCAACTTTTCATACATCAAAAAATCTCAAATGATCTTCAAATATTTTACAAAGTTAAAAAAATTTGGGTACTTATTTTGGATATGATGAATTAAATCGAATATAAACGTGAAAAATTACTCTGAAACATAAGAACTAAAGTTTCTAAAATTGGCCCCTCGATCATTAAAAATCAAACATCGTTGCATCTCAAAAAGTCGTTAAAAGTACGTTATTAGATTAACCAAGCGACTAAGTCGCTTCCGCATACCTTGAAACGCACTCACACACGTTAACTAATACCGTAAAAACGTAAAAGTGCATAAATTAAATGACCCAAAAGTTTGAATAAACAACGCACGAGAAAATAAAACAAACAAACCATTTTTGGGCATAGATTGAATAAATATGAAATAAATTCGTAAACCCAAAACAATCGGAGATAATACGAGAAGCCAAACAAATTGAAGAAAATGCTAAAGAAATAGTGAAATCATCGCCTACGCTTGAAAGAGTTGCGCAAACTAATTAATTGTTGTGTTGCTGGATTAGGTAAGTTGTGGATAATAATACAATAAGTTTGGTGGTTTTCTGGTGAAAGGCTGAATGGATGGCGCATTGAGTGCAATATTAGTTTAGTATGCGAGAAAAGTGGTTTCGTATCTTAATAAAAATATTTTTATCTCATCATTCAATCATTTTCGCATTTTTGCTTTTTATTTTTCGTGACTTTTTTGTACCGAAAATAATTAATTTTTGTTTCTAATTACATCATTTTTCAAAAATATTGGTGTAGCTGCCCACACAAAGTCAATATCTAATCAATCAGTAGATAAAATTTGAATCGGCTTTTCAACTCTTTTATGTGGTTGTTTATGGCTTGCTTTAAGACCACTTCCATAAGCTGTTATATGAAAAGGCTGCCGGTCTAAACTGTTTATTATTTTTCAAATTGAATTTGATCAAACATTTTTATAAAGTTTTTCACTGAATTAGTAATTTTGAGCTCTGCAGTTTAAAAATAGAATCTTCAGAAATTGGACACGAACATCATCAAACATTCCAGTTGAACTACGCTAGCAGTGCTGTTGATTTCTATTATGAGCCAACAATTCAGTGAATTTTTAAAGGTGATGCAGTTTGGTTGATTTTTTCCATTTTTCGGAGTTTTTCGCTGTTAAAAAATAAAAATCAAAGATCATAAGTGAATCAGGTTCATTGAGATATTAAGTATTAGCAAATCAACCGCATAATGGGTAAGAAATCCAAGAACTTTGCTTCATTGCACAAATAAAATACTATTCAATTATTGTAAATTGTTTTGAATGTTTCTGAATGATTCACGTGAACGACTCTGCGCAAATGCAGAATGTCAGAATGTATGGAAGAAAAAAATTATTGTGTGAACTGTGTGAACAACATTGTATTATGGAAATATTGGATGTGCTATAGGGAGTGGGTGCAAAAATAAAAACAGCTGTTTTTTGCATGCATGTTATTGTTACAGTTAGAAACTTTTTTAATGACTCGTTGAATGGGGTTTATGGCCACTTAATTAGTAAAATATTTAGGTAAAAACTCAATTATATTTAAGAAAAAACGAAAATAAATATTTGTGTGAAAATTAACAAGGTAATTAATTAAAATAAATAAGTGATTGAGAATCGCTGTTGTTTTGATGTTTTCTTAAAGTATTATTGGGTACTTCAAAAATCTTGGGAGCAAACTGTAAATATTGCGAATAATTATTAAACTTGGGTTTATATTTGCTAGAATGTTTATTCAACCAGAAAAAACTGACCTTCCGTGAATAAGAAGCAAAGAATATTTTGTCTGTTTACTTTAATTATTGAGTTCTTTATCGAGTGATTATTGCTTACCTTGCTCAATCAATTTGAATTAATCTTGATGAGATTTAAACCGAAAAATTTTTATTTACCTTGTGAAGGAAAATTGTGTCATTAACTGAGAAAAAATTATTTGCTGAATATCTCTGTTTAAATCAGTATCTCAATTTATTTATATCTTTTTAGGTAAAGTCGATAAAATCAATATTATTTTCTCATTAATTTTTAATTTATTCCATCAAATTCTCCTTATTTGTAAAATTTATAAAACCTGATTTACATTTAATAACATTTGTAGACTTTATCAATTGCACGAAAAACATCAAGTGGCATAAGCTGGTCGATGACTTCGGTTGGATATTCAGTGAACAGTTGAAGATGAATCAAACAATGAACTTTATGAGTGAACATGTCTGGAGGAGTAGTTTGGTCAGTGCTTCCTTCCTATCAGTTCTATTCGTTCTGGTCTACTGGGTTTTCATTTACTTGGATAGTTCCAAGCCAGGAATAAATCCCCCAACACCCTTCTCGACGGGGAAGAAAGAGAGGTGAGTTTTTTGTTGTTAATTGATAATGTAGATAATATCAAATATATACACTAGAATTTTTTCTTCACACATTATAGTCATCATTTTATTACAAAAATACGTTTTTATCAATTATTATTATTGTTGTCATATCAATGTAAAATCTTATTACTGATAAAATCACGATAACAATATTTTTATCTAGATAATTAAATACTGTTATCATTTCATTTCCTATTAAACTTTTCAAATAATAATTCTAGATACCGCACTCAAAAGGAAGCTCAATACCACTTGAACTACATCATGGGTCCAATCATTGGCAGCTTACTTTTCTTATCACTAGTTTTTAAAGTTTTCGAGAACTAATTCAGGAAGCCATTTAGCAGGAACTCTCGAAAACTCATGGAGATTTGTAGATAGTTAAGAAACTCGAACAAGTTGAAAAAAAATTAACCTGAAAGATACAAACATGAAAAGAAATGGGTGGAGATGTAGTTCGATAAAAAGTATTTGATATTGTTTTTACAAAATGAGTAGTTGGTTTTTCAGGCATTAAGTAGATTTTAAAGAAAAACTTCATTAGCCATTGAAGCCTCATCAATACAACCTAAATTAGTTGTGTGGTTTTTTGGATTGCACTTATTATTTTCGATAAAATTAGTGCCTTTGACTTTTATTATGTAAAATATTTTTTATGCTTCCAAATATGAAAGCTTTAAAAATTTCAAAATATAAAATTCATTTTCAAACCTTTAAAATCCAATCAATCTCCATAAAATCACAAAAACAATCGACTTGTATTTTCGGTTAACATTAATTTTAATATTTATAAATACTTTTGTACTAAGATTAAGTTTTGAGAAAAGATAATTATCAGTATTTTATGCAAGTTTCCAGCTTTTCTATCAATCTTTATAAACATAATAATTTATTTTTAGTTAATATTTTCTTTGCATTTACTACCTATAATAGGTTAATAATATTTAGTTGCTGCTTCCAATTATTATCAAGTGTTCCAATTTTGTTTACTGGCTTAAAATAAAGATAATGCGAAATTATTATTGATAATATCAAGAAAACAAAATTACAGAGTTTGTTTACAAAATGCCCAAGAAAATAAAAAACAAAACCCACCTTGACTTTTCCGCGCTGCTCGCAGAGATTATTGATATTACTCTGAATTTCCTTGGAATTTGCTGATTTCACATAAATATCTAGGAATGGCCAGAAATGATTGAAATTGATACAATGACCCAGAAAAAGAAATTTGCTCGCAAATATTTATTCTAACGAAATTGTTTTATTATCTCCTTGATATCATTTTTTAGCAATTATTTTGAAGAAGATAATCCCTCATCACAAACAATAATTGGCTTTTGCAAATCTCTTCTTCACTTAATGATTGATTGGTGTTGTTAGCAACTTGTTTGGGATATAAATAGAATAATTTGTATTTTAGATCATTATTATTTTACAAAAAAAAGTTTTCACTGAGTAACGTCAATGCTGTGATTTAATAATGAAAATTATGCTACTCAAATCAGTTAAGGATTAAAAGCATTAATTTTTAAACCCCCTTAAAATCTAATTTGAACACGTATACACTTTGCCAAAATATTTGTTCAACAATCTCTACTCTTCCATTTTCTTGTTACATCAGTACAATTTACATATTTAATTCGAGAATGTGAATAAACCATTGTTACATCACAAATAGATAGATTATAATTTAATTGTCTAGACATTAGAATAAATCTCCATCTTCTGAGTTTTTTGAACCATACCACCATTACTCCGATTACATCTACTCTACGAACATTACAACGTCCTGTGCGAGTTCAGAGACGTTTCCCTATTATGCATTTACCACAAAAACTATGTTAAATCTGTGTTTAAATTATTAGTTTATTAATTTATCTTCAATCGTTCGCTTGCAGTTCAATAAACTCACTTGAATTTTAATGCATCAGAGGATTTTAGCATTCTTGATTATGATAAAATGAAGTTGTTTGAATCTCACAAGAATTTATGGAAAATTGAAGTAACTTACTTCATTAACAATTTAACACCACGAATTGATCAGCAAACTTGCATTATTTCACCTTAAAGTAAATATTCAAACACAACATCGCTTTGAAGTTTCACTTCTAAAAACTTAAAAATCTTAAAATGTATAAATATTGCCAACAAAAAAAGTAAATTAATAACCTAAAAACCCTTCAAAAATTAATCACAAATTGAATTGAACGCAATTATCAAGCCTTCTAGTATTTAGCTCATTCAAGTTTCCATGGATCTATTTATGGATATGAAATTTTTTACGCTTATTTACGCTTTTCATTCTCAAATTTATGGACAAAAAAACTGAAAAATTGGCTCCTTACTGAAAAATAGACTATATGTATATTACCAACAAAGGGAGCCCAACTTTACTGAATGATTAATTTGCTGAGTGAAACTCGAAAAACTCCAATTAAATTAATTAACCGAAAAACTGATTTGAAAATTTGTTTTTATGCAAACAGTTTTCTATTCATTTGATTGCTTTTTCAGCTTTTCAGATTTTCTGTTTTTTTAGTATTCAAATTTTCCATTCATTATCCCATTTTCCCACAAGTACAAAAAGTTCTCTAAACTCTCTCCTGCTTCGGTGCCACGGTAAAAACTTATTCAATTAATATTTGCATCCACTCGACGAGCTACACCGGAGCATATTTTTCATATTTTCATGATTATTTTTGACGTTGTTGGAATGGGCAACAGAACAGTCCGTGATGGGTGGAAGTTTATCACAATTATTTATTTGTAAGTATTATCCAATTTATAGAATTTGCATTAGACAATAGTCTTCCATTTTGATATTAAACCTGAAACCACCTAAAACCACCAACATCCTTTCCTCCCATTCAAATGAAACTGAAAAACAAAATTCTGCAAAACTTTCACTTCGTGTTAAATTTTATTTGATTTGGGAAAATGTTAAAAAAAAAAGTTTACGATAATTTGTTTACAATCGATTAAATACAAAATTTGTTAGAATGTTTGCCTCTTCTTGCGCGATCTACATAGTACTCTAGAGTTTGGAGAATTAAGCAAACCGGAAGCGAAAGGCAAAGTAGAAAACGCCAAGAAAATTAATAAGTTGTTAGATACACTTCTTCTGGCACTTTTAGGGGAAGGACCCACCTACTCTTCACCAGTACACGACAGCAAGCTCCATTAACAGTGGAAAAACATATTTTCGCGTAATTAATCATAATTTTCTATCCCATCTCAAATCTACGACGAAAGTTTTGCTGATGTTTTTTTTGTGTTTGAAATTTAATAAGCTTGCAAGTTTGTTTACATTCCTAAGATATTTTAGATGTAACAGTTATTTGGAGTTAATTAGATTTGAATGGATGGAAAGAAAATGGAGTTTGGTTTTGGTAGTCTTGGAATTTAAATTTGACTTGTTAAAACATTCCACAAGTAATTGATTGATTTTGGGAATCTAAAGCGTGTGAAAAATTTATATTTCAATTTAATGGAGCGTTTTGGAACAAGTGGAGAGAAATTAATGTTGCCTTAATAAATAATGATTTGGAATTTCATTTTAGAAGCAAGAACTGGAATCTAAAGCGAATTTATACCAAATACTTGGAAATTCTATGATCCATGTCGTCGAGACTGAACTAAAACTTCAATCAAAACCGCATCAACGGCTCAAAATCAGCCACAACCACTTTTCAGCTTGTTGAGCTTCCTTGAATCAATTTAATGTGAAACTTGTGACAAAAACTCCGAAAATACCAAAAGTACCATAAAATTGTAGTAAAAGCAAAAATAAGGAAAACACCATCAGAACCACAGAAACCATGAAAGTTGCACAATGGAAATAAAATTGCAATTTATCTTATTCAGTCTCCCGAAAATATTCTAAAACTGATCTTTAAAATATTATTATTTGATAGTATTGATGAAATAAAGTTGCAAAGTATGCAAATCTTTCACGAATAAATTTTTAAAAGTTGTTCATACGATAGAAAGAATTTTTATGCAAATACCAGCATTTTCAGGGTTTTTGACCTTATCTTCTTCCCCG
Organism: Parochlus steinenii; assembly: GCA_038502155.1. Lineage (NCBI taxonomy): Eukaryota > Metazoa > Arthropoda > Insecta > Diptera > Chironomidae > Parochlus > Parochlus steinenii. The sequence continues at coordinate 5,960,269 of JAXCIN010000054.1, forward strand.
TAAACAAATCTCAAAAATATATATTTTTTTTTTTGAAAGAAAATTTCTGTAAAAGATTATTTGGTGGATCCGTGGTTTTGTTCCCACCGAACCGATTCCGGATTTTTTGATGTATCTATTCCCATCGTGCACCTGATATTTTTTGGTGATGGTGACTTTACCGGTTAGGTCACCAGCACCACTTCCGTGACTCAAAGTCGGGTTTTTCATATAAAAAAACATTTTTTAGAAAATCTAGAGATACAGCTGTGGTTTCTTCAGAAAAATGTTTGAGATGATGAGTTGAGTCAAGAAATGTATTGTGTGGTCCACTACCTGCTGGGAATCATCTGGGGGTCATTTGGTGGTACCAGACAATATTTTTTTAAAAGTCTCAAATTTTCATGATTCGTCCAGAAATTATTCGAGTTTTTGGAGGATATGATACAAGAGAAAGATTATGCAACATTGGTTTCTTAAGAAAAATGTTTTAATAATTTTATCAGAATTGCAATGTTTTGTCCAAGCTGGAAATCAGGTTTGGATGATGTATTATTAAAACACAATGGTTGCTTGAGAACTACATGAAGAGGTTTGGATGATGTATTAATGGTTGCTTGAGAACTAAGTGAATAAAAAAATTTCAAAGAGAATAGAAAAATAGAATTCAATTGAAAAGCTTTTCACAATTTTATTCTACATTTTAAAAAAGCTCCTCTAGCTCCAATAGAGTGGTTCTCGGTATCACATTGATCCATGTGCAAAAATAAATATTTTAACGACTTCCAGCTAATTTTGGATAGAAGAAAAATTTTACATTAAAAATGACAGAATAGCTTTCTGCAAGTTCTTTAAAAATTTCTGAACATAATGAAAACACGTGCATTAAATTAAATGTATTCTTGGAAGCTCTGACACTACCATTTCTGAAAGTCTTTTACTGATGTTTGTCTCCATTTTTTCTGTGAAAACAAAATAGAAAAATAGTTCTACAAAATATTCAACTGGAATAGTACAGCGGTTTATTATTTTTTTGTTGGAAAAAATAAGCTTATGATTATTTCGTCCGTCCATGTATGATGAAAACTGGTTTTCTAGAAATTTTAGTTTTTGACTTAAAAATTTGACTTTCATAAATTTAACTTTTCTAATTTTGAGATTTGGTTTCCAAATTTCAAAAATAAAATTTTTCGCTATAGACTATTCGCAATTTTCCATAAACATTCTTAGTAAAATCGCATACAGCTAGATTTTCATAATTCATCCAATTTAACTGAGTTTCACTATATTGCCAATTTTTGCAAATTTCGTGATTCGCTATTATTATTCCATTATTTTATTGCGAAATTATAGATATTTTATGTACTTTTCATGCAAATTGCAAACAGCAAAAAAAACACAGTCTTTGAGCTTTTGACAATATTCATATTTGCTTGTTATTAAAAGTTAATATTTTATTTAATTGAAAAATGAGTAGCTAAAAGGTGGAATTTATTTTAAGCCCGAGCAAAACCTCAAATTACCAAATTAATGTTTTTCATAAATCGATGCGTTCATCCTAATTAGGCATGCCAGAAAAATTGTCATTTAGTATTTATTACAAATATATTTCGAATTTTGAATAAAAGTTATATTTACTCAAAAAAATTCATGAAGGCTGCAAATGAGCTTGAACCCGTCAACATGTTATAGCAAATATTGAATTAATTCAACCTTTTGCATACAAAACATAAATAATTTGAATTTCTGTGAAAATTCGTGTAATACCTCGATAATATTATCGATAACATTTATTCCATAAAAAATGTTTGTGTCATTAAACAAAACAAATTGCTTTTAATCATGACATTCTAATATATATCTTTCAGTCTTTTGAAGATCATTACAAAATTTATATTGCTTTTCGTGAATAGAATGCCAACTGTTTTCCTTCAACTTGAAAGCACACTTAACTTAATTGTTGAGTTTTAAATAAAAAATAAGCACCAACAAATATTACGTACAAACCCAAGCATTCTGGAAGTGTATCCTCGTAACAAAAAAAAAAAATATCCGAGAAAAGAAAATCTCAGGAACAGTTCAAGGCCCCGAAAATCGTAAAATCTGGCATGTTTGTTTGATAAATCATTTTGAAAAATTGTTTGAGCAAAATACAAAAAAAATACAAAATACGAAAAGATACAAAAAAGCGGAGAAAAGTAAAAAAGTAAAGAAAAGATATACAAAAAACACATTTCTTTCTCGCTACCGTTTATTTGAGCTGACATTTCTGCCATATTTGTTCGTTCTATACTATGCAGTATAGCAAATACACAGAAACAATCAAATAAAGTACCATTCACATCCCATATTTTTTTATTTACAGCGAATTTGTAGAATTTGTAGAATTACTTATGATTCAATGAGAAAAAGCTAACGAAACGAATTTAATGGAAATTTCTGATTTTTTCATGATAAACTTGTATTTTTTTTTGTTCGCGTTATTATTTGCTTTTTATTTGTTGCGCATACTTTTTTGATGGATTTTCAATTAAAAGTTTTCAAATTTTATTTCGAATTTTTCTGGCTGGAAAATTTGTTGGCGTTTATTTCAGAAAAAGCTTTTAAAAAAGTATTGTGGCTTTTTTTTGTGTTTGAATGGAATGTTAAACTTTTAAACTGGATCCTTTGAATTTACTGAACCGGCAACTTTTATAGTTTTTTATAAAATCAAAGCAAAATCACAAAAATGTGAATTTTCCTAAAATGATAATTTACGAGAAATGAAAGTTTTAATACTATTTTAATGTAACTTCAGCTCAGTAAAATGCGACAGCAAATTTGTTGTAAAGCAACTTTTGAATTGTGAACAACAAAAACGAGTCCAATCTCGTAAATGAAGCTCTAAATTGTAACAAAAACTTTTCCCAAAATTATTAATTGAGTTTTAAATTGGAATAGACAGTTACAATTTAGGTAGATATCTAATAAATTTCAAAAAACATTAAAAGTGTAATAATAATTGAAAACGACTTTATGACACTCTCTCCGCTCTCTAATTTTACAATTTTCATGGAACGGTAAATAACTTAAAATAAATTATTACTTTTCTCAGCGAACAAAGACATTTTCATGTACATTCTTGTATATTTTCTTTTACTTTCTTTTATTTTGTTCACAATTTTACATAACAAAGCCTTGCAGCCAAGAAATTAAAAAGGAATATCTCCTCAAAAGTTTCGGCTAATTTCTTGGTGATTTATCAAGCGAAATTATTTTTAAGGCGCGAGGCTGACAGATTTTTTAACTTGATAACATTTTCAAGAGATTATTTATTTTTAATGTTTTTGGGTTAATACAGATTTGCTTTTTTTGGTGCAAAAGGAGTTGTGGTTAGCCTTTTATATAATTAACGATAATCTTAAGCGGGTTTTTGGAAAATGACACATAATATGTCAATCAACTTAATATCAAGTAATCTTCATCACCATTTTATTAAACTAAAATGTGTCTACTCCACCACAATGGAGTCCTCCTTCTGATTTATGTCTATTAGACCCAAAACAAGCACACACCATTATTTTGTGATTACTTTGTTGTTCCAGGGCACTTTCCAGCTAGTTAAGTAATTTTACCAAGCCATTTTTCATCCCTCGCATCTCTTTATTCCATCTGCCTCAGTGCCCCAGTTTTTTTTGCGACCATACAAGAGGATTCAAAGCAAAAGAATGCCACCAATAAACTTCTACTGAAAAGAGCAATACATGCGAATACATGAATAAGAAGGCACGACCATAAATTTAATAATTTGCTCTGACACACTCCTTTCTATTTGTTTTCATATTTTTCAGATGATGTCACGTTCATCAAATAAAGAATGTTATATAAAACATAAAAAAATCCCTTTTCCTTTTTTTAATATCTCAAACAAGGAATTGTTTCGGCGAATTTTCTTTTCAAATTTAATATCTTTTGCCGTTTTGCTCTTCGAATAATAGACTCACGCACAGCAAGGCTTTGTTTGTGAGGAATCAACAGCAAAATTGTGCGCTAAATTGAATATTAACCCGACAAATCATTTCGCCATTTGATGATTTTAAAATTACATTTCCACGTAAATTTGACTGGGAAATATTGTAGATATAATATTTATATTTTAGAATATTTTAAGCGTATCTAATTACGTATGGGCAGAATGTTTGAATGTTTGCAAAATTGAAAAGCTGAGCCAAGCAATATTCAATTAGATTTTGTACAGCATTTCCAATTAATGTTACGATTGCAAAATGATACCTCGGGATTCGTGCAATAAATTCCTAAATTTCTGCAAAACCATGTTGTGTATAAGCCTGAGGACGAGGAGAAAACGTAATAATAAATTTTTAGTTCGTTGAATGAGTAAATTTAAATATTGAGGATCGCCCACAAATTATTTATGAGGTTTTAGTATTTACATCAAAATTACAGACATTTCTCCAAAAACAAAGAAAAAATCTTTTATTTTGTGTTTGCTTGAAATTCCTAGATTCAATTACAACATTTCTATAATTCTCTGTGAAAATCTTTTTTTGGCAAAAGCTCACCTGGAAAAGCTCTTTGCAGCCGCTCGAAGCAAAAAAAAGCATTATATTACATTATGTATTCTACTACAGGATCTTACTGAGCTTATAGAATGTTTCTGTGATTGTACAAGACGGTGTGATACATACATTTCATGAAATTTTATTCAATTCAACTAAACGAGTATTTCAAGGCCCTAGTTACTGGGGATCAACGAGCTGTTGCCTACGAAAATGATAAAATATTTAGTAGAATTTGGAGTTTTTTACCCAGGAAACTGAATTTCGAAGAACTTCACTAAATTCAGTCTTCTGCATACTTTGAATGTTTCAATTCAATGTAGATTGTAGGTGTTAGCAAACATTCTAGAAAGTATGCTGGTATTATTCATCAAGTTCATTCTACTATTTCTATTGCAGGGCCTCATTCTGATTTTTGAGCTTTTTTAAATAGGAAGACATTCTCATGCAAATTCACTGAAAAACAATGGCAACCCTGCCTGCACTCGCAATTCCATTTATTTAAGCATCTGCATACATTTTATGGCCAACCATTTATGTTTTAATCTCAAATTCATATACATTCAATTTTAATTGTTTTCAAAAAGCTTCATATATCCTAGCACATTCAAATTAAATGGTAACTAATGTTATTAAAACTTAAACCGCAGTTGTGTTCTACTTTTAGTTTTTAACCCACTGAAACCGCTTAACAATGGCTCCATTTCTATTTACCACTTTGCTCCGTCTAATGCATCATTATGGTGTCTTTTGTGGAATTAACGTCGTATTAGGCATCGTCCTATTATTATTTGGCATGAACTGTATGAAAGGGTAGTGTTTTAAAGCGTAAATAAAGACGGGTTTGCTAAACCATTTTAATACAGGATCGTCTCTAAATTTCACAAATCCTGCAGCTCGGTTATCTTCCTATCTTTGTTAATTTTGCACTTAATTGTCCTCAACGGCTTTCAAGTATTAAAAGTATTCAAGTATCCGAATATATTGAAGCAAGCAAGCTCAAGCAGGAGAAGAAAATTAAAGGGCGCTCGGGGAGTGTCGATCAATAAATTTAAAGTGGGCTCACTTTATCACTTTATCAAAGATTGTTGGGCTGAGCAAGTGCTTTTTTGGTTGAGCTGATAAATCTGGATTTGAATGGATGATCTAAAAGAGTGGGAGTCTAGTTGTGGTTGACTTGTGGTTGTGGTTGATTTTAAATTGCTTTTTTGCATCAATTTCAATTTGATGGTTTGTTAGAAATAATGTAAATATTTTTGCTCTTTGTGGTGGTTGAAAAACGGATCCATCATTCAATTACTACCCACAAAACACTTCATTAACCATATCATAATAATTCTCATGATTAGATGATTTTCACACATTTTAACATCAAAAACTGCGCGCAAGAACGCTCACAAGAATCATTAATCTTTATCTAAATATAAAAGCTCATTTTACATGTGTAAAGTGTTAAATGGCTAAAGTTGTATCGAAAAAAATTTAAATGGCTATCAATTCACAGTTTTTTCAGTTTTGTGGAGTGCAGGAATATTTTAGAATACTCATAAAAAATGTCAATTCTTAACCACAGATCAGCCTACCTTCCAAATCCTTGCTCTGCCTCATTTTATTCACCAACTTTATGTCCTACATTTCCATTATCTTTCAATTACCACTCAAAGGCAGCAAGCACAGAAAAAGCTGCCAAAGACGCGGCAAGGAGGACGTATAAATATACATTTTTTATTGAGATTGCTCTAATAAAAACAATCCCCTCATTATGAATGCGAAAAAAATATAATGTTAATGTTATTAATAAAGAAAGCTCTATAATTTTGTGCCATTCCAAGAGAGCGCAAATGACTTGAAGGCAATGGTTTGGCATTGTCGGAATGGCTGTGGGATGGCAAAAGCTTTTGCTAAAAACCAATCTACAAGAAAAGAAATATTGCATATAATAAAGCCACTTCATCGAGCCAGAGGAAAAATCAGCATAAACATATTTTTCATTATCAATTTTCGCCCTAACCATAGAATACCAAGCAAGAGGAGCGAGAAGGAACAGCAAAGAAGTTTGTGGAGAAAAATTCCTCCTTTATAATTTGATGCATCTGCTGGCTGCTTCAGAAGCAAATTAGCTCTTATCGCAATATTTCCATGAGCTTGTTTAAAAATTAATAAGCGAGTAGTTTTTTGCCTCTTGAAACCATCATGAGCATACAATGGGATTTTTTGTTCAAAAACTGGAGGTGGAGGGTAATTTGTTCATGGGTAATTAAATTGTTTGAAAATATTTTTTATCGGAAAATTATGGAAAAGGACATTTTCTTTCCGATGTTATTAAGTTTTGGCTGAAAATTTGAAATACTCTTTTAAACTTTCCAACATTTAATGGACTTTGAGTTTTAGAATTTCACCCCGATATTTCATGTTATTTTCTGAAAACCTTGAAGAATGTTTTAATTTCAAATTTAATGGTAGAATCATGGAATATTCGTTGAACGTGCTCTTTCCCACTCCTCTTCCATTTAAACAAATTTCCTTCTCATTATTCTATTAAATCATTATTTAGTTGAACGATGCTTGGGGAAAATCTCCATCATAAAGAATTAAGTATTATTAAAAAATTGGAAAAAAATTGGAAAAAGTTGGAAAATGGTAAAACGCGTATCCCTGAAGTCGATAAGCGGGGTATTTCTCGAAACGTCTAGAAGTTGATAAGCAATTCTCATCACTTGCAGCGCCGTCAAGTAATTCCTCTACATAATTCATTCGAAAAGTAATCGCTTAATCTTTTTTGCCTATATTTACAGTACGGTTTGCGCTTTAGGTCAGGGATTGGGAAGGATTAATTGGAAATATATTTTTTAGAGTTTAAAATTGGATTATTATTCATAAATAAAGTTTATCGGTGTTATTTGTGTTTTTGCAACAATACCTTGTACCAACCCTTGACAAATACACACTTTTGCGCCAATAATAATCTGAGGACTTATCTGAAGCAACTATACCGAAGCATCCAAAACATCCAAACAAAAGAAAACGTATAATAACTTTGATCCACTTTGATTAATTATAACATCCTTACGCCATACTGTGCTAGTCATAGTGTCTCAAGATTTGATTATGTAAGCTTTATTGGGTATTGGGATTTCCTCACACAAAAAAAATCTGCTCATCTGCCCATCAATCCTTAAATCTTTTCAAGCTATACTGGAATCCGTTTGCCAACACGCAGTGTGATGAATGAAAATCCATTTTTAGGAGGTTTTGAATTCAAGTTTGTAGACTCTTATCTTGAATGTGGTTCAATAGCGTAATTTTATGTAAATTTTCGGATTGTGTGTTTGAGAGATATCAAGACTCAAGATTTACGATGGAAATATCGTCTAGCTTATAGAGCTTCAAATTGTTGGAGTTATTTTCATAAATCTATATTTGGAGTTTTCGGAAAATGGTACTGAAGTTATGTATTTATAGCGTTTTTTATTTTGGAAAAATAAATTCAGCATCTAGTATTACGTCAATTGGCAATTATTTCTCCAATTGTGAATTTTTTATTGGTATTTTAATAATTTCGGAGACATTTGAATTTAAAATGAGATAATGAAATAATTGTTCATTTCTGCGTTATTTTTCGAAACAATATTTTTCACCAGATTATTTCCATTGAAATTTTCCTGGAAAATCATTCTTTGTTACTTTTAAATCAATTTCCATTGAAGTAAATTGATTCTACAAAACAAAAATAAACTTCTAATTTTATTATTCGGTTATATAAACTCCATTAATGATTTAATCTTTCAATGCTTTTGTGATTTCAGTGCAGAACAAGTTATACCTTAAAAATGCTAAATTTAGAATAAAATTCCTCTCCTAATAAAACTTTTCTGTAAACCATAAAAATCTGAAAAAAAATCTCCCTTGAGCAAACCCTTCAACTGTACAAATATCATTCCATTGAAATATTCCAAAACTACACAAAATTAAATAAAACTGGGTAAAGCGCTTATCATGCAGTGTTCAGCTTCACAGTTGCTGGGGGTGCTCGCATAAATTACAATTTTAAAGCAAACTGATGGTTCAAGGGCACTCATTAAGGATGAAATGTTTTCTGTTACATTTTTCTGAATAAATTTCGTAAAATATATAATATTTCAATATTAAAAGATAAGTGAAGTCGACTTGCAAATTGGACAGATGATTGAGAACTGCCAGCTGAAAATGCCTTTGCTTCAATATAAAACAAAATTGAGAGCTACAATGTTTTAATGTTTTGTACTAAAGTTTGAAAAAAGCATTGAACATTCAGTGGTGACCTTGCGCAACTTAAGACACATTGAAAATATTTTCAAAAGCAATCAAAAACAATCAATTGAGACGTTTGCTCTGGGAGCAAAACATGAATTTGGCTGCCTCTTTGAAAAGCTAATTAAAGAAAAATGGAAAAATTTGTGGAAAATCGCAAAAATTACAAAATCACAAAAGGAAAAAGGCCATTGGGAGTTCCATTCACAATTAATTGCAGTAAAAAAGCTTTTAATGAATAGAAAATTTGTTGAATGATTCTTCTTTTATATGATTCCAGCGTTATTTATCTGATGGAAGATTTTCATCTCAATTTCTTCAAGTTCTTGGGACCGTTTGATTTCATATTCTCTATTGTTGAAACTTTCCATTTGGTTGATGTTAATGTACTGAATTATTTGAAAGGCGGAAAAATGGAAAATATTTAATGATCATTAATTTTAATTTTTTTGGCGGAAAAAAGAAGGATGGAGTCTATTTATTGCGCTCATTTGATTCAATTCATCGGAATGGCAAATTTAAATGAAACTGGAAAAGGATTTTGAACATCAACAAGTTGACGGAGGTTCAGAAAACATAAAAATACCGGAAAGCATGACTTCACCTGATATGAGATTTGAAGGGAAAGCTGAATGAAATTGTTCCCTTTTTTAATTAGCAAGAATGTGAAAATGAGAAAATCCAATTTTGCCATTTGGTTATGAATATAATTTTTAATTTAATCATGAAAAACCATATTTTCCATTTTTTCACGCAACTTAATATAATATATATATTTTGCATAGATATTTTGCATTTTTGCTGATATTTTTGAAAATTTTATCGTGCAACAGAAAAATTATGAAATCATTTAAATTTATTAAAATTATATAAAATACATGAAAAATTCTCTACAAAATGGAAAATATATATAAATATAATTAAGCAGGAGGATGAAATGTTTGCCGTATAATATAATTTGCGGAATTATTTTGTTTCATTTTTGTAGATTTGTGCAGTTTTTGTATTTTCAATTAAAATTATTATCAAATAAAATGAACAAGGTAGAATTGCATTAAATTTTACCAAAAGGTAAAATAAATAAAAAACACGGAACAAAAAGATTTATAAAAATTATCCTTCAATGTTTTCAAATCATTCTCATTGTGACTTTTTGCTCATCAAATTCATTTTTTAATGATGAAAACCAATTCATGAATGCAAATCGCATCACAAAAGAACCATACACAATACATGATATGATGCACCATCATTTTACCTGCATGCTTTGCTTTGTAATCTCAAATTTTAATGTATGTTCTACTGTTTTCAATTGGAATGTGCTCAATGGTCACTTCAAACATTTTTATGAATCTGCTCTTTGTAGAGAAAGCACAAAACCAACACAAAAACTAGTTGTGCAGCTTGGGAGCTGAGCATTACTTCTCCGCTAGTATGGAATGGTGTTTTCATAAAAAATTGTTTCGAAGTGCTATCTCTAGTCGTTCTAAAAGTTGTCTGGTACCACCAAATGACCCCCAGATTACTTCCAGCAGGTAGTGGAACAAAAATCGATGCAATTCTTGACAGAACTTATAATTTAAAAACATTTTTCCAAAGAGACCGAAGTGCTATCTCTAGTCGTTCTCGAGTTTTGGAGCTGAGAATAAGCGGTACCAGGCTGATCCTCCAAAAAATTATGAGATTCTAAGACTTTTTCAAAAAAAAAGTTGTCTGGTACCACCAGATGACCCCCAGATGACTCCCAGCAGGTAGTGGATCAAACATCGATGCATTTCCCAACTCAACTCATCATCTCAAACATTTTCTGAAAAAAACACAGCTGTATCTCTAGTTTTTCAAAAAAAAAATGTTTTTTTTGTATGGAAAACCCGACTTTGCATCACGGAAGTGGTTCTGGTGACCTAACCGGTGGAGTCACCATCACCAAAAATATCAGGTGCACGATGGGAAGAGATACCAAGTCGATTGGCATCAAAAAATCCGAAATCGGTTCGGTGGGAGTTCAGATCGATCGTTTACAGTAACCCCACCGAACCACCGAACCACCAGGCACACGGCCCTTAGTTTTTCGCATTGCACGGGTCAGGAGGTCAAAATTTTCTGGATTTTTTTTTACAGGAATTTTCTTCAACTCAATACGGACAAAAAAAATACTGGAAATTTTTGAGATTTGTGTACAGGGAAGTCAGGAAAAATCAGATAAGGTTAAAAAACCCTGAAAATGCTGTCACGAAAACAATACTTCTCTGCGGAGAAGTAAAAAGGAATACACAAAAATTTTGATGAGAGGTCATAAAATGCATTGCAAACTTTTTGCATCAAATCTCAACAATCCACAAATAGAACATAAACCGCGCAGCTTTTCCAACATTATTCTTTTAATACTATGCTCTTGACGTTTTTGTACGCTCTTAATTAAAAATAAACGAGAAACATAGAATTTCAACCTATACTTTTTGACTTTCAGGTTTATAATTTTTTTGTATCTTTCCATAATAATTCATTTAATATTTCATTTGGCTCCCAAGCCAAACACACGCAGCTTCCATAAAATGGCCCAAAGAAAAATGTTCATTGTTTTGTCATAAAAGTAAAATGAAATAAAAATCTCGAATAAAACGATGCTCCAATCGTATTTTCCTCGAATTTTTGTTATTTTTGTCAATATTTCGTGTTTTTATGTTTTACATACATAAAAGCAAAAACGTTAAATTGATTTCTACAGCCAAAGTACCAAAGTAGATTTTTTTTGGCCAGCAAATTGAAAAGCCCACGTGTTTGTTCCTTGCGGAATATTTAATTTGAAAATGTCAGCGATTTGCCCGAAACCAGAAATTTCACTTTGATAACTTTGTTTTTGTGTGCTCTGTAAATTGTATACCTTACTCAATATTTTTTCTTTGGACATCTATGAATTTATGAATTTGTGAAATTTGAGAAATTTATGAATTTCATGAAATTTGGAGAAAAGAATATGCTTTGTTTTTTGCTTATTTAAAAAGGCTCCAGGCTTGTTTAATGCGAGAACGAAGATTTTTGGGATTATTATTTTGTGTGTGAGATGTTTTGACGTTTCGTCGATTGGTTTGACATTTGGTATTGAGTTTTACCTTTTTTTTTAGGTTAAGGACCATCTATACAATATGTTTTTTTAAATGAATGAAATATGAAGGCCAGTACGCACTACCCAGTAGGTACAGAGTTTTATTTCATAAACAACAATATAATATTTCCTATACTTTGTTTTTCATTCTAAATGGTTGTCAATGACTTCTTGCTTTTGGGGCTTTTTTACAAGGTTTTATAAAAAACAAAATGAAAACAGATTGAATGATAATTTAATAAGTATCATGTCAACAGGATCTTATTTTGATCTGAAAGCTCACAAAGATCAACACCAAATACTCAACTTAAAATAGATTTATTTATGATATTTGAGCATAAAGTACTTTATGATACAAAGCATTTTAGAAAGCTCAACATGCCATTGTTTGGCAAAGGACACAATACCTTTTCTAAAGCAGACAAAAAAAGAATCAATTCAATTCATGAACTCATTCTCATGTAGGTATCTCATGAATCTCATGAATTTCATGTATTTCATGTATTTCACGATTTCCGTGAATTTCATTAATTTTGTGTTTGTTCATTTATGTTCGTTGTATTGCATATGTTCTCTCCTAGCTAAATAAATATGCAAGAAATAAAGAATAAACATTAAAAATAAGTTGTATTTATTTTCGTCAAATAAAAATATGCTTGCTCGTCTTACAATTTATCTTAAATGTGAAAGGGGATATTTTTTATTTGAAAGAAAGCTCCAACGTTGAAATGAAATTTATTTCGAAAGTGACACATGATATTGTTTTTTTTTTGCTGGAGCTCGTTTTGTAGAAATCCTTTGATAAATGATTCCATTTATGATTACCTGAAATTTTGCAATTTGTTTTATTCTCCTGTTTTTCAGTTTCGTTGAATTTCCTGTCTGTTTCTGTGCCATTGAATTTGTTTCGTGTTATTCGAGTGAGAGCATTTTCCCATTGAAAGCTCCGGTCTCTGGCAAAAAAGGTTGCACCCAACAATTCTTTTCCAACAATTCTTTTCAAGCGCGAACGAGACACCAATTTATCACAGAAAGAGGACGTTTGTGGAAAATGAAGCTAAGGGAATAAAAATGCAGAAAACTGTAAAGAGCCAATATTTGTTTTTGAACTTACTTTATTGCTATTTTATAAAAATAAGTTTAGTATTTGCGATATTGTTTAGATATAAAATATTTTTTATCAATAGTATTTTCTTCACGCCTGAGACCCCTACCAAAATATTTATTTATGATAAATCCTTATGGTATTCATTGACCGGAAATGAATACATCAAAAGTTCTCGACAACACAGCTGTACGGTTCTCCCAAAATCCTTTAGACTAGAAATAATTTCACTATATTCCAACTAATGATACAAAATCTGCAATTCTCGAAATTCTTCCAATTTAAGCATTTCCAGCCAGACGAGATTATGAAATTTAAACCATTTACAATTTGCAAATGCAAATTACATTAGATTGACTTTGTTAATTGTCTTTAATTATTTCCCATCATCATGAAGCAAATCTATGAACAATTAAGCAATCACGACCATGAATATTCATAAACGGAGAAATACGTAATGGCAAATTACAAAGTGCTTGCAGTTGATTGCTCTTTATTCAATTTGTTTAAAATTAATTTTGTATAGGCAAGTATTTTGGAAAATGACCAGATTTCCTATTAAGAAGGGTTGATTGCTCGTATGATTGAGACAGGTTGTATTGCATCATGATTATTCATTTGGAAACAACTTTTTTGGTCAGTGTGTTGTTCAGTTTTGGTCTAGTATCAAAATCATAAGATACTTTGAATTTTAAAACTGACGAATAAAATCCTCTAGTAACATTCAAGCTCTATTGGCGTATCTGATAAACTATTACGAATCTGCAGAATGTTCAAATGATCCATTATAAAGTTAATGGTGATGTATCATTGAATTTTGATGATGAACTATTTAACGAGGTAATCGAGATAACTGGATGTAACATTGCAAGTTAAAAAGTTGGAAAAGTTTTCTTTGCTTTCATATTTTTCTGCTTGGAACAGAGTTTTTCGTTTTTTAAAAGATAAATTTCTCAATAAAACTTTGGGTGCTTTAAGCTTCGTATAGTTTTGCAAAAACAAAATTGTTTTCCTTTAAAAGTGTAAACCTGAAAGTCAAACGAAACTAACTGATAAATAGTCTGTACTTTGTACGGTAACATTAAAATGTCTATCTTAGTTATTTGAGTTGTTCTTTAAATTATGTAAGTTTTTAATTTGTAACATCATATTTCTTAGAACTTCTTTGCTCTATAAAAGAAACTTCCATACGGAAGGAAGATATCTATCTACAAGCAGTTCCTTATTCTGTTTGTCTTCTTGTTTAAAATAAAGTTTTTTTTTTTTTCAGAATTATGAACTTAATAATTCATGGAGAACGAACTTGTGCTTGAAAATAGAAAATTGAAGACTGAAATCAAGGCATAAAATACGTTTTTCCATCTTTTTGCTCCTAACAAATTGCAAAAAATTACAAACTACAAAAAATTACAAAATTGCAGGATTATTTTAGTTTTTGTGCTTGCTGAATGATGTCACGTACTTGGTATAGTTGGCGTACTTTATGTTGTTGCAGCTTCCATCCTGTCCGTAATGAATCTGCAAATACAAAAAAAGTATCCGACAAATTACGACAAATACGACAAATAAATAAATTGCATTTTAACAATCTGCTAAGTAGGAAAAAAGTATTTAAATGTTTTAAAGTGTAATTTATTCTGCAAACAGCGAGGCAAAACTCGAAATGAAATTAAGAAAGTTTGCTGGGAGAAGTGCTTAAAACTTGGAAGTTTTCTCCTTTGAGTGAAATTTGCTGTTTCAAGGTATGTTCTGTACCAGTTTTGCACCCAAATCCTTGAATATGTTTTTGCACGAGTAAATAATTTGCTGGAAGTTTCACTTAAAAGTTTCTAAACAAGTTTGCAAGTGAAATGTGCTTTTTACGATTTAATTGGTTCGGAGGGAAAATTTTCGGTTTGCATTCAGGAATTCAAGTTGCTTGTTTAAAAATCTAATGTTTTAATAGAATTATAATTTTGATGAGAGCAAAGAAAATACTAAGAAAAGGTATTAAGGAAACTTGATTATGTGTTAGAGCTTTCATGCTTTATGGTTGTATTCATAAATAACTAATGTTTTATAAAAGTAGTAAAATGTTCAGTTAGAAGTACTTTTCAGATAATCATGTTAGAAATCTCATTTCATGAAACTCATTTCCCAAAAATGAATTAATACATTTTAATTGAAATGGCTCGCTATTAAAACTTTCCAAAAAACGACATTCACCTTATTTTCGTTTAAATTTCAGTTCCATATTTTCTTTCTTGAATTTATAATTTTCTTATCACAAAGTACCAGGCGCACATTAATGTCTTCAAATAAAAATCCAGAAACATCTTGAAAATTCTAGCGGAGAAATCAACGAAAAGATGAAAAAATTGATGAAAATTATAATTTTTGTGTTTACCAAAAATATAAATTATATATATATAATTTAGTTTGAAAATTTGTTCTAGAGTTAATTTTTGTGTTTTTGAAGCTGTTTTCGGTTTTTTTGCTTAAAATTCAAGACATAAATTTTTTCCCATTTTTCATATAAATGGCAAAACTTCCTCTATCATTAAATTAATTTTATTATTATTTTGGTATTATTTTGGTATTTCTCAAAAAAGATTGAGAACTATGAGATTGGAAAATTGCCTGACTCGAATATTCTCCCGACAATTCCCAACTCAATTCCCTATTAAAATCACAAAGCCTTATTTTTCTGGTTAACTAGCTCAGTTATTGCATGGAACACTACAATGTGTATACAAATCCACAAATACAATGAATATAGAAATAAAATCTACAAAAGAGGTCTCTTTTTGGATGACCTACATTTTCCGTTTTCCAATTTATATAGATATTTTTAATAAATTCACTGGAACACTCTGATACAAAATGGAAAAGTTGGCCGGTTTTTTAGGGTTATTAGTGGTGGAAGTTCTCTACTTCCCTAAAACATTAATCCACCATTTTCTCTCATCTTTGTTTGTTCTCGCAAAAAATTCTTCTATCAGAACCCCCTTGAGCTTTATTTTGTGTTTTGCACAAATGTAATTGCGGCACCATTTCATTTATATATCATTGTGCAATCTCAGCTGTACGAATTAAACAATGGCATTGCTTGAAAATAGCAAAATGAACAAAATGAACAAAATACACAAAATAGCAAAATTTTACAAATTTAAATGTAAAATACACAATGGTCCTTTCCATGCCCCAACTAGTATTTTAGTGTTTCAGTGGGAATTGAAATGTGATTTTGTGTGATTTTGGTGTGATGTGCGTGCGATTTATGCAAATTCAGGAACATTTATGGGTTGAGGTTGTGGTACTGAATCAGTGAATTGGATAATAGTCTATTGATTTTACAATCTGTTGCAATTTAAGGAAATTTCGATAATTGTTTGAGAAAGTGATTGGATTGGAACAAACATATAGAAACATTGAAATTTGGGGTTGAAATGGCACAAATTTCTAACACAAATCTTGCTTGTGAAGTGTTGCTAATTGGAATATTGCCCAGGGTATTAATAAACTATTTGAACACACAAAGCAAATAAAACAAAATATTTTATAACATTTTATCTCATTCTAAGTATTTTTTTGTTGGAGTAAATATGTACCAAAACTACTTAGAAATGAAATAACTGAAAAACTTAATAAAAACTCGACATCTCTTTTTTGTCATTTTTAAATGCACTCTATAACAATTTCAACCGACTAGAATCTCAGCACCACATATCTAGCCATCCACATGTCAAAGCAATCCGTGATTTTTCTATTTGCAATGCAATAGAGCAGCACATTTTCCCAGAAAACTCGTCTTTGATGGCACTATTACGAAATTATATCGTAAATAGAAAATTTTTCCAGTGCATTTGGAAATTCGATTTAAATTTATTTATCAACATTCTTCGTATTTTTTTGCCATCAAAAAACAGATAAAGGCAAACAGAATTATATTCTTTATATTATTTTACATTTTTGCGCTCCAACATTCGGTTCACGTTTGGTATGTTCAAACAGACAACTGAGTTTAGATAGTCTAGCCAAACATACAAGGGGAGCATTTCAGGCGCAACTCCTTTCTTAATGTGAATTTCATAGAGAAATCGCTGTAATGTGTTTCTAATGCTGTTTACTTATGTTTACTCGGCATCGGAAATTTATGTTTTTTTTTTGGGTGATTTCCAAATGAGTTTATACAGTGAAGCTATTTTTGCCTTTTACTCCGTATCTCTGGATATATCCATCGTTTAATCAGCCAACGGCCCTTGAAGCATCAACACATCAGTCTGTCAGGCAAATTTGTAAGCTCAATTTTATTTAACATGTTTTTGCCATTCAATTCGTTTACATGTGAACGCTTGCAGGAAAATTGGTTGATTTTGTGGATAGGTTGTCTTCATGCGATTAATTTCCAAGGAATAAGAGGAAAGGACGTTTTTTTGGATCTGAGTATAAAAACCATGCAAATACCAGATATTTGAATTTTACCATTCCTTTCATTCTTTGATGTTCCAAATTTCACCTTCAACATATCCAAACATTACAGCGATATTACTTGAGTTATCTTTTCCAACAAAATGAGAACATTGATCTTCCTTTAACACATTTAATAATAATTCAAGAAATTTCAAAATGTTTTTTGGATAACAATCCTTTGTGTTTAAACATACATGTATATATATTATGTATCAAAGCTTAACGACATACTTTTAAAGTATTCAACTTTTGTGTCTTTTCCATTCATCGACACATAATCCAAGAATCCAATGAATTGGATGACGCTTTGTTTGTTTGATTTAACTCTTTAGATGAAAATTCTTTAAAAGTTTACAAATTGTTTTCTTTGTTGAAAAAGAGTGAAGTTTTATTTGTAAAGCTTGGGAATTTGTGAAGTTTGGAAAGTTTGAAAAATACAAATTCGATGCAGAAACGCCTGAGGAAAAATGTATGCTATTTTTATGCCAAGTTATGAAAAATATTTAATTAGAATAATTAAAGGACTGAAGATTTACATTAAGAGCAGGAATTTTTTAATAAGATATTTTCATTAATATTTAATTCAATGAAAACGTTTATCTAACAGAAGAAAAGAAAATAATGCATAAAAAAACCAGCTAAACCCTTAACATATGTACAAATCTTCCAAAACAAAGAAAGCTCTGCAAAACAATTCCTCGTTACATTGTCTTGAACATTTTACATCCAGCCATAACACATTTCAACCCCCCTGACCTATAATCGTCCGAAAAAGTGATGAGAATTGAATCTAATTTTTGGCATTTTTGATTTTTCTACCAAATTTATGTCGCTCATAAAATTCCCATGAAATAACAAACCAAAATAGAAGAATAGATTCGAAGATTTTTATGAGCTTTTTCGGTGGCTCTCAAATTATTTATGTATCTTTCCATTCTGGCTGCTTGGCACTGCTGCTATAAAACCATAAAATCCGAATAAAATCCGACCATCAATCAGATCTTGGGAGCGCTTTATTGGCTTTTTATTGCCGTTGATTGATTAAAAACATGTTAATGTTTATGTGGGGAGACAGTGTATATTCTATGTAGCTTCTGTACTATGTAGGAGAATTCTTTTGATACCATTAGATAGTGGAAAGCAAGTCCTTGGAATTTTACGAGTTTACTTGAAGTTATTCAATGCGTTCTTGAAAAGCTTTTCACATTCTCAGTTTACACAGTATAAGTTCATTGAATAATCTTTGTTGTGAATTTGTTGAAAATATGCTTGCTTGCTTGCTGTATTTTTGTTAGTAGGAGGAACACTGAGGGAAACTTTTCGGCGACGAATAAAATTAAACTTTTTTTTAATGGCTCATCGGATGATTAATTTTCTCTTAAGTACAGATTTTAATACTTCCCTCAATTTCATAATTTGAAAATAAAATTTCTCTCAGTGCCCAAAACTGTTACATCTCAACAAATACACAGCCAATTCAAAAATGTATCTACAAAGTACTTCACAGATGCTCCGATACCCAAATTTAAATTATTTCTAAAGTTGAAGGGTAGAGAATTTTAACAAAAAGCACACATATTTGTGCTTTTAATTTTTGGAATTTGAAGCACTACAATTTGAAAATTTTGGGCCTGTGAGAACTTCAAAGTAAAAGAAGTTGTTGAATCGGCAATGATTTGAATAAGCTTCAATGAACTTCTTAAAAGCAATACATTTAAAGTTCTCGACAATTTAATCAACTTTGAAGAGAAATCATTAGTAAAATTGCTTCTATTTTATCAAAGTTCTATTTTCAAAATTTCCCGAAATGTCTCAATGATTTGTTTTAAATCATCTCTACACAATCTATTCAATCTATAAATAAGCTGTTCTGTAACTGCAACTACAAAAGCTCAAAGCTCGTTACAGCGTGAAAGTAGAGAGAAACTTGAGACTGTGTATTTTCAATTATATTGAAGTGTGCTCAAACTCATGGAAAAACTATTTAAATCATTTCCTTTTACGATTTTGTAATTCAGCACAGATAATTCAATTAATTAAATTATTTCAATTATCTTAAATGAATTCACGTTCGTCGTTTTTATGGGTAGGATAGAAAATTTGAAATTGTTTGAAATTGTTTGAAATGCTTGGAATTGAGTCTCAAGTTTGGCAGAAATTTATGTATTTTTGGATAAAGACTGAGCTACTTTTGTTATTCGTATTATTTGAATGATTAGATGAATGATAATATCAGTGACACAACTAGATTGCCTCACTTGCTAATATAATTTGTGTATCTGTGATATCAGCAATACCGTTGAATTGTCCTGAGGCAACCCCCGAATCTCTGAGTATACTTCAAAAACGTTCAATACACTTGAAACAAAAGCGCACGCTTTAAATGATATAGACGCGATATAAACTGGTGGATATGTGTTCAAAGTGTGAATAAGAACTGAATATCGGATTCAAATATATCAGTAAAACGTGATTTTATGTGTGATTGTTTTGCCAGATTATTTTGTTTGTTCTTGTTTTGTGTTTTTGCTTTTCAATTTATTATTTATTTTATTGGTTTGAATAATTTAGCAGTTTTTGTTTTATTTTGGATTATTATTTAATTTTTATTTTCCTTCCCTAGTTTACTAAATATCGACTTTTATCTATAAGTAGATTGAATTACATGAACTAATCATTTTATTATAGCAGAAATTTGAAAAGCCCTTTTTGTAAAATTTGCGTGTTTTCGGTGACCAACATAAAATAAAAACTGCTAGCCATAGAAAAGGAAATCAAAAGAATATAAAAATGTCACAAGGTTATCTCTTGGCAAATCTTATCGTTTATTGGAGGATTGGGTCTTTGTTTTTGTGCTTTTCTGTTTTTGTGTTTAATATTTGGGCATTTTGAAGGCATTTGTGCTTATATCATTATTGGGGATCTGTTGGGATAAGAGGATAGTTTTCATGCAACTTTTGTTATGGGAGATATCTATTTAACAAAAGGTAGAAATGTATCAAGGTTTAAGGGATGATTTTTATGTTAAAGCAATCAGTGATGATTCCTAGATTTCTAGTCTGTTTTTTGAATAAAATAAGGTTCAGTTTGTCATTTTATTGAATTAAAAAGAGGTTTTAGGGGATTGCTGATTGCATTTATTCTGATTAAGGTTTCGTTTAAAAAAACTAGCAAAATGGTTTTTATTAGACTTTCATTCAAATAACAAAAACAATAAGTTCAAGAAAAACATTTCAATTAAATTCAATTTATAAGGTAACTTTTCAGTTTGAAATTATACTGAAAACTACCGAAATGAATATTCTAAAATATATTTGAAGACTTCATAGAGGAGACTAACAAAAAATCTACATTAGTGAAATCGAAATTCTTTTATATTTTAAATTTGTAAAGAAGCGGTACTGTCGAATCTTTCGAATACTTAATAGTAGATAATGTTCCACAGAGAATTGCCAATGCATAAAGTTACTTCAAATTGAATTGCAAAACGTAAATATTTCAGTCGAGGGCTAAATCCAATTTACGAAAATATTTGCTTCTATCAAAGCAAAGAATCAATTGAATTTGAGTATTTCCACAAATAGTAATTAAGTTACTTTTAAGTTCAATCACCGTATAAACTCTCTTTGAGTAATTTTGAATTAAGGATCATTCACATATTACATAAACATATTTTTTTTGAAGTATTTCGAGAAGATGTTTATAGGAAAAGTGACCCATATAATTTTGAGATTCCTGAAAATTTATTTTCTTAAATAGTTAAAAAATGTTTCCATAAAAGTGGCAAGCAATGTCCAAAAAATTCGGATTCTTGGGTAAATAAACATTGGACGCTCCCTTTTTTGGATAACGAAAAGTAGCTACAAATTATGAATGGATTTGTAATAAAAATGATTCCAATTCAGTTTCCGTAATTTGAACATAATTATTTCATTGGAACATTCAACGCGATTAAATTTTCAATGGATGATTAAGTAATTAATAATGATTGACTGAATTAATCTGAATGAAGTCCAATCTATGTGTACAAAATTTTTTGTAGTTAGAGCAATTCACATTTTGTTAATTTTTTAACGATAAAACTATTTTTCCATAAAATTAGCATTTATTGAATTGAATAATTTCCATTCATCGTTATTTCAGCTTTACAGCTTTTCACAAAGAGTCAAAACGGAATTTATACAGTTGCAAATTTCACCGCAATTTAAAAATTGAATTTGCATAATTGAAAAATTATTTGAAATATTTTACAATTTCCATAAAAGCTCGAGTTGTCGTTTATTATTATTTTAATATTTTGCTAAATAAAAAGTTTTTTAAGCTCCGCCCTGATTCATAATCTTTTATTACCATGGATTTATGTTTTAAAGGATCGAAGCTCAAAGATTATTTTCCCTTAATCTATTCCCGGATCTGAGTATTAAAATCTAAAAATACGATAAATAGGGTCTAGGCCTGATTATATATCCTTTTACCCATTACCCCAATTTGCATGATAAAAAAATATAAAAATTATTGCTCTGCAGATTATACACATTTTTATTTTTTAATCAAATACACACAAATTTCACACAGAACCCACAAAATTATGGAGTATTTTTCCACCATTAATAAAATTTTATTGCACAATATATTCCGGTTTTATCTTTGTGGCTTACAAAATACAAAGAACATGTTTATTTTACCTTTCAGCATAAATACAGCATAAAGTGCTGCAAAATGCTACACTGCTACACTGGTTTAACATTTGCTCTTTGCCTTTGAAATTTTAATCTTTTTTTGCGTTATCTCGGAAACTTCCGAGACTTGATTAATAATTTTTTTCCTGCAATCTTTGCATACGCCCAAATTTGAAGATCATAAATTAATAAAGCTAAAAAACTCATCTTCAAACTCAATTAAAAGTGATTTCCCGGATTTTTTATAATTTAGACAAATTTGCATAAGCCCAAGCAAAGTATTCCAGCCTCAAGTCTTCTTGAAGGTTGGATGGTAAGCAAACGTTTATCTTAGGAACTTTTGGATGTTTGGAAGTTTCCTAGAAGCAAAATTTATTAATCATTGAAATTGAAATTAATTACAAATAACGAAAATAGCTGTTAATTCAGAAAGTAATTTATTTATTCGGCTTTAGAAGATTAAAGTAGATTAAAGGCAATGGGTAAGGATTATATTGGATTGAAAGCATTTCATTTTGAAGGAATTATTTCTAGTTTCTGGAAGGAGTTTGTGACTTAAGGATTGCTTGCTAAAGTGATAGTGTTGGGAAGCTGAGGAAGACAGCATTAATTTTTTATAAATTTGAGATTTTTCCATCATTTTCATCTAATTTAAAATATTCAATAAAAGAAAATAATTTTTGGTCAACTAGAATAATTTAAAATATCCTATGAAAAAGTGCGAGTAATCGAAGTTCACTCATTTCCCTCAAATTACAAAACTCCACAATTACACGCAAATTAAAAACTCCATTGAAGAATATGAAAGCTAATTCCCTAAACGTCTGTAGGCAAAATGGAAAATATATATTTTGATTAAAATATTTAAATTTTCACTTTTAATTACAAAAATTATATTTGTTAATTTTCAAAAATTACTGACAATTTCCAAAACTCCCAAAACTCTTGCCAAATCCTCACAGAACCATATCCCTCGGCTGTTGAACAGTTAAAGCAGGTTAAACAGTTAATTACTCAAGTAAATAAAATTCATGAATTACATAAATTTCACAAAAGCATGAAAATCCACAGGACTTGATAAATTCACATTAAAACTGTCTGAATTATATCCGGTTCTGCTGTATCCCGCAATTTTGGGTAGAAATTATAAAAAATTTATGATTAAATTTCCATTCAATTAATTCAGTTAAACTCCTTGAAATTGGTTTTTCACCGCAAATTTTCCAATTTGCCACCGTAAACAAAAAGCCGAACCAAATGGTTCTAGGATGATTCAAGTGATTCTAGCAATTTCCGCCCAAGTGCCATAAAATACACCAATTCGCCATTTCAACCAACTCGACGGATAATTCAACCAATTCATCCAAATCGAGGTGCTCAATGAGCACAATCATATTTTTGCCATATTTTTCTGGATTTTCTGAGATTTTGGGAGCTTCATGGAATTTTAGTATTTTATTTGAACAATCGAAATCCCAAAAGTGCTGACAAAGAATCTCAATCATATACCCTTACAATCCAATGATTAACTTTCTAGAGCGATGATTTCTTATAATTCTTCTGGTGGATGGAGGCAGGAGAAGAATCGGATCATTTGCGATGACGCTGCAAAAAGTTGGGCATAGCAAAATACTCGTGGAATTCAAGAATTTGCAGAAGCTGGCAAAGAGAATCCAACCAATTTGCAGAAACAAACAAATCGATTTGTCTTATCTGTGGCGGGTAAAATCCTTTTAAGTTTTTGCCTGCTATGATTTTTTGCTGTTGCTTATTTAATGCTTGGATTAAAAGCTTACAGGAAAGGTAATCTATTTATTTACATCGTTTTTATTGGGGAAAAAAATCGCGGCTTATGCATCTGATGATTTATCATATTTATGGATGCAAATTGCAATTATATCAAAGAGAATAAAAAAAATAATTCTTTTGAATTTGAAAGCAAAATCTAAATTAAATTAACATCCTTTTTCTGAAGCTTTCCCATTTGAATATGTTTTTAGTTGGTTTGCTGGATTTCCACGATTATGATAAAAAAAGGGTGTATTTTTGCAGTTCATTCTTGCGATAAAAATAATTGAATGCATTGTGTTTCCATCATAAACCATAATTCTGCACAAAAATAGAAATAGCAGAATAAAACAGAAATAAATCAACAAAAAAAGTACAGCTCACTAATGATGATTTTTTGAAGTATGTGAATCTACCTTTTTGTGTTGTTTTTCTTGTTTAAATATTTTTAGAACAATAGATATGATGTTGTTTGTTTATAATTGGATATGTGTTCACTTTATAAATATGAAGTATATATGATTGTGAATCGATAACGCCCACAACCCTTACTGAAATATTTCTATTTTTAAAAACATGCTTCTAGAAAGTACTAGTTGAGAGATTTTTGATACATTCGATGATCTGTAATAATTACAACAATATAAAATATATGTGAATGTGGGTTTCAAAAATCCGAATTATTAATTAAAAAGAATTAAAGCAATTTTATTTAAAATATGATAAGATTATGTTTTGAATTAGAATAAATTTCTGATGAATCAGACTTGAAAACATTCCCTAAAACTACAATTTCCTTTAAAAAAAACCACAAATCACTGCTCGTATAAATAATAATTTAAAGCCATCCCTAAATCATCATCAACATCCCTTGACGTGTTATTATGTTACAGCAGGATCTTCTCACCCGACAAAAATCTCATTTCCTGCAACATTGATATTTTACGGCTGAGTTATTTGCATTATCGTAATTTTTCTATTGAATCAAAGGAATTACGGAGAAAAATATGGAAACGAAGGAACTTAAGAATGTTGAAGAGACACTTCCACAGTTTTGGTGTTTTTTTGTATTTTGTGTTCTGTTTTCTGTGAATTCAACTGATAGCAAAAGTTGGAGAATATCCAAAAAATATTAACAAAACAAATATAACCAACACAAATCCGAACTTTGGAAAAATATGAAAATATTGAATTTACCCGAAATTGACTTTGAATTTTCCCGGAATAGTCAAAGAAAAATATTCCAAATGCGATTTGATGATTTCCTTTCAAAAGGCCCCAAAAGACGTGAGCTAAGCTGAAATTGTCTGTAAATATTTTGCGTTCAAAATAAAAAGGAAAAGGTGTATCGCATTTCCTTTCGCCATTCAGCACGCAGCATATTGGATACTGCAAAATATGATAATTTCATTTCATTTTGTGTGCTTTTGCTCAAAGGTTCAGAACATAAATCGTTTACCGTTTCACTGGAATCAACCTTCCAAGGACATTTAGCGGAAAAATCTGTAAACTCATTCAGTGTTACTTTGAAAGTAGGGTTGCAATTTTTGTTGAGATATTTTGAAAAGAAAGTGTTTACAAATATATTATTTAAAGAGTTGACATGTGGGATGAAATTGTACCTTATTCAAGAAAAATTAAACAATTCTGAGAAAAATTGCTAAAGAGTGTAAAAAAGATAGAATTTTGATAGATCAATTAAAAATATCAATTATTTATATTGCAACAACCCTGTTTACTATCAGCCCCTTGCGAACTTCCACAAAGATTATATTTCACCGTCGAATCAAATAACACGATTTTTTTTTATTTTCTCAAACGGTTTGAGAGTTTAACATCCGACTTAATGCTCTAGACGTGATTAAGATGTTAACAACATAATCATAAAATGTACATTAGTGTGGTCCAAATTAGTATGAAAAATCAGAGAGGTCGTAGATGTGCGCTCCTCCAGCAAAATTTTGATTTAAATGACAAAATGAAAATTCAGTAAAATTTTCAGAATTTTCGATGCACGTTTAGGGATCGCTCAACGAGCCCAAAGTTTTGACAATTTAGTTGTTCAGAAATCATTTGATAAGTCAGCTCCACATAAATTTTTTAATTGATTTTCTCCACAATTTTTATTTATTATGCTAATAAAAACACCAAAAAAAATTTTCAGCCAAAAATATTAAAAAACCATGAAGTTATGGCACTAGTCTGAAAAGTCGATTTTATGCAAAAGCTGTCTAAACCGTCAATGTAACCTCACGAGCCCCCATATAATTTCATATTGTTTGTCTCACTTTTAAATACAAGTTAATTTATCCCTTAACCAAATGCAAGTGGTCTCGTGACTTTTTGATGACGCGAACTGAAGTTATTAAACTTTTAGTAGACTGATAATTTCATCGATAGCTTGTTGTTGTTGTAATTCCAATAAATTCTTTGATGAATATTTACAAGCCCAATTTTTATGGAAAATTCACCAAAATTTGGAATAATTTTCTTTATATACTACTTTACAAAATCTTGAAAAAAAATTTGAAAAATTTTCATCCAAAGAGTGTTCAAAAAATGAAACAAAATGAAAAATGTTTCGTATACGAAAAGCACCAAGATTTATTTTACAATTGGTTGATTTAGGAGTTTTATTGATAAATGAGGAGTTTTATTGATTATTATTTATCATTGATCAATAAAACTCCTAAATCAACCAGTTCCCAGTTGTAAAATAAATCTTGGTGCTTTTCGTAAACGAAACATTTTTCATTTTGTTTCGTTTTTTGAACACTCTTTGGATGAAAATTTTTCAAATTTTTTTTCAAGATTTTGTAAAGTAGTATATAAAGAAAATTATTCCAAATTTTGGTGAATTTTCCATAAAAATTGGGCTTGTAAATATTCATCAAAGAATTTATTGGAATTACAACAACAACAAGCTATCGATGAAATTATCAGTCTACTAGAAGTTTAATAACTTCAGTTCGCGTCATCAAAAAGTCACGAGACCACTTGCATTTGGTTAAGGGATAAATTAACTTGTATTTAAAAGTGAGACAAACAATATGAAATTATATGGGGGCTCGTGAGGTTACATTGACGGTTTAGACAGCTTTTGCATAAAATCGACTTTTCAGACTAGTGCCATAACTTTATGGTTTTTTAATATATTTTTGGCTGAAAATTTTTTTTGGTGTTTTTATTAGCATAATAAATAAAAATTGTGGAGAAAATCAATTAAAAAATTTATGTGGAGCTGACTTATCAAATGATTTCTGAACAACTAAATTGTCAAAACTTTGGGCTCGTTGAGCGATCCCTAAACGTGCATCGAAAATTCTGAAAATTTTACTGAATTTTCATTTTGTCATTTAAATCAAAATTTTGCTGGAGGAGCGCGCTTCTGAGACAAAGATGGATTGTGGACCACCCTAATGTACATACTTATATAAAAAGTATAAATGTTAACTTTTTATGATGCAAAATATTTGATCCATTTTTTGCAAATGTAATTTTGTGAAAATTTTGAATATTACAGATTACTGCAGAAGATCAGATTGGGTCGTGCAAGTGCTCGTAGCTTCTTACTTAATTTTTACGAGCTCATTTTCAATTTAATGTTGTATTAATGCATTATTCAGTATTCAGGGAAAATGAGTAAAAAATTTGGTACAATGTTGAGTAAATGAGAAAACGTTTTGAACACGAGCAAAGCGAAATATTTTAAACGCGCAGATTGTAATTTCAAGTAATTTGTGTGCATAAACAAGAATCTCAAATAAAAGTGGGAAGAAAAATAAAATCATCAAAAGGAAGATTTTTCGAGTGAGCAAGTTTTGAAATTCAATTTAAATTATCTTGGGGCGTCGCTTTCATTTTCCAACAGACTTTCGCATTTTTTATGGGATTTTAATTGAGTTTATCGAGTTTAATAAAACGGAAAATTGTGTGCAAATAATTTTTTTGATGTTTCCAATGTTTTTCTTTTTTTTTTTGATTTTGAAGGGCAGAACCTGAATTAAGTATTTTTGGACTTATTCATTTTAGATATTTATGAATATTTGATTGTTTAAATCGTTAGTGAATAATGTTGCTTCAATTTAATAAACTACTTGAATTTTATCAACTCAATGATAATAGTTTCAAGTACTTAAAAGCTTTAAAAGTCTAAGCCTCAATTCAAAACTCAATTTAGAGCCACTGCATAATAATAATTCAGTAAATATAATTTGATAACCTAAATTACCAAAAAATGCAAAATTGCACGTTAAACAACATTACCATAAATACCCTCACATCTGGCAATTCTGCTTCCTATCAAAAACCCGAAAAGCTTCTCGCATATGCTCGACTCCATGTTCGGTATATTGTAATAAAATGGATTAAATTTGGTTTTTGCGGTTGTTTCTTTCTGTTGCCAGTGCAAAATAATAAATTATTTCAGTATTAATATGCAAATGCATAATGTAGCAGGCAGCGAACAATATAACAAGCAACCATATTGTCTGTTGCTCGGATGTTTTTCCAGCAGCCTTTTTTGCTGTGCCAAAAGTTTTGCCACTGCTTGTTAAAACTTGCTGAAAAGTAAATGAAAAGTTTTCTAAATATTTCAAATTCTATACATTCAATGATGGAGAAACTTAGGAGGTGGAAAACTTTTATTTAATAACTTTTAAAATTTTATCTTAAATATGTTATTTCCAAATAAATTCAATTTAAAATCTTTATTGCTCAATTTACATAAAAAATATTCTAATTATTTTGATTATAACATAATTTAAAACTATTTTTTATACGTGAAACATGAATTATATTAAATTTTGTTTGTAACAATAAAAACACTTATTTTGTTTCACTAATCGTCATTTATTACGCAATACGTATTTCAACTGCCATGCAGTCATTATCAAGCTTATATTGCTACTCTAATTATTATTGTGATTATCTTCATCCTTCCCCGAAAATAATTTCACCCCCAAGAAAACCACACATTTTGTTGAGTTTGCATTAAAGATTATCAACACTCAGTGTTGGGAATTCGACATGTCTGATTGAGTTTTCGACATACATATGTATAAAATGTATGTCTAAATGTAGAAATGTATAAATGTATGTCTGAAACTAAAATTTTGGTATATTAGAGAAATATGGTCTTATTTTCAATATTTTGTGAATATCATAGTATATAATTGATTTTCTGTTCAATTTCTTATAAAATCTGAGTTTTTTAAATAAAAAACTTTTAAAATCTTTAAAAAATTGCAACTATTTAGTTTTTTATATACATTTTTACAGGTTTCAGACATATGTATATTTGAGGAGTTTCAGACATACATAAAATACATGTCTTATAAGACATGTATGATACATCAGTTTCATACATTCCTATCCCTGACAACACTGTATTTATCAAATATCCCCAGCTTGTTGTCAAGCTAACGAGAACGTTTCTCCATCCAGGAAAAGCCAGATTAAAAAAAAGGAATTGCAGATTAAATATGATTACAAAGTTTGTTTTTTGCTTATTGTCATCAATTCCTACGAAAGACCAAAAGTGCAGTAATAAACAACGATTGGGTATTTTGAAAATCATGTCAAAGGAGAGCTTTCAGCTTTATTCTTTCTGAGAATTCAATTATTTGTGGTTCCAATTTCGGATTTTTGGTCGCAATATTAAATCTACTATATTATTTTCAGGCAATAATACTCTGCATCTCTCAAAGCCAAAACTAATAAAATGTCGAAAATATTGATTATTGTTGATTCTGTCGAGTTGTGTATCATTATGTAGAATTTTGTTGAGTTTGTCGAAGTTTTGTCAAGTTTTTGGATAAATTGCAAATTTTCAAAATTGCAAATACCTTGCATATTTGATAGTATCAATTCTTGTGACATTTTGTTATTGACTCCAAATTATGGTTTGGGTTTCGGTTGAGCAAACTTTGAATTTTGTGCAATTTTGGAATCTCCGAAGGAATTGGCAATCTTGGGGTTTTTGCGGTTTGCGTTTAATCAAGAATTTGCAAATATGTTGCTCTTGAAACTTGATGCAGTATTATTTTTTTAATGTTATTGCCGTTTTAAAATTTGATGTGAAAATTTCATTTTGAGTGCGAAAGTTGGAAATCTTCCCTCTATTCAAAGTTTTGTACCTGGTCTTTGAAAACTTCAGTACGGTTATGAATGTTCCGCATAAATTGAATGTATTGGGAATATTGGATGTTCCTTGAACTAATCGTATTACTTGACAAAATAACATTCTGTATAACTTGGTTATTCGATGATACTTTGATATTTTGCTCCTGGATAGTTTGTGGCAACGATGCAAATACCTCAAAAATATGCAAGCTTAGTACTTATACAGAACTTTGTAAACTACACCCGAATTATGAATATTTTATTGGGTATATGATACTGTGAAAACAGTTGCCAATGTGTTAAAAGCAATATTTGGAAGCAAAATAAACAATTTAATGAACATTTTCAATTAAATCTATGCAAGTTCGGAGATAAACATCCAAATTTTGATTTTAAACATGCAGAAGATGTATGAGAATTATTTTGCAACAACAATACTTACCAAGCCGTAAGCTTTTCAAGTACTATCAAAATGATTGTTACATTTTGAATTCCCGGCAAATAATCATCAGTATCATAATCATCATCATAATATACAAATTGGATATTATATAATAACATTGCATCAAACACAAATTTGTTCATTGTAATTTGAATTAAGATGATGATCCAAATGATTAAAAATTAAATTGTTTAATATGAAAATAAAAATGAAAATATCTACCGTATATTTGAATTTCTGTGAATCCCAAATTCAGTTTCGTAAATTTTTTTTACAACTAACATGAATTTACTATTTTTGACACTTTTTTCTTGTGTGGTAGGAAAGTAATTATGTGACTGTCAAAATAATTAAGGACAATATATTTGTGAAAATTTAACCTATGTAAATTTCGAATATTTATTTCACGTTCATTATTTTAGGCGAGCAGAGTAGTGGTCTCAGATTTTAATTACAACTTCAACAAGGCTGTTCTTGACTTAAGCGTAAATTTGACTCTTATAAACGGAGTGAACTTTATTTCAGCTAAGGTCTTGCAAAAATATGATTTTAACATGATGATAGTAAGTTCAGTTATTGTAAATTTGAAAGATCATTAAATATGATTGGAAATACGCAATTTCAGATCACAGCTTGTTTGGCATTATCAAGTAATTCAAAAACAAATAATTTTGATATCATTCTTTTCAATTCTACAATAAATCTTTGTCGAGGAACGGGCATACCAAAGGGACATTTTGTTGTACAAAAAATTTTTGAATTCTATCAGAAATACCATCCGGATGTTTTTAAGTGTCCGCTACCGAAAGGCGATTACTCTTACCGAGATCTAGCACTATTTAAGGATATTCAACTTTTTATGTTTGATACTAAATTCCGCTTGACGTTCAACATGAGAGCTGCCGTTCCTGGCTCCAAAAAATTGGTGAATGCCTACTCAACGCAATGTATTGGAGAGTTTTTTAAGGAGAAATAGTTGTAAATATATGATTAAAAAAAAAACTAATTTGATAAAAAAAACTTTTACTGTAATATTTAATTTGAAAAAATAATAAAAGGGAATTTTCTTAAATATATTCGTTATGGAAATGATTTGCAATATCGGAAAATTATCATTTCTAATAAATTGAAGCAGGAAACAGTTCAATTTAATTTTATGAATATTAAAATGTACTAAAGCTTCATGCATCATTTATTTGCATGAAAGTTTATTGTAAATAAAAAATTCCTCAGAAACATTCGAGACTTAAAAGTCACTGCCACAACATGTTCAAAGTTTTTATAGTATTAGTCCTGTTTTCAGTTGTGGCAAGCAAATTATTGATACCGAACTTCAAACTTCGTTTCAACAAAGACATAATTGATATGGATTTCAATATCACAAAGAATAAAGAGAATATTTATGTTCTAAATGCAACTATCAATCAGAAATTGGACTTTTTGAAAATGATGGTTCTCACAATTTTAAAAATGAATATTATGTAATTAACATAACATTTTTTATTTTAGCTCACTTTTTCAATATCATTCCCGAGTAACCAAGAGGCTACAATATACGACAACGTTTTGTACAACAACACTATAAACCTTTGCCGCATCTCTGAGAAGTTCAAAGGCAATTTTCTGATGAAGCTTTTCTACCGTCAGCACTTAACACACTCAAATGTTCAGCTAGGTTGTCCGTTGCGTAAAGGAAACTTTTACTACAAGGATATTGAGCTTACAGATAGTTTGATACCAAATCTTTTTTCTGACACAAAATTTTTATTGAGCTTTGCCATGCAAGTTCAAGTTGCAAATATTAAAAAATGGGTGGAAACTTATTCAATTATGATGTATGGGGAATATATTAAATAGGATTTGTAGATACTATATGTAATGTCTGAGTAATAAACAAAACATTCAGTTCAAATAATCAATCTTCATTACAATAACTATTTGTTTGTTTCACAATTTCCAATAAATATATAGGTCATTGCTGTCAGAGTGTAGATTGCTAGGGAAGGCAAAAATACTAAAAAAAATTTCACATAACCTTGGTAATTAGATAGTAAATACTAAATAATGCAATTTATTTTTAAATGCACCCAATTTAGTCGTAAATTATGATTACATAAAAAAGATAAGATTATGATAGCTTCAGTTATTAAATAAAAATACCGATTATTGGCGTATAATTGAGAATGACATGCAATATCAATGACCATAGAAAGCAACTTCATAGGATTGCTTCAAACATTATACAAAATAATCACAAAATATGCAATCTTTTGATATAATATTCATTCTATCTGACAGCATGATGGAAAGACTTGTGTTTTGTATCCTAATTTCTTGTGTGGTTAGTATTCACTTTGATTAAGATGAATTTGCTAAACATGTCAATTAAATTGAATTACTTTGATCAGGCATGTAGACTTGTGATATCAAGTTATAAATACAGTTTCAACAGTGATTTGAATGTAGTTGTGTGTAACATCACAAAGAACCAAAAAGGAATATATGTTATTAACTCAACTAACGAGCAAAAAGTGAATTTTAAGAAAATGATGGTAAAATTTATAACATTTCAAACAAAACATAAATAATAATTTTGTTTGTAGTTCACCATATCAATGACGTTCCCAAGCAACCAAAAGTCTTTAATCTACGATAATGTTCTTTTTAACTACACTGTGATTGTCTGTAAAATCTCTGCCACATTCAAAGGAAATTTTATGATGAAAATAATCCTAAATCATTACCTGAAAAACTCAAATGCGCCTTTGGTCTGCCCAATGCCTAAAGGAAATTATATTTATAAAGAAATTGAGTTTTCCGATAATTTGATACCACCACTTCTAGCCGATACAAAATTAATGCTGAGTTTCGCAACTAGTGTGCAAATAAATAAAAACAGTACTTGGATGAGTGCTTACTCAGCTTTGATCTATGGAGAATATTCTAGATGATATTTTAAAGGAATTATTTGAATGATCGAGTGATAGTATGCTATGTTACTGTATAAGTATTTAATAAAGATGAGCTGAAAGTCAAAAGAGTTTTTATATTATAGAATATTAATTTTAATGATATAAATGGATTGAAAATTTTAATGAACTAAAAAAACATGAAGTTTTATTACAAAAGTCAACTGAACAATAAAAACAGAAATAAATCGGAGAATAATTTCTGAAATGGTACTCACCAAAAACTGTAGTCAAGTACGTTTCTATGCGATGACAATGCAAGTATAATGTAAAACACATATTTGCATCATGGTGAGAAGACTTATATTTTTCGCCTTCATGTCTTGTGCGGTAAATAATTTTTTAGTACTTTCTTTAATAAAGATATTGATCATTGAATTTTTTAGGTAAGCAATTTAACGATTTCAAGTTTCAACGTAAGTTTCAACAAAAATTTAATTGAAGCAACGTGCACGATAATTAAGAACAAGCAAGGAGTTTACATGTTAAATTTAACAAATATACATAAAAAAGATTTAAGTAAAATAAAGGTGAATAGCTATACTCAAGTTTTTCTCCAAATTATTACAATTTCATATTTCAGTTCACAATGGCAATAGCATTTCCGAGCAACAAAGATTCCACAATCTTCGATAATGTTTTGGTTAATCAAACCGTCAACATTTGTCGGTTTTCTAATAAACATAGAGGCAACTTTTTGATGCAAATGGTACTAGATGAGCAAAGAAAACATTCAAATGCCCCACTTGGATGTCCAATGCCAAAAGGGATCTATTATTACAAAGATATTGCAATGACCGATATTTTAATTCCAAAGCTTTTTTCTAATACGAAATTTGTTCTAAGTTTTTACGTGAGAGCTCAAATACCAAAAAATAGCACATGGTTTGATGCATTTTCAATATTTTTGTATGGAAATTATACTAGAAAATAAAATTTCTTGAAAACCTGATTTGTTAGTTAAAAATTAGTTAAAAAATATTTGCCAATAAAAAATTTATTTTGACCTTAAATCAGCAAATTATTCAAAGTTCATTTTATTTTGGTTTGCAAAATTATAAATTCACTTATTATTATTATCCTCTAGAAAATTTTGCAAAAATTTGTGACGAATAAATGTTTGCTAATTTTTTAGCTCTAGCAGCTTGAACTTGGATTGTTAATTCCATAAGAAACTTCGTATCCGGAATCAACAAAGGAAAATCATTTTCCATCACTGGGCAGTTTGTGTATGAATAATTTCCTTTTGGCATCGGACACGTCACTTCAAAGTTGGAGTACTTTTTACGATTCTCTAAAAAGCTTTTCACTAACAAATTTCCGACAAAGCCATCAGTAGCGCGACACAAGTTAATGGTGTAGTTAAAAAGGATCACATCATAGTTGTTTGATTTTGGGTTCATTGGAAAGGATAACGCAAAATTTATCTGAAACAAGTTTAACTTTGACTTAAAAATATTTACCCAATTTTTTATTTATGCGAACCAGAACTTTCAAAAAATCTACTTTCTGAAATATTTTTAGCGACATAAAACTGTCATTGTTGTTGTTGCGAGTAATTTTCATATCCAGATCGAGGTGAACTTTGTTGTAATTGTACCTAAAGTCCATTACTGATACTTTACATGCCTTAATAAGAAAATTGAGTCCGTATAAGTTAAATGACTGCTGATTAAATGATTTATGTAAATGTATACAAAATTTAACATTACCACCGTAGAAATGAGAGCAAGCACAACCAGCTTCATGTCAAATACTCACAGTACAACTCAAATTGTAATATCTTATTATAATCTGTGTGTATTTCAATGTTACGAAAACATAGCAGAATTTTGATAATACAATATAGACACAGCTAATAATCCTAATTCAAAATAATGAGATTTAACAGATTAAATTTATGAAAAAACAGGAAATGGCTCATCTGCCGTTTATGTGAATGATTGATCATTTTGTTTTTGACAGACAACATTGATTTCTGAAAACTAAAGTTTAGTGAATTTGCCTAATTCTAGAAATTAAAAATTATCTACAATTTTAGATTTATATTTTAAAATGATTTTATTATCCGACATTTATCTAAAATATTCCGCAGTAATTTTTGAAGAGTAAACTTGCATTAATTTTCTTGAACCAGGTATGACTGCATTAAAACTGAAACTCATTTGTAATTTAGTGTTCGAAAACATCACTGGCATATCAATTTGTAAAATAGGACTGTTTTTATAAGTATGATTTCCTTTCAGTTGTGGACACTTTAAACCAAAATCAGAATATTTTTTTCGATTGTCCAAAAAGTTTTTTATCACAAAATTTCCAATGAAACCTTCAGCAGCGTGACAAATATTAATAGTGCTGTTTAAGAGGATGACATCGTAGTCATTCGACTTTGGATTGCTTGGCAATGCAAGGGCAAAGGTCATCTAAATATTAAAATATTTTTGGTACTCAACTGCATAACTTTTCAATTTAATTTCACAAACCATTATTTTAATAAAATCCAATTTTTGATTGATGTTTGCTGAAATGAAACTTTCATTCTTTTGATTACGTGTAATATTGACAGTTATATCGGCTATGTTTTTATCAATGTTGTATTTAAAATCTGTAACTACAACTTTAG
This sequence comes from Parochlus steinenii, assembly GCA_038502155.1. NCBI lineage: Eukaryota > Metazoa > Arthropoda > Insecta > Diptera > Chironomidae > Parochlus > Parochlus steinenii. The sequence goes on from JAXCIN010000054.1 coordinate 5,996,384, forward strand.
AAGCCTAAAAATGGTGCATGAAAAGATATTATGAAAAATATATAAGAACTGAAATTGTACCACAAATGGAAGCAAAACTATTGTAAACAGCTTCATATCCTTAAATGTCAAAAAATATAAAAAATTTGGTACATATATAAATACAAATATCTATTTTATGCTCATTTTATGCTTAAATTAAAATGAGTGCTATTTAGAATTGGATGAAAACATTACTTTTTGAATTAAAGTTTTTTATTAAAACATTTATTTTATTGTTCCAGCAAACAGGAAGTTCGCTGATTAGTTTATTTCACCAGTCGAGTGTTAACTCAGCGTGATGAAAACGAGAAATTTTTTCTTTACCATGTTCCTTTTTTGTGTGGTATGTTATAATTCACCAAATAGTTTTAAATAATTTGGAAATCTTATTATTGATAGGCAAGCAAAATAATTGTATCAGACTTCAAATACAATTTCGTTTCTACCCTAACTGACATACAAATTAATCTAACAAAAAGCAAGAATGATCAATTTTTCCTCGATTCAATAATCATTCAGAAAGTTGATTACCTTAAAATGGAGGTTTGATTGGTGAAATTAACAAAATTAATTTGGTAGACTTACAAATATTTTATAGGCAAAAGTAGCAATAGCAATTCCAAGCACCCCAAACAGCAACAATTTTGATAATGTGCTTGTCAATACCACAGTAAACATTTGTCGCATTTCTGAAGGACTCGTTGGCAATTTTTTGATGAAAGGTTTCGTTGAAAATCAGAGAAAGTACACGGATTTTGTAATGAAGTGTCCACTACCCAAAGGAAAATATTCATATTTCAATTTCCCCATGGAAAATAAATTCATCCCGAAATTGCTGCCCGACACCAAATTTAAACTAACTTTTACGTTAAGAGCCAAAATTAAGAAGAATTCGAGATTTCAAGATGCTTGCTCAACAACAGCCATTGGGGAGATTTTTAGAGAGGATAGTGACTAAAAGTTGCTTGCATATATAAATTGTATTTTATGTTTTTTTAAACCAAAATTTTAATGTACTTTTTTTTGTATTTAACATATTATTCGAAAATTTTATTCGACTACAAAAACTTTTATAAATGTACATAAATATTTAAAGTTTTGAAAAGTTATTTGAAATATTTTCATTTAATTCTACAGTTTATTGAAAAAACAAACATTTTCAAAAAGTTAGTTAGAATACACAACACCTAGAAATGGCAAAAGGTTGCATACTTTAATAATTAACTCTCACATGCAGTGTAATATTTGAGTTTTGAAATTTAAATGTTTTCAGACTTATTAAGTTCATCCATGTAGTTTAATAAATTGCACTTGGAAATGTGATGTGGGTAACGGTTAGAGATATTTTATAAATAACCATTTTAAAGGAAAATTTAAAGTATTGTGATTAATTTTTCCACAAAATGGTAAAAATTATAAATAGTGTACTATTGCCTCACAATGAAGACATGCATTTTAATAGCTGTTATTTTTTCTTGCGTGGTCTGTTTCGAGAATCAATAGATGTTTTACATTAGAAGATAATTTCTCAAATTACTTTCAGGCAAGTAAAATAGTCATCATGGATTTAAAATATACATTTGTCGAGGAATTGGCTCATATCAACATTAATCTGTCAAGAACTAAAGACGATATATTCACAATTAGTTCGAGAACCATTCAAAAAGTCGATTTTAATAAAATGCTAGTAAGTTCTTGTATACATTTGTGCCTGTTAAAATTATTCGAAGATTTCTTATAACTTTGATGAGAGTTACATTTTCAGTGTAACATCGCCATTTCATTCCCGAGCAACAAACAAAGCTCCAACTTCAACATGGTATTAATCAACAACACAATTAACCTTTGTCGCATTGCCAAAGGATACATGGGAAATCATTTCGTTCAAACCGTAGTAAACATTTTCTTGAACCATTCCAATTTCTTATTGACCTGTCCTCTGCCCAAAGGCAACTATACTTACTTGGATTTTCCCGTTTCCAATAAATACATCCCACAAATGATTCCAGGAGGCAAATTTAAATTGAGCCTTTCTATGAAAGCTCTTGTACCAAAAGCAAAAGCATTCAAGGAGGTTTATGCTATATTGGCTATTGGAGAGTACTTGAAACAATAATTAAATAAAATATTTTTAACTGACAAGTTATTCAGTTTTTTTTAATCGATTTTTTTTTTTAAATGTTAGTATAAAAATTATTGATAAACATTTGGTCATTTCAGGATCAGTTTTATAAAATTATAAACCCTCGGTTCTAACTTAAAAAAAAGCATGGAATTTGTAAATTTGCTAGAACCCCATTCTGTATTCGTAATTGTTTTATTCACGGCTTTAAAATTATCTCATCTCAGGTTTTTTAAATTTTTGTAATTGAACGCAAAGCAATAATATTTTTTATTGAAGTTTAAATTTTAATGGTGCATTTTTGCATTCATTAATGGTTTAATGTAACAACGAATTTCAATATTATTGAAATCTGGCTACATATAAGGGCTTGGCACGAGCTTATCTGAACAGTGGAAAATGAAGCTTCAAATTATATTTTGCTTCATATGGGGCTTATGGCATTCAGCAGCAAAACTCCAAATAAAGGAATTTAGATTCACTTTCCATCCAAACTATACTTCAGTCAAAATGAATTTGTCTAAAACTGAAAATGATAATTACTCCTTAACCGTCAGAGTCGATCAGTTTGTGGATTTCATGAAAATATTTGTTGGTATTATTTTATTTTTCTTGGGAATGTGTAACAAAATATGACTTATCAACAGTGGACAATCTCCTTTGCAATACCAACAAAACCAAAATCTAAAATATTTGATAATGTTTTGCTGAACAACACTATTAACACTTGCTCCATGGTGAAAAGAGGATACATGGGTAACTTTTGGACTCGCCATTTTATCGCTTTAACAAGGCAGTACGCTAAATTTGATCCTGGTTGCCCATTCAAAAGAGGAAACTACTCGTTTGTAGATTACCCTATCGGTGATTTATTTATCCCGCAAATGGTACCATTTAATTTCTTTAAGATCCATCTGGAAATAAAAGTGCAAGTTAGGGGAATGAAAAGTTTGCTTGATATGTATAATGTTATTTGCATTGGTGAAATTTTGAAGACATGATTTAAATTTGAACAAATAAAATTGTTATGCTTATTCCAGTATTTTTCATTTGAAAACAACTATTAAAAACAATTCAGAATTTTAATTATACTTTCACCTGGAACAAATAGTAACGACAAACAATCGTGAGGATCAAACAAAACAAAATTATTAAAGATGTTGTTCAGTATTGTTGCTTTGAAGTTCGAAAAATTGACTATTTGTCGAACGTGTATCGAAGCAATTTGTGCCTCTGATGATCGAAAGATAAAGTAATTATTTAGTGATCATTTAGTAATCATTTTTTTTTGTAATTTAAGCACTAGACTATCGTTAGTTCAGTTTCAAACTTGAAGTTGATGACAAGCTATCATGAATTTTAAAGGTTTTGAAACGGCTGTAGTGCTTTTACTGATGACAAGTTGCTGGGTATTCATTATTCTATTCTATTACAGTAAATGAACCAAATAAATAATAAAGTTTGACTTATTTAAGGCTGCCAAAATTATCATTAAAGACTTTAAGTACAATTACAACAAATTATATTGTGATACTACAATGTCATTGGCCATAAATGCTGATGGGATCTTTGTGTATAACGCTCGTTTTAATCAAACTGTAGATTATGACTCTTTGACTGTGAGTTCTTATCTATTTGATTAAACCAAAAACTAAACTACTTTTTTTACAGATATCGATCTCTTTGGCATTTCCGATCAACGTAAATAGCAACAATTATGAAAATGTTTTGCTCAACAACACAATTAATTTGTGCAACCTGAAAAATGGAGGCTATATGGGAAATTATTGGAGTAAACAATTTCTTCAAATTCAAAAGAAGTACGCTAACTTCGATCTACTATCTTGCCCGCTCAAAAAAGGGATACACTCGTATACCAATTTTCTGATCTCTGAAGATTTTATTCCACAAATTTTTCCAAATATTAAGTTTCAAGCAAGTTTCATATTGAGAGCTCAAGTACCTGGAAAGAGGCTTTCTTTTGAAATGAACAATGTGGTCATTAATGGAGAAATATCTTAATGATAAATCCAGGGAAGTTGAAAATCGGAGCTCCCAATGTAACGTTTTTTTTTATATTTTGTGTATTTTTACGAATCTTCTCAGATTTATGTTAATAGAGATCAATAAATCTTTGTTACAAATTAAATGTTGCTCCTTTTAGTATTTTGTCAAATGTTTTTAAAAGCCAATTAGTGTTCAAACTAAATTTCTCTGTTTTTCGAATGACAGGATGGAGTAGTTTAAATAATAAAATTACATTTAACCTCTTTTGACTTTGGCTATATCGTTCACAAGTCTTTTATCGAGTATTGACCTGCAACTAAACTACCGTCATCTTAAACACATGATTAAACATGATGAAACTGCAAGCTTTTTAGATATTAATGCATATCAAGGAATTGTTTAGAATCCTCTCATTTATCATTTTAAACTCAGTATTAAAGTGAGCGTTCAAAAACCAAAAGTGTGAAGACGAATTACGTTGATATGTTTATTTATCAAAAATTCTAATTAAACTGCAATATTCGGACACTTAATCACAAAACAAAGGTAATTGCAGTCAAAATTCACGATCACCAGCTCGAGAACAACAAAATGTTTAATAGCCAACACAACAGGAAATAGTCACTCATAAATCCAATCAATATTTTAACGGCTTGCAATACTTGTGGGTATACTCATTTAATTACAGTTCATATTTGAAAAAATTCATATTTGTAATTTCATAATAAAAAGAATTCTACAATGGAATGGAAACTGTTTGCTTTGCTGATATTCTGTTCTCAAGTAGTAATGTATTGTTCATATCTTGTTTATTTTGTTTACTAAAACATTTTCTTACAGTCTTCAAAACTCACTTTTGACAATATAGAATTTAAATTCAATGAAAATTATACTTTCTTGAATGTGAGTATGCGTGAAGTAAAAGAAAGTTCTTATGTCTTCAATACTTTGATGATCAATCATGTGGAGTTTCTGAAAATGCAGGTAACAAACTTTAGAATTTAAAAAGATCTAAATAAACTATCTTTTAAACTTTTAAGCTTACTGGGAATTTAGCTGCCAAAAGTGACCCAAACAGTGAAATTTACGACAAAATAATATTCCACAACCAAATAAACTTATGCAAGTTCATCAACAGTAACTTCAACTTCATGGTAAAAGTTATGATGGAAATAATAAAAAAGTATGCCAGCTTTGCTTTCGAATGTCCTTTCCCTAAAGCAAATCATACTATGACGAACTTCCCGATCGACGAATCTTTTTTTCCGCCACTGATGCCATCTTTCCATTTTCGAGTGTATGTGTATTTGAGTGCTCAAGTACCAGGGATCAAGTCAATGAAAGAAATATATAATTTGGTCATGACAGGAGAGCTTTTGAGGAATTAAATATTTAAGAAACATCAAATAAAAAATATTTCAATGAAATATTTTAAATAGACAATTATAGTTATGCACTTAAAGTATAGGAACACTGATCAGATATCAAATTAAGTTTGATTAATAAAACTTCTTTTTATTGTGGGTTAATTCTAATTGTTGGTAAAAAATGCATTGTTTATCTCATCAAAATCAAGTATTTCAAAATATAGCAGGAAAAGTAGATTAAAAATAAAACTTTAGCTCAAATTTATGTTCGTTTTTCCAACCTAAATTAAAATGCAATAGTGTGTCAATTAATTTGAATATCAGAAAATTCAGATAGAATAATGGCATTTAAAATGTAGACAAAATAATGAAACACTTCCAGGATAAGCTTTTTTAAAGTATATATCAATATTCAAGAGACATTACAACCACTTTTGAAACTGTGATTCATGGATGAAAATGCGTAAACAGTTCAATCATTTTCATTTTAGAATTTGTAAAAATGGGTTGGAAAGTGATCGTTTTTTTTGTTCTCTTTTCTAGAGCAGTAATTTTTTGATTAATTTTGTTAAATGTTATCTAATAATAACTTTTTTTCAGTCCTCAGTGTTGATTATAAAAGATGTAGAATTAAAGTTTAACGAGAACTACACAACTATGAGTGTAACAATGGAACAAGTTAAAAAGAATTCTTACGTCTTCAACGCTTTTATGGTCAATTATTTCGAGTTTCTAAAAATACAGGTTTGTAGAAATTTTAACCCAAAGACATTAAAAATATTTTGAATCAATTGATATTTAGCTATCTGGAAGTCTAGCTGTTAAAAGTGATCCAAGCAGTAACAACTACAATAAAATTGTGTTTCAGAATCAAATAAGCTTATGTAAATTCATAAACGGTGGATTCAATTTCATGGTGAAAATTATGCTAGAAACGGTTAAAAAATATGGAAACTTTGTTCATACTTGTCCTTTTCCAAAAGCAAACCATAGTTTGTCTAATTTCCCGGTTGAAGATTCTTTGTTTCCTTCTATAATACCATCCTATCATTTTCGAATGTTTGGGTCTTTGAGTGCACAAATTAAAGGCATAAAGACAATGAAACAGATCTATAGTCTCGTCATTACAGGGGAGCTTTTGAGGCCTTAAATATTTGAAACTTCTTTATATTGCGTGTTTTAATTCCAGTTATCCAGTTATTGTATACTCCAAAATATGACAGGATATATAGATATTTAATAAATTTAACTTTAGTAACTTTAATAAATTTAATTAAGAAAATTATCATCTAAATGATTTGTAAAAATTTAATGTTATCAAAATAATCCAAATAAATATTGAAAGTTTGCAATAACCATGGTTTCAATTTATTACGAAGATACTTGAATTAAAAAAAATCTAATTAATGAAAGTTCTTCCTGAAATGTTTCATTATAATCACTGGTATTTGAAATTTTGTTGGTAAAACAGAAGGTCAGCAAATAAATTTAGCTAGAAAAACAGTTAGTTTTTTCAACGTAAATAAAAATGCAATATTGTGTCAATTAATTGTAACGTCAGAAAATTCAGATTGTATTCTAGCATTTTGAAAGTGAGCAAATTTATTGAAACACATTCGAGTGAATCATTTCAAAAAGTCAACAACAATCATTTTAACTCTAGAACTTGTAAAAATGGGTTGGAAAGTGATTGCTTTATTCGTTCTTTTTTCTGGAGCAGTAATTTTTGATCAATTTTGTTAAATTATATCTAACATTTAAAATCTATTTACAGTCTTCAATGCTTATTATAACAGAATTTGAGTTAATAAAGTTTAACCCAAACTACACCAAGACTACTGTTAGTTATGAAAAACTCAAAGACAATTCTTATCTTTTGAACGGTTTAATGGAAAATTATGTTGTGTTTCAAAAATTACAGGTGTGTTAAAATAATATCCGAAAAATTTAAAACTACCATATATCATTTTGGTTCTAATGTGGACCAAAAGCACAATCTAATGCCAAAGAATTTTATCATTGTTAAACTTTTTTTACATATTTGAAAAAAAATTTGGTGTTTTGAATCAAATTACTTTTTATTAGGATTAATCTTCTAAATCAATTATTTCTTAGCTTTCCGTGAACTTTGCTATCAAAACATCTCAAAGCAGTGCTACATACGACAAAATATTGTTCCAGAAACAACTAAACTTATGCAAGTTTATCAACGCTAGCAAAGACTTCATGTTGAAACAATTGTTAGATATTATTAAAAAATATGGGAACTTTGCTCTTGCTTGTCCTTTTCCAAAAGCTAATCACACTTTGAAAAACTTCCCACTCGATGATTTTATTTTTCCTCCCATATTTCCATCATTTCAATTTAGAATATTTATGTATTTGAGTGCTCAAGTTAATGGAATCAAGTCAATGAAGGAGATTTGTACTTTGGTTTTTACGGGAGAATTATTGAGAAATTGAATTTTGTGTTTAAAAAAGCAATAAAAAAATAATTCATTATAAATGATATGATATGTTATATTAATAAAAAAATCAAAATATATTTTAAAACTTTTAAATCTTTATTTTACCAAGTAGCATAAATTCCATCAAAACTCACGGGTGGGTGACACACTTGAGAATAGAATATAACATAATATATAGACAACAGAAATCATTCGAAATTCTAGCCAATTTTCATCTGACCCAGACGTGTTATTAAAATTCGCGAAGTCTTTCAGATATTGTCTGCAAAATAAGGAGAAACATTTATAAGCAAAAAAATTATAAAATTCCAATTAATGAACAAATTTTACACAGCGAACATGAAAAATTCACGATTTTGCGTGGTTTCTGAATGTTTGTGGATCAGCGGTACATGGTTAAAATCCCATACTCAGCTCGAAAGTAGTGCCTTGTACCATATAAATATATTTATGTTTCAAAGAAAAAAATTTAATTTTAAGAGTAGGGATGCTGATTAGTGAAATTACTAATCAAATAATCAGATTAATTAATCAACGGAAAAACTAATCAGATTAGTGATTAATCAAGTATTTTACTAATCAGCAATTAATCAGAATAATTCACGATGATAAGTTTGATTAGTTGATTACTGATTAATTAATCAGAATCCCTATTTAAGAGCCATAAAAAGTTTCATCACATGATGAACGTTTTTAAAAATTTTGGATATTGGAGAAAAAAAATATATCAACCTTAAAACCAAAAATCTGGGTACCTTATACTTGTAAAAAGATCTTGTAAAAAAATCAAGATCGTAACTTTAAGAGCAAAAAAGTTATTAAACTTTTAAAGCGCTATTGTTTGACCTCTTTCTCAAAAAAAGTCCGTATTAACAACTAAGATATATATAACAACAGGTTTTCATTGAAGTTGATGATGATTTTTTCAACAACATATACTTAAGTGCAAAATACTTCATAGTAATACTTTCAGGTAATACAGAAGGTCAATAAACAAACTTTAGCTGGGAACAAAGTTCATTTTTCCAAACCTACATTAAAATGAGATATCTACCATTTAATTTTAACATAAAAAATTTCAGATATTATTTTGGCATTTTAAAAGTACACAAATCAACAAAACACATCCGAAATAAACCTTTTAAGCTCGTTAAAATTCTACCTTATGTATGAAAACAAGTAAACAGTTCAATCATTTTAATTCTGGAACTTGTAAAAATGGGTTGGAAAGCGATTACTTTTTTCGTCCTCTTTTCTAGAGCAGTAAGTTTTTAATCAATTTTGTTAAATTTAATCTAATAAGAACTATTAACAGTTTTCAGTGCTTATTATTAATGATGTAGGATTCATAAGGTCTAACTCAAACTACACTACCATGAGTGTTAGCCATGAAAAATTGAAAAATAATTCTTATTTTTTGAATTGTTCCATGGTAAGTCATGTCGAGTTTCAAAAATTACAGGTTAGTACAGGATATATTGAACTACTACGGTATATGTCATTTTATATATTTTATGTCTAATCACAAACACAATCTAATACAGACCAAGGATTTGTTTCAATTTTAAAAAGATTTTTTTTGTTTTTGAGGAAAATCTAAAGTTCTATATCAGATAATTTGTGTTAAGCGTTGTACACACTATGAAAGTGATTTTTTCAAAAATCAAAGTTTTCCGTGAAAGTTTTTTTGACGTTTCAAAAATTATTTTTTTATTTTTCGAATTTTATCACATTTATAGTCTAAAGAATACGTTTTTAACCATTTTCTATGAGTTCAGAACGTTGGAAGATCATATTTAGAATGAATTGGCATCAAAAAGTGGGATCGTGTCAAAATAAAATTTTCGGACTTCAATAATCGGAGTAAATTAATCAAACTTGCACCGCAAAAATAGAAAATTTTCTATTCTTCGTGAAAGTTCAGCCTCGCAGTTTTTATTGTGGTTTATGATTTTGATCAGAATATTTGATCACCGCAACTGCACAAATCTGATGCATATTTATGGCAAGAATGATGTGGAAAAAAAAAATTCCAAAATTTATCATTTTTGAAGCAACTTTCATGGGAAAAACCAGTAAAATGACCAAAATTGGCTGAAAGTTGTGTGAAAGTAGAGTTTTTCCTGAAGTTTTTCCAAATTTTCTTCACACATCAAATCCGTCTTTTTAATACGCAAATTTTGATTACTTTTTGAAAAAAATCCTTCAACGGGAAAATGTCAAGAAGTTAAAAAAATCGGAAAAAAGAAGAAACTTTCAGTGATTTACTTTCATAGTGTGTGGACCGCTTTAGTCTTTATTATCATTAATCTGCCATTTATTTTTTAGCTCTCTGGAACTTTTGCTATCAAAACAGTTCCAAGCAGTGCTACTTACGACAAAATATTGTTCCAAAATCAATTCAACTTATGCAAGTTCGTCAACGCTTCCAAAAACTTTATGATAAAACAATTGTTGGATATTATTAAAAAATATGGAAACTTTCAACTTACTTGTCCTTTTCCAAACGGAAACCATACTTTGAAAAACTTTCTGATTGACGATTCTATTTTTAATCCAATATTTCCATCATTTCACTTTCGAATATTTATATCTTTGAGTGCCCAAGTTAAAGGAATCAAGTCAATGAAGGAGATTTTTAATTTGGTGCTTACGGGGGAATTATTGAGGAATTGAATTTTGTGTTTGAATATTTAATTTGAAAATGTGAAACAACTAATACACAGTTTAAATTAGAAGACTTAGATGTGTTAAAATTAATTACAAATGTTAAAGCCCAAAAATAAATAAAAAAACAAAAAAAAAACTCCTTTTCCATGTTCAAATTATATAAAAGAGGCTTTTAATTTGGTCATTGAGGGGAAAATTTGATTATTTGAGGTTAACTATTTAAATAATATCAAGTGAAGAGTTCACTGTTTGTATGTTTGTTTGTTGATCTTAATTAATAAAACTTCTTTATCGTGTAGTGTAATTATTATTAATTTAATGGTATTATTATAATGGTAATATAAAACTATAATAAGGTATTACAGAAGGTCAACAAGTAAACTTTATCTAGGAACAAAGTCCATTTTTTCAGCGTAAATTAAAACATGATATTGTATCATTTAATCTTAAAATCAGACAGATCAGATTGTTTAATGGCATTTTAAATTGCAGACAAAATGATAAAAAACACATCCGAAATAAGCTTTAATAAGACTTTGAAAGTATAGACATAAAAATTACTTTTGAAATTCTAATTCATATATGAAAATGCGTAAAGTTCAATCATTTTAATTTAGAACTTGTAACAATGAGTTTGAAAGTGATTGCTTTTCTCGTTCTTTTTTCTGGAGCAGTAATTTTTTGATTAATTTTGTTAAAATTTATCTAATAACAACTATTCACAGTCTTCAACGCTTATTATAAAAGAATTTAAGTTAGTAAGGTTTAACTCAAACTACACTATCATGGGTGTAAGTCATGAAAAGATAAAAGATAATTCTTATCTCTTCAATGGCTTTATGGTAAATCATGTTGAGTTAAAAAAATTACAGGTCAGTAGAAATATGATAAGAACACATTTAAGCTCATATATTTTTTATTTTGATTTTATCCATTTTTGAAAGGATTTTTTAATTTTTGAGAAAAAATTCTAAAGTTTCGAAATAACTGAATTTGTTGGTGATCGTTGGAATTAATCTGCCAAATAAATTATTTCTCAGCTTTCCTGGAATTTTGCTATCAAAAGATCTCCAAGCAGTGCTACTTATGACCAAACATTGGTGCACAAACAACTTAACTTATGCAATTTCATCAACGTTTCCAAAAACATTGTCTTGAGACAGTTTTTTGATGTTATTAAGAAATGTGGAAACTTTGTTCTTGCTTGTCCTTTTCAAAAAGTAAACCGCAGTTTGAAAAACTTCCCACTTGATGAAGCTTTTTTTCCTCCAATATTTCCATCCATTCAATTTCGATTATTTGCCTCTCTAAGTGCCCAAATTAAAGGCATCACGTCGATGAAGGAGATTTTTAATGTGGTTCTTACGGGGGAACTATTGAGGTAATGAATCTTAGGTTTAAATACTCAATGTGCAAAAATTATCAATCTCAATGATATTTATTTATGTTGTATAAAAATAAATAAATAAATATTGAAAGTTTATATACATTTTTATTTCTATTAAAATGCAATAGTGTGTCATTTATTCTTAACATCAGAAAATTCAGATTGTATAATGGCATTTTAAAAAAAGCACATCCGGAATAATTTCGTGATTAAAAATTAATTTTTTCATTATTCATTATATTATATTATTAAAATAAATTTGAAAGTTTATAAATTCTATCAAGTTAATTTTCACCAATAAACATTTTAAATTTGTAGACTTACTTTAAGGTATTACAAGGAAGCTCAATATTTAAAAAATATGAATAAAAAAATAAATAGAAAATTAAATAAAAAGTTCAATTAATAAAATGTTGTCCTTGAATGGTTTAAAAACAATGGCTGGTATTTAAAAATTTTCAGGTAATCGAGAAGGTCGACAAATAAGTTTTAGCTGGAAACAAAGTTCATTCCCCGAAACTAAATTAAAATGAGATATTATGCCATTTAATTTTAACATCAGATAGTATTTTGGTATTTGAAATGTTCAATGTACAAATTAACAAAATACATCCGTAATCAACCTTTTAAGCACATTATAAATTAAAATTCATGTAAGGAAAAAGTTCAATCATTTTAAGTCTAGAACTAGTAAAAATGGGTTGGAATGTGTTTGCTTTTTTCTTCCTCTTTTCTGGAGCAGTAATATTGTAATCAGTTTTGTTAAATTGAATCTAAAAAGTACTCTTTTCAGTCTTCAGTGATTATTATTGAAGACTTCGAGATATTAAAGTCTAACCCAAACTACACTACCATGGGTGTTAGCCATGAGAAAACGAAAGATAACTCTAATATCTTAAACGCTTTTATGGTAAATCATGTCGAGTTTCAAAAATTACAGGTAAGTACAGAACATTTTAAACCACTATAAATCATTCAGGTTCTAACCACAAGCCCAATATAATTCAGACTACTAAGGATTTTTACAATTTTGTAAAGATTTTTTCGTCCTCACTATAATTAATCTGCCAAATCAAATTATTCCTAGCTTTCCGAGAGTTTTGCTATCAAAACATCTCCAAGCAGTGCTACTTACGACAAAATATTGTTCCAGCAACAACTAAACTTATGCAAATTCATCAACGCTAGCAAAGACTTCATGCTAAAACAGATGCTGGATATGGTAAAGAAATATGGAAACTTTGTACTTGCTTGTCCTTTTCCAATAGGTAACCATACTTTGAAAAACTTTCTGATGGACGATTCTATTTTTCCTCCAATATTTCCATCATTTCAATTTCGATTATTTATGTCTTTGAGTGCTCAAGTTAATGGCATCAAGTCAATGAAGGAGATTTTTAATCTGGTCCTTACGGGGGAACTTTTGAGGAATTGAATTTGGTGTTTGAATATTTTTAATTTGAATAATAATCAATCTAAACGACATGATATGTTATATAACCTCAGTATCTTATATTTAGAAAGTTTATACTAACATACTAAATAATATAAAATGTAGAGTTCACTGTTTGCTTGTTTGTTTGTTGATCTTAATTAATATAACTTCTTTATCCTGTCGTGTAAATATTATTAATGGTAACATGTCATATTATAAAACTGTCAAGTATTACAGAAGGTCAACAAGTAAACTTTATCTAGGAACAAAGTTCGTTTTTTCAACCTTAATTAAAATGTAATATCAAGTCATTTAATTTAACATCAGGAAATTCAGATTGTACAATGGCATTTTAAAATGCAGAAAAATTGATAAAAAACACATCCGAAATAAGCTTTAAAAATACTTCCAAAGTTCCAATAGACATGAGAAGTACTTTAAAATTTCTGATTCAAGTATAAAAAGTAACAACAGGTCAATCATTTCAAATTTAGAACTTGCAACAATGAGTTTGAAAGTGCTTGCTATTTTTGTTCTTTTTTCTGAAGCAGTAATCTTTATATCGCTTTTGTTAAATTGTATCTAATAACAACTATTTACAGTCTTCAATACTTAATATAAAAAATTATGAGTTAGTAAGGTTTAACTCAAATTACACTATTATGGGTGTAAACTATGAAAAAGTTAAAGATGATTCTTATCTCTTCAATGGTTTTATGGTAAATCGTGTTGAGTTTCAAAAATTACAGGTCAGTAGAAATATTATTAGAACATATATTAGAACTTGTATACAATATTTGGTTTCAACTACTATCACAATCTAATTTGGACCACCAATGATTTTTACATTTAAAAAAAGATTAGTTCATTTTTGAAAAAAATCAAAAGTTTCGAAACAACTGATTTTTGTTGGTCTTTATTAGAAATAATCTGCCAGAAAAATATTTCTTAGCTTTCCTGGATTTTTGCTGTCAAAAAATCTCCAAGCAGTGATACCTACGACCAAACAGTGATGCAAAATCAACTAAACTTATGCAAATTCATCAACGTTTCCCAAAACTTTGTTATTAGAAATTTTTTTGAAGTTATTAAAAAATGTGGAAACTTTGTTCTTGCTTGTCCTTTTCCAAAAGGTAACCATACTTTGACAAACTTTCCACTTGAAGATTCTTTGTTTCCTCCAATATTTCCATCCATTCACTTTCGATTATTTGCCTCTTTGAGTGCCCAAATTAAAGGCATCAAGTCAATGAAGGAGATTTTTAATGTGGTCATAACGGGAGAATTATTGAGGTAATGAGTCTTGGGTTTAAATATTAAAATTGAAAAGTTATTCAATCTTAATGATATGTATGTTATTGTATTATATCATCAAAATAGTCCAAATAAATATTGAAAGTTTATTAAAATTTTTATTTCTATCACAAACATAAGTGAGAAAAACTTCATACAAAGTTAAATTTGAAGGCTTAGTTGTGTAAAATATTATTTTAAGTATTAAAAATATTTTAAAAATAACTTCATGTCCATACTTTTCAAGCAAACGTATGAGCTGCAATTGCAATAGTAAAATACCGCGAAAGAAGTGTCTACACTATTCATATGTTTGATTAGTTCAGATTTTTCTTGAATATTAAAAAAAATTGAATTAAAGAGATAACTTTCTTTTCTTTTTTTTTGTGAAGCATACTGATTAAAACTTCATCCTTAAAAGGTGTTATTACAATGATATTTTAAAATTGTGAGATATTACAAAAAGATCAACAAATAAAGTCGTTAATTTAGTTGGGATAAAGTTCACTTGTCCAACGTAAATTAAAATGCAATATTGTGTCATTTATTTTAAACATCAGAAATTTTAGATATTATATTCGCATTTAAAAGTGAACAAATTAATATAAACCATCCGAATGAAGTTTTTCAAAAGTCCAACAATAATCAAGATACATGATACAAGATACACTTCAAAAACTCTGGTGCAGTTCAATCATTTTAAGTTTAGAACTTGTAACAATGGGTTTGAAAGTGATTGCTTTTATCGTTCTTTTTTCTGAAGCAGTAAATTTTAGTTCAATTTTGTTAAATTTAATTTAATCAATGTAAACTATTCACAGTCCACAGTGCTTATTATACATGAATTCGAGGTACTAAAGTACAACCCAAACTACACTACCATTAAAACTAGCCATGAAAAACATTTATTTGAGATAATATTTATTCTGAATGATGTTATTTGATATGATATGACATTTTTTAATTAATAAATTTGGTGTGAAATACTTAATTTTTAAATCAACTTTAAAGATTCAGATGCGTTTAAAATAATTTTAGAAGTTATTACCCAATAAAACAAAATGAAAACCTCTTTTAACAAAAAATACATTTTTTACATCTACATCTATACACTGTTCTAAATCTCTGTTTGCATTAATTTTGTCTTTCGATGATCCTCAATGTCAAGTACTAAGTCGATGCAATAAATTTCTAATTTGTGGTCTTTATTTTTAAAATAGTTCGCTGATAGAGATGTTTATTAAATCAACAATCATAGTTGTACTCAAATCAAAACTATCGCCATTTCGTTTAATTATAATTTCTGGTATTTCAAAATTGTCAGATAATATACAAAGTCAACGAATAAACTTTGAATAGGCACAAAGTTCATTTTTCCGACCCAAATTAAAGTGTAATCTTGTGTCATATATTTTTAACATCAGCAAATTTAGACAAAATAGCAAAACTCAATCGGAATAAACCTTTTAAAAATGTATCAATAATCAAGACACAGAAGCACTTTACGTGAACTATGGTTAGTGCATAAAAAAGTGCGAACAGTTCAATCATTTTAATTCTAGAACTAGTAAAAATGGGTTGGAAAGTGCTTGTTTTTTCCGTTCTCTTTTCTGGAGCAGTAATTTATTTATTGCTTTTGTTAAATTATGTTTCTAATAACATCTATTTACAGTCTTCAATGATTATTATAAAAGATTTAGAATTATCAAGGGCTAACCCAAATTACACTTCCATGAGTGTTAGCCATATAAAACTGAAAGATGATTCTTATCTCTTGAGTGCCTTTATGGAAAATTATTCTGTCTTCCGTAAATTACAGGTAAGTAAAATTAAAAACCTAGCAATCAAAAACTACAATAAATAATTTTAGTTTTAAGCACAATCTTATTTCGACCTAAATTATTTATTTTTTAGCTCACCGGGAGCATAGCCATCAAAACATCTCCAAGCAGTGCTACTTATGACAAAGTATTGTTCCAGAATCAACTTAACTTATGCAAATTCATCAACGTTTCCAGAGACTTTATGTTGAAGATATTGTTGGATATTTTTAAGAAATATGGGAACTTTGTTCTTGCTTGTCCTTTTCCAATAGGTAACCATACTTTGAAAAACTTTCCTATCGATGATTATATTTTTCCTCCAATATTTCCATCCGTCAATTTTCGATTATTTATGTCTTTGAGTGCTCAAGTTAATGGCATCAAGTCAATGAAGGAGATTTTTAATGTGATCCTTACGGGGGAACTATTGAGAAAGTGAATCTTATGTTTACATATCTAATTTGAAAAGTTATTATCAATATGTTCAATCTCATGGTTGTAGGTCATAAAATAAAAAAATCCAAATAAATCATATTTTGCCATTTGATAGATAAATTTCATTAAATCATGTTAATCTTTAAGCAACTTTTTTAAGTCCGAAACACTTCATTCACATATTAATTATGAAAGATTAGAATGTAAAATAGTAATTTCAGCTATATACTACTTGATTAAAATACGAAACTCTCAATATCAAATTATTATGATTATAGATGTTTGAAAATAATGAATTATAGAGTTTTCTGAGTGATGTACAATAAATATAGTTCCAAACTATTACGATTCTACTCAGTAATTAAGAGTTTGATTAAAGAAATTTCTGCCTTGAAAAGTTTAATTTTAATTACTGGTATTTAAAAATGTTCTGATAAGTAATACATAAGGTCAAAAAACGAACTTTAGCAAGGCACAAAGTTCATTTTTCCAACCTAAATTAAAATGTGATATTGTCATTTAACTTTTCAGATCAGGAAATTCAGATCGTATAATGGCATTGAACAATTTTACAAAACTCAATCGGAATAAGCTTGTTCAAAGTTTATAATAATCAAGACATATAATGAGCACTTTACGATTTCGGATTAATGTATGGAAAAGTGCGAACAGTTCAATCATTTTAACTCTAAAATTTGTAAAAATGGGTTGGACAGTGATTGTTTTTTTTGTTCTTTTTTCTGGAGCAGTAACTTTTTGATAAATTTCGTGAAATTGTATATCTAATAACAGCTATTTACAGTTTTCAATGCTTATAATAAAAGAAGTAGAGTTAAAGGCTAATCCAAACTACTCTAACATGAGTCTTACCTTTGAAAAAATGAAAGATAATTCTTATGTCTTCAACTCCTTTATGGAAAATTATTTTGTGTTTCGTAAATTACAGGTAAGTAAAAATAATAATAAGCGAACTATTTGAAATCACCATAAACCATTTTAGCTCTAATATAGACCATAAGCAAAATCATATTATGACCATCAAGGAATTTATCATTCAGATTAAACAGCTAAATAATTTATTTTTAGCTTACTGTGAATATCGCTATCAAAACATCTCCAAACAGTGCTACTTACGATAAAATATTGTTCCAAAATCAATTCAACTTATGCAAGTTCATCAACGCTAGCAAAGACTTCATGTTGAAACAATTGTTAGATATTGTCAAAAAATATGGAAACTTTGCTCTTGCTTGTCCTTTTCCAAAAGCTAACCACACTTTGAAAAACTTTCCACTCGATGATTTTATTTTCCCTCCAATATTTCCATCATTTCAATTTCGATTATTTATTTCTTTGGGTGCTCAAATTAATAACATTAAGTCAATGAAGGAAATTTTTAATATGGTGCTTACGGGGGAACTATTGAGGAAATGAATTTTGTGTTTAAATTTTTAATTTGAGAAATTATTATATCAAAATGTTTAATCTTATGTTATTACTATGTTACTATTGTTTATTAATAAAATAATCCAAATATATCGTTTTTATATATCGTATATCGTAGTTTAGAGAAACATTTAATTAAATTATGTTAATTTTTCACCAACAACTTAAGTCCAAACTCTTCATACACAAAAGAACTTTTTCAGATAAAAACTGCAAAACATTCAATAATTCCAAATCCACATATTTTAGACAGAAATATTCAGCAAGAACCGAAGCATTAAAAAAAATAACGAAATTTGATCATACACCAATTAATTTGTTCTAAAAGGCAACATTTCCTTAAATGCTTAAAACAAATCATAAACACTTTATTGTTAATGCATCGTACAGTTGAAGAACCATTTTAAAAATCTATAATTGTTTAGCAACTACTACCAAAATTCAAAGTCAGAATCGATCCTACAATGGATTGGAGAACAATTGGTCTAGTTCTAATTTATTTGCAGGAATTTGTAAGTTTATATCATATATGGTCTTATAGGTGTTCTCTAATGCATGTTCCTAGTTTTCTGTCCTAGTACTAAATGACATGGTGTATAAATTTAACAAAAACTTATGCCAACTTTACGTCAATATGAATAAAACCGAAGAAGGATTGTATATCTTCGATGCTACAATGACCAACAGAGTAGTTTTCACAAAAGTTCAGGTTTTCTATATTCGATAAATTTTTCGTTTCAACCATTAAATATTGATTTCTTTTAGTTGTATGCCAGCTTATCCACCAAATCAAACCCAGACAATGAAAACTACAACAATATCCTTTTCAGTAACCAAGTAAACATGTGTAACTTCATACAAGCAGGCTTCTACTTCATGGTGAAAATGATGGTGGAAATTCAAAAGAAATATGCAAATTTTTCATTCGTTTGTCCACTTCCGATCGGAAACTACACATTCAAAGATTTTCCAATCGATGCGACTTTTTTCCCAACTATTATGCCAGAAATAAAATTTCGGTTATATTTGTCGCTGAGTGCTCAGTTACGTGGGAGTAGGTCAATGAAGGAGCTTTACAATGTTTCTATTACTGGAGAACTTTTTAGAGATTCTCTGGTATTTTAGAAGAGTTTAAGGAATACTTTAAAAAACTTGTAATAAACTATGATTGTGAGTTTATTTCTGTAAAATTATGTTTCATTCCATTCCATAATATACAATTAAACTGTTAGATCTACCTTCATTCACCTATTTTTAATTAAAGCATTTAACCTTTTCCAATCGGTATCTCGATTCAAAGCTTATGATTTGTTTTTAATCACAATTTACAGTTTTTGAAGTAACTTCAGTCTCGTATTCATTACGAAGCACATATCCATCGTATAACTTTATTTTATACCATGGTGCAAAACAAAATGGGTCCAAAATTACTAGTTTGTGTTTTTGTTTTCGTATTTTACATATTTTCAGTTTCTAATATTGCGGTGAAATTTTTTCAAAATACATTTAAAAAGCTTGTTCATGGACCGTTCTGATTCCAGAAAAGTGAACTTATCGTAGAGACCTTCAACTTTACATTCAATCCAAGATACACCACCAAACGAAGCTGCATAAATTTTACTGCAACGGAAACTAAAGGACTATACATGACAAATACTTTGATGGAGAACACTGTTCCGTTTACTAATATAAAGGTATTTATTGAATTTCCAATAAGAATTAAATCAATTTTTAAGTTTTTGGACTTTATAATTATCTTCTCATAGTTAACTGGTAGCCTGGCTGCCAAAAGCAGTCCAAAAGTCTCAACATACGACCGAATCATCTTAAACAACAGAATAAACTTGTGCAACTTCGTCAACAGAGAGAATTTCGTGTTAAAATACATGATGGATATTCAAAAAAAATATGCTAGCTTCGACCTCAAATGTCCTTTTCCAATAGGAAATCACACTATGACTAAGTTTCCCGTAGATGGCAACGTTTTTCCGCCCATCTTTCCAGCAATGCAATTCAGATTTTACTTCTTTATGAGCGCTCAAGTTCCTGGATTGACATCAACCAAGCAGATTTATAGTGTTTATGCCACTGGGCAGTTGAAAAGGACAATGAATATTTTTTGATCAAGGATAAATCTGTTTATTTCAAAGAATTTTCATGGATCGTCAATTTTTAACTGTTTTGATTATGAATTACTTGTCTTCATAAACGATCTATGCAAAACAAAATGGCAATCAATATTATGAAAATTACATGATGTAAATTTGTTTGTTGTCTAATTTAACGTTGACGTCATAAAATGTTATAAAATCACAATTAATAAAGCTAAAAAATATTTGATGACAAAATTTCCGAATCACTTTTATTAATGGGTCACAGTTTCCGAATTTTTTTTTTGGCAAATAATTTGTTTGCACAAATTTTTGATAAGAATGTAACTAAAAATAATTCGGCACTATTTAAGTTGGCTGAATTCTAATTTGAAATGAAGTTTATGCACAGTGTTTGAACAATGTGGTTCATGGAAGTTCCTCAGATTATAATTTTGATGACTTATTTTTCTTTTGTGGTAAGATATTTCAGATTTTGATGTAGCTTATTCTACAATTTATCAATTTAAAGGCTTCAAAATTATTAATAAGTGATATAAAATTTAACTTCACTGAAAAATACACCTACATGGAAGTGAATTTGACCAAAAATAAAGACAACGTTTATATTGTCAACACTTTGCAGATCAACAAAGTTGATTTTCTAAAGTTAAGTGTAAGTCTTGATAGCTTATATTTTTAATTCTACAATATTTAAAATAATTGATGATAATTGAAGGTGGTCGGTTCGGTTCACTTTGCAGAGTCAGAAAGTAGCGAAAAATACGACACAATTTTTATGAACAATCGTTTCAACTTATGTAACATTCTTAACAGTGGTTTCAGCTTCATAACTCAATACATTAACGAAATTTTAACAAAGTATGCAGATTATACAATGAGGTGTCCACTTCCGAAAGGCAGCATGAGAATTACCGATTATCCTATTTACGACACTTTGATACCAAAAGTAATTGGTGGAATGAAATTTCGAGTTCATTTTGCAATGCAAGCCAAAGTAGCAGGTGCTCGAAAATTAATTGAAATGTATGATATGAAAATTGATGGTCAGTTGATTAGAGGGTGATGCAAATAAAAATCATAAATTCGTTTCAATTTTGCAAACAGAGATGATTTCCTTTTTCGTTTAGGCATCATTTAAAAACCGGATAATATAATAAAACTCTAATTATTGCTGTAAGTACACAATAGTCTTAATTTCAACTGCAGTCTATTTGCTTCATATGTTATTGATGTAGAGATGCTGTTGGGACTGTTCATCATTTTAAGCTCCTTCCCATTGGTTGTAAGTAATATAATAATATTCCATAAAATTTTAATAATATTTGGCGAATTCAGGTCTCCAGAATAATAGTTCATAGTTTAAAGTACAACTTTAATGACAAATACACATTTATTCAAATAAATTTGACTAAAAACAAGGAGAATGTTCATGTAATCAACACGTGGCAGATCAATTATGTGGATTTCTTAAAGATGGCGGTAAAATACTTGAACATTCTATAATCTTGATGTGAAAATGTTTTTTCCAGATATCAGGATCGATAAGATTTCCATCATCAAGCAGCAGTGATAATTATGATGCTGTGTTGATAAACAAGCGTTTCAATGTTTGCAATATCTTGAACAGTGGATTAAGCTTCATTACTAATTATATCACAGAAATTTTGACAAAGTATGGAAATCACATGTTGAAATGTCCCTTGCCAAAAGGAAATTTAACCATAACTAATTATCCAATTGAGGATAATTTAATTCCCAAATTGATTGGAGGATTAAGGTTCAGTTTCCATTTTGCTTTGTATGCTAAAATTTCTGGAGTTCGATTGATGGTTGAAATGTATGATACAACATTGATTGGAGAATTTATTAGGGATTAATGTTTGGAAAATTTATTTAGATGTTTTATTTCATTAACATTAAACTCGTTTAAAAAAAATTGAATTTTTTTTTATTAAAATCTAGAACTGTCAACAATCTTTAAATCCGAAATTCCATCTTAGAGATTTTCCTCCGGAAAAGTACAAAAAATCCTTATCTTCAATACAATCACTCAACAAAGCCCAACAAACACCATTCAAGAGCCTTAATTAGGAAGCCAATCAAACACTCCACTGAACAAAAGCACTCAACAAGTGAACAGTTTTTTGTGTAATTATAACGAGCAACATCGAAAGTGAAATAAAGTGCTTCAACTCGCAACTGAAATAAAATGATAAAATGGAAAAATAAAAAAAAAAACAAATGAGAGATACAAAAAGAAAGTGTGGAGGAAGCAGCTGATAAGAAAGAAGAAATTACACAAAGAAAGCATGTAAAAGAGTCTTTATGGTGAAGTAATTGTGCCGGGTCCATTCATTTGAGTTGTATGTTGATACCGTTGAAATGAAAATGAAATTCCAACTTTATTGATTTTCATGTAATTCAACATTGATTGAATGTTTACAAAGTATTTGATGGTTTCCATAAAAAAGAAATTTGAATCATTCGAAACATTTAATTTCTGGAATATTTTGTAATGAGATTTTTTCCCTTTGAAGTTGGTAAATGCTCAAGGAATCACCTCGATTTTATAAAAAAAACTTTCACTATGAATAACAAATTAACACATGAACCAATTCGCCCCACTTAAGACAAGCCCAGCCAACTTAACACACTTAACTCTCAATCGCTCTCAAACATGCACTGAGGGGAAATTCAAAATTGTATTGTTTCTTTTTATAAACATTTTTCTTCGATTTGCAACCTGTTCAACTTCCGAAACTTCCGAATTAAATCAGTGAAACTCTATTCCGGTCAACATATAGAGTTCAAGTGTGTTCCGTTAAAAATCTATCATTAATTGGCATTACTAGTGAATATACGCGAGCAAGTAATTATTTTGTTTATATTGGAGTGGTCAGTTATTCAGTTTTAAATACATATACGGTGAATCATTGAGTTGTAAATTTGTGAGGAATTTTTGAAGAAATTAACAAAAAAGTGAAAATATTGTCAGAGAAACCAAAAAAAATATGAAATAATAATTGAGTTACAGTGACAGTGAAAAATATACTCAAGTTCCTCATCAAACTCAAAATTGTTTGTAAGTGAAGTGAAGTTAAATAAAATTGGATTAACCATAAAAGGTAATTAATGTAATATTGCAGCTTGTTTATATAATTTCTCCATAATATTTTATTAATGAAAAATGCGTCCGGATTAACAAAAATCCGCAAAAAACGTAAACGCAAAATTACTTTTCCTATCAACCGCCAGATGGCGCTAACATTAGTTTTGTGTTTTAATTTTAATCCTCAGAGTTCTTTCCCTCTTTATCAGCATCCTTGACACAGTGCATGTGAAAGTAAACTATGGTTAAATATAGTAAAGTAAAGGTTTACAAAAAAGACAAAATGTTCCAGCCAAATTGCTTTTAATTATGCTTACATTGAGGTTTATATTCGAATGCTTTCCATTCTCTCATGAGTGGCCATTAATACCATTAATTGG
The DNA here is from genome assembly GCA_038502155.1 of Parochlus steinenii. Lineage (NCBI taxonomy): Eukaryota > Metazoa > Arthropoda > Insecta > Diptera > Chironomidae > Parochlus > Parochlus steinenii. The sequence goes on from JAXCIN010000054.1 coordinate 6,020,461, forward strand.
AACAATTGAAGCAAGGACAAAGCACAATGGGTTTGATACTTTTATTGTCGTATGAAAAGGAAATATATCAAGGATGTTCACTTTTGCTTTCGGTGTTTTTATGGTTTTTATTCTGTTTGGTTTTTAGCGACCAGAAGTCTGAAGTTTATCAAGAATTAGGAATGAGCAGGAAAAATTGGACAATTTCATTTTTAATTGATTTCTGAATGTTTCAGCCACGCTTTGATAAAAAGAAACATCAAACAATAGCAAAAAAACTAAAAAATTTAATTAATTAATTCGCAAACTTTCAGAACTTTTTACCATAAAAAAGAATAAAACATTGAAGCTACAAATTTTTCCCTTCAAAAAAATTAAGTGCAATTAGTTTGTTCTCTGGAGCGTTACGATGCAAATAGCTTTTTCCATAAATTTGTAACATGTAATCATTATGTTTTCATTAAAAGCCATGTTGTTGTTTTCATAATTTTTTTGGGTACACATTGATGTAGTCGACACATAATGAAAATTATTGCGAAAATTTTAATTTGTTCAAAGGATTGTATAAATTTGAATATTTCGGTGGGGCAGTGACAAAAAATTGAAATTATTATTAATATTCTATTTAAATTATTGATTAGAATTTGTATCTTAAAAGCCCAAAAGAGCATAAATAATTTTAATATATTTTAATTCGAAAAATACATTTAAGAATTTTTATCAAAAACTACATTAATAAAAAATTATTGAAACTAAGATAATTGAATCCAACTCACTTAAACCATTCTTAAAATATAATCAACGACTATAATTAATATAGAAGTTCGTTTGGTCAAAGAGGTAATAAACCTGAGTCATAAAACAGAGCTAATACTTTTTTCCTTCAACATCCCAAACAGATATTAATTACCACTCACACTAAACCTAATTGATTTTTGTGAGACTTATTAAATTTCTATCAACATTTGAATAAAAAATCGGAAATATTGAAGTTTTATGGAGTCTTGAATGCAATCAATTTTCTGTGTGACCTTGTTCTTAAATTGAACAAGTTTTTTGTAGCAACTTTAACATTTAATTGCATATTGAGAGTTCTCGCAATGCAAAACAATCCGATTTATTTTTAATTATGTTATTTTGTTGTGTTAATATAAAACAAATCTTCATGTTTATTTGGAAATTAATTATTTTTCTTTTTTTCTTCAGCTTTTTGTTTATTTAACGTAAACTAAAATTTAATTAATATCCTAATTGTTCAGGAATAGAAGATTCTTTTAAAAAAATACATCTTCAAGTTTAAAGTTGAATCATTGAAGTTCTAGATTGGTAAAAAACAAGTGCCTTAAGAATACTTTAAAAAGCATGCAAATGTAAAAATAATGAGATTGAAACTGAAAAATAATTTAATTTGAAAATTTCAATTCAACATGCATTGAAGATAAACCAAAATCAACTTGGCTGTCTGCTCGTGCTTTATGTTGCAAAAGTTTAATTTTGAATATTACCACAAGCCCGCAATTTACTGCGGTTGCACATATGTAAGAAAAACATCAAAATATATCACAAAACACATAAAACATTAAAATGTGTTCAAGGAACTATGAAAGAGTACTTGTAGAATTGTTGTGGTAGTATCTATAGTTGGTAGCTGCTTGTGAAATGGTAAACTTGAAGCTGCCTGGCTTGAAGCTACAAATTATTGCAAATATACATGAGCTTGGCTTGCTTTATTAAAAACATATATTTGCATAATATTTTACATAAACGCTTTTGATTTTCATCCATATATTGTTTTTGGCAGAAGGAGCTTTTAAATAAGTTATAATATTTGAATGTATGTATAATATTTTATTAACTAAATTATGATATATTCAGATACTGCAAAAAATCTGTTACGTACATTGGAATAAACTATATATTGCATAATTTGATTACTCTATGAATTATGAGACATATATCAATTATCTACTTCTTCTGATTCTATCAAATCAAAGCAATATAAAGATAGAGACTCGTCCTTGATTTCCTTAAGTCATTGAACCTTAGTATTAGATCATACCTGCGTGAATCAAATCACTCAACAGTCAACACGCTTAAAGATCTTATATGCGTGAAAAGTTTCCTAAATTTAAAGTTGACGCTTTATGCTTTCCTTTAATAATTTAATACTTGAAGCTGCGTAAAATCAATTTGAAAACTTCAAAAACTTTAATTACTCTAATTACACTGCAATTACTTTATGGTTCAACGATTTATGAAGATTAATTCGTTGCGAATAAAGCAATTTGCTATATTTTCAATGTTGCTAATTGTGATCTATGAAATTATTCGTGTAGAAAATGTGTGTCAAAGCTGTAATTTACTAATGCTTGCACTTTTTCTACACCAGCACAAGCTTCATTATATACAATTTAATGTTTCTGCAATTCCTGCATTTCTATAAGAAATAAGCTCTATGATTAAGCATTAACCACATTTCTACATTTCTTTGCGTGACAAGTTAAAGGTTGTTGGTGTGGAAAGCTTAATTGGCTTGTGAATATTTTGATGAGTAATTTTATTGTTAGATTGAAGCTCGCCACTGTTTTATGACTGCTTTAGAAAATTTAATATTTTTTCGTAATTTAAAGTAGATAGTTTTAAAAAGGTTGAAAAAAATGATCCCGGATATTTTTGCTACATTTTTATTGTTGCAACAAAATAAATGTTTTATAGTGTTTGAAATCTTATTTATCGGCAATATGTTTATTCAGAAGTGTTAAAAATCTCGAAATAATTTCAGATCAAGATGTTATTTTAAGCAATTTAAATTTATTCAAGTAATTAATTTAATTAAATGAACCACCCTACTCATTAATCTTCGATCAATTTTCAAATTTATATTTTTTTGTAAAATACTCAACAAAACGTGCAAAAATAGTGCGATGTAAATGAAGCAATTTCAGTACGCAAAAAAATTGAAAATTGCTGCAAACAAATATTCAAGAAATGAAATGATGCTGCAAGATTAATTGATGCATCATAATTGAAGTTGTTGAATTGCATTGAGTATTATTTGTTAATTATATCGAGATTAATTTCGCTATACTTAGATAGAGCCGATTGGATTGAGAAATTTAGTAAATTTGTAAATTGGTTTTTAATGTCTGTTTTGAGTGGTTTGGAGTTGGAGATCCTTAAATCCATCTTATGAAAAAAATTGGAGAAATGGTCGATTTTGCGATGTAACTTCACGACTCTTAAATAAAATGCCAATGAATAATATTCATAAACTTTAAACTCCAAACCGATCAAAAAAATAAATCATTGGTGTCGCACTTAAACGATCATTTACCTTTTTAAAGATCATCAGAATGACTCTACACGAGAGGTGACCAGAGGTGTGTTACATCACTTACCGTTACTGTCATTACCGTAAATATTCACTTGTGCATGCATTCACACAACTAAATACATTCAATTATAATTATATTGCAAGCTCTTAAATTTTAAATGGAATATGACAAACGAATTAAACTACTTAAACGCGCGAATTCAACATTTAACGTTGGTTGTAAAATGAAAATGAAAGTGCACTGAGGTGTGAAAGAACTTTATTCGTAAAATTTACATGGTCAAAAAATCATTTTTTTTAAATTGTGATCTATGAAAACATAGTCCTCTTTTCGGATACTAACTATGAGCAATGTCAACGAAGATCATTTTTTTTTTTTTTGTTGAAAGGTGATTTGGTTTATAAAGATAACTGTTTTTAAAAAACTGAATTATGAGCAATGTCGTGAAGATGTTGAAAGATGTATTTATAAAACTATTTTAAAAGTAAATTCCAGCTTCCCTTTTGCTATACAATACTAACTATTTTGAACATAAACGAAAACACTTAAAGTATTAAAATGTAAACGTCGACGTAGAGAAAACTTAATAATTAAATTAAAATCTTGGCTTTGAAGCATCAAAAAAACACACAATGCAATTATTATGCAATTTAAGTTTTAATTTCATGAAGAAATTTAAAATTTAAAAAAGCAAACAAATAATGTGTTGTAAAGCGATGATTATATTTTTTTCATTTAACTTTTTCTCAAGCACTTGTTTGGGAAATTTACATCAGACTTGTCAAGAGTATATAAGTAAAGGATGGATTTTTACTTTTTTCTTTTAAATTTTGCAAAGTCTTTGCTTTAAAATACAAATTCAAGTTTTAACAACAGAAGTTTGACTAGAGCAAAGATAAACATTGTAGATAAGAATTCTCCTAAGACTTAAAGAAACCTTGAAGAACCATTATGTGTTTTCCTGCAACTTATTAAGTAAAGTTTAAAAATTACACAAATTTATTCTCAATTTATAATATAATGTGTAAGACTAATCCTCTGTAAAACGTGGAAATAATTCAAATTGGGCTAAATTAATATGCTAAGCAAATGTGGTTAAATTCTGTTAATTTGCATTACCGATTTTAAACAAAAGCTAAGAAACTCTAAACAGCTCAACAAAGTAACGAGCTCCATTCAAGGAAAAACTGCCTTATTACTGTATGTTTTGATTTTACAATAGAAGCAACATGTTTACAATTCCTCACATCATTTACATTGTCTTCTGGAAACTGTTTAACTACTTGGCTTTTCCGCTAATGTCACTTCATGGCAACACATATTCAAGTTCAACTAATTCCAACTAATTTTGGCCGCATAGCATATTTAATCGCTTCACCTTTCCCTTCAAATATTGTGGCATTAGACGGCAATTAAACTTGACTTTTACTCTGTAATATGCACTTACGTCTTGTATGTGGATCAAAACAGCATCGATTGTGACCTGGATACCGTCACTTGTAGTCATATCTTACGCTTAATGTTGAAGTTTATTTCTTTATTCAGCCCAAGCTCGTAATTATCTGAAACTCGTTTTAAAATCGTAATAATCGTTCGCAAAATATTTTTTACTTGAAAATTCGCAAAAAATGTGTATCACTGCTTGTATGCATGAAAATTGCATTGATACAGTTTTCTGAGATTATAAGTTCAGTGTTGAATATTTTAACATCTGACAAGATATTATGAAGAAAAATTATTTATATATACATTGAAAAAATTGTAAAATCGAAATGGTGACTTCCTTGACCCCGATCAGAACTTTTGTTGGCTTCGAATTGCTTGCTTGATTATATTTGTTTGGGTAGATTTTTATTGGCATATAATTGATACAAGAATGATACAGATATTATTGAAATTTTAATTGTTTTGTTTTATTGTGCAATTTTAAAAGGGTAGTGCTTGCATTTTGATGCTTTTTTAAATTTAATGAAATTTGATTTTAGGATCTTGAAAAGTTATTTTTTTTTAAATTTGAAAGAAATTTAGTTGCATGATATTTTGATTTTTTGACTTGCCCTGATGCAATTTTTAAACAAACAAATTACTCTACACCAGTATTGACTCAATGGGGTGTTTTCCCTAAAAAAGTTTGAAACCAGATATAGTTGGGATTTTAAGAATTAAAGAACCGCTGATATAGTTACTGTGTGGGTTTTTCAAACTTTCAAAATATAAAAATTAGTCTATATAATTCAATCAAAAGTTGCATAATCCGGGTTAAACTGAAAGTGTTTTTCCCAATTTCAATCAGACACTTTAGTAACAAAATTCAATTTATTAATTAAATTAATAACTGAATCATTTGTCAATTCCATTAAAATATTAATTGAAACAACAAATTACTAAATTAGATTGCCAAATTTCATGGTTTGTATTTTTTATCGGCGGATATCAAAATTCAATCAAAATTCCAAGAACTCAACTCATGTCCAATCCAAGCCCAAAAAACTAAAATATACCTCTCACCCAGTATGTCCGTTTAATTTTAATAGATTATAAAATTATGGCACAGACGAATTAAAATAACCAACTCTAAAATCGCATAATCGGTATTCGCCGCACTTTTACCATGGTCCAAAATTACTTCAAAATTACAAAAAACAACAAATGCAATCAACAAACTATCTAATAAAAAAGACATCAATCATGCATGCTCCTTCACTTCACTTAAAAATTAAGTTTGTGGCAATATCCATAAAGTCTCAAATTTTTAAGGAAAGTTCAAAAAACCTTACACTCAATTGCAGTTTAATTTGTTTGAATGGCAAAGTTGTTTGAATTGTTGATTTTGTTGATTTTTCTAATTTGTTCAAATTTTATTAAGTTTTACAATTTTAGCGGTTAAAACACCGTCTGCAAAAATGTTGAATGTGTTATTCACATTGAACGAAAGCAAAAGTGGAAAAGTCTCTTGTTTTCTTGGTTGGTGTCTATAGTAAGGCAACCAAACAGCTGACCCAATTGCAAATAAAGTTGCAAGAAAAATTCGTTGAACTACAATAATGTGCGAAATTTGTACTGCAAATATTGTTTTTTGGTAAATGGATGCTACTGTAGAGTATCTTTGAATTTTTTAGGATTTGAAAAATTTTTAATACTATTTCTTACTCGCATTGAGAGTTAAATAAATATAAATCATAATATATATATTCCAAAAGATCACTCCACCAACGAACCAAAAGCAAAAAACCATAGTTTTATAAGATTGCAACCTAAAGGTGGTTTTCCACTTAAACCATCATAAATTTAATAAAGTTTTCTTTGATCACCGAAGCACATTTCCCACCACCAACTATGTAATTTTTTCCAACAGCTCGACTGTCGGAACACTCAAAAATCTCAACTCGCGCCGACTTATCTCTTTTAAGCTTTCATGTATTGCTAGTAGTTTTTATATGTAGTAAATGTAGTAATATGGAAAAAATAGTAAATGTATGGTGGCTGCGCAAGAAAACTCCACAAACTCAAAATTTTATGAAAAAAATACTAACGTACAAGAGTATGCAAAGTAAAGTCAATTATTTACTTCTTTGAGCATTTTAAGAAACCTTTTTCTCGAACGATCAATTCCATTTTGTTGGCGAAGGCGATCGGAACACTTTCTGTCTGCTGCATAACATAATAATTTTTTAGACCAATTAAAAAGTAGTTATTGCTCAATTTTTCAATCTGCTTGTGATTTTTCGATTTATATTGGAAATATTCAAAATTTGCGCTTATTTAAACATTTCGGATAAATTTCGGAATAATTAATTATTTTAAATAAAAGTGAAAATTAACTAAAAACATATTTTCCCGCGTTTTTTCAGGCATCAACGAATTTGAAGCCGATAAATATGAAGGGACTTAATTGGAGTTTAGTTGCTGTTCTGGTCGTGTTCCTGTGCCATTTCTCACTCGCAGCACCAAGTCTGAGAGTGAAACGTGAGGATGAGCTTACATTAGATCCCATTTCGGTTGAGGTAAATTTACATGGACCAAATACCAACAAAAAAATAATTCTACTAAAAAACTGTGCAAAGCTTTTTTTAGTAAAATAAAAAATAAGTGGAATATTCAGTGAAAAATTTTGAAAGCTTTTAACATAAAATGATTGAATGCTATTAAGTGATGAAAAATGCAAAAGCTCAAAAAACAATAAATCAGATGAATGAAAATTTAACTGAATTACATAAATAATGGAATACTCAGAAAACCAACAGAAGTTTTAAAAACTGAAAATCACAAGAATGAAAAAAAACCAAATTGATATATTACATGCCAAGATTACGAAATATCGAAAAAAAAATACAAATATATCGAAAATTAAAGTGAATTGTTACTCAATTCGACGCTGTCTTCCAACGAGGTCTTTCAACCTGCTCGAGTGCTTACCGAGTCACCTAAAAAGCCAAAATCCACAAATTGAATGAAAAAGCACGAAAAAACTGTTGAGCATATTATGTGATTTACGTAAAAGTGATAAAAAATTGTTGAATATCAAAAATATCGAAAAATATGGTAAACAGCAAAAAAATCCAAAAGACAATTCCAAGAAGAAAAGTTTTGGATCGGTTTAATGCTGAATTTGTTAGGTGGATCAAGGACAGATGGTTGAGAAAACTACGGAAATTGTATGCAAATCGGGATTAGCAAGATGTTAAAGTGAAATTTTCCTTGAGTCTCTAAACAAATTTCATTTAGATAAATTATCTGAACTTCATAAAAGCTTACACAAACAGAAAATTATGTCATTTTCCTTAAATGTTAATTTTGACGCAAAAACATGTCAATTAACCAAATTTTTAAAATTCACAAAATCTGCAACCTCATCGAGTGATTATGAGATAATACTAAAAAAATCCACACAACAAAACTACAAACAAGGTCAAACAATCCATTTATTGATTTCCCAGCCGTCCTCCATCAATTAAGTGATTGGTCTGGCTTTCGGCTGCCAAATCTAAACCATTGTCCAGAATATCAATCAGTCTGTTCACTGTGTATTATATTCATGATCAATAAAAAATATGGCAATAACGTTTTAAAAACAGATGTGGACAAATTGGATTATTAATTACTTAAAATCAATTAATTAAGCAACTTTTATGTAGAGACTTAAATAAAACTACATTTGACTTAAAACGAATTTTTAAAACAAATACTGTTTGGCCACTCCTGAAAAACAACAAAAAACTAGAAAAAATATCAAAACATAAACAAAAATCTGAAATGTAATATAAACCCATAAAAATGATAAAAACGCGATCAAAAAGACCAAAAGCACCAAAAACAACCAAAACAACCAAACTGGCGCACTAAATCCCCAGAGTGAAAGTAAAAGTTAAAGCATTTTGTAAATTTTGTTGGCATTATTATGGAACGGTTTTTTCAGTATTCAGCATTTGCTGCTTGTGTTACTGTTTACAAAAGTAAAAAATAAAATCCAAAGTCATAACCATAAAATTTAAAAAACCGCAAGAAGCGAGCAAGAAGAGTGAAAAATTTAATTAAATGTTAAATTGAATTAAAGTGACTTTTCGGTTTTCGATGAAAAAGCACAAGAGAGACACAATGGTGCACATTTTTGGTATAATTATAAGCACGTGAGCTCAACTCTAGTCCAATTCGAACAAATTTGGTATATAATTGAAGTGTATTAGCATTTATTATTGGTCATTTGCCAATTATATCCAATTGTTTCAATATTATTCAGATAAATACGCAAATACATAAAAATACTGAAAAAACTGAAAATTGAATAATGCTCAACTGATTTCATGATGCTTAATGTATTGAATACAGTCGAACAATAATTGCAATTTACATAATATATGTATACATGTACACATCGCAATGTTTAACATTGAAATCTGCTTATAAAATGTGGAAAAATAAATTACCGCGTTTATCTGCAACCAATCTATCCAATTTCCATTAATTTTGGCTCAACAAACTGAATAAACTCAATTCACTGGCTTATTTGCCAATTTGTGAATTTCATGAAAAATGTTCAAAAGGTTTTTTTTGGTAAATTAATTTAATTTTGGAGTTTACAGGGGGTTTCAGTAAATTCAGTTTATTTTCGTAAAGCTCACCAAATCCGACTTCATTAAAAAATAAAAAATATTTCCCTTTACTGAAAATAATTAAATTACCAAAATTATCGAATTTTATGAAATTTTGTTTTAAAATTATGTCACAAACAAAAAATGAGAAAAAACGCGACAATAATGCAAGCGAGTAAAGATCAAGCATGAAATGCAGGAATTTAATAATTTTGATATTTTAAACATTTCAGTGCGGTTTTTTGATCGAAAGGCAGGGTTTGAGTGATACAGATGAAAAGTGTTGAAGAGACAAAATTTTGTAGTTGAGAAATCAGAAAATTCCGCGTTTTAGTTCAAGCGCGAGCCTAATTAAATGATGATTGTAATTAAAATTTAATTACATAATTTTTTAAGCTTTACTTGTCAAGGCTTCGTTTCTAAATAATTACATCAAAGTATCAAAAATAACGTAAGTTTCCAATCCCTGGAGGCTAAATTCAGACAAAAAGTTAACCAATAAAACTGTCTCGTCCACCAAATAAAAAGCAAAAATATCGTTAAAAAGCAATTGACAGTTGCCTAATGCAAATAATCTTTCATTAGCTTAAATGGCTTGTGCAATGTTACTCAACTTAGTTTAATTTACTCAATTTACCGCAACTACGCGGACTTCAGACAAAATCATAAAAATGAATTTTTCCGGAACCAAAATTTGCATAACAATTTGTTGGGATAAATGGCTAGATAAATGGCTATGAAAAGTTGGCTTTGAATTTCATTGCTGTCAGTTGAGAAATTTTTCGCTCTGGCGAAAATTTCAAGAAAAATCGACTTTAAGGTGTCCATCAACAATTATCTTGGCATGAAAAACTTTGGTCAACACACTTGTTCCGGTGGAAGATGGAGTCCGCTGGAATTTTGTTAGAATAACAACAAAAAGGTTGGAGAGGTCACTACTGATTTAAAGCAAGGACCAGCTAGGAAAAACCATTACTGTGTAGCAAGGATAAATCAGGTCTCTTAGTTATTATTGATTATGTTATTGTGCAAGTTTTAATAGCCTAGTTGCTAAAAAACTTAATAAAATTCAAATTAACTAACTAACTAACTAAATGGCTATAATAGAAGCGTCAGCTGAGAGAAATATGTTGATGGTGGAATGTTGGGGGAAAGATTTTTTGTTTCTTTATGAGTTTTTCAGTTATGTTTTCTTTCAAAAATTTTGGTGGTTGATCTTTATCTTTTTTTATTCAAATATGAAACATTAATTTTTTAAATACTTAATTTCCGTAGTTCACGAATAATTCCCATAAATTGTTCTAAGTTCCGTAATTATGTATTTTATACAGAAATAGATTCAACCTCATCAAAAAAAATTGATAAAGCATTCAATTTTTATTGCAATTTGATTTGAAAATTCATTAAAAACATTTTCTTGCTTTTCAATTTATGTGAAAAATCATGAATTCATGAAGAATGAAAAATGTGTTGAGAACTTTATCTAAAATTATCTTTCTCAGGAATCCATAAATAAAATTAAATAACAAAAAGTGATTATTTTATTCAAAGTATGGTGAATAATAATTGCATTACAATATAACCATTTAAACAATTAGCCAAGTGTCCCTGTCTCTAATAATATCTTTTTGTGAAAAAGTCACAAAATCAAACAAAATTCGGAAAAAAGCATCTTCGCCACAGTCGACATTTCACGAGCCTAATTTGGCCTTCCAATGATCAAGCTAAAAAAACTTTTTACCGTTAGTCGGTGTTACATAACTGCCTTAAAAATGAAAATAAGCAAAAAACACTTCAAATTTAACTGACCGTTCGTCTGTTGGGTAGCTTGTCAGACAGCAAGGTCAACAATCAACTACCAACTAACTAAATTAGCTAACAATTTGAAAAACATATTAAAAATAATTGCTTTTTTGTTTATTTTAGACCGCTGGAGAGGACCAAGACCGAGGTAAGAGGAAGCTGCCAGAAGCGGCTTTCCAGTCCAAAAATGCTGTTTTGGGATTCGTTTTCGGTGTAAGTTTGTGCAACTGTTGATGCAGAAGTTTTCACATCTTTCTGCATTATTATAACTAACATGATTTTTATGTTTTTTGTGACCATTTTTGTCCTAACTTTGTTCTTCGAAATTTTAGAGTTAAGAGGATTCTTGTTAATTTTAGTTTTTAAGTTTTTAGTCAATTCTTTGATTTGATCTTCAGTGAACTTTTTTGATAATTCACTCAAATCAAAGAAGATCAACTAACCGTTAAGTTGAAATTTAAGCCGAAATCCATCATTTTCATCATCCTTTCAAAATCATTCAAAATACTAATCCCCACATTTTTGTAGAAAATAAATCAGTTCATCGACGCAAAGACTCGATTCGTCGATCAACTCGACCATCAAAACATTGAAAAGAACAAGGAAGCTCACATTTACGCTCCAGCGCCAATTGGCAGCTTCCAAGATCTAATCTCGGGCATCATCACACCCAAAATCTCTGCCATTACATCTAAATTCGGTCAACTTAGTGGATCATTCCTCGGAGGATCATCTGGCGGAGGTGGGGGCGGAGACAGTGGATCAGGAAGTGCTGCTGGTGGATTAGGAGGAATTGTTTCATCTCTGCTGAAGCTTTCAGGTCCAATTTTATCAGCATCTTCAGGAGGCGGAGGAGGTGGAGCTTCTGCCAGTGTATCTCTTGGAAACTCACTTTCAGCTTCCGAAGAGAGCGACGACTTTAAATAGATAATTACAGAGATTAGTGCATGTTGAAGCCATTAAGGGGTTGGTTTTAGGAGGGTTTCTATTTTTTATGGTGGCTTTAAATATGTGTTGTACTGCTCCAACATTTTAGGAATCAATTTTGAAAATGCCAGGAGCTTTGAAATATAATCTTTATCGTTTTGGGTGAAATTTTGCAGGTTTTTAATACACTATTCAAATATTTAACAGACAGATGTTAAAAACATAAAATTACCATACAAAAACTTTAGACAAATTTTTGCATATTTTACTTAAATCAATAAAACTTGTGATTATGCAAAACTTCACCCAAAACCTCATTTAAGGTTAATATATCCAAACGATGATTTTACACAAAAAAAAACTTAAACCAATCAATGGGAACTAAAAATTGTGAAACGGAATGTTTAAACATAAAGTGGCTGTGAACGCACGCAAACTACTCGAGGAAACCCTTCTGAGAGACCCTCAGCGACTCGCCAAGGTGCCTGGCATTTGGAAATTGATTTCATTTATTTATTGTGTCTCTTAATGTTGCCTCAGATTAAATTGTTCATCATCATTTATTGATTTGTTGCGATTTCGATTTAAATTGTTCAATTTATTCAAAAGTGATTTGAATGAATTGGAGAAATCTGTTGATATGAACTATATGGAAATCTTTTGGAATTAGCTATTAAAATTTTTCAATTGCAACGTCGATTGCTAGAATAATATAAATTGGGATATTTTCAAAATTGGGGATTTCTAGTTTTTTGAGATTAATTATTAGGCATCTTGTTTCCTTTCATCTTCTTTATTACTTTCTGAATTTTTCTATTCTTTCTGTATATCTTTTAACTTTTCTTAATATCTCTTGCTTCTCATGTATCTAACAATATCTACTCTTTACCTCCGATCATCAAGACCTAATCTCTACTCATCTGAACATTTCACAAAATTAAAATTTATATTTTTAACATCATCTGTGATCTATATCCTATATCTCTAAAATCCTTCCTGATCTAAATATCAATCTTACTGTAAATATATTCTTAACTCTTTTGTACATAAATTTTCATTTTTTATTTTTTCTAATCTTCTATGATTTACAACTATCTTACTCTCACTTATTTTCTTTTATATATCAAAAACTTTAATTCACCTTTAAAGCTTTATACGCCTCTTTTTGTGAGTGTAGACTTAAAACTAATAATACGGTAGTTCAAAGATTACATGAATAAAAAAAGCGTGTAAATCAAAAATTTTCATAAACTCATCAAATAACAAAATATCATAACTCTTTCTCTATTACAAACAATATATCTTCAAAAAACTTCCGGTCACTTTTTTCATGACCATCATTAATCTTTAATTTACTCTTTAATCTTCACGCTTTCTTGACCTCACCAATTATTCATCATCTCATATTTTCATTACACTTGTTACATCTTTCCTCGACTATCCATTACTATTTATATCTTTCCTGCTGTCTCTTTCTCTTTACTTTCACTTTTCAAAACTGTCATTTTACTATTTTCATCTTCAATACTCTTCTCTTCTACATCTTTAGAATATAAACGACAAAGCTACAAAAAAAAACTCAAAATTGTTACATAAACCATAAATTGTACATAATTTAATGACTTTTGTATAAATGCAGTATTGAAGTATTTTTATATTTATTTTTTGTAAATTTCAAAAAAAAAAACTTCTTTAGATAGAAAACTTTCAAAAACTAAATTTTTAATATTTAATTAAAATTAATTGGAAATTGTAAAATTTTGAAAATTAGAAAATCAAAATTTGAACAAACTGAAAACTGTATGAAAAATAAAAAGTATCGAAGGAAAAATGAAAAACTTGTGTATGTTCTTTTGATGTTTAATGTTGCTTTGATTTTAAAAACTAGTTTCTGGCAGAAAATCTAAAAATAGCTTTTCTGTTTAATAGCTTCTATAATGGTTACAATTCGTCTAAAATCTGAAAAGTTTTCACATTTGCTTCAATGTACGGATCTTTCAGTACAAATCTAAAATATATAAATTTGCTATACATCTAAATTTCATATAACAAAAATAATATTTTTTGATGCTTGCAAAACTTTTGATGTTATCGACATTTTCTAGAGCTGCACAAGAAATTTGTTTTTTTAGATCAACATCAAACCGTCATATATAACCCGCACAAGTTTTCGTTCTATATTTCAAGAAGCTTTTATAGATATTTATAACAAAGCTTTTGATGAACTTTTTTAATTAATTAAAAACTAAAATTGCATACAAAATTATCTAGGCAAACAAAAATGAATCAATTTCTTCAAAATTTCAAAATAAAAATTATTAATAAAATTTTTTATTTATTTACTTCTAGTCATCATCTGCTGCTGCTCATGCATCTGGATCTGCAGTAAGGGGAATTGTCTCGCCAACAAAACAACCAATTGCCACAACAACCGACGATACTCCAGATTTTGATAGAGGCAAGGTGTCCTTGGATGTGCCACCAGAGCTTTTCGGCAGTTCATTCACAACTGTGACGAATATATCCAAAATTTTTGGCGATTTGATCATGGTAAGTTCATTGAAAAAAATGTATTGATTTCTGGTTTATTAATTTTATGCGGTTTGCATAAAAAATTAAAGTTAACGGGTTTTGTGAGAGGTAAAAAAAATAGCTAAAAGTTTTCGAAGAGTTGAAAGAAAATGAGCTTTTGAAGCTTTTTCGAAAATAAAGCTTTTCGTTAAGCTTTTAAGCTCAAAAGTGCATTATAAGCTTTTGCTGGAAAATGCTTTGAGAAGCTTTTGATGATTTTTAAATTTTTTTTATTTATGCTGCAAAAATGTGATTGTTAAGCTCGGAGTTTTTGTTTTTATTTTTTGAATTTTTTGTAAAATTTTATCATTAATTAATGTTAACACTAGTGATATGACTTTAGACAGTTTGATTCAATCTTTGTGACGACTTGATACGACACTTTATGGAAATATTTTATCAACTTTCTGTACATCAGCCTACGTGAAAAAGTGTTATAAACAAGATTCCAACATAAAATCATCTTGGTCAAAGCATTTTACTCGTGATATTAAACTTTAGACACTTGTACTTCAAAATTCTCGATACAAAAGACATAAAAATAGACTTTTTCAAAATGAATATTTTGTTAAAGAAAGTTGCAAGTAGATTAACTTTCATGATGAATTATCAAAGCTTATGAGTCTAATCAAACTTCTGTTTACCCAGAATTTCAATTATGTAACGCTGGAGCGCTATAATTGAAGTGTCTAAAGTTGAATCGAGACAGTGTGTCTAAAGTTATATCACGAGTGTTAATAATTTTACAATTTCAGAGCACAGCCCGCAGAACTTCTGAATTCTTTTGGATCTTCAAGCCTCTTTTTGGAACTGCTCTGACAATTGAGATTCCACCCATCACGACAACAACACCATTCTCCAACGATATTTAAACTGACAATTTGTCACAATGCAATAATCTGCACTAATTGCATTCATTTTTCATTTCAAATTTTCTTGCATAAAAAGTCACAAGTTGTAATTTCTACAATTTTGTAATCTTGTAATATTTTGTACATTTTTGTAAATTATAAAGTGGTAATTGAATCGATTAATTAAAGTGTTTTTATTGAAAGTATTTTAAATACCTTATATTTTTTAGGGCTGCCCTTCGATTATTTTAAACTTTGGCACAAAATTTCGAATGTTTCCATTTTTTTGGAAATTTAGGAATTAAAAAATTTACGTAAATCAAATTTTCGACCCACGAAACCAAAATTTTTCAATTTATTTTGTATGTTTGGAAGCAAAAACCAAAAATAAACAACGCATACAAGCTTAGAGTCATAAAGGTTTGCTTGAAACTGAAAGTGTTAAAAAATTTTGATTAAAATACAATTTTGCCTATTAAAGTCTCTTAAAAGTCTCTCTATTAGTCTCTTAAAAAAAGTGATAAAACTGTGTCAATGTGCATTCACTTGACGGGAAATTATTATTGTTTTTTCATGTTTTGAGATTTGCGGTTTGGTGGCAAAAGGTCACTCCGTAACGCCATTAGCTTTACGGTTTAGCTGTAATTAACATATTAAATGGTGCTATAATAAAATTTCTGAAACTTTTTCTGAATTTCGAGATCTTTTAACTTTTAATGTCTTTAATGTATATGGTTATAATACCTATCATAATACATTAATGTCTTTCGTTATTTGAATACAATAAAATAATAGAATATTGTGCAAATATTCCACTTAAAGCTATAATGAATCTTAATGGAATTTTTTTTTTGAGTAAGGGCTTTAGCTAAAATTGAAAAATAAGGATAACAAATTTTGGATGAAGATTCTCAATAAGAAATATAATTTCCCTTAAAAAATAATACTCACTCTTTGCATTCAAACCCCTGAAATTTTTTTACGCACCTTTGGAAACCTAAACAACTGAATATTTACAGCAACTTAATATTGCTGTGTATTTTAAAAATTTTATTAGTTTTTCGAGGAAGATTTTTCAGCTACCAAATTGAGAAACAAATTTTAATTTTTGAGTACCTAATTTGCGACGAAATTGAAATTTAATTTAACTAAATAATATTGAAAATAAATTAACAACTTTGGACGGGTGTGACTAAATCGCCAATATTGACCATAAATTAACCAAATTCACCAAATTGACAAAATTCATTAAATGGATGACCTTCATTTCCGTTTTTATGCTTCTTTCAATATAATTTTGATATTTACCTGGTTGATGAGATATCAGACTTGACCATATTTACCATTTTTTACAATCGCGAAGGAGGATCTACGAAATATATTGAATGATTTATAAGATATTTGATAAATACGATTATGATCAGTTGTAGCCAAAATAAATTAACCCAAATCATCGAGGACTTGTTTTATTGATAGATTATCGAATTTCATAGGCTTGAACTTTTAGAGTCAATTTGTAGTTTGTTTGATTTATTCTTTGATATTTATAATAAAAAATTCTTCATCTTAAATTTGTTGAACTTTTGCGAAGGATGATTAGGACCGTTTATCGCATCTTATGGTGATTTAAATTCAATGATAGAAATCATAATCGATAAATGGGATCATCACATTTACTATAAAATTTTATTCATTGACATTTAAGAAAATGTATTGTGAGGATCGTCAAACAAATTAATTAATTTCCTCTAGGACCAAAGTATTTTGAAAAAAGAACGTAGTTTAACCCTTAATTTTAAAAGTGCTCATTTCCTTAAACAAATTAAAGACAGGGTCTAAAATAATTAATTTTTCGTGTAATTTATACTTCTTAGACAAAGTACGAAAAAAAACTAGTAGAGCTAATTACGACTATCAGGTTTAATTCACCTATTATTCGGTACTTTACACAAACTTCAAGATCACTTGTCTGTCATAAAAAGCACCTCGCAAAGCGCAAACACAAAATAAAAATATTATTCAAATTATTCAAATTTCTTTGCTTTGTTATTTTGTGAGTAAAGTGATTTTTCTTATTAAACGGTCGAACTTAAGCAGCTCAGCAAAAAAAACTAGTTCAACAAACGAATACAATTCAAGGTCGTCGAACCAGTTTCTGCGGAATATAATTTTCATTCAGTTTATATGGAAAATAATTAACTTTTAGGACGGATTGATATGAATAGTCTAAAGAGCTTCCATTGTGATGCAATATAAATGAACAAAAGATCATATTCAACGAGTTGAGTGGCCAAAAGATGCAACAATTGGAGGCGCGGGCAAAAAAATAATCACAAATGAATTCAACGGAGTTGAGGGAAATATGAGTTTATGAAAATTGTTAAGGTTGACGGTCAATGAATGAGCTACGAGTACACTGAAGACTGCAAGTACAATGAGGACGCGAGGTAAAAAATTGTTGAGATGACTGAAAAGATATAAAATTGGATGTAATGTCTTTTGTGAATTTGTGGTCATTACCACGTTTTTTTAATTGTTAGTATGGCTGGTAAGTGCTTTATGGTTTCATTTTTTATAGCCTGTATGATGCATTGTTTGCAATTAGTGACCTTTTTGAAGATTGGAAGCTGCAAGATTTATAATTTGTGGGTCACTTAGAATTGATTTTAATTAAGTTTGTTTTTCTCATACTCAGCTTAAGTAGTATTTAAGCAGTATGACAATTTATGTGGGAAAAAATATGTTTGGATGAATATTAGTCACCATCAAGTCATTGAATTGATTATTTAAAATAATATCCTACTTGATTGCTTATCAAATTATCATTGGAGATAAAAAGATGTTATTTCTTATAATCTGAAAATTCTAGACACAACTTCTAAATTATTCTAGAGTTGGTTTGCCTACATTAAGTTTTAGCAGGATTTGGCTTTTTGTCATTTACATGTGATAATAACACATTCAAATCAATTACAAAAAGTTTAAATTTGTAAAAATCAAGCATTCCACAATAAGTAATTCAAGTTTATTACCTTTTCATATTTCTTTAAGCTTTCCATAAATTCCATATTTAATTAAGAAATTATCACAGGATTTACGAAGAAATCTGTGAAAAGTCAAGCCACTGGGTATACCTAAATTAAACTGTTGAAAGCGATCTTGGTGCTCATTCACATGGCCGTTAATTAACAAGACCCCGAAAGTGCTGCGCGTTAAACAGCTTGAGCTTTAATTGGCTTAATTCGCATAATTAGTGGCATATTGAGTTAGCTGGTCGGTGTGTTAAATTGCTGGTAAATTGCAAAATTGATGAATAATTTTAGCTATGAAGACATTAGATTGCCTCAGCTAGATAACAATGAGAAAAATTACAAGTTGCAAGTGCTTAATGGCTAATGTATGGCTGGGAATGGACATAAAATAAAAAATTTCGTGGTTGCGGCAAGGGAATTTAATCAAGGGAGCATGTTGCTATTAATATTTATCGTTTGGATCTCAGATTGCAGTTTATCGATTGGTGGTTTATGATGCTGATTTTGTCTTGTCATGTTTTACTAGGAGTTTGTTTACAGTTAATTTCACTTAAAAAATTTAAAATACTTTAAACAAGAAAACGACGTGTGATTTTACGAATTAATGTATTACCATATTTAGTATCCAATACTATATGACTTGTCCATCGCCAAGAACAAGCTCCAAAGTAACAATATATAAGTAAGTTACAAAATAAGAAATTTTTTTGTTTACCAATTTACCACTTTACCAGTGAAAGTAAATTAAAACTAATTTACATTCTTTCCATATTCTGCCTCATCCATCAACGTCCAAAAAAACTCACTGAACCCTTTTACTTTCATCAGATCTCGATTTCAGTTCCACTAGCCGCAACATACAATATTATGCGGAAAATGAGCATGGCCTTAAAAACTTATAAAAATACCGAAAAAATACCTCAACCAAATATTTGTGTAGCCGAGAGAGAAAAAAGAAGAAATGTCGATCATTATGCAACAATATTATTTATTATTTGAATGGAAAAAGTGGGTCAAAAGTATCATCGCATTTATTGTAAAACGCTCAACAAAGTTGTTGTTTTTCTTTGATTTGCATTGATGCATTCATTAAGTTTGTTATGAGTATATGATTCACTTAGCAGCTCATCAGGTCGCCGATAAATGCATTGTTTTATAATTAAAGAGGATTACATCATTTAACGTAATTTTATAAGTTGTTATGCAAATATGTTTCTAGACAGAATTTTTTGAACTTCTGTTTTTTTAAATATTTTATTTGTTAGTCAAGACAAATTCAGAAAAAAAAATTATCCTAAAATCTTAAAGGGAAAATCTGTTTTAGCTAATATTTCTTTTTTTAAGTCTACTTTTAAAGACTTTTTTAAAACTAGAAAATTTATTTCTTAATCAATAATAATTTGTCTCTAATTTGTTAAATAATTCCCATATGAATTATACACGTTAGGCATTCAAACCATGAAATTAATAATATTAATGGAAGTGAAGTTCACTAGGGTCACTTGACAGAAAGATTGAAGTACAATTAACATTTTTTAAATTTACAAGTTTCTATGTCGAGGTGTTTCGATGCATTTATCTTAAACAGAGCATTAACTTTGATGGCTAGTTCAAGGAAACTCCGATTTATGTTTATCAAAAGATTTTATTTAAAAGCTTTTAAATTTAAAACTATTTTTAACAGTTGTGAAACATCATCAAAAGTCAAAACCATCAGAAAGATCATATTTAAACACATCAAAATACGGTTAAAATTTAAAAAACCATAAAAAGCGAGATCTCAGCCTAGAGCCATCAACTTTTGATCAAAATCATAAACACATTAAATCCATACAAAAAGGCAAACAGTCATGGTGAAGGCTGGCAACCCCAATGTGAACCTTTTTGTCTATTATTGTGTTTTTTGTAGTTTTCACCCAAAATTGCAAGAAAATTTAATTTATATAAAATATGCTGCGTGACTTTGAGAGCTTCAAATTAATAAAAATTATTATATAATGTTCAATTATTTCTCGAGCATATTAATTAACCTCACATTAATCTCCACACAAACAGCACTAAATAACTGTTTTAACTGCTTAAAATCAAGCATAAAACCATTCTCTTTTTAATCAGCTATTGGACCAACATATGCTTCAGATCTACATTCACCAGTTACATATTTTACAAAATGTGGGCCAAATTTGCAGAAGAAGTTTTTCTTGAGAGCTGTGGGGGAGAACATTTTCCAAACTGCTGAAGTATTTTATTGCATAAATATAAATTTTTACCAAAAAATGTATTTATTACTCAAAACTACCCCCTCATCAATCTTAGTTCTTAAAAACTTCGCACCATATTTATCTTCCAACAATCTCTTGCGATGATTTTATGATTGGACTTTATTTCAAATTTGTCATCAAAACAACCAGGCAGTCCAAATTTGGAGGTCGTTCCCTTGATCATGCAGCGTTTTTGATAATTCTTGTTACTTGCACTCTTTCGTCTTTTTTTGGTGATTGTTAAGTAAGTATACAGTATAAGTTTAATTCCAGGCTCGATGTTAATTGCAATAATATGGCTTTAAAAGTAAAAACAAAGTATAGGAACATGTCAAATCAGGTGAGATATTAAATGGAAAAAAAATTTCAACTTAAAAGGAAAAGTTTTTTTTTCAATCATTGAAAGGTCTTGGGACAAATTTTCAGCGGATTATCAAAATGATTTTTAAATTTACAAAATGCATCATTGAGAAAATTAAAAAAATTTGTAGAACTTTCGTGTAAATTAAACTACCTATCCCTGAATATTTATTTTATTTACTAAAATCCACAATTCATACTGGTTTGTTGCACTCCATGCGATTCAATTGATATCTTTTTTCTTGCACCGGGTGGACTCTTTGAGACCACCATGTAAATATAGTATTACAGATTTTGCAAAATGTTGCAATATTTCTCTATAATAAACAATATGCAATAATCTCAAAATGTAAATGAAGTTTAAAAAAGTAAATACAGCAAATGAAGTAATAAAACACACGACACTTACAATTAACTCGGAATATACTTTAAATTGACTGCGACGTAAAAAACTGCGGGAATCTCCGCGTGAACCTGACCAGCCCAATTTGAATCAGCCAAAGAAAGCAAAAGTGAATTGTTGAGTTTTTTAAGTGTTTGAATTAGCGCGTAGTTTATTTTGAAAATAATTTTAATTCAAATTCAAGAATAGCTTTTTTTTTATCTCAATTAATCTAACAACTAATTAAGACCAATAAATATGGAGCAAGATTCAAAACAGATAAAAAAGTTATAAATAGCATCCGTTCAAAATAACTCAGCACAAATAATAAATATAAAATGAAAGCTCAGTCATAGATTTATGAGATAACATAAAAAACTTAATAAATATTGTGAGATGACCTTCCCGATAACCACGTGGAACCATATAAAAATACTTTATATCTATTATTTTACAAAGTGTTGCCTGATATATTTTCAAGCTCACTTTTTTAAGAAATAAATTTTTCAGTTTATTTTAAGCTTTTGTTCAGTTACAAAACTTTAAAAGTATTCTTCATCAACCAACCCCAAAGCAAAAGTTCCTAGTAGTCATTTGACTCATATAAAAGTGAAGAAATATTGTTTGGTTAATAAGACTATGGCTGTGTGCAACTGACCTGCCTGTGCAAGTGGGGGCTTCGGTTGTCTGCAAGCTTCCAGCTAACTAGTTGCGGTTATGTATAAAGTGGTATTTCTGCTGTATTTTTTCCAACCAAACAGCACAAAGCAGCTCAAACAGCATATTATATGTATTATTATTATTTTGGTGAGTGGTCCCTATGCATTTTTGTATCGAAAGCTTTAATTTTGGTTTAAATTTGAAATCGCTTTTTTGTTCAGTTCAAGAACGAATTATTTAATTTACATTTAAAAGTACAAAGTATTTTCTTTTCTGAAACGCTGCGTTGAGTTGTAAAAAAAGAATTATATTTGAGGGTAGAGCCTACATTTACTCTGTTACATAGACAGATATTATTATAGAGTTTTATGATTAACTTATATCGCTAGCTGAGTGTTTTTTTCTTGCTCTCCGCTTGGAATTGCTTGGAACTGCTTGGAATTGCCTACGAGTTGCTTCGATAATAGTTTGAAATGTGAGTGCTGCGCGCGTGGTGGTTCCGATGTGTAGATCAAGCAAACTCGAGTCAACATTATAGTTTTTTTTTTCTGAAGGATACTTGAAAATCTTTAGAATGCAGATTTCAACTTGAAAAGTAGCCAAGTGGCTATTCAGTCTTGAAAGGATCGCGGACGCTACAAGTGCTTAAACAGATGATGATGAGTAAAGGAAAAGCAAAAGAATCGAGAGAATAAAATAAAAATCGAAAGTGTTGTAAAAGTTTATGAAGAAATATTTTTGAAATAATTTTGAATATAAAAAATTATTCAGTAGAAAAATATTTTAAAGTGAATAGAAGAAAAAAAGTTTTTATGAAAACATCTCCAAATCTTCACAAAGAAGCCGAAAAGGATTAGAAGCAGATTTAATATTATTGGATTACTAAAAAGGTAATAAACTAATAAAATGTGAAAAGTGATGTGTCCAATAAATATTTGAATATGATGAACTTTTTTTGCTAGAAATGTTGAGCAAACAAAATCGCTCGTAAAAATTTCAATGTCAAATGTTACGCAATGAAACGATTTTGTTGAAATTTTGATGTTTTTTGAGTTTTTCGTAAAATTTTTATGATTTTGTAGGCTTTAGGATATAATTGGAATTTTGATTAATGAAAGATTTGACAGTGAATCAATTTAACGGTAATTTAAGATGTGCTTGCAAGATGTGAAAAAGTTGTTATTGATTTAAAATTAATAACATTAAATTTAATTATATTGATTAAATATTTTTTGGTGGCTATTCTTCCCATTATGGAGTGTTGGAGATTGCAACTTTAGTTGTTTTAATGTTTTACATTTTGAAATCAAGGATCTTAGATTGTTTTACCTAGAAATCGAGAAATGAATCAAAAGTTTATCGTAAAATAGTTGTTTAAATAGTTGTTTTCTGTTTTAAGATTGTTTTTAGGAAAAATTTTTCTGGAAGTGATTGTTTGGTGACGTCACAATTCACAATTCACGTTTTTGGGCTGGCGATTTCATAACTTGTTGGCTTTATTTTGGTCAGACTTTTTTTAAGAAAATGGAATGGAGGTTTCAATTTTTTTTCAAGATCAGAACGCTTTCTAATGAATTCTAATCTTTTTTTGTTGAAATTTTTTGTGTATATCCATTTTAAAATTTATAATCAAATTTCATCTGATTAATTACTACTATTAAGGAAGCTGAAATTTTAGTATTTAAATTGATTAAAATATTTGGAATAAGTATACAAACCATGAAGAGTCATTAATGCTCTTGAATGTGCTTTGATGTTAAATAACTTAAAAATCTAAATTAGCTTACAAATTATCACGTTTTAATATTCATTTGCCAATGATAAATTATATAGTTCAACTTGCGGTAGAGCTTTATGTTTCAAAATCTACTCAATTATTCAAATTATAATATTTAATTTAATCAAACTCATAGAGCGATTAAAATCAGTTCATTATTAAAATCCGTCCTTAAAATTCCAACAACTTTGGCAACCTATGTAGGTTGTAAAGTGAAACTTGCTTAGATAAAGTTCTTGGCTATTACTTTAAAAAAAATTTCACGGACACACAATACTTATTATGTTTTTTGCCATGGAAAACCTGTAAGACAACAAACAATTTTATAACGATTTTTTTCGAAAAATTTTCAAAATACCTCATAATCGAAGCATTTCACAAATAGCGACCTCGACTCGGAGCAAATTAATTGGTTCACCGCTCATAGCATAATTTATTGCAAACTGTCTGGTTACTGTGCAAATCGATTTAACAACGCGTCAAGTGGCGGTTTAGTCGAACAAAATTACTAATTGTGTAAAAAGCTGTTAATAAAATTTTGCGCCAATGGTACTGAGCGAGCTTTAAGTTTTATTGAATAAAATTATAGATTTTAATAATGGACTTGATGTGCAAGCGTAAATTGATATATTTCGATATTGCTCATGTTTTAACAATATTATTTGACAGAATGTCCATAAGATGCAAAAATATTTTTCAAAAACGATCCATTAATATCATTCTTGAAATATTTTCAAAATTCATTATGAATAATTAAGTTGTTGAGTAATCATTAATGAAATAATTAAATACGTAAAATAATGATTTATAAGAAAAAAATAATTGATGCGAAGATACTTGAAAATCTTGTAGAAAATATAAAAATACACGAAATAAAGCGAAATAAAGCAAAGTTTACAAGAATTGATAAAATACGACAAATTTTTTTTATTTCACAGAGTGATATAAAAAATAATCAGAAAAAATTCATTTCTTTAAAAATATCCAACAAATTTTCATAAATTTATGTTCAAGTTATCATAAATTAATCAATACTAAATTAAAATTGAATTTTTCAATATATTGTTTGGGTAGAGCTGATCTGACACGATTAATTACGATACTCAGGACAGCACCGCTTAATTTTCGACTGAAAAAGCGAGATATGATATTTAATAATTTAAAAATAAATAAATTGCTGCAAAATATTCGGGAAAAAAAAGGCGAATAAAAATTTTGATTTACCATAAATTAGCAAAAATTTACAAAATATTTAATGCACAAAAACTACAAAATCACCGGCTTCAATTCACAAAATTTCGAATTAAATTGATGACATCGTTACATCAATTTCTTTAATTGTATTGATTGCTGCACATCATAAAGGCATTATCGGTTGTCAAGACTCTCTGATTATTGATAAACGATTGTTGGAAGTTGTTATGTACTAAGATGCATTGAAGTAGGAATAGTTCAAGGGAGTTGAAATGAGTTAAAGTGTAAAAAAATCCATTATCGTTAATGTGCGTAAAAACGCCATTTTAATGGTTTCTTTGGATCCGCCGAAGAAATTTTGTGTTTGGGAATCTGTGAAAAAAGTTTAAAACGCAAAAGTGCATATTGCTTAACGAGTAAACAGCGGGCATTGAATTTATACAGGGGTTCTAGGAGAAAATATTTTGAAAGCATATTCCCAATTTTTGTGATAAAAAATTTGCAATACTAAAGACTTCAATGCTCGTTCGGAATATCCTGAAATTTTAAAAACTTGCAAAATGAAACAAATTTTTGAAGATCAAAAATTTAAATATTTCCAAGAAAACGATCAATAATAGTGTAAATAAATTAAAATTTTCAAATATTTCAAGGATCTTTAAATGAATCATTTTTTAAAT
This sequence comes from Parochlus steinenii, assembly GCA_038502155.1. NCBI lineage: Eukaryota > Metazoa > Arthropoda > Insecta > Diptera > Chironomidae > Parochlus > Parochlus steinenii. The sequence goes on from JAXCIN010000054.1 coordinate 6,046,362, forward strand.
GTCCTTCTCAAAAGACGCCCAAAACTATCAATATTCAATATTTCTCAAATAATTTGAATAAAAAGCATATAACAAATTTTAACCCAAATTTAACATAAAATTCACATTAGATTTAAAATAAATTTTGTATTGAAAACTGTTTTAAAATCCCTGAATTTTTATACAAAATAAATTGATTAATAATCTCACTGGAGATATCAGATAAGTGCACAGTGCATGGCAATAAACATTTTGTAATCGTTAAGTTGACAAATACTTAATGAAGAATTAACGTCAGTCAAGAATAACATGTAAAAGTTTACGACTAACAATAATATTCTGCCATTTATGGACTACCAGAAAATTAAAGAAGACTGCGAACAATCACCAAATAAAAACCAAATAATCAAAAAGAGTCGTTTAAAACCGTTTAAATTTCTTTCATTTCGGTTTCGTTTTCTTCGCGACTATTAAGCGAGTAACCGAGTAACCACATATGAGGTCAATACTTTTATTTTTTTGATGATCCGCAGAAATTATGCAATTTAGCCATTCCAATCCCAGCTGCAATCCCGAAATAATATGAGACTTGACTACAAAATAAATCATTTACATTTTTGGGTGCAAATAGTTTTGGGGGTTCATGGTGGGTGGAAAAAAATTTAAAGGTAATGTTAGTTTATGTATTTTTATGGGATTTTAATGAACTTGTCCTAAACTTCATGAATATTATTTGTTGGAATTTATCCAGTGAAATTATAAAAATAATAAAACAAGATTGAAAACTTTTTCCATCCATTGATTCAATATTGTCAGATTTATAAATCTTCTGCAAAGAATTGCAAAACTGCTCTCAAAAAGACGCATGAAAAATGCAAAAAAATTACAAGAATTGTTCATGTAATTGATAATTGCCATACAACACGCCAACCCAATTCCATGTCAATGATCGTGATGGGTTCCCTGCGAATTTTATTTAATTCGAACTTAAGACCCAAAGTCATGTTTAAGTGATTTATGTATTTCTCGCTTATTTTTTGTATGTAATAATACCAAATAATATGGCGGTTGTGTGATTATGTCAGATCTGGAGCTGTTTTGAAGTTTGAATTGCTTTTGATGTTGAATTAATAAAAGCTTGCGGTGAACCTTTTTGTTGAGTAGATAAAAATTAAGTTGAATTTAATTGTTGGTTGCTTTCATTGAAATATGTGAAAATATTATGTCTCAATCTTATTTAGATTGGTGGGTGTTTTACTGTTGAAAAATAACTGTAATTATTATTTAAAAAATTTATAAAGACAAATCATTAAAGTTTAAATTAGGTTTCCCTTTAAAACATAAAGTATATCACCAAACAATGAAATTGAAATATTAAATTCAAAGAACTCGTTAAATGTTTATGTACATTGTACAACTTAATAAAAGCATTTTTATGAACCTTAAGAAAAATCGATAAAAAAATAAAAGTAGTTTAAAACATTAATTTAATTAATACCTTAACATTGATTACCTCTAAAAACAAGCTCCATACTGACCATTAAAGAATCAACCCACATTTTGATTTCGCTCAAGTTTCAATGGCTGTTTCCCGCCAAATATCGTCCAGATCCTATCAATTGTCTCGTTACAACACATTAAAAATATTTTCGAAAATTGTAATTCAAAACGCTGGCAAAATTCGTGCAAAACAAAACATTCAAAATGAAAACAAGTCTTTTTGCATTATAAAAAAATCTGACAACAAAAACCATTTCCAGTTTATTTGATCGAGTTTCTGACTCTTAATGCTTGTAATTGTGTTTTCGGCATGTTCACCTATTATGAAACAAAAGGCTTCAACCAGTAACACGTTTATCGATATATTATTTAATACTTTGCGATTTACAACTTTTTTGTGTTTATTGTGGTTTTGGCGAGTTTTGTATTTTTGCAGCATTTTTATTTTTTGTTGGTTTGCATGAATTTTCGCTGAATATTTAGTAAATTTTAACAGTTTTTACAATTTTTTGTTACCAGTTTATGCATACAGTTTTTAAGTTTTTTTGTAGTATTTTGAGTTTTTGCTTTGAATGGAAATATAATTTTTTGTATTTCTCAAGGTTGTGAGCAGCAAAAAGTGAATTAATCAAAATATTTATTTATGTGATCGTTGTGCCGTTTTTCGGTTAAAAATTTTAAGATTCTTGAAGATTTTGACGATGCGCTGATTTATTGACATGTTTTAAAAGAAATTAAATTTCTGTCATAAACTTTTATGAGAGGAGCATTTTTTGTTGTGAAAATAAAGATGAATGATCGATCGCTGCCGCCACAATTTATTAGCAAAATAAACAAGGAAAATTTGATGGATTTTACTGTGTCTTGGTCACATTATTTATAGATTTAATTAATGAAATTAAAAATATATGAAAATTATCACATTTTATCAAAATTATCATAATTTTAATATTTCATGCAATTAACAAGAGCATTCTCACATTGACCTTTCGCATGAAATTTAAAAAATAGTAATTTTATTCACCGTCAGTTTCTGCACGGATTCAATTTATTTCCATGTTTCTCTCAATTTATTTCAATGCCAAAAAGACGAATCATCCACTTTCCACGCTTAAAAATTAAATCTGTAATGAATATTTATAGATTCTACGATAAATGCGTGCTTTGTTAATTTTCACAATCTCACAGTCATTCAGGTTTTTCTTTCTTTAAGGCTTTGTTTCTTAACTTTTTTTTGTTGACTTTAAAGGTGTCTTTAGATTGGGAAATATTGAAAAACATTTTTTTTAAATAAATTTAAAATTGTTCTACTTGATTGAATGCTTGACAATTTTATTTTATAAATTATCCAGATGTAAAGACTTCTCAAAACTTTGAACGAATTGTTGCAGAACAGTTGCAATGAACTTTAGTGCCTCTTTTCTGGTTCATTCTCCATTATTTCATTTAATATCGTACTCGTATTTTCCGTAATTACTCGGTTCCGTGTTCAAAATTGTTACATCCTGAAACCAATAATATCATCGTAGTTAATTGCATTGGATTATATTGTAGATGTTCTCGCAAAGTATTTTAAGAATAACGAGAATATGTTTCAAATTTATCGGCTCTAGGAAAAAACTTTAGCAATTAAACAACAAAAGCAAAAAACAGTTTATAGAGTTGAATAATTATAGTGTATGTAAATAAAGTGTAAGTAGATAAAGTAACATTAATTTAAATTAATTATATGCAATGATCGTTGACCGCGTTCGTGGGAAAAAAAACACTTAATCCAAATTTAACTAAAAATTGCTTAACTATTGCAAAATGCACATTTTTTGAAAATTACTAAATTTGTTGGATTAACACTGAAATGTTTGAATAGTTGAATTTAATTAAGCGACAATTACTAGACAATATTGAACAATACACTGGAAAATATGACCAACATAGTGTGAAAACACAAATTTTTTTGTTAATTTTGTAATGATTTGCTACATTGTCTTTCCATTCCATTTAATTCCATTTAATCTTGCATTTAATTATAGTTTTATATTTTTTTAATAAAATTCAAACAAATTGAAACATTTTTTGTAGTTGCTGAATCACTGAATTGTTCATAAATCACATATTTTGTGATATTTCAATCTTTCGGTTTTTATGGTCTTTAGATTGCTTAGTACTTTGGTTTATGAATTTTTCAGTTATTAGTTGTTAAGTTTTGTGATTAAATGTTTTTGGTTTGTCGGTTTGTTGGTTTGTTAAAGAAGAAGTCGCCGCAAAAAAAACTGTTGCACAATGTAATTTCTATTACAGCCAAACAATGATTTCAATTGATCTAAAAACATTTACTAAAAATTTGTTTGATCATATTTCAATTATTCAAATATTATGGTGGTTTTGTTTGGCCATCAGACAGTTAAAAGACTTAAAAGACGAGTAAAAATTAAGATATGTTTGGTTCTCTACTCAATTAGAAGATGATCAGTCCTTGTTTTTTGAAAAGACCCATTAAAAGTTGAAATCGCATTAATTAGCTTAAAAACATGTTTCAAAATGAGTTAATCTAATTTATGATAAGATTGTTCACATTACAATTAATTCCTCCATAAAAATTAAATAGTTTTAAAGTCACATACTAAAAGATCTATTCATAGCTTAATACACCGAAACATTTTACTACCGTGTAAATGTAAATTTATGAAACCTTCAAGGTCTATGAACTAGGAAAACTAAACATCTTATTTTCCGCACCTTTTTGCCCTATTATAATTAATTAAAAGATTTAAATAATGCCATTGTTGCTCAACAAAGCAATAAAAACACAAAACTATCGATGAAAGTAGCTGACTAGCTTATCTCGTGAGAAATAAAGACAACACACTCGTGCATAGTAATATTTAATTAATAATGATAAATACAATGATGAATTAAACATTTTTCACTGTGAGCAGTGTTTGCATATTAAACACAAATATTTAAATACAGATTAATTAGGAAGTTTAAATATTAATGAGTAATTATTGTGTCATTCATTGTTTGCAAACAGATTATGTGATGATTTGAGGATCAATTTGTTAATAAGTAAAATTTCTATCACTGTCTCTGTCACTGCTTTAAAATTTTGATTTTTTAGAAAAATAAATTCAACAGCGATTCAACTGCTGATAAAATCATGTTAAAAATTATAAACAGTTCGAAAAATTATAAATAAGACTGTATTGAAAGCAATTTTAAAGGAAATATGTAATTTATATCGTTAATGCTCCATTAATTTGTAATTTTGCAATCATTAAATTAATAAAGATTAAATTCAGGCTTTGATAACGATCAAGCAATAAAATTGTCTTAATTGTTTTTAATGAATAATAACTGCCAATCAACATTGCACAAATTAACATTTCGATTTTTTAAAATCATTTTAGAACATTTAATCATCTTTATAAAATTTTTATTTTTAACTTTTCAAAATTAAGAAGTACAAAATGTTCAATCGCCTCCAATATTAAATTAGTTTCCTTTCAATTAACTTTTTTTCCTTCAAAGCAAATAAATATAACGATTTAATGTATTTTTGAAATTTATCACATAACGGGGTTTCCCAAGCATTTTTAGGTAGAAGATGTTAAACAGTTACCAATGGAATCAATTAACAGCAAAACACTTAAAACATGCATTTCTGCAACAAAATACTTTAAACTTTAGGTTCAATTCATAAAAAATTACATAAGACGTCATAAATATAAGCGGAAAAGTTCCACTCACGTTAATTGCTCACGCATAACGAAATACATAAAAATACGTGAAATTCATGAATCAACTTAAATTCGAAAGAAAATTTGAAAACACTTCCAATTTTTCCGTCAATTTAGCTGATTTCATTGAGCGTTACACTAAAAAGGTATAACTAAATCGTAAATTGGATAGTTTACTCAGTATAAACAATGTTACTTAAATGCAATTTAAAAATATTTAATTAATTCTTCGAATCTTTATGACATCAAAAGAATCTCTGAAACTGATATATCCCCAGCAATCTCAACCCAATGACTCTCTATAATCATATACAATTTTATAATATAAAATTATTTTACAACAAATTGCTCAAAAATGCCCTGCAATTACGCAATCCAATTATTTCCAATCATTGGTGACCGTGGCTGGAATGAAAGAGGTAAAGATTTTACGACAATTCCACACAATTTATTATCCAAACTTTTGTATCTTGAATACGATAGCCTTATAACAGTATCTTATAAAATTTCAATAAAACGCATTTCGATTTAAACTAAGTTATCATTTGAATATTGAATGCCTAAAGCGGTGCACACACTATGAAAGTAAATCACTGAAAGTTTTTAATTTTTCAGTCAAAATTTGCTTATTGAAAAGACAAATTTTATGTGTGAAGAAAATTTGGAAAAACTATAGGAAAAACTCTACTTTCACTCAACTTTCAGTCAATTTCAGAAATTTACTGAAAGTTTAGTGAAAGTAGAGTTTTTCTTGTAGATTTTCCAAATTTTCTTTTCAATTCTTATTTGTCTTTTTAATACGCAAATTTTGACTGATTTTTGAAAAAAATCCGTCAACGGGAAAATGGTAAGAAGTAAAACTTTCACGGTTTTTACTTTCATAGTGTGTACAGCACTTAAGCAATATTTCAATTTAAAGTATCCGATACTTTATTTTTTGATTTAATAAATCAGGTAAAATTAAGCCACGAAAAAAGTTTCAAAATGTTTTTATTTTTTAACTAAAATTTGTAAAAAAAAAATTCACTAGCTAATAAATACTCAATACAAAATCAACAAATAATAATAATTCAATGATTTTCATTATTTGCGATCAAAATAAAAATTCAAACAGTAACATATCGTGTATTTTGTTTGTCTTTGTCGCTATTGGCCATGCTTTCTTTAGCCTTATTAACGTTAACACAATTATTATAAATATGTGAGTCAATGTTTGTTGTGGCCTGTGGCTTACCGATGATTATCCATTTCAACAACTTCAAATCATTTCGCACATGTTTGAGTTATGTTTATGAATTTTGATGGAATTTTTTAAATTGTTTACATTTTTACGATTACGCCTTGCAATGTGTCAATTTCCGTTTGTTTGCTGAAGTTGTGATAATTAATTCATTAATTATGGGTAATGTGGCATAGATCTAGTGAATCTACTAATTCATTTATTATCCATGTTAATGTATGCAAAAAACAGTTTCAACTTGTGAGTTCCAGTAATTAAATTTTAAAAGGTTAATCATGGGATTTTATGCAGAGCTTGTTTTACATTTTATTATGATATTTTTTACAACAAACGATTGATGTGATTTTAAGTTTGTTGTTTCATTGTATGACTTAAAGGGAGCAAAATAGTCACTTTTACTTCTAACTGTAATGTAGAAAAGTTATCTTAACTTTTATAAGATTTTTTTATTGTTTTAGAATCAAACTTAATAGTTAGAAATTTTATTGGTGTATGGATTATTTTTTAAAGACAAAGTTTACAGATTGATAGAGACAACTTATTAGCAAGTTTAGTAAATTTTTAAAGTAAACATACTAGAAAACATATTAGTTCACATCAGAATATTACTGATTGCATTCATCCTTCTTGAGATTTAATTGATCTTTTTTTACTTACACTTCACATTTACCAACAACTTAATGTATCAATGTCCAAAAACATATGATTACTTTTATAACCAGGAAGTAATCTTAAACCTATGTAAATAAATCTGTTGAGAATAAAGTCAAAAGCAAATCTAAAATTAAAGTAAACAAAAAGTTCAGACACCAGAAAAAAAACTCACTGATCAAGAAAAAAATTCTTTAACCAATTAAACTTGGAATATGAATAAAAACTCGACAATGTTATTAATAACTCAATCATATTCGCAATTCAACTCAAACAATTATTTTATTTTCTTTTTATTTTATTTTTGCAGCACCCGAAAAGCACTTCTGCACTATCCAAAGGTCATCTGTACCTCCATCGTAAAGTAAATAATTGAAATATTAATAAAAATTAAAACACGAACCACACGAGCTAAACGAAACAGGTGGTCAAGATCAGTCAAGTCCAAAAATGTTAAGAAGCCAATGGGTCATGTTGTTGTTAACCTCTATACTTCTTATGTCCGAATTAACCAGTACTGACGAGCTAAGACAGCTGGAAAGATATCCCAGTTATCAGAATCCAAACTATCGAGTTAAATATATTTGATTCTTATTCTCAAGACATGTTTTAATTAATTCTTTAATTAAAGATATCGACTCGAGCAGTTGATGAAAAACCAAGAAACACGAGAGCTGTAGCTCACCAACCTCTAGGATTCTTTGGAAAGCTCGCTTTCTTTGGGGGATTATTATTCAACCAATATAATGATACAACGAGTGCTCTTGGAAGGATCAGGGACATCCTTTACGATCAATTCTCAGACACAGCAACGCCATCAGTAACATACATTTCATTCATTTTTAGGTTTCTGAGGATTTTTTATAAATAAACTTGTTTTTAGACTGTTGTGGAGACAACAACTTTGAAGCCTAACACGACCACTACAGAGAAGTATCGGATTTCCAGACAAGAATTTGGAAAAATCTTGAATAAAAATTTTAGAGGACTGCAGAAACTAATGAGAATAGAATTAGCTGATGCAAAAAATGTAAGTTCATTATAATTTCTGAGAACTTGCTTAAATAGAAAAAACATAAATGAATTCACAAAATTCTTTTAGCAATCGCAATACAGCATAAGAGACTATAAACTGGATCTAGCTGGTCAAATCAAGCCAACTGTGCCTTCCAAAAATAGCACAACTGCCAAACGAGCCACCAGACAAGCTTATTATCGAAGAAACTAAGAAAAGAATTAAGGAGTGCCTATTAAATTTAACTTTGATCTGTGATAGCATTAATTTTAGTTGCGTGTACTTATTTTAACTACTTATTTATTGATTTGATGGCAATAAGAAGCTCAAGACACTGGAAAATTAAGGAAATAGGTTGTTAGTTGTCTTGAAAATGTTCATGTAAATAGATTTATCATTAAAATGGTTTAAGATGTAGCAATAAAAATAATTTAATGAAAAAAAAATCTGGTAAAAAAACGTTTTTCTTCAAATCGCGAGAGTCGCTGCCTCACTTTTATTAAGAAAAGGCGCCGACGCGGTTTTTCTTTCATTTGAATTTTATTTAACGGTTTCAACAAGATTTTAATAAATATATTTTTTCGATTTATCTTGAAGTTATGAAATGTTTTTTGCTCTGTGAACCTTAAAAAATGCATCGTTGTTTGTTGTGAGTAACACTTTTCAATAATTTCAAGCACCATATAAATAATTCTTTTATCTAATCGCAAAGTATCTAACAAACAATTTAATTCACCACTAAATAATTCACGATCTTATCTCTAAGGACATAAAAATTAGAAAAAGACCAATGCAATTGCATTCTTGTAGCATAGCAAATAATTTACCCATATAGTTTTTAGTTTCTCCTACGCTAACAGCAAAATAACGACAATTTCTACAATTTCTAGAAATTCAACAAATTCAACAATTTCATTTATTTAATCAGAACAAATGGCTATCAGAGCAAATTCTCATTATTTCTAAGAATTTTTTGATCACACGAGCAATGCTAAGAATGAAAAAATATAGCGGTTGGTTTAGTTTAGAGGTGGCTTTATAAGAGAAATCTTCTAAGATAATATTTTATTTTGGGGTTGAGTGTTGATACTGTCACTTATGAGTTCTTGGTCGAATTAAGCTATTTCTGAATTTGTTCAAGTAACTGGAATAAATTTTCAATTCATTGATTGCAATAATTATTCTCCTTGTGATCATAACAATAATTAAACAATGATGACATCTTGAAAATCCACCCCCTCTGGCAAAGTTTCCAACAAAACGCCAAATGGCACTTTTATGTAACGTGTCTTAACTGCCAGTCTAAATGATAAAATGGTGAAATTAAATAGGATTCTGCATCCCCGAGAAAGTTTTTATGAGGCACTTTCTAACCTTAACCAGCCTCAACTAAGTTCAACCTTCACCCCATTCTGCTCAGTAGATCCCAAGTATTTTCCGTGTATTTAGACTTTTCTAGAGAAGCACTCACAATAAACCTAATAAAATTATTCCAAGCACAAATCGAGTTACTCGCGCGCAAGTGAAAAATTATGTTCGCTAAATTTATCATTTTTCACAAGAAAATTATCTACAAATCAAAAGAATGAAATTGCATATTTTCTTTATGATGAATATCCATTACAATTGTGTATGTTTATTATTCGTTTATCATTGCAAGCAAAATAAACAAATTGAGGCAGGGGTGGGTGGAGGTTCAGACAGTCAGACAAGAGGGCAAAAAGTCCTGAGAGGGAAGTAAACATTGAATCTAGTAAGAAAACTTGGATGGATTTAAAGAATTGTCTCATCTTGAAGAGCTCTTCACTATCCCCTCAAAAAACGAGCCCTCAAAAATATGAGCTAACATTATACATAATCAAATAAAGAGTGAAATTTGATAATAAATGTATGGCAAAAAATATTCTTATGTCTAATCAGAATAACTGAAGAACAAACATGTGAGATGATTTCGCTTTTCGTTTATCAAATATGCATGTAATATCATTTTTGAATATTTCCGACTTTTTGTCTTTTTCAATACCCTTCGTTGAACGGAAAGTGTACTAAAAAAATAATACATTTTTTTTAGCGAAAATATGAAATTTTACTTTTTTTTAACTTATAGTAAAAATATATTTACGAAAATAGAACAAATTATGTTTACTATAGTTATACCCAAAAAATACGTTTAACAAAAAAGTATACGTTTTGTATACTACAGTTTTACTCAAATAGTATACGTTTTCTTAACAATACATTCTGTAAAATAGTACAAGACTTTCGAATAACTTCACTCTGTACATTTGTTTTCCTGTCAAAATTTTTGCAGACACGAAAATTTTATTTTTCCTAATAATTAATGAAATATTTGGATATTGAAGTGAAATAAGTGATAAAATTGATCAGCAAATGGAGACGAAAGACTTGAGTAAAGATAAAAAAAAATTATTTTGGTAAAATTTTTATTTTTTTACTGTTCGTTTACTATTTTTTAAAATTTTAATGTTAATTGCATTTATTTCCATATATTCAAGGTAATTGCAACAACTTCTGTGGCATGGAGCCAGTTATTAAATTTAATAGATGAATTACAAATGAAGATGAAAGTGCAAATTTGTTGATCAAAATATTATTATATCAATTAGTTATAGGAAAATATTATGGGACTTCATGATATTTTGTTAGAGAAGCTGTTCAAACTGATTCATGGTCTAGAATTAGTTTTTCTAAAGTTTTTTATAATTCTCAAATACTTGATAAAAGTTAGTTTGCTTAATTTGTAAAGCATAAGTATTGAGTTCTCAGTAGCTTTTGGGCTGTTGTAGCATTTTATAACAAATTTTCAAGGTAATAAAAATAGTTTTCAAACAAAATGGATTGAATTTTTAGTATTATTTTGAAGAAAAATTCTAGTTGTTAGTTAAAGTTATACAAACAGTATAAAAACAAAAACTTTTAGTATACTTTTTCATACGGGACGACCCTTTTTATTATTCGAAAAGTATATATTTTACCACAAAAACGTATACTATCAGTATACTAAAACTTTACTACAGGGGTATTACTACTCGGGTATGGCAGAAAACATACGAAAGGTATCGATTCAGAGTAATTTTCGTTTACGAATAGTATACTATTGCATAAGTATACCCAAAGGGTAAGTATAAAAATAGTATCGAAAAAGTATACTTTGGGTAAGATTTGGCGGCAAGGGATGTGAGATGATTTCGCTTTTCGTTTATCAAATATGCATGTAATATCATTTTTGAATATTTCCGACTTCAGAAGTTTTAATTTTTGATTTATAAAAAAATAATTCATAAATTAAAAAATATGAATATTTTAAGCAATAAAAATTTTCGCTACTACGATGTGGCAACACTTAATTTTAGATAAAGAGTGATATGAAAGCAAAAAAATTATCTAAATTATATTTTTTCTTATATTTGATTGAAAGTAGCGACACTGTCATATTTTAATATTTTAAATTTGTTATTCTATATTTGGATTTTACGAGTTCTTTAGTAAGTGGGACCCTATGTTCTAACTTATGGTCTTTATATATTATTTTTACTAAATTAAATCTCAAATATTTTATACAGGAATGGAAAATTCATAAATATTTTGAAAATAGCTTCAATTTTTTTGGGTTCATTAAAATATCCTTGACAAAACAGATCCATTTATATTTTCCTAGTCACCATCTCAACAAAACGAGAATAATGTCACATAAGAAGCGACTTTATAATTCCCAGAATTGCAAATTTGCAACTCGAGGATGGGTTATGGAGAGAATGAATGAGGCACTTTATGGTAAAATATGATGAAGGATAAAAATCCAAATGGTGTTGAAATAGATTGTTACATATCTTTTTAGTGCATGCCACGTTGAGATATATTATGCACATATTTTATTGCAAATTGCAAAAAATTACATCTTTATGTATTAAGGTGTTTTTCTGGATTAGCAGCATAAAAACGATGTGACGTGCAAAGTTATAATGTTGGAGATAGAAATGGCGTCTTGTGAATTTTTTATAATTTTTATGAATTTTTGATTTATCTTTTGGAAATATGATGCGTATAAACTTTTTAGAACGTAAATTCTATTTTTCTGAAAAAGTTCTAAGAACTAAAATTTAGAGAATTAACTGGTTAATTTTTTTATAATTATGACTAAACAAATAAATATAAAAGCAAATTATAAGGAAACCAACAATAAACGACTCAACGTTGTCAATTCTAAATGAAACATGTATAATAAACAATATAACATCCAAATCCCACCACCAGAAAACAATCCCCATTAACCAAACACAATGAATCCACAAACTAATCCCATATCTATCCTTAAAGCCTTCTTACAATAAAAATATATCGATGATGGAAACTAAAGAGCATGGCAGAAAAACTTTTAATTTGTCGGAAAGTAAAATATCGCATAACAATTTGTTATGGAAACTTTCCTTGCTTTCCTTACTTTTGGTAAAGTTGGTAGCTTTTTGCTGCTGGCAAAGCGTATAAAAGGCGCAAAAAGGCCCCCCACAATAGTAAACATCTTTGATATCTCTCGAGTAGCCAAAAAGCTAAAACAGCTCAGCTTCTAAACAAGCATCCAACAACTTTCCGATTGTTTTGATTGGAAGTGTAATTAAACGTCTTTACTTCGTTTTTTGCTGGTCTAAGCAAATATAGCATCTGGGCAAAGAATTTGTTTGGTTTCCTTGCGCTTTAGGTTATAAGGTTCTGTGGCGGGACGATTATGAGAAAGAAATATTCAGAATGTAATTATTATTTAGAATTTTTGATAAAAATAAAAATAGAATATCATCTTAAAACAACTTAACTCATAATCTTGGTTTTCTAGAAAATTCAGAAAAAATAAATTTCTTTTAAAACATTTGCTCTGTCAACAGTTATCAAGAAACACCCTTCATTCTGAAAATAAATTTCCCAAGAAAACTTTCATTCACAGCTTTAATGGAACCACATGTGCTCACACTAACTTCTCGCCCAATAAAGTGGATTCTAATTAATGATTCAAACGCCACTTTCACAGTTTCACACACAATTTGCAGACCATTCACAATGTTCAGAGAATTTCTACAAAACTTTTCCACAAATTCGCAAAGCCAAAAACTCAATAATCAGAATGGAGAAAAACCCGAAAAAGTTCATGCTGAGTTAATTGATGGAATCAACACGAGATAAGGTTGCACTGGTAAAAACCTTTTAACGTTTTTAAGAATAATAGTTTGCTTGGTATTGTGTTAAATAATTCCTAAAATTTAAATAAAAATTTATTCGGAATATTTTCTGAAAAACAAGTTTTATTACCTTTAAATCCTAAAAAAATTTTCCCAGTGTTTTCCAAACTTACAAGTACAGCATAAAACATCGAACATAAAGCAGGTCGTTCAGCTGCAACTATCTTTGACCTTCCTTCCAAAGATCATAACCTGCATCGATCGACAAGTGCTGATGACTTTGCCAACTTTGCTAACTTAATTACCATTCAACATTTGTTTGGATATTTATCGCCCCAATTCGATTTGGAAAGGTTTGAAGGCGCAAAATATTAATGAAATATTTCCCTGCTCAAAACATTATAGCAAACAAATTGATATTGCTTTCGAATAATTCCGCCAAGTTCGTGTTATTTTACTTTTTGCTTAATTTTGTTATACTTTAACTGTGTTTTACTGTGTTTTTGTACGTTTTTGCCTTTTCTTTTGCTTTCTCGTATTTTCTTATGCTCTCTTATGCTCGTTCTGGGTAGCGAGGACGTGATACTAATTTTTTATTAATCCTTCGAGAGTATTACTTGGGTATACAAATTTAATATTTAAAAAAATGATTATATGGTGTAAGTTATGTGCTGGCGTTTGTAGCTACATGGTGGTGGCTTGCTTAAAGAGCTTTTAGGGAATTCCGGGAGTTAAGGGTTTTAAAGGCACTTTATTATTTTTAATTTATGGTTTTCAGATAATCGTTCCTAATAAACAAAGTTTAAAATTCCACATATAGATGCATGAAATGAAGCTTTGAATTGTTATTCAAAGTAAAATTTAAAATGTTCCCAAACCCTGATTATCCACCGGTTTTTTCTAACGAAAACAAAAGGGATGTAATTAATGTTCAACAAAATTAAGTTACAATTAATTCTGTTGCGTTCGTTCTTGCTCAATTTTTAAATATAAACCAACAACACGCTTCTTTTTTGTAGACTGTTTTAAGAAAATATATCACGTCTAAGATTTATCATTGATCCAGAATTCTATGGCAAACATTTTATCCGCTGGTTTAACTTATAGTCTTACACAACAGCTCCTTTTTTATGCAGTCGGTCATTAACATTTACTAAGAATTAAGATTTACTGATCCCACCATGAACTTGGTGTTGTTTGCCTTTACGATTATGTGCTAATAATATTAATTAGATGTGAGAGCAATTGTTTGGAAAATTCAGTCGCTGCTTTGAGTTTATCTTTGCAGACGATTAAGTTCTCAAGTTCTGCTGAGGCCGAGTTTACGCTAATGAAGGCATAACAATTAATGAGTAACAACGCTGCAAATTGACTATTAGGGCTCGGATTTGGTCATGCACATTTTTTTATGATTAATAGGATGGCTCATGGTTTAATAGTTCCTTGACTAATCCGATTGGATTTGGATGAGATTGGTTTAGTGCGATAATTATAGGAAATTTGTGGTTGAGTCAAGGACCTTTTGTTTAAAGACTGTGTTGAAAATTGTTCAAAATTTAAATTAGATTTATTAATTACTTAACACAGGAATTCAATTTACAAACAGATCTCTAGAAATTCCATAAATACTTAGGAAAAGTAGATATTTAAATGTTGGCGCCTACATAATGTGTGTTATACATCCAACAAAAAGTTTAATGACATTACTTTAAGATACTAGGAAATTGTATCATTAATATTAATTTTTATACAATTCTATAATAAATTCTGTAATAAAGTATGAAACGTGTGAAATTTACTTGACATTGATATTGAAAACTTGCACATTTGAATAGTATTCTTTATTAATACTATAACAATCACCTGTTTTATGGGCTATAAATGCTTTATTTTTTCCTTAGAAAAAGTTGTGGATGTATTTTATTGTATTTTATTCTCTAATATAGTAAGCAAGTTCTGTTTATTCATATATTTATATAAAAATAACGCTAACTGAGCTCTAATAGCTCGGAATCCTTAAGACTTTTGTATGGGCATCTTGATCTTAAAAGGTTTATCCATGTCATAGAATTTGCTTTGGATAGTTTTTGGACCAGTTCCACAACCCACCTGGTCACCAGCCAGGATCCAGCAAGACATGTTTTCAGTATATTTTACCATACTTTTTACTTTTTATTGAGAGTTTGGGTCGAGGTAGAGTTTTGGTTTCAAAGAAAAATAGTCAAGGTAACGAGTTGATCCATATGAATTAGGTAATCTCATGAGATGAACTCTCCAGCAGCTGGTGGCATGACTTGGTGGCTTTGGACAACATTTTTTTTTAAACCTTAGAATTCCACAATTCGTCCAGAAAATTCGTCGGGTGGATTTTTGTCAGGGTAAGGATTTGATCCATATGAATGAGTTCACCACGAGCTGGTGGCATGACTTGGTGGCTTTGGACAACTTTTTTTTTAAGTCTTCTAATCTCACAATTCGTTCAGAAAACCAAGTAAATCATTACTTTGCAGGTACTCTCACTTTTATCTTGGTGCCACTACCTGGTGCTACTTCCAGAACTAGAGAAGGTGTTAAGATACAGCTTATTTTATTTCAAATCTTCGGGAAGATAGGTTGGGCTTATTATTGTGTCACGGGTTCGTCCAGCCCTATTTTTTGCCATAACCTTTTTTTAGACCACTTTTGAGAATGTTAACTATTTGATACCATATTAACTACATCCTGGGATTCTTCCCGGGTAATACACTAGTTGTATAATATTGAATAATTTGTTCTAAAATTAGATTTCTGATCTTTGAAAAGAATGTTTAATTTAATTATAACAGTTTTTAATATATTCAAAAACAACTCAATTACCCTTCATCTCAATGATGAATGAAGTTATATAAATATTAGTTTATTTGAAATCAATCACTTCAAAGAATTCTTTCAAAACATTTCTTAAGAAAAATTCCAACTATTTCAAACTTATTCACACAATCAACAAAGCACCTGAAGCAAAAAGTCCATTAGAAAGTGTATTCATTAGAATTTCGTCATTTAAAATAGAACTCACCCAATTTATGCCCAGACTAATGTAATTAAATTTAATTGCAAACTGCATTAATAAATAAACTCAAAACAGTGCTCGAATTTCAAAAGCAAGCAGAGCAAATAAAAACTTTCAATTTTGCCATCCATTAATATATAAAGAAAATATTTTAGCAACTCTCATTATTTTTCTTTGGGGCTAAAGAAAAGCTGAAGAAGCCAAAGAAAAAGTTTATATTTTCTTGTATACAATTTTGTATAGTTTTGTATTTTTGTTTGCTCTGCAAAAATCAAGCAAAAGTATTGCATTATGAATTTTATTAAAATAAATCTGGTTTTGCTGCTGTTTGGTGCGCTTTGCGGAGTTTGTTTTGGAAGGACTTTTTTCTACGGTTCCAGAAGTTTCAACGAGGAGGGGGAGAATGGATTTTTTGACAAAAAATTGCTGGATCTTCCTCAGAGATGTCCACCAAAAATGCATTATGTGCTACAAAAGTGCAGGAAGCTGTTTGATCTTAAATGAGAACTTTAAATTTAGAAATTAATGTTTAAGACATTTTGTGTTGTCATATATAATTTATTTTTTGTTCATGTACAATATATATATTGATAAAATCAGAATTATTGGCGTTTTATTTCTATTTTCAGACAGAAGAATTTTTTTTTTAATTTTAATAAAAAAAAGTATGATCAATTTTAAATAACCTTCTTCAAAATTAAAAATATACTCCTTAGCGTTCCGAAACACCTTCAAACTTTAAAAAACACGCTGCTTTAATCAACAAACCTCCAAAATCACTAAAATCTCCATAATCCCATAGAACACCCAACCGCTTGCGTATGAAAACATTTTCCCGAGACGATTCAATTGCCCGCGTAATTTTATTTAAATTAGTAAGAAATTTGTAAGAGCTCATACAGAAAATCATGCACCAAGGTCATGAGCGTACGATCAATAGATACTGAAAACATGAAACAGTCTAAAACCAGTTAACTCAATTTTGCTTCAATTGAAAGCGTCAAACACGTTCAGAGCGTCAATCAGTTGTTTGTTATTCGTCGAACTGTTGAGACGTTGAAAAATTGCAGCATAATAAAATAAAAATACACAAAATCAGAATGAAGAGCTTCATTGGATTATTGGCGGTTTTTTTGGTGGTGGTTGGCATGGTGAATTGTGCCTGTACAGAGCGTGAGAAGAGTGAGGATGGCACAGATAAACCTGATTTATACGAGGACGTTAAATGTGGAATTTCCACCGGTGCTGATAAGTTCAAAGACGGAGCATCGAAAGTAGGAACATCCATCAAAGAAGGTTCCATCAAGACCTACGAAGTCGTGAAAAATGGAGCCGTGAAAGCTGGAGACATCATCAATGATGGATTAAACAGCGCAGTGAACATGACCAAGAACGGCTATGGATACCTGAAGGGGCTTTGGAGTGGCAAATCGTCCGAAGAGATTGACATCCCAGCTATGGACGTTCATGCTCTTGACGTGCACAAAGACAAAATCGTTGGACGAAGATAGACCATGAATTCGCTGTTTTTCAAATAATGGGAAGTATACGCGAGATTATCAAATTAAAGTATTAAAAGTTAGAAGTATAATGAATTAAATAATCGTTAAAGACTTTGCTTCATGCTTCAAGGAATTTGTCTCTAATTTAAACGTCTTAAGAAAAACTTTTTTGAGTTATATTTAAATTATAATGTATAGTAACTTGGAATTTTTTGTAATAAAGTCGAATAAAGTAAATTATTTTTGTCGCAGATAAAAAATAAAAGCAGAGGTTTGGATGAAGTTTTCAGTGTTTACATTTTAATCATTTTTGTGGTTAGTGAAATAATATCATCAGAGATAAATGAGTTGAATCACTTGAGTATTTCAAATTATTATTCGAATTACGATTCCGCAATTATCTAAAAAACCTCAAAAACATTTATTTGCAAATGAACGAATGAGTCAGTTTTTATTGCAAGAAATTATACAGAAAACTGTCTACCTATTAAATATATACTAAAAATTGACCAGAAATAGTAAAATCAATTAAAATCCAGTTTTAAGTGGAGAAACTATATCACTTTCACAATAAAACCTTATTTGATGTTTATTTTGCATAAATTAGCATTTTCACAAATTTTCATTATTTTGAAAGAACTTTCTCTGACTTGCTAAAATTAATATTTTTGGAAAACTTCCCAAATTTACTAATAGGCATTAACTGACCAACCAACTGTAAATAATTCAATTAAAAGCGAATATACGAATCAATCTTTCATAATCACAAAGTTAATCATTGCCTAATTAAATCGAATATAAATTTAATATCTTTTCTCGATGGATCGGGAATTCAAACAAGAAATGCGAGCAATTTCAGGCCACCTAGTTTTAGAGGAGCTCTAGCTCAAGAAAGTATATGTTTCCGCGGAATTGAACTTTATAATTAACTAACCAACTCAAAATTTAAGAAAGCTGTAATTTCTAAAATTCTTAAAATGTTTTATAGTTTGAAAAAACCAAAACATATTTCGCAATAAAATTCTTAATATATTTTCTAAGGTAGTGGTGAGTAACGACAATCAAAGTGTCATTGATTATTATAATTTAAGGAAATTTATGTTAGTTCAAAAAAAAAAACTTTACAAATCATATTCAACTTTGTTCTTCGCATAAGCTTATCATAGCTATGATAAGCTTTTGAAGACAATACCAAAAAACCTGTAAAAAAACTTTTAATAATAAAAACTGAAAACTATAATCAAATAATTTTAATTTCCATTTTCTAGCGAATTCTAGTGACTAACACAAAACAAAACACATAATCATTTTAACGATTGCTCCCCTGTCAAGCATACACATAGATCTTAAATGTTTGAAGCCAGTTTAATTCAATTCTTCGGAAATTTAATTTAATGATGTAAGTGGCTTGTGTGTTGACGTGATGATATATTTTGATCGGCAAATATGACTGAAAGTTAAAATGTAATTCAACGCAGTTAAAGCATTTAGATTAAATTATTCTATTGACTAGCAAGTGTTCCAGTTATATGAAGCATGCACACGATCGAGGTGCATGAATAATATTATTCACAGCTGATTTAAATTATTTCATTCAATTTTCTTGTTGCTAAAGTAATAAAAGTTAAATTTTTTTATAGTGCCAATTTGAGCAATACGTGTTAAATTAGCATTTTTAATATGTTTACGAAACATTTGAATCTACAAAACAACTTTCATCACATTGACATATTTTTCTCACCAAAAGTTAGACTGGAAAGAGCATAAAGTTTTTCCGTTCATCGAAGGTAAGTCGTAAACATAAAATCCGAAAACAAATACAGAATTCTATGATTCATCATCAACTCGGAAATTACTATCGTGATTGTTTGTGGTCACCTCGTGTGGTTGTTTAGACGCTGCAAGTATTGATAGAAACCAAAATATTGAAACGAAAATATTCTTTCCTCTACAGAAAATCGAATACGACTATATTTGTCCAATAAACATTATACTTCCAATCAGCAAGTTGACTGCTTTAACAATTCTCCAATGCTGCGATGCTTCAAGCTTGTGATCGTAGAAATTACTGGCGTTGTATAGTGTGAGTGGCTTGCATTTGGAACTCCTCATTCAGTGATCTGCCAGACTTTGTAGTGGCAGCAACCATGAATCAAGTTCAAATATTATTGCTTTCTATGTTGGTGTGCCAATTAACTTACGCGGCAAATGTGAATCGAACAATGGAAATGGGAAGTCCCATTAGGTTTGAGGAGAGTGGCGATGAAAGTGACAAGTGGTCCAAAATACAAATGGGCATTCAATCTGGAAAGAATAAAAAGAAGAATAGAACGATGGTTACAATGACTTCAGAAGCTACTACACCTTTAGCTATCATAACTGTTCTGTCTTCAACTACTTTAAAACAGGAAGTTTCAACTGCTAGTCCTGTGGAGTTGAATGAAATTAATTCAGTAAATCCAGTTACAAGTTCAAGACCAATGCAAGCTACAGTTCAACCTATTAAACAAGTAGAATACCATGAGTTTATAGAAGAGTTAGATTCTACTTTCGCTGGAGAAACGACCACAAATGCATTAGATGATCGTTTTCTTATTAATGCACCATCAATTTGTCCTATTGGAACACAAAGAGATAGTCAAGATAAATGCAGAAAAGTGTACAAATAGTATTTTAAATAATAAGTTTTTTAGATTTCAGCAAGAAAATAAACATATCATTGGTTTTTTTTACGTGAACTTGAAATGTGAAGAAAAAACTCTTAAACAAATTATTGAAATTTGCTATACTCTTACATGTATTTCATGAAATATGTCTTAATTAGATGACTTGTATATGATTGTATTCAATACTTGTATTAATATATTAATATTGGTTTTTGAGTTCAAAATTGCGGAAAATAAAGTTTTTGTTTATAAATATTTGTATTTTGTAGAGTTTTTTGTTTGCTTTGATTTTATATTTTTGGCGACCGGTTTTATATCTTCAGTTTGTAGAAACACTGGAACATGATTAACTGGTAATGTCATGTCAGGGTTAAATATTTTAAATATTTTCCATTAGGTAGCTTTCATTCTTAATTTATTTTGGGGAAAGAAACTTTTTATTTCTTTTCTTGTATTGAATTTTTCTTTGGTTGTATGTCTTAATGTTGAAGTTTCAATAATGTCTTCATTATGCAAGCTAACAAAAACATGCAAAACATGCAAAACAAACAAAATAAAAGCAAGGTCACACCAACAAAATAAATCACATAATCTCACAAATATAATTAACCGATCGAGTTTTACAAATTTTATTGGTGAGTTGATTGAGTTTATTGGAATGTTAACTTATTCATGAGAAATGAGCGTAAATTAGAGTAAAGATCGTCTCTATTTGGATTCAGTTACAAGTCTCTACTGAACGAGTGATCAGCTGAAAGTGATAAAGCTGGAATATATTAAAAAGCTCCGTTAGATTAAAAAATTAAAATGAAAGTTTTACTTTTCTTTGCCATTTTGATAACTTTGTCAATTTTTGGAACAATTTTTGCTGCTCCAGCAGCTGACACTACTGAAAAAATTGCAGAAGGTGGAGATGGTGCTGTGGACTTAGATTCAAGATTCAGTTTAGATGATGCAAAGTCAGCAATAACAACTGGTGCAAGGAAAGTACAAGAAGGAGCTGTGAAAGCTGCTCATGCTGTTAGAGATGGTGTTAATTCTGGATACGAATACATAAGAGGAAAGTTTACTAAAACCAAGCCAGTTAATCCTGAATATGCTGGGTTAGACCATGAAATTGATGTCAGAGTGGACAATGACGATAAAAAATCTAACGTCAAAAAACGCGAGGCAGGTAAAGATTTACTTGAAGAACTTCTCAGTGCAAACAGTGATAATACATCCGATCAAAAGAATGGCAAAGGTTCCAGGACACCATCAGTGAATGATTTATACGGTAGAAATATCTTGTCGCCTCCACTTAAGAGTCCTAAATGTTTGGCACTTGTTAATGGAAGGTGCCGAATGACAATTTAGAAGGTTTCTTTAGAAATCTTTGAAGTCAATACCAAAGTTTGTGTATATTTTCACTATTAAGCTCGTAATAAACATTTTTAAGACAAATTTAATCTGTGTTTGAATTTTGTTTGTAATTTTTTCTTGAACCTTTGATCTTTTCATTGAATTTCTTATCATTGTTTGGCTGGAAAGAATAAAACAAAATTTATATTCTCTCTACATTTCTTTAAGATCTCACCAATGTAACTCCAGCGAATGAATCTACCCAAAAACCTTCTCTTGTTTACCACTCACTTCTTAGCTCAATTCCTTGGTTATGTATCCAACCAGGATACATTTATGTTGATGGAAAATGTATAGTGCGTGATATATATTCACTATGATGATAAAAATCTGATATAATGTTGAATAATTGTAATTATTATTAATAAGGATCAGAAGTGTGTTAATTATTAAAAATTCAAAAAGCCTGAAAGTAATACTAAATCCATCCATTAAAAATATTTGAAAATAAAAAATGTATTATTCAATTACTTAAAAACATGAAAAACTAAAAAAATTTCACTTTGTTTCATTTGAAAAAACTCATTAAATTTCAATTAAATTAGTAACGAGCACCGGCAATAATCCCTTGCCGCCAAATGGGTATATACCCTTTGGGTATACTATTGGGATTCTTACCTTTTTTATACTATTTCATACTATTTCTATACCCTTACTTTTTGTTTACTTTTTCAATACCCTTCGTTGAACGGAAAGTGTACTAAAAATAGTATACATTTTTTCAACTTAGCGAGTATACTGAAATTTTACTTTTTTTTAACTTATAGTAGTATACTTTTTTCTTACGAAAATAGAACAAATTATGTTTACTATAGTTATACCCAAAAAGTATACGTTTAGTTATCAAAAATCCATCCAAATAGTATACGTTTTCTTAACGAAATTTGAAAAGCTATAAAAGTACAAGACTGATTTCGAATAACTTCACTCTGTACATTTGTTTTCCTGTCAAAATATTTGCAGAAAAGAAAATTTTATTTTTCCTGATAATTAATGAAATATCTGGATATTGAAGTAAAATAAGTGATAAAAAACAAATGGAGGCGAAAGACTAGAAAGTTTGTTCGAGATAAAGAAAGATTTACAAAAAAATTTTTGATTTACTTTTCCAATACTGTTCGTTTACTATTTTCATACTTAAAATTTCTTAATGTTAATTGCATTTATTTTCATATATTCAAGGTAATCAATTTCAACGCTTCTGTGAACAGCGTTGATGGAGCCAGTTATTAAATAATTCGTTTTCTCTTGAGTAGATGAATTACAAATGAAGATGAAAGTGCAAATTTGTTGATCAAAATATGTATTAAATCAATTAGTTATAGGTTGTATATTTACTTTAAAGCTGTTCAAACTGATTCATGGTCTAGAATCAGTTTTTTAAAGTTTTTTATAATTCTCAAATACTTGATAAAATTAGTTTGCTTAATTTGTAAAGCTAAAAGTATCATGAGTTCTCAGCTTTTGGGCTGTTGTAGCATTTTATAAAATTTTCAAGGTAATAAAAGTTTTTCAAACAAAATGGATTGAATTTTAGTATTATTTTGAAGAAAATTCTAGTAGTAAAATAGTATACTAAAGTTATACAAACAGTATAAATACAAAAACTTTTAGTATACTTTTTTCATACGGGACGTTCTAGAATCCTACCCTTTTTATACTATTCGAAAAGTATACTAAAATTGTACTAAAGTATTTTACCACAAATCTACTTTGAACGTATACTATCAGTATACTAAAACTTTACTACAGGGGTATTACTACTCGGGTATGGCAGAAAACATACGAAAGGTATCCATTCAGAGTAATTTTCGTTTACGAATAGTATACTATTGCATAAGTATACCCAAAGGGTAAGTATAAAAAAAGTATCGAAAAAGTATACTTTGGGTAAGATTTGGCGGCAAGGGAATCAATTGCTTAATTTTTAAATATTTGCTAAGCAGTTTTTCTCATATCACTTGAGCAGACATTTAATACAATTCGACTAAACAGTTTGTCTTGAGGAAATTTGTAGAAATCAAGAAAATGAATTTTTATTGGAGTTGGGCTGTATTTACGATCATTCTTCAAATTGCAATTCCAGCCTTCGCAAAACGTGAGTATAAAATTAATATCAAAGTTGTGATGAGATAAGAAAGTTAAAATTTTCAAATAAAGTCAAGGCTAATTAATGTGAAATCCCAAAAATTACATAAAACTGAGAAATATCTGACCACGCACGAATTGATCGATGATCTTGCGACAATGTTATTTTATGCCAGTTTCATGTATATTTTTCAATTTAAAAAAAAAATTAAAATTTTTCAGAGGCAAATCTGACAACAGTTGTGGACGAAGAAGACATTCCCGGCAGGAGCATAATTGCAGCACCATTGAGATGTCCCGATGGTCAAGAATTGTACAATGGAAAATGTCGAGACATATTCAAATAAAATCAAATTGAAACGAAAGCACTCCAAATTGTGAATTTCATCTAATTAATTTGAAAAGAAAAAATATCATTGATTCGAAATAAATTGTGATCAAATTAAAAACAATTTGACTCACATCAATTTCAGTGAAGAATTTGATTTTAAAAATTTCCTAGAACACTTCCGAATTAAACTCAAAAATGATTGCGGTTTTCCCTGTTTACTAGTGAATTTTGTAAACAAATGTTTTTCTTCTTCAATCTTTCAATATTTACTTTGTTTGCTAGCCGAACATCAAACTCACATTATTTTCTACATTGCGGACTCTTACGAGCCGATCCATTTATTGTTTACTTTGATTTTAGCGGGAACGAAGGCTGTGTACACTAATTATTAATTGATTTAAGCGAAGTATTTTGAAAGTCTCTGTGAGGTGGAAAACTTTTATTTTGAATTACAAAAGTAATTGCATTGATCTAAATTTATTAATCAGAGCTGTTCATTTTAACTTCAACTATTAAAAATTCTAACCATTAGTACACCTCATGGTTTTTAATTGTCGGAAATGATTTTTCGTACTCGAAAGCGATCACACTTACTCGAGTAGTTTCTTAACAGGTTTTGGAGGAACAAGACAGTGTTTTGACAATCTTAATAAAATTACAAGATGAAGTTTTATTTGATTTTAACAGTTTCAGTAATATTGCTGCAAACTCTACTTGCCTGTGGAAATGGTACGTTTTAAATCGATTTCTTCCAAGTTCAAATTTAAATTTGTATCTACTTTAATTTGCAATTTTAGATGAAGAGTCAGACCCAAGTAAAGAATTGTCAGAACAAGTAAATGAAGATATTTCCATAAATGAAAACTTGGAGCACTCAACTATTGAAGCAGTAGTTCAATCAATATTAGTTGCGCCAGTTAGGCCATGTTTACCTGGGAGACAGATGGTGAACGGAGTATGCCGAAGAGTTTTTTAGCGACAAGAGCTGATTTATTTAATTGCAGTTAAACAAGAATGTATTAACTTTATTTAAACTTTTATAAATATATTTTTGAGCCATTATTCGGTATTTTTAGTATTTTAAAACATTTTTTTGTTTTTTTTTTAAACCAAACCGGCTGACTCATACAATTTACATAGCAACATTGCAATAAGTATCCAAGACTTTAGGCCGACACTTAATTCGATTTAATTTATTGCTATATAAAACTCGGAAAGAAAATTATCTTATAGAGTGTCAATTTATACTTTATTATCCAGATTTAGAAATCTACTTATGTTATAGTTATTTTACCCATTGTATTCAACCAAATACGCCCTTATATGACACTACGACTATTGGAATCCCTACAGCTTAAAACTACTATAAAATGAGTGTTCTAGACTTGTAAGAGTACTTGTCTGCTCAGTTGCTTTGCAGATTTTTTAAGAGAAACACGAAATTTGCAAGATAGTTTTTTAGTTAAAAAGCATTATGAAGATACTTTGGATTTTTGCAGTTGTTGTGATAATATTGCGAGTAGAAATTGTTCGTTGTGGGAAAAGTAAGTATAATACGTATAGTTCAATACTTTGGTAACTTTTGGAGAAATTGCAATAGAGTGGGGAAAATATTGTATCTAATATCAATAATCTATTGGGATATCGTTATTGCAATAGATTACCTACTCTGTAAAGTATTTTAATAAAAGAGTGTGAAGAGAACATTACGATATAAAATATTTTTAATCCATCAATTCAAATTCATCAGAAGATCAAAGACATTTTGTTAATAAGTATTGTTTAGTTTTAGATCAAGATTTGAGCCCCATCAAGGATATTTCTCAAGGAAAAGTTACGCCATATTCAGTATTAAATACTGCCCCAAAAAGATGCGTGAATCCCAAGATGTATGTGAAAGGTGCTTGCCGATCCATTTTCTATTTAAATGTGAACTAATGATTAATTTATGTAAATTCCTAATTTTATCATTTATACTCAAAAATGCAAACAAACAAAAATAAAGTTAATCATCTACAAATGAAAACATAAACAATACCTTATATATGTGATAACTAATATGGATTTAATAAAACATTAATAATTAGTAAAACAATTATAGAATATGAATTTAAGATTTATTTTCCATTTCATATGTGAACGAGAGTTTGCCTAGGTTCAGTATCGTCAAAATTCAAATTTTGTACTAACATATTTTAAACAAAGCTATCGCAGGTTGAAATTTGTCTGGAAGATCTAAAGTCGATAAAGAAATAAAAACTATCTAAAATTATTCTACCTTAAATAATTCAGAAGACTAGACTTTTCGTGAGGTTATTACATGTAGCAAACACAACGCATTGTTTCGTCTTGTGTAAATATTACCATTTTTATTTTATTTTCGTTTAAATATTTTCATTTTCATATGTTGTTGCTAAATTTTGTATATCTTACGGAAGCCGATGATCGTAAATTAACATTGAACAATTTCATAGCCGAAAGAATCTCATTGGATTTCTCTACAAGAACGTATTTAAGATAATTAAATGGCAGTTTAATTCAAATTTCGACCATTCAAAAAGAACCATTTAATTTGAGATTTTCGTAACATATCAAACTTTTAAAATATTACAAAAAAACACTAAAATTTTTTTTTATGGAAACTGATAACTCCTAAATCCAAAATCTTTGTGAAATGAAGCAAACATTTGTTTGATATGAGTTGCGAATACTATTTCAGTTGCTTTCCAGTTCTTGAGAGAGCTGAACGGAATTTCGAGGATACAGATTTTACTTAACTATCAAAATGAAGATTTGGTTTTTTGTTGTTATTGCTGTGGTTTTATTCCAGTCAGAAATTGTGAAATGTGAAAATAGTAAGTGAAAGTACAAATTCATGATCAATCATATTTGATAGAAAAGATTTAATAAAATGTATTATCTTTGAACTTTATGTAGATTCCAGTTCAATCAAAAAAATATCTCTATCAAATACAGAGAGAAAAGAATTTTCAACATCAACGGAAGATCCTTTTAAATTAGTGGACCTTTCAATATTTAAATCGCCAAAATTTTGCAAGAAGCCTAAAATAATGGTGAGAAGTAGATGTCGAATACCTTTTCATTTAAACGGTACTAGGAAACCCTGGAATTGAATCTTTTTAAAAACAAAAACAGAAACGAAGAAAAAAAGTAAATAATAAAAAAATTAAAACAATTAAAAAATCCAATCATTATCGTTTTTCAAAGAATTTGGGATTTTTGGGCTCCTCAAACATTAAGTAGAATTGATAAGAAAATTGCAAATTCTTTTAAAATTAATTGTTTTTTTTTCACATTTTTTCACAAAAAACCCAACAAAAACTGGAAAATTTTTGGAGCTCCAGTGAAAACAAGATTATAAATAATAGATTGGCTATATAAGAAGAACAGAAAACTTTTACTTTAAATCATTATTATATTGAGAGTTCTCAAGATCAATCATTATTTGAAAAGTTTTAAATACAAAAGTTCAAAATATTTATTCAAAAATTCAATTCAAAATGAATACAACGAAATTTGTAAACTTTCTGAAAGTAGTGGGTGTAATTTTTGTTATGTTGCAATTTCTACAAATATCTAGATGTGCTCCAATTTTTGCATCTGAGCCCAATAATACTTTAGTTTATAATACAGTGGAGATTGAAGATATATTTCCATCCAATAATCGTTGCTCGGAAGATTCAAACTTCATTCTCTGCTATTACGAGATTGGACTTAAAAGTATGGAAACTTGGTTCGATATTTCAAATTACAGAGGATGAACTTAAATTAGATAATAATTAATGTAGAAATGTGATTTAATGTAAATTTTCAACATAATCGAAAATTACTAATTTGAATTTAATTTATGATTTATTTTTATTTTTTAAAACTGTTTAAAACATTCTTTATTATATAAAATATCAATAAGAAAGATTGCCAGAACAAAATTGTCTAAAAATACTTCTCACATATTCATGGCCCAGAGGTTATCTCCAAAATATTGACTAAAAACAAACCAAATAATTTTGCTCAAGCAAATTTTAAATTGTGATTTTAGTATGAAAGCGTTTCTTCATTTAAAATGAGCTCCAGAGTACAATTATTCATAGTTTTATTACAATGCGCATTATATGTGACTTCACTGCCACTGATGCCCAATGAGAGTGTCATCTACAAGAAATATGAACGTAAACATCCAACCAAAGATTTTATTGAAATAGTGGAGATTTGGAATACGATGAAAATGCCACCAATCCACAGTAAAGATGATGAAGCTATTAACAATTTTCTGGCCATGGATTTGTTCAACCAAAAGTTTGGATCTAAGATACCTACCACTGACGAACCGATAGTAAATATTCCAAATATACCACTTCCAACTTGGAGGCCATCTTTCCCAGAAACCACGACCACTGCAAGGCCATATTATAGACCTACTCGACCAACAATAAAACCAAATCCAATGGAGAATGAGAATCCTGATTACACAGATATCTTGCAGCCAGTTAAGGTTGACAGTGATTCCACAACTACTTCACAAACGAATGTATTTCTCCCACGAAACAACACCAAAACTGATGATGAAGACAACTCGGACGAGAACACACTCTCCAGCATTTACGATGATTATATTGACACTGTAGAAAGCACCACTACTGAGATTTACACTCCTCGTCAAGACCCGGAAAGTATGGAAGTGAATGGAGAAGCAGATCCAGAAGAAGAATATGGTGATGATTATTATAACAATAAGAGTTATGATATATTGTAAAAGTTACAAGAAAATTTTAAATAAATAATATTTTTTTTTATATTGAAGATATTTTATTTTTTGTATCAATTCATGAGTATATGTTATAAAGTTCAAAGACTGATTAAAAGTTACTATAAAACTAGCAATGACTTTGATAGCACTAACTCTTTGAAAATTAATAATTACGTCAACGCTAGTCATATCTTTATTGATCATGAACTGATTACTCCATTTGTCCACTATTTCATTGATATGTTACGAAAAAACAATCGTGTTGTCCAAGTCAACAGTCTCATAAGCAAGCGTTCATCAAACTACATTTCAAATTTTATAATAAAAACCCCCTGACTCAACTTTTCCTTATCAAAATGTTTTATTCCTTATCATCACATCGTATACACAAAATTATCAAAATAAAAACTCAAGTAGCAAGTCAGTCAAGTTGAAGTCTTCAAACGAGAACAGTCATCTAATTAAATTATTAAAAATTCAAAAAGCCGCAATTTCAAGATATTTTGAAAATGTCGATGCAAAAAGCAGTTCTACTGATATTAATCAGCACCTTTGTAGTATACAGTGTCTCCTTACGGGTGATCTTCGCCAAGAACTCCACACTTTCCAACACCATAACTTCTGACGGATCTAACAAAATTCTTGAAAGTAACGTACTAAACGCACCGATGACCTGTAAACCAGGCCAATTCTTTGACGCTAGCTTCAGTAAAAAATGTCGCAAAGTATCTGGGTGATATTGAATTAAAAGATCTGTGCTTCCGGTGATTCCAGTTCCGTTGATTGAAGCGTCTTTGGGAACTGATAATACACACAAGCTTAATTAGTTTTAGCTTATACACAATGTTTGTAAATGTCTATGAAAACTCAAAATACACTTTTAGTTAGTTAATAAACATATAATATGGTATAAAGTAATTGTTGTTGTGTTTATATGTTGGATTTGTATTATCAACACTGAAAAAAAAAACTGTAGCGGTTTACTTAAGATTGCTAAAAATTACCCGCGGAATGAACTTTTGGTTTTTAAAGATTCTCAATCCAAATATATCCAGTATTTATTTTCGCGTAAATATTTTATGTGAATGTGTTTTTTTATGAATTAGTTAATGGATAAATAAAAATTTTCCAACAGTGTGAAATTCCGATTGAAATAAAAGTAAAATTCTCTCTCTTCGTTCTCATTCCCCTCCACGGATTGCCAACTGATAAGACGATAATACGCACACAATATTTTTCGGTGATTTACTTATAACATACTCGCTTAGTTCAATTTGTAATTGTTTTGAAAATCAACACTTTAGTTAGTTGTGTTACTGGTGAAACAACATGTTTGGAATTAAATTGTTGCTACTCAGCAATATTTTATGTGCTTACTGTTTTGCTCAGTGTGAACCAATGGTCATTTATTGCAATACTTGTGAATATTACCACGCTTCTGGACAGAATGATCGACCTAAAACTGATGTTATTATAGGGAATATTATACGAGCACCTTCATCAAGACCCAGTTGTCCAAGTGGGAAGGTGATGGACAGTAGAGGAATTTGCAGGAAGATCTTTTAGGTTACAGTTTACATGAAATATGAAGTAAGTATTTAATGTAAATTTCAATTATCTTTTATATCAAAGGTAAAGCTTAATTTAAAATTCATTGTTTTGTAGGAATCACCAAATTATTTATTTTTCTATTAAAAAATGGAGCAGAGAATGCAATACGTCATTTCTATATTTATTTTAGGTATTTATAAGTTAAACTTTGCGGCTAGCAATGTATGATTAAAAAGCCATAGGAAAAGATTATATTTTATATGAAGATATTTTATCAGGGACTGTATTAAAAAGTATGAACAAAAAAAACATAAATTTTTTGTATTAACCCACTGAATCTAGATTATTTTAATGTTAATTTGGTCAGAAAATGGAGTAAAATCTAAATAAGGTTCAAATTGATCATTTCAATTCCATTTTATTTTCAAAAATTAAAAACTTAAATGAATAGATACTGAAAAAATACTTTTGAAATATTCTGATACAGACCTTCAACCATAATACCTCAACTATGTGAAGATATAATACCACGCCGATAACGCGCTTGCATTTGTTAGCTTTGTTGTGTAAACTACCGCAGATTGAGTCAAAACTTGTGTTGACTTTGTTATTCTTATCATATAATATACAATTTGTAAAATATGTAATTTTTCATAATATCGACTGCAAAATTGCTGCCAAAAGATGATAACAAAAAAATGATAACACTATCACTCAATTCTTCAATTAAATAAAGATAATATGAAGTGTGATAAGACGGGTAAATTGGTTCTTAATTCATTCAACAACAAGTTGTGCTAGAGGAAGTTAGAAATGGAGTTTTCAAAATTATACCTGATCTATCTAGCATGTGCTTTCACTTGTTGTGGAGCTACCAAAGTAATATATTTGGATAAAAGTTTGATAGAAGTAACAATAAACTCCGCAAACATCATAACAATACCCTCGGAGAAGGCATCTTGCAGCCCAGGCAGACATATGGATAGTTTCGGTAGATGTCGAAAAATAGCAGCATTTTAACGAGCTTAGATATACTTTAATTAATTAATAAAAAAGTTTTAATATGAGAGGACAGAGAATAATAAAATGTGTTTTATTTAGAAATCTTATTGGATTAGAAAAAATTTCGAACTTAAAAACGTGCTTTTTTGCCATTTATTTTGTTGTTCTTGTAAGTTTTATTACCAAGAAAAATATGGCAAAAAGTTTGCCTCAAAGTGTTACGTATTATGTGAATGTTTCCTAGAATAAACACAAATTCGAAGTAATTCATTGAATCATTAATCAAAATTATCAACCAATTTTTGACAAAAATTACCGATTATAATTTTGGTAATAAAAAGTGTAGTGTCTCGTCCAACTGATATCGCAAGCCAATAATCCTAATCGACAGTGTGATACAGTGGCAATAATGATAAAATATCAATATAATACAAATATTTGCATTTGCACAAAAAGTATCAAAATTTGAGTAAAAATGAAGCAAACATGAAGTGAAAATGAAGAGACAAAAGAGAACAGGTGACACATTAGGAATATCTCAACATCACAGACATCAACAACTACAATATGATCTATTTTCCTAGATTTTCCCTGGATTTACTCCAGATTTTTGTCATGTGAAAGTTCTGTTGATTCAAAAAGGATCAGGAAACATAATTTAAAACGAAAATAAATAATAAAATGACAGTCATCTGTTTGGCTTGAAAATGGAAACTCGTTCAGAGTTTTATGGAAGTTATGCAAGTGCAAATATGTTGGAATTCTCACTGAATAGGATGGATAGCAGGACGTTGTGTAAAATCTCTTGTTCAGGATACGTTTGGCGCATCCATTTTTCTTTTTCTGACTTTTTTACACAATTTGGACTGTTGTACGATAATTTTTTGGAAGGAAAAGAGGGGTTTTGATGGGTGAATTTTCCAAAAAATATATTTTCTCTTTTATAAAGCGTATCATCACCTTTTTCACCTATTTAAAAAAAATGTATTCCAAAAAATTAATTAGCTCTTCAAGAAATATCCACAACAATCCATATCGACCTACAAGTTCTCCACTCCATAAAAATTCTTTCATATCCAAACACCGTGCACAATTCCAAACGTTTTCTCTCTGTTTGTTTATGTTGAACTTTCAGCAGACTCAGCAAATTCGAAAAACAATGAAATTAATGACTTTATGTTCACTAAAATGACTGCAAATATTTGTGCAAAAAATTTAATGTGTTTATCCGTAGAACAATTGCTGTGCAATTTGTGAGTGCACATAAAAAAGAAAGCAATTGAAAGGACAGTTGGTAGTTTTGTTGGCTCTGAAACAACAGAAGAGATTGTATGAAGACTGGAAAGGATAGAACGTTAGGATTGTTTTTATAAATTTTGATTCAAGACAACAAAGACATGAGCTGAAATGGCTGAAATGACTTCAAAATGATAACATACTTTTTGTTGAAATTTTCTTATACAGTTTTGGTAATTTCTATTTAACTTTTTAGAATTTGAAGTCACAATTGGAATATTTACAAGATTTTTGGGAATTTTTAAGAAATTTTTTGAGAGGTATTCAAATCACGTTTTTACTTTCCCTTTTCTGAGACAGCTTTCTTGAAGAAATATTGCTGCTTTAGGTGGGAAAATTTCGTGGACCAAATTGCTGACAAGGGGAAGGGGAGAATGTTGAAAACTGAAAAGTTCTGAGGACTAAAATGTTAATTAAACAAAAAATTTAAAACTTTAAAGGCGCTGTAATCATCTTTTGTGAGTTATCTGGAAACGTCTTGCAGTTGACGGGCTCATTTACATTTAACTGTATGGAAATTTAAAAATCTTCAAATAATAAATTTCTTAGATTTCTTCGAGATTTCTTGTATTGATTTCTTGAATTTAATTGAAAGTTATTTGAAACTAAAGAAATAAACTAGTTGTAAAGCTTGTGAGCTGTACAGGACTTCTCCGCTAGTTTGGAATGGTGTTTTGACTATTTTTTTTTGGATTATTCAGTTTGCTAGAGAAGTCCCTATGGTTTTATTCAATTACAATTTTTAACAGCTATATTTTCAATAATTGATTTCTTAATTTATTTCGCTCAAAGCCACTTAATTTTCTTAATAAAACACTTCTCTATCTCCAATTCCACTTATTCTGACCAATTTCACTCTAAAACAAACAATAATTCGCAAAAAACTTCCGCAATGTCAACAAAACTAAAATTCCAAAGCCTGCACTAAAAAAAATCGGAAAATTTACACCAAGGAAAATTTCCGGAAAATTTCGGGAAAATCCCGAAAACCTAGTAGTCTATATATATATGTGAACTTTCTATGAAGATCATTAAAAGTTTGAAAGTTCTAGAAAGCAGTCGGAAAATTTTCAAGAAGCAATTTAAAATCGAAAAGCGAGCTAAGAAACCTGAAAACTAGTACAAACTGACCATAAACATCACGTGAAGAGATACCATTGGAGGGAGATCATAAGAATATAAAGGTGAGAATATATTGAAAATATAAAATTTGACGTTTATGAAAATTTTTGAAATGTAGTTATTGAGTAGAATAGTAGGATGTATGGGGTAAAAAGTGTCGGAAAAGCTTAGTTACGGTAGTTAAAATGTGTTTGAGTAGAAATTTGGGGGTTTTGGGTGGTTTTTAAGAAATTTTTAAAATTTGACGTTTATGAAAATTTTTAAAATGTAGTTATTGAGTAGAATATTGGGATGTATGGGGTAAAAAGTGTCGGAAAAGCTTAGTTGTGGTAGGTTAAATGTGTTTGAGTAAAAATTTTGGGGTTTTGGGTGGTTTTCAAGAAATTTTTAAAATTTGACGTTTATGAAAATTTTAAAATTTAGTTATTGAGTAGAATATTGGGATGTATGGGGTAAAAAGTGTCGGAAAAGCTTAGTTGTGGTAGGTTAAATGTGTTTGAGTAAAAATTTTGGGGTTTTGGGTGGTTTTCAAGAAATTTTTAAAATTTGACGTTTATGAAAATTTTAAAATTTAGTTATTGAGTAGAATATTGGGATGTATGGGGTAAAAAGTGTCGGAAAAGCTTGGTTGTGGTAGTTTAAATGTGTTTGAGTAGAAATTTCGGGATTTTGGACGGTTTTTAAGAAATTTTTGGGAATTTCGTGAATTTTTTCTTGAATTTTATTGATTTTATTGCTGTTAGTGTTGAAAATTAATTTTTTTTTTTTTCAGATGGTTCGTGTTAACAAGTACCCCAAAGGATTTTTGGGAAACGGAGTGAAATCTGAGTATCGCAGGAATTTGATTTTATGGGAAAATGTCAAGGAATATTACTTAACTGATCTTTCTTCCAGGTTTTTCTGTTTAACGGCGCTCTCTGACATCGAGGAGGAGGATGAAGATGAGGTGGAGCTTGAAGAGGAAGAAGAAACTGAAGAAATTGATGAGTATCACAGGAATTTGATTTTATGGGAAAATGTAAAAGACCACTATACTAATGATTTATCTTGCAGGTTTTTCTGTTTAAAGATGCTATGGGATATCGACGAAGAAGAAGAAAATGAACTGGAAACTGAAGAAGAATATGAAGAAGAAGAAGAATATGAAGAGGAACAAAAATTTAAGTGGAATGTGGAAGCTATTCCATTCTACCCGGCAGGGAAGTACATGATGGTATTGAATTGTAATGGGAATGAAAAGGATTGGGGATTACAGAAATTGGATTTATTTTAATTATTTAATTTTTTTCTTTTTCTTTTCAGGTAAAATTGAAATTTGTAGTTAAAGATTGAAATTTTGGGTGGATCAATATTTGGGGTAATAATTAGATAGTTTAGAGATTAATATATTTTGGTTTCAGGAAGAGGAGTGGAGCAGTTTTCATAATTTTAATATTAAATTAAATTATTAAGTTAGAGCTTGAGATTTTGAAAAATAAAAATTTGGGGAAAAATCAGATATTTTGCGAATATTTTTGATGAATTGGCGGATTTATTAAAAGTATTGTGCTATATTTGATTGTTCCCTAAAGTAGAATTTTCATATTATTTTCTAGTTTAGTATTTTTTTCTTAGGTTTTTGTAAGAGGAGTGGAGCAAAATTGGGAGGGGGCTCACCAATTTTTTTAAAAGGGGGGATTTTAGGTTTTAGGAAGAGCAAAATGGGAGCCCCCCGCTCACCATTTTTTTTAGGCTGGATTTTGGTGGCTTCATCCAAAGTATTTTGTAGTTTGTGGTAGATTTAGGTTTTTAGGAAGAGGATTGGAGCAAAATTAGGAGGGGGGCTCACCAATTTTTTTAGGGAACATTTTGGTGGGTCCATCCAAAGTATTTTTTAGTATGTAGGTGGTAGATTTAGATTTTAGGAAGATGAATGGAGCAAAATTGGGAGGGGGGCTCACCAATTTTTTTTAGGGTCACCAATTTTTTTTAGGGGGTTTTTTGGTGGGTCCATCCAAAGTATTTTGTAGTTTGTGGTAGATTTAGGTTTTTTGGGAGAGGATTGGAGCAAAATTGGGAGGGGCTCACCATTTTTTTCAAAAGAGGGATTTTGGTGGGTCCACCAAAGTATATTTATTTGTGGTAGATTTAGATTTTAGGAAGATGAATGGAGCAAAATTGGGAGGGGGCTCACCATTTTTTTTAAAGGGGGGATTTTACGTTTTAGGAAGAGGAATAGAGCAAAAAGGAGAGCCCCCGCTCACCATTTTTTTTAAGGGGGATTTTGATGGGTCCACCCAAAGTATTTTTATTTTTGGTAGATTTTGGTTTTAGGAAGAGATTTGGAGCAAAATTGGGAGGGAAGCTCTCCATTTTTTTAGGGAGGGGGTGGTGGTAGATTTTAGTTTTTAGGAAGAGGAATAGAGCAAAATGGGTGTCCCCCGCTCACCATTTTTTGTTAGTGAGGGGGGCTTACCACTTTTAAGGGAGATTTTGGGTTTAAGGAAGAGGGAGCATTCTTTTATTTAAGGAGGATGGACTTGAAGCTGATGGGTTAAAATTCGAATCCAAGATTTTTTTCTGGTCTAATAATAAGATTCTGGGACTTAAAAAAAAAAATTGTCTGGTACCACCAGATGACCCCCAGATGACCCCCAAATGACAACCAGCAGGTAGTGGACCAAACATCGATGCATTTCTTGACTTAACTTGTCATCCCAAGCATTTTTTCTGAAGAGACAACAGCTGTATCTCTAGTTTTTCAAAAAATATTTGTCTGGTACCACCAGATGACTCCCAGCTGGTAGTGGACCAAACATTATTGCACCTTTTGACTTAGCTTACTAGCTCAAACATTTCATCTGAAGAGACCGAAGTTGTATCTCTAACCGTTCTAAAGTTCAGGAACTGAGAGAAAGCGGTACCAGGATAATCCTCCAAAAAAAATTAATTTTTATTTTCTCTTTCTGGACGAATTTTGAAGTTCCAAGACTTTTTCAAAAAAAACCCCACTTTTTGTGTGTGGGTGTATGAAATATCCACCATCTGAGTCATGGAATTAGATCTGGTGACCTAACCGGTGGAGTCACCATCACCAAAAATATCAGGTGCAAAACTGACAGATATACCGCGTCAATTGGCAGCAAAAAATCAGATATCGGTTTGGTGGGAGTTCAGATCGATCGTTTACAGTAACGTTACAATAAATCACAAAAAATCTGCCATCTTAGTTTTAAGCACTGCACGGGTCAGGAGTTCAAGATTTTCCAAAATTTTTTTCCACACAAATTTTTTTCAACTCAATACGCACAAAAAATATTCAGGATACTTTTGAGATTTGTTTATGTGAAAGTCAGGAAAACTCAAAATATGTTGAAAAACACGTGAAAAAACATGGAAAAAACCCGAAATAGCTGTTACAAAAACAATACCTATCCGCTTTGCGGAGAAGTAATAAAAGTATCAATCAATCCCAAACACCACCCCCTTCTTAAAAAAAACTATCCCTCAAGACTTTATGCAAACATTGCTTCAAGATTTAATTTATTTTAAAAATAGAAATCGGATAATCATTCAAACCATAAAACTCCTGCCAGCCAAACAGCCAGCCAAAATTGGATCCCAAAACATGCTCCAGCAAATCTTCAATTCATTTCTTTCTTTTGAAAACATTTGAACCATCTTATTGTGGTCTACAAGACACCATTTCTCCAACCGTTAAGGAATCATTCCGGCATTTTTTTTCGCTTAAAATGCGTCCCAAGACACAGATTTCTCTCGTCATTCGCCTGCAAATCTATGGCCAAATGTTAAATAAGATAATTTCGTTTTGCCACTCCACTTTTATTTATTTTTGCCATCATCATTCTTTACTCTGATGGTGTTTTCCTTTTTACTTTTAATAGACTGAAAGAAGCAATAAAAAATCTTTGTCTTTTTAGTCTCTTTTTATTCTGTTATCTGAGATTTTCTTTTTTTGGATTCGCAAGGATCCGGCGTGCTGGGTACGTGACACAATTTTTGACATGGTTTTGGGGTTTTTACTTCTACCATATTGAAGAGCTTTTATATACTTCGGAATTTCATTTCAAAATAATCATAAACTGCTCAAAAAACAAAGAAAAACAAGAAATATTGGAATTCCATCGAAAGCCATCCCAAGCTCCCAATATGTATTTATTTTGTACTCTGCATCAAAGAAATTGCACGATTTATACTCGAAACTCCACAACTTCTTTGGAAATCTTTAATTTAAATTCAAGCGTTTGCATGACCTTTCAGATTCGTGTGAACGAGCAATTACCCTGATTTGCGGGTGAAGTCTCTTTTGATTTATTTGTCTCGACGGTTTTTTAAGGGAAAGCATTAAATATTTATGAATAAGCTGGAAAGTATCACAGTTTATTATTTATGAGATTTATAATTTAGAAATTTCTTGGTTAAGTTAATAGAAGAAGGATGGAATTATTGGAAAATTTTACAATTTATTGAAAATTTCAAACATACAGTTATCACAAGAGTTCTCTTCAAGTGGCTCATTTTAAAATTAACGATTCGTTAAAGATGGTTAAAGTCTAACAAGTTTATTCGAATTTAAGTTTTCCCCTTTAACATGCAATACACGAAGATAGCAAGCAATGAAAAACTATAAATAGCTCATAAATAATAAAATAACATGTGAACCATGAAACTATAAAATGATAATCACCTGAGAGCAAAGAGTAAACAATAGATAAAATGTGATCTTGACTGCTTTATTAACAGTTTATTGCTCTATAAAAAATCGATTGTGACCTCCATAAAACAACACGTTGAATTTAAGTATAGCGAATTAAAATCACATTAAAACCTATTAAAGTTTTGCGCTGAAAATAGCCAAGAAATTGGTAAAAATAAGATCAAATTTAACTTTCCAATCCGTCAAAAGCTTGAAGCAAAAATCATTCATCCCTTTTCCTTTTACTGCTTCCTTTTCTTTCCAGTCCTTAAAGGATCAATTTAACAATTTCAACAACCTACTTACCCTACAAAATTTATTTGATTCCATTAAAATACATCACTTTACTCACAAATTGCCCTAAATAAAAAATTTAAATAAAATCACCTGAAATGATGTGAAAATAACACAAAACAAGGAATTATATGGATAACATGAAAAACCCTACAAAGTACTTTAAAGCCCACGAAAACAAGGAACTCTACACCAGCACCAGGAAGGGAAAAATTAAATAAATCTCATGATTTGATCCCATTAAACTGCTAAAAACATGAGAAAATACGAGAATAAAAAGTATGGAGAAAAGAAAAAGTTTTGTTTTCCAGTTTTCCGCACACTTTTTGCCATCAAGGAAACAATGTTGCTTTGAGTATCCCAAATTGAAGTTTATTATGGCAATCTTACTTTTTATTTATACAAAAATTTCCGTAACCGAATATTTCATATCGTTTGGGAGATGTTGGTGAGAAATAAAATTAAAGATGCTCCCGGATACACAACAAGCTTAAATTATCCTGAAATTCGTTTTTTAAGTTTTTTAAGTTTAAGAAAAGTCACTTTAAGATTGTAAGAGTTTTCTTAAGATTTGATCTCCAAAAACTAGGGAAAAACTTTTTAGTTTAATATTTCAGCGAATAAATGTCATCAAATCTCCAAAAAACTTGTAAAGCAGATCAAAAACTTTCCCCTAAGTAAAGAGAAGATTTTTGAGCCCAGCATGACTTTTCTTGTGAAAATCTCGTCCATCTCCTAAACTTTTCGATCTTTCTTCAACAAACAATCTTAACAAATCTTTGCCAGGAATTTTCTTGTTTATCATCATATTTTATTGTTGGGACTGGAAAAGCAGCGGACACCTAATCCTGCTAGAATTATGTTCTGATAAACGTTTGCTGGTTGCGGATTGGTTAGACAACCGTCACTCTAATGAAAACAAATTGGAGAAGAATCTGCTTAATTTCCCACGCTTTCAACAGATTTCTCTTCATTGTTCACACAGTGTTCAGTGTTTTACCAGGTTTTTCGGTTGTTCTGGTGCTGTTTGGGGCTTTTGGGTGAGCCACAATTTGATCATTCCCTGAATGAGTTTCATGAAATCATATACCAAATGGAAATTAATTAATACTCATTCGTTTTCATTAAAAGCTTCAATCAATTGGGCAGAACGATTCATTGAAAAATTAAAACTATCGTTAACTAATACGTATTGTTTTCAATTTTTCTCATTATTTTAGTTTTCTGTGAAATGCTTTCAAACTGAATAGTTAGCATAGCAAACTCCAGTAAATTCCAGCAAAATAAAAATTTTGACGTATATTTCAGTTTTATACATAATGAGATATTTTGAAAGAAAATTATTTTGTAGTGCATATATTATTATATTTCCATCAAAATATATGAAATCATTTTGGCTTTGTTTAATTCTGAAGTGTTGGATTATGATAATAATCATTAAATTTTAAAATCATTTAATTATACCAAAAACAATGAAAGCTACACCATATTCATAAATACATTTCCTCCCTGCAGCAATTTCCTAATTCAATTTCCACAATGAACAAAAAAGCTCTCTCTCATTCATTCGATTAAAAAGTTCCCACAATTTTAATGAAATCTGTAATTCACGAGAATACCAACAAATTTACATAATATACGAAAGTATACAGAATCTATTGAACAGGGTTTGATAGCCTAAATTTTTATTCAACATTAATCAAAAATCAACCTAAATTACATGAAATACTGATCTAAACTTAACGCATTAATTTACACATTATAAGTATTCAACAATCCAAACCCCTGAAATTATAAATGCGTTACTTGCAAACAAACAAATCACTTTCATTCAATAAATTTACTAATTTAGTCGCAGTGTTAATTTTAAATTAATTTTAAATTAATTTGGTGGCAAACTGGAAAAAGTTACAAAAATACCAAAAACTCTCAAAAATTACAAAATTACACAAAAGCCATAAATTAACACCTTGTGCGGTTTTGCTCGAGTTTGGCTGGTTTTTGTGGAAATGAAAATGTGAATTGTTCAAGAGTTTTTGCAAGTTCCCTTCCACCAACCACCAAATCACCCCCATTATGTCTCAGCAAGTAAAAAAGGAGCCTTTTCAGCAAAACACTGAAAACAGTAAAAACACATTATTTCCGGCTTTCCCACCACTTTAAAAACTTATAAATTATTTGTGGCGTGGAAAAGTATGAGTGACAAAAATTAATGTTCTTTCTTGTTCTCGCCTCCTTGCAACTTTTCGCAAATTTCTGCCAGAAAATATTTTCAGATATTTTTAGCCAAATCAACTTTTGCTGCTTGTGCTACTTTCGGTAAATTTGCTAAATTCGCTACACTTTTGCTACTTGGAATTTACTTTGTTTGTTTCTTCTGGTTACTTTGTATTCTTGAGGCTTTTGTGTTTCGCAGGCAGAGTGGAAACTTTACTTTTCCCGAATAAATACTTAACAGTGAAAATTGCAGAGTTTTGTTTGTTGGAAGATGGTGGGTCGAGGGCACTTTTCATACTTTTCCTACTAACACTCTTAAGTATTTATATTTGCATGGACTTCTTTGGTACAGAAGAGAATTTCCTAATAAATTCTAATAAATTGAGTATTTTATAAATATTTTGAATCATCAGATGCAGGTACCTTAACTGACAGATGTAAAAATGTGCATTGCAAGGACAACTATTCCAGAATTGATTTAACTTTATGGGAAAAATATAAAAATACCCACCACTTGCTTCTTCTTCTTTCTCTGAAGTTAAAAAAAACTTTCATTAGTTTCCTTTTTTCTGCAATTACACAGCTCAAGACACAGCCCAAGACACAGTCAAACTTTGCAGCAGTTTCAAGTTTTCTTTAAGTTGTTTTTATTGTAATGCTTAATGATTTTTTGTGTAAGCGACAAAATAAACTGCTTTATCATCCTGATTTGCCGAAAAATACTGTAAAAACAGCCAAGAATGCCATAGAAAACAGTGGGGAAAACTGGAAACTAATTTGCAATTAACTTTATTGTTTGATTATTTTTTGTGCCTCGAGTTCTTCCCGTTGAATTTGTCACAATGTTTTATTCTTTGGTTTTATCTTGTTTTTTCGATGGACTTTTTGCGGAGTGACTGCAATTTTGCTGGCTTGGTGGAATTTTTTTGTGTACAGGGTTGATTGCAATTTAAACAAGAGAGGTAAGAGTTGCCAGTTGGCAAGTACAGAAAGCGTTTTTTTTTTGGTCAGGTGGTGGCTCAAAACACGAAATTTTAAGTTTTCTTAACGAATTAGATGATTCTGAATATTTTTTCAAAAAAAATGTCTGGAGCCACCAGATCATCCCACCAGCTGGTGATGGACCCAATCCTGATAATGATTTGTTGTTAACTTATCATTCCAAACAATTTTGCTGAAGAAATCGAATCGCTAACATGTACCGTTCAAAAGTTGATTTTGTATGGGGAATGTTCTAGAAAATCCGAGGGGTTGGTCTTGATGAATTTGAAAAGGAAAAAAGCAGACTTTAGCAAAAAGCAGAAGAGCAGATTAATGAGCAGAAGAGCAGATTGTGAGCAGAAAAGCAGATTGTGAGCAGATGAGCAGATTTTTGCCTCTGGCAAAGAGCAGACTCAAGACCAACCCCTCGAGAAAATCAGAGAATTGACCACATCTCCCCAGCTGGTAGAGTCACCTCCACCAAAAGTTTCGTGTTTAAACTAGGGTTGATATGGAACATTTTGGTACCAGAAGTTTGGGTTTGACTCTATCCGTTCGAGAGTTATTTTGTAAACGGACGGACGGACGGACGGACAATCAAAAAATCTTTTCAAATTTAATTTATTTTTTAAGTACTAGAGAATGAAAGTAAGCTTAAAATAGATTTCAGAGTAAATAAAATCTGCTGATTAAATCGTTCCACCACAACTTTTTGATGTTGAATAAAACTTACCTTGGTCTCTCTGCAATCAAAATTTGAAAATCATGCAAAAACAATCCATTTCACTTTTTATTTTCATATTTGTTTATTTTTCAATTTTTCAGCATTTTTTTCATGATTTAATTATTTAATATTTTCAATTTAACATTTGTTTAGGTTTATCATATAATTCCAATAGATATGTTTTAATTATTATCTTGAAACTTTAGCATACGTATAAAATATTTCTTGTTATGTACATTTCTTTAGTTTTAATGAGTTAATGAGTTTTTTTGAATGTATTTATTAGTTTTAACGTGTATCGAGGAAATTTGCATTTTAATTTATTCCTCGCTTGATACTTCAATAATTTATTTCTT
Organism: Parochlus steinenii; assembly: GCA_038502155.1. Lineage (NCBI taxonomy): Eukaryota > Metazoa > Arthropoda > Insecta > Diptera > Chironomidae > Parochlus > Parochlus steinenii. The sequence continues at coordinate 6,089,717 of JAXCIN010000054.1, forward strand.
AAATCCATTAATGTACTTTTTATTAATTGATCAATAGTTTTTCGTTCACTTTTTAATTTATAAAATCCGGTGGATTACTTCAAGATTGCAATTTTGTTTAAATATTTTCAAATTATTTTCTATTACTTTATTACATTATTACAATTTTAACTTTTTGTGATGAAATGTACTTTCGGATATGTATGAATGTTAGTTTTTATTTTTATTCAAGATAACATAACTTTTATTACCTTTTTAAATTTAGGGTTTTGAAGGTATTTGCTTGATTTGAACATAATCTGTTTCCTCCAAGATTGATAAGCCAAAACAAACACAACACCTTCAATCTGTTTTCTTAATTAATTTTCAAGAGGCTCAAACTTTTTTTTGGCAATAATTAACATCCAATTCAGTAATTTCGTAAATTCATAATTTCATCAACAGATAACAAACGAATAAAGTCTTCAATTATTTCGATTAAATTAAATTAAATTCTTGAGTTTCCCATTTTCCATGAATTTTCCTCTTTGCTAAATAAATTTCAAATTTCTAAAAATGTCTATTAATCCCAAAATCTTAATAACAAACTTAAACAAAGCCAATTTTTATTATTTTTATGTTGGCAATTTTCGACTTAAATACAATCAAATTTTTCATTTTTCAAATTTTCCTACAACAACTCATAACAAAGGATTTCAGAACTTCCAGAAAACAATTTACAATTTATTCATCTTACGAGTTATAGCTCCTTTAAAGCGATTTCCCCCTTCGCATCATTATGTACAGGTCTTTGAATCTTAGAATTGATTACATAGTCTATTGTTATAATTTAGTTAAAGGGAATGCTTTTTATATAACATTATAGTACTCAGTATTTTCAGTATTTTCCGAGTAATTTCAGAATATTCAGTATTGTTTTGTTGTGTATATTTTTTGTATCATTATCGTTAGATATAATTAATGATGAACATACAAAACAGAGAAATAATTATAAAAAAGCACTGTTTTGTGATTTTCACGATACTTTTTGTCTTATTTAATAGGTAAGAGCGTTGGAGAATCCGTGGATCTAAATTTTTTTTTAATTTTGACCCATGTGCAAATTTTTATTGACTATGCCATGATACCATGACTCAAGTGTAATAATTGACATCAACGTCTTTAAATAACTTAAAATGAACAAGAACACAAATATTTACACAAGGGTCAAATTTTATCCTTAATCCCCACAACAATAAACTTCCTTTCTTTCTTACATTTTGTTCACTATTTATAGTCGTAATTCAGTATTCTTGTATTTACCTTACACTTCTTCTTTATTAAATTATTTACATTCAATTAAGTCGCCTCAATTAGGTTGTGATTAGTATAATTTGCTATCATTACAATCATTACAATCATTACAGATCTTATAATACACTCGTCCGTTTTTTGGAAGAATCTGGATATTATCGGTATTCTCTCTGATTCCAGCTGGTTTGTTCGCCTAAATGATCTCAGTGCTGCTTCCAACTATTCGCTAAGGATTTAATAGATATTAGTAGTTTTTGTAAGTTTTTCCAAGTTTTTGTAGTTTTGGTGTTTGGTGTTTGGTGAAAGCATGGAAAAATTTGGAAAAAATAAAAAAGAGTTTTTATCTTTCGCATAAATTCTGAACCCGGCAAACTGTTCGCATAGAAGCATAAAGCGGAGGAGTTTGTTTATTGATGGAATTGTAGGTGATGGAGAATTTTGATTTTATTTAGTGTAACTTCAAATTACAATTTTCTCTTTGGAATTAAAAATAAATCTAAGAATTCCATTATCAGATAAATTTCACATCTAATTTCCATCACCAACCCTCCCACCATTCAACACACTCCCTCTAATATATACATAGAAAATGTAGGAAATGATATACATGAAACATATTTTTTTTTCATCCCGCCAGCCAGAAGAAAAATTGCACCAGCATACATAAATTATTATAATAAATTTGTGCCACTGTTAAAGGTGAACGCCGTACAATAGCAGAAGCGGCATGGATAGAAAGAAAACACTGAAACACTCAAGACCAGTGTAAATAATAAGTAGAAAAGAGGAGAACTAGAAGAATTGCAGAGCAATGAATTTTTCACGGGAAATTTAGCTAGACAAAATTTTTTAGCATTTTTGATATATCTTGTAGAGCTTTTTCAGCTGAGAACATAAGTATGGCGAGTACTTCTGATTAAATGCACATATTTGTTCTGTCTGAAGTTTTTACGTTATTTTCAGATGAATTCTGATAAATCATAAATATAAGTTTTTTTTTGCTTTTACTATGATTAAGGTCATTTGACGGGTTACTAACCTTTGTAGTGCACATCTTTATACATTGTAGGACACGCTTTGCCATTCTGTTTGCTTCGGAAGTCAATATTTGTACGCACTGGTCGGTGCAGGAGCGGTTGAGGGGGTCTAAAGTTGTTCCCTAGGGGTGCTTTTGGGTGATCGGGACCACCTTGCATTAGTCGCCGAAGGGCGTGGAGCTAGAATTGACAATTTAAAAATATTCATTAGAGTGTCAGTTTGAAATAGAAAACGCATTTTTTTTACTTTAGTTGTATTTTCTTAAGTAAATACCAATCAAAGTAAAAACTACTAAACGATAAAATATGTCCCACATTCCATTCAGCAAATTAATCAGCTAATCGATAACAGCCATCACTTTGCGCATTTAATTTGCAGCTGAAAAAATTCATTATCATTTCATCGTGCATTAACGCCACCACACCACGCTATAAATATTTTGACAATTTCACTGAAATTGTGCCAAAAATATCGCAAATACTCGCAAAAACATAATTAAAGATAATGAAAAAAGCTTTAATCAGTTTTTGACATCAATGTACAGTTGAACGTACAAACGAAGAGTAAAAGTGCACAAATTTTAATATTAAATATTAAATATTAATGCAACTATAAAAACTATAAAAATTATTTTTAATGCTAATTTGAGCATAAAGTCCATAAAATATGTAAAATTGGTTGAGCATCCATTAAATGCATAAATTTCAATTGAAATAAATTTTGGATCATAATTATTGTACAGAATAAATAAGCTGGATCCATATAATTATTATTATAAAATGATCAATAAATCGGCATTACATTAATTCATAAATTTAAAATTTCACAGATAATGATCTTTTTTGGGTGATTTTTGACTGATTGAAGCTTTATGTCAAAATATTAAATGTTCATCAAACATTGAGCTTGACAATAAAAAATACAGGAAATTGTAGATTTATTTGCATAAGATCAACAACAAGTTGGGATTTTATCAACATGAGGCCAATAAAAATTTCTACAAATAGAGTTTAATTCACAATGTTGAAAAACAGAAAAAATCAATTTGCTGGATCCACATAAGCTCAAGCAAACAATTCAACATTCAACAATTTAACAATGCATTGACTGCACTCAATGTTTTCAAACAAATATCAAAATACACATTTTCCAATCAGTTCAATAAAATATTTAAAATATTAATCCCAAAATCAATAAAGAGGCAATTGTTGTAAATTGTGAGCTACGCTTGAAAAGCTATTTGTTTGAGACCAGAAGGAATTACGGGAGTAATCCGAATGCATTCAAAATAAATAGAATAGGCCAGATTTAATATCTGAAAAGGAATATTTGCCAAACAATTGCACATGTATTTATGAAATTTATGATATTTACGGACTTTATGAGTTTACAAGAGAAATATTTGTAAATATTGAAAAATGTAAATTGTACTTGTGATATTTTTATGAAAATTTTAAATTCCTACATTTTTATTGAATTTACAACTTTAATCAAATATCCGTGTATGTAATAACCAATTTAGAAATGTGATTTAAAAAATTGATATTAATTGAGCAAAGCTATTTGTTCTGAGGTTTTTGACCTCCCAGCAAATCTTCAAAGCCACAATTTGCAAAAAAATTGCAGCAGGTACTAATTAGTGTTGAATGAAAACCTGCATCATCTGCAGTCACAAAATCAAATTAATCACCAATCCGTTCTGAAACACTAAAACAAATATTCCATAAATTTGCTCAAATTGCATCAGCTTTAGTATATTTTGCATATTTCATATAATTAATGTGTCATCAAAATCATCATCACCCAAATTTCCACCTCAAAATTTTACATAAATGCACTCCCACCCATCAAAGTTGTAATTATTAAACTGCAAATTAATTGTGCATTGTGTTTTCATTTATGTAATTATTGGGAAATTATCAATTTTCAATTTTTGATGCATGTGGCCACAAAGCAGAAATGCCATGAATGCCATAACTACTATCAAAACTGTAAATAGTTGATGAGTTGTGCATTTTCCTGCTAAATTAATCACTGGTAATTTATTTTGATGGCAATCGCTTTCGCATTAATTCCATTTAATAGTTGAGTGCAGGTTTACATGGAGATAAAGCATAAACGCCACTTAAACTGTTTGATAGCTCAAATAGAGAAAATCTTGAAAGTTTAGAATGTGAATATTCAGCGTCAAAGCTGCAAATCCTTTAAATGCTGTGAAATGCTCTAATGCTGTCACAACATGTAGAATAATATTTGCTGACTGAAAATGGTTCATGAGCTTTTTATGTGCAAATATTCCCCTTTTGCTTTACTTGCTTTTCTCATATCCAAGACAAACTATAAAACTATCAAAAGCTTCTTAAATGTTTGAAGAATTGTATGAAGATTAAATAAATATTTTATAAAATAATAGAAGGCGATAAAACAATGATTATTTAAGCGTTTTACTTAGTAAAACTTGGTTAAACTATTAAACTGTAAACATTCTTAAAACTAAACAACAACCTTCCTATAAAAACTATAAAGACCTTTAAACACTATAAAAGAAAATGAAAAATGGTATCTTGCATAATTTAGTTCAAACATTGATACTTCTGAACAAATCCCCAAAAGTTATTTTTGTTTTGCTATAGCAAAGAGTTATATTATGAGTCATAAACAAAAATTATTTCAAACATCTCATAGCAACTCATAACACTTTAGAAAACACTACCAAGAACACTCATAATTCAAGGGATGCCATTTTTCTTAGCTCTATTATAAATATATTAAAGTCTATGGAACCTTCTGAAAATATCTACAGAATTTGGGAGATCTTCTAAATTTAAGGAAAATTCAGCCATGTGAAGTTAAATATTCAAAGAATGAGAAATATGTTAGAAATTTAAGGAAACATAGGGTCTTGCAGAAAATGTATTAGGAAATGTTGTCATGGATTTGGAAGTATAGGAGGATATTAAACTTTTTAAAAAGAATAGAAAACTATTCTACTTCCAACCCCTGACCTCATATGAGTTATGCAAAAAACATGCAATTTTATTTTCTGTAACATACATCACGTTATCGCAACACATAAAAATGGTGTCTGGAATCTCCCAGTTTATTTGCATGTACATAAATGTATGCAAAGTTGTTTGCACAACATATTTCCCCACATACGAGCGACAAAATGCTCAACATAGTAAAAATGTTTGCAGTTTGCTCCTCTGCTGTTTTTTTAGGTTTTTATTTTTTAAGCAAAGTGTCGTCTGCTTTCTCAGTTTTTCCCGTTTCTCGTAGAAGGTGGCTCAATTCTTCAACACTATATAGTGCAAAAAGTTTCTCTGCTTCAACAGAACCAGTAAATCATACACTAGACTGTCACTCTGTGTCGACACAATTTATAAGCCGGCAATTTTAATTTAGCGCCAACAAATGATGATAATCAACATCATGTATAAAACATGCTTTATGTATATATTATATCTTTGTATAGGATTGGCCCCTATGGTTTTAAAGATGTTAAGAAAAACAATGACATGAATTAGAAAATATTTTACTTTGATTCTTTTGATTATATTGAGCTTATAAAATTAATTAACGTTTTTTTTTCATGGTTACCATTTCCAAGCACTTTTAAACTACGATATAGATTTTTATGTTGAGTTGTTCAAGGTATGTTGAGTAGGCTAAATTATAATATTTCACTACAACAGAAATTACCTGTTGTTTCGTTATGTAAATTGGTTTATTCAGCACAATCCAGGTGACGGTTTCAAAGCACGAAGGAGAGGTGGTGGAGCCTTCATAGGTCATATAGTGCTCTGTGTCTGGTAACAGGCCCCGAACTGATATCCGGCTCACATTTGTGTCGACTCCACCAAAGCGGATTTTGTCCAACTTATCAGTGAGGATACGAAGCTCGGGGCTTGAAAGGTCGCCAAGCTGTAAAATGAATAAATATTATTAAAGCTCTGTGCATTCAAGATTTAAAAACAAGAAGTCTTTCCAAAATAAACATTTAAATTAAAGCAGATAATAATTATAAATAGCTCAGACATACCTGAAGCAGCACTGAAACACCAACAATTCCCTGCGCTCTATAAACTGCTTCGGAGAAATTCGAGTATAATTGGGAATTGTATCCAAATATTTGTATCTAGAAATAAAAATAAGAAAATATTCAGAAATCTGCAATATCCATACTTCTTAAAATATTTTCTTTCAGTTGTCTTGAAAATTTGCAAATTAGCTAGATTGCAAAACAATTTGCAAATCATATAATTTATAATCATCATTTTAATATTTCAAGCATTTCAAGAAATTTTCAACATTTCAAGCATTTTCAAATATTGCAAACATTTTATGAGTTTGAGCAGAAAACACGAAATTCATGAAGTTATAAATTTGCAACATTCTCAAGAACATTTTCCAGATTCTCGCAATTGCTCCGCAAATCTCAAGAAGTCGAGCCAAATATTTCCTCACGACTTTATAATTAGGTTATACCGAGCAATAAAATCTGTTGCCATGAAAATTTCATTTTAGGAAATAGCATCTTTTCCAGTTTTTCACTTTTCGGCAAGTTTATTGTACAAATAAAAATTATAATTTTGTTTTCCGCATAAAAAACGCGAAAGCAGCGCAATTGAACGCTAAATGTTGAAATGCCTGAAATGAATGCTTCATTAAACAGAAAATGAGAATTTTGTTGATGTTTTGCGAAATTTTTGAGAATTTTCCTTTTCAGTGGCGCCAAATGTTGATGCAGAAAAATTGTTTGAATGCTAATTTGGCTGAAAATGTATATATTTGCATGTAGAAATTTAATTGCGATTAAAATGTGAGCTGTGAATTCTGGATAATGTGGGTATTTTTAGAAGGGTGTTGATGGGTGAATACGGTTTGAATTGATTTTATGTGGTGTTTAAAGTTCTTTTTGAAATTATTCTGAAATTTTATAATTCCTATTTTCTATGCTGTAGTATTTTATTGGTAGTTTTACTAATTCAAATAGTATTGATGAAAAATTTCCATCCCTGAATATCTCCATACATTCCAGAAGTGTTTGATATTGCTCTAGTGAATGAATGAAGTTAAATGGAGTTAAATGAGGAAGTTTGTTGAGAGGGAATACTTGTCAGACATGTTTTGTGTAAATTTCCACACGGATTTTGCATCATCATTCATCTCACGAATTATGTGATTTAAATTTTAATTAGTGAGTAAAGTGTGGAATTATAAAATTAATTACTTTGCTTTCAGGGAAATGCAATTAAACTTCTGTAAAGCGGTGCAAGAGTAAAGGAGCAAAGAATTCAAAGGAATTGAAATATTATTCAAAGCTTACTTATTTATTTCGTTTACATTTGGAAGAAAACTTCATAGTTTATTAGTTTTAAATTGAGGTCGAATGTAAATGCTCGCTTTTATGGGAGTTTTCAGTAGCTGAGTATATTTACAGTGCTGAGTATGTTGAAATATATGAGCAAAAAAAAATGTTTTTAATGTTCTAGCTATTTTTGTTTGCTCCCAAAATGAATTTTTCAAAGATTTTTAAAACAAATGTTAAATACAGATTTGCTCTTTTTGAAGCGAAAGGCAAACAAAAATTATACAGTACTGAGAATGCTAAAATTATTTGTTTGTGCAAATATAGATCTTTTTAGATCTTGGATGTTTCCTTGAGAAGAATTTATGTCACTTGTCGAGTTTTGAAAAATTGGGGGGACATTTGACTTTTGAGACTTGCTAATATTCAAAATGAAATTGTAGATTTTTAAAATTATGCCAAAGATCTTTTTGAAGCTTTTTGCAATTCATGTATTTTGTGCTTAGTCATAACATCAACACAAGATTGTCGTATGTATACAAGTCCATTGTGAATGGTAACAGCAAAATTGTGTCTTATAAAGAAATTATTCAAGAAATTATTCACAGCTAACAAATCGGTTTAAAATGATGGTTCAAATTAAATATTGGCTTTTATAATTATTATTTGCTAAAGTAAGCAAATTATTTTCTCATACAATCATACAGTTCATCCTTTCGACAAAAATCTACTATCAAACATAGCTATTTGAGCTATTTTGCATATTCAAAGCTATTTAGAGCAAGCTATTCAAAGATTATTTTCTTACAAATATTATTTACATCTAGAGAAAATGAAAATTTTGTAAAGAAAATAAATCAGACAGGGTTTTTTCAGAAATTTGAAGACATACCAAGATAACTGAGATATTTATGAAATACTAGTTGAAAGTCCTGAATTTTGAGAAAATTTGCATTTCTCTATTTTCTCCAAATTTCTACAAGTTTGCATAAATTTATCGTGTTCAAGTTTAATTGCAGAGAATATAGCATTTGAAACCACAAATTTAATAATTTAAAGTTCTAGGCAAAATGAGGTTTAAAGTCAAAATTGAGCTTTTAAACAATATTTGAATTTTCCTATTTCCCTACAGAACAGAAAATACATAATTTGTGGCATGTATTCTTAAATATCCAAAAAGTCAATAACCGAGTCTATTTTTACTTTTTCATTATTTATATTTTTACAAATTTCCGCCTTCATTCGATAATGAATGGCCAGCTTTTTTACTACAAATTTTTTCAAGCATTTCCTAGAATTTCCCAAGCATTTCCAAGTATTTTCGTAAATTTCGTAAATATTTGCTTGTGGGGCATTAATTTTCATTTTTGCTTTATTATTATTTCTATTCTTTGCACTATCCCAGCACATTCAGAAGCAACATTTCAGCCAAACAGCATTACATCGTAAATAGTTTGTGCCCCCCTCATAACAAACAAACTGAAGCAACTATTTTTGCAGACGATCCATTTAATAATAAATAAATGGTATTTATCCATGGGAAAATTTATTAATGCTTTTATAATGTTTTTGTTGGTTTTGTTGCAGAGTTTTAGTGGTGTGGTAGAAAAGCTCCTTCTAGCTTTCTCCTGCACTAAGAAGGGCAGAACTTAACTTATTGTTGTGCAATTTCTATCAGTTAAGTTTTTTAAGGGAGGTGTTGAGGGGATGGTCGTTGGATCTTCAAAGTGACTTTATGAAGTAACTTTCCTCACAAGATTCTTCAATTTAGTAAAATTATAAAAATATTCTAAACAGAAATTTCAAATTTCACTAGTTTCCTTTGATCACTATCCCCTCAATTTACCCCATACATTTTTTATCCGATGCTTTTTATGTAATAGAAATTTATGATTAAATATTAAGCAAGAGATGTGTGCTGCACGAGATGTAGAAGTAAAAGTTATTGCATCTGTAGCCATATAGTTCTCCAATATATTATTTTTACCTCTGCGGGGAATGTATAGCCCTCTACACTGTGCTCCGAGCCAAACTGGTCGTGGAGCCCGTAGTGTATGTGAATCTCATGGAATCTGTAGCGATAGGACAGCGGGCCACCAGTTAAATTCACAGGGATCTGGGAGCTTTGCATATTATTGTGGCTGCTACTACTACTGCCATACGAATTATACATTGTCTCATTGACATCAGCCGTAAATATAATACTATGTCCTGTATTTGCTATTTTACCACTTATCTAGAGGAAATATAGAGGAAAATTTAATTAGTTATTTTTGCTACCACTTTTAATTTCCTAAAATGTATGTTTAACAATCTTACTCACTCTATGTTTATCGATATGTAAAGGCCTTAAGTTGGGGTCAAATAATAAACGCTGTGGTTCTAAGTTCACGGGTGATTGTCGTCTGCCTTTGTTACAAAGCGACCATTCTGGATTTATTAATCCCCAAAATGCAGGACCTGCAAGAAAAACATATATAAGATGTTAAATAGTATAAAGTTTTCAAAATTTATTCGCATAATATGCTTTACGTGCTTTCTGAGCTAAGTAAGTAAAATTTTGATAAAGTTTCCAGATAAATTAATTTATAAAATTGTAATTTATGGTATTTATGGTATTTTATTTATGAAAATTAGTTCCAAGAAAACTTGGGTATATCAGTTACTTAATCATAAATTCTTAGGTGCAACATGTTCAACCATAATCTTTTAAACTTTGCTAAACTTCAGACTGTTTTACTGCTTTATATACGTTAGTTCAAGGATAAACTGCTCATCCCCAGACACAAATTTACCGCCCAATTAGGCGACCCCAAAGCGGATTTATGTTGTTTTTCGTGTTGTTCTTGCTGCAAACTAAAATTATCCGTAAAATATTTTAATTTCGAAAATCTGGAACACCAAATATTCCAAATATTTAACATATTTATCGCAAAATTATGTTTTTGTTCGGCAATTAATTTTAATTAATCAATAATCATATTTTCATATTTTTACTGGGTTAGCATTATACAGTATTGTGTTCTCTATCACAGAGATAATATTGACCAGATAATGGTTTGAAAATATATTGGTAATATTTCATAAATTTTCTCTTTTCATAAAAGATTAAAAACTTGTGCAAATATTTACTGTAATATTTAAAGTCATAACTAATCCCACAATTTTATCTCTATGGTATAGTCCAAATAGTGAGGCAAAAACAATCAATCAATTTTGTGGAAATTTAATAACCCAAAAGGATGAATCTATAATATACAACAACATAGTTTTATTATGGATAAGCAGAATAATAACAAAATAATATGGAATTATAATGATCAAAAGCTATTAATTAATTATGAAAATATATAAAATGTTGGAAAATAATAAGCAAGTTCTGTTTATTTATATAAAAATAACGCTAACTGAGCTCTTATAGCTCGAAATCCTTAAGACTTTTGTAAGGGAATTTTAGTCTTAAAAGGTTTATTCATGTCATAGAATTTGCTCTGGATAGTTTTTGGACCAGTTCCACATCCTTCCTGGTCACCAGCCAGGATCCAGCAAGACATGTTTTCAGTATATTTTACCTTACTTTTTACAATTTACTGAGAGTTTGGGTCGAGGTAGAGTTTTGGTTTCAAAGGAAAAAATGGTCAAGGTAACGAGTTGAGCAATATGAATGAGGTAATCTCATGAGATGAACTCTCTAGCAGCTGGTGGCATGACTTGGTGGCTTTGGACAACATTTTTTTTAAAAAACCTTAGATTTTCACAATTCGTCCAGAAAACCAACAAAAACGATTTTTGCAGGAATTTACAATTTATATCCTGTTGCCACTACCTGGTGCCACTTCCAGAACTCGAGAATGGCTTAAGATACAGTTTCGGTTTCTTAAGTTTAATAGTTTCGGATGATAAGTTGAGTTTATTATTATGCCACGGGTTGGTTTAGCCCTATTTTTTGCCATGACTTTTTTTGAGACCACTTTTGAGTTATTAACTATTTTGATACCACATTCACCAAATCCTGGGATTTTTCCCGGGTAATACACTAGTATAAAATGTTGGAAAATGTTATGAATAAATTTGAGGGGTGCGGGACTTCGGATAAGGGCCGAAAATCAAAAAATCATCCAATATTAGAATGTGAACCGTAGAAAATCAGAAAATCATAATTATGCTTATATAGCTATATAGCTTATCATGATAACTGCAGACATTTAGAAATGTGTGTAAATTGTAGAGTTTGCAAATTACCCGGGTAGTTGATTTCCCGGTACCCGGATCCATTACCCGGACTTTTCCGGGTACCCGGGTACCCGGGTAGTGTCTATTTTGTATGAAAATTAAAAAAAAAATGAAAATTTTTCAATTTGGATAGATATTAAGGCTATTTATGCTTTTCAACGCGATTTTTTTGTTTTTTGGATGTCATCTCTTCTATTTGATGCTTTAAATTTGGTATCTACAATATATTTTATACTTGATTCTCATAAACGAGCAGATATGAGTTTCAATTTAAGGTTTAATTATTTAATTTAACGCAGTTATGACTATAACGTGTGGCACTGAGGCATTTTGTGAAACTTTACTTTTTCAAATTGGGACTTTACAAATTTTATTTAGCATCTTCGATTTTACATTTCCTACAAATACTTTTATTTTTGTATCATCTCACAAATTTTGGAAAAAACCATTGATTAGGAGACTAACTATTTTATATTTGATGGTATTCATTTTAAAGAGATTAGTCATGAATAATTATTGGTCTATGGTTCAAAAAATTCAATCAAATAGAAGAATTAGACAGATTTCATACTTTTTTGCAATAAATTTTGAAAATGTAGTTACGTGAAATCAGGGTTGTAGAAGTGGGTAGGCGCGAGTAGTCGCGACCCCCTTGTTAAAATTTTGTTTAGTGCAATTTTTTAATTTTGTTCGCAAAAACTCATCAGCGCCTACCTTGTTAATCTACTACTTCTACACCCCTGCGTGAAATATTATTGCAACCAATTAAATATTTTTTAACGAAGTATTGAAAGTACCGCAGTACAGAAATTAAGCTCTTTTTCACTACCCGGGTACCCGGTAAATTTTTCCGGGTACCCGGGTATTGAAAAAGAGCCCAATTACCCGGGTAACCGGGTACCCGGGTACCCGGTTTGCAAACTCTAGTAAATTGAGATAAGGAGCCAAAAATGCAGAGTAGATATTTGATAATTTGTAATTTAGGAGTTGATTTGTCAATGATGTTTATGATTTGGATCTGAGGATTCAGGGCTTTGAGGATCTCAAGGGATTTGTTTGCACATTAAAAATAATTACTAAAGTTTTTGATCCCTTTTAACACCATTTTAAATACCATTATATTCCATAAGATGCCATTAATATGACACTATTTTATAAGAAACTGTGACTAATAATTTTTCTTCACAGCATCTTCGAGGGTTCTTGCTAATCTCTTGACAATCTTGGCTTTGTCATCAAAAATTGTAACGTCATCACAATTTAGAAGACTTTATAAATTTACTTGGAATTTACTTGGAATCAACTTGGTATTTACTCAAGATTTACTGAATTATTTTTTCAGCTTCTTCAACGTTATTCCTAGCTTCATTATTCAGCTCTTTAAAAATTCATGATAAGGCAATTTAGGATCATTATCCAAAGATAATAGAATTAAAGTATCGCTTTATAATGTTCTATAGATTTATGTATCTTAAGGATGTTGGGGTGTTTAGGATGATTGTTTAGGATCCTATTAGTAGATTAATTTTTATAAATTCGTTAGGGATCTTAAGGACGTGTTCAACAAATAAAAAATATTATTTATAAGAGTCTACAGCAATTTTGATCAATTTTGTTTTAAAGTTGCTCGAAAACATAGAACTAGAGTTTGCAAACCGGGTACCCGGGTACCCGGTTACCCGGGTAATTGGGCTCTTTTTCAATACCCGGGTACCCGGAAAAATTTACCGGGTACCCGGGTAGTGAAAAAGAGCTTAATTTCTGTACTGCGGTACTTTCAATACTTCGTTAAAAAATATTTAATTGGTTGCAATAATATTTCACGCAGGGGTGTAGAAGTAGTAGATTAACAAGGTAGGCGCTGATGAGTTTTTGCGAACAAAATTAAAAAATTGCACTAAACAAAATTTTAACAAGGGGGTCGCGACTACTCGCGCCTACCCACTTCTACAACCCTGATTTCACGTAACTACATTTTCAAAATTTATTGCAAAAAAGTATGAAATCTGTCTAATTCTTCTATTTGATTGAATTTTTTGAACCATAGACCAATAATTATTCATGACTAATCTCTTTAAAATGAATACCATCAAATATAAAATAGTTAGTCTCCTAATCAATGGTTTTTTCCAAAATTTGTGAGATGATACAAAAATAAAAGTATTTGTAGGAAATGTAAAATCGAAGATGCTAAATAAAATTTGTAAAGTCCCAATTTGAAAAAGTAAAGTTTCACAAAATGCCTCAGTGCCACACGTTATAGTCATAACTGCGTTAAATTAAATAATTAAACCTTAAATTGAAACTCATATCTGCTCGTTTATGAGAATCAAGTATAAAATATATTGTAGATACCAAATTTAAAGCATCAAATAGAAGAGATGACATCCAAAAAACAAAAAAATCGCGTTGAAAAGCATAAATAGCCTTAATATCTATCCAAATTGAAAAATTTTCATTTTTTTTTTAATTTTCATACAAAATAGACACTACCCGGGTACCCGGGTACCCGGAAAAGTCCGGGTAATGGATCCGGGTACCGGGAAATCAACTACCCGGGTAATTTGCAAACTCTACATAGAACCAGTCCTATAATACTACAAAACAATTCATGCATTTGTTCCACAACAAACATAACAACCTAACAAGATGTTTCTGAATAAATGAGTGGCTCAGAGGAAGAAGGGGCTAACTCCATTTTCTTGCAAAATCGTTTTTATTCTCAGAACATGTTTTTAAGGTCTCAAACTAATTTTAGAGCTAAAAAAAAAAATTATATTTCACTCCTTCTATGAGACACTGAACATTTCTAATGAGCATTTTATTCAAAAAATATAATCAAAATGTATCATTCCACATATGTTATTATTAAGATGTATGTGAGCGGAAATTTAATTGAATTTTTTTTTTTTTCATTTAACAACTAAATTTGAAAAAATTTGAGAAAAAAAAAATTTCAAAAAAACTTCAACAATTGAGTGGATTTTTATTATGAAGTGAAAATATTTTTCAAATTTTGAAAATTCACAGTGGACGGGCCCCTAGTTGAACAATGTTGAAACTTCACAAAAATTATCTTTAACTAACCATCTTTCAAAATCCAAATTTTTATAAATATCGGTTAACCACAGAAAAAGCTGTAAAGCACCTCAAAATAAAGTGCCGTGCGCATGCATATATGAATTTTCTTGCTCAAAACATTTTTCGCATTCTTTGCGGGGAAGAAGGGCACAACTCCTTGAGTAAGGAAATTTCTTGATTGGAAAGTCGGATCATTTTGAAAATTTCAGGATATTTAAAACTAATTAAAATACACATTTTGGCAAAAAATAAATTTCAAAAAAATTTCAGGGCGCATATGTTTTTTAATTTTTTAATGAATTTAGTGCTATACAAATATCAAATTAATAATATTTTGGATACCATCCTGCAATTTTTTTAGAAATTTTTTTTTTCCAAAAAATTTATTTTATTAGTTTTTCAAAAATCACTCAAATTATAGTATTAGAAAAAAATTATATATTTAAAAATCTTTTAATATTTCACTTGGTGAGTTTTTCATCATCGTTTGAGTGATTTTTGAAAATAAAGCCAAAAGATTTAATAATTAATTTTTGAAAATTCATACAACAAGGACCTCTAGTAAAATAGATTAAAAAAATTTACCAAAAGTATCCTTAACTAATCTACAATCAAAATCCAAGTTTTCATCCAAATCGGTAAACCACGCGAAAAGCAATCAAACATCACAAAACTTACAGCCGTGCGCATATAAGCAATATATTTCTTGCGCAAAACATTTTTGGCATTCTTTGCGGGGAAAAAAGGTACAACTCCGGTTGTATGAAAATTTTGAGTTAGCGTTGTTGGACCACTTTCAAAATTTCAGATATTTTAAAAACTAATAAAATAAATTTTTTGGAAAAAAAAAATTTCTAAAAAATTGCAGGATGGTATCCAAAATATTATTAATTTGATATTTGTATAGCACTGAATTCATTAAAAAATTAAAAAACATATGCGCCCTGAAATTTTTTTGAAATTTTTTTTTTGCCAAAATGTGTATTTTAATTAGTTTTAAATATCCTGAAATTTTCAAAATGATCCGACTTTCCAATCAAGAAATTTCCTTACTCAAGGAGTTGTGTCCTTCTTCCCCGCAAAGAATGCGAAAAATGTTTTGAGCAAGAAAATTCATATATGCATGCGCACGGCACTTTATTTTGAGGTGCTTTACAGCTTTTTCTGTGGTTAACCGATATTTATAAAAATTTGGATTTTGAAAGATGGTTAGTTAAAGATAATTTTTGTGAAGTTTCAACATTTTTCAACTAGGGGCCCGTCCACTGTGAATTTTCAAAATTTGAAAAATATTTTCACTTCATAATAAAAATCCACTCAATTGTTGAAGTTTTTTTGAAATTTTTTTTTTCTCAAAAATTCATATATTCAACTGTTATATAAAGTAAATAAAGTTTTCATCAAAATTATTGTCAACTATTGATGTAAAATGGTGATTCGCAAAGTTTTAAATTGCTCAAAATTAATTTTTATGGAGTTAGCTCCTTCTTCCTCTGAGCCACTCAAATATAAACTCAATAAAAATCAATAAAGTCATAAAACATTAAATAAACCCAATTTCATTCAACAAGAAACAAGATTATTGTTGCATGCTCACTAAACCAGATAATCTTCGAGCAACCAAATAATTCACTTCATAAAATTTAAAAATCACTCCAACAAATCCCCAAACATTTTTCTTTTTACAACCACTCCGAAATCCTCAAAGAACTCGAAATGTTTAAAGAATATCCAAAGATACTGAAAAGATTCATGAAAAGCTGAAGAATTCTTGCGGTAAGTAATAAAGTTGTATATTTTCCCATTGACAGGATTTACATACAAAATGAACTTCTCTCTTCGATTTTCTTTTTAAGAAGTTTTTTTACACTTTTAAACATTTTGCACAGCAAATTGAATATCGACTATAGAGTTCACTCTCCGTGTAATTTTTCGTGTAGGTTCTTGATTCTAGCAAAATTCAGAGTATCTGGTGTGCTCGAGCAGATTTTACAGCCATGATACATTTATCTTTTTCCAGTCCAATTGACAAAGCAGAAATAAAAAAAAACGTACAAAATCACTCCCACAGATTTCAAAGAGTCGGTAAAAATAGCCGGAGATGTCGGAATATGGGGTCAGATAATGATAACAGTCGAGCATTGTTATCTTGATGATGCAGGGGGAGCATGTTTCATTCATTTCCACTTTGTCTGGTGATCGTGATTGTCTGATGTAGTGAGTATAGCTATTTTCTCTCGATGATATAAAAAAAATGGAAAAAGAAAATTGGGAAAATGTAGCGAAAATGGAAAAGGCACGACAAGCTAACCAAGTTTAGCCATAAAAGATACATGTGTTTTTTCACAATTTTGTAAACTTTTCCATTTGCCTTCCCCTTGTAGATATTGCTTGTTTTAAGAGGGTTTTTTAGGTGGGAAAATTATTTTAAGGAAAATTTGACTGAGTGTCCTTGAAATTTATCTTTAATGTAATTTTAGTTAATTTTTTTGCTCATTAGTCTTACAATTTTTAATGTTTAGAGTATTTTTATAGATTCCAATGGATTTTAGTCGAATTGCATCAATGCATGTTATTAAAAATCGTTTAATAATCCAAAAAAACTGACAAAACTTTCTAAGAAAAATGTGTAGTGGTCATTCACCTCGCAACTCTTATTTTCATCCCTAATCCCGGGTACCGCCAACAAAATCACCACCACACAATTTGTATTTGCTGCCTGAAAACCCACATATTGATTGGGTGCTGACTCAAAGTAACTCCTGGTAACACGATTTATCGATGATGGGAAAATTTGTGCTGACTCCTGGAAAATAATTTTGCTGGCTCACAATCAATTGGAAAATTAAATAACGGAAAAATAGGATCAGATCTGGAAAATCAGAAAATTGTGAAAACAAAAGATTATGGGGATTTTTACCGAAGAAATCACGATTCATTTTTTCTGGCTATTCTTTTATATAAATCGTGATTAAGTGAGTTTTAAGTGAAGAGATATGATACTTTGGGGCTTTTGTTCGTTTTTCCAATTTCTATGCGGTTCACTCGTTGCCAACGATTTTATCTACTTTTATGTGTTTTATGTGTTTTATGGTGGATAATTGGATCAGAGAGCGATGGAAAGCGATTTATAAAAATTAAACTTAGTTTGGAAATAAAGGGAAAATTGATTGTTGGTGAGTTTATAGAAGGATAATTGACTGTGTCTTTCAACAAAAAGATCAAATCAATTTAGCAAATAAACATTTCCCAGGTTATTAAAAGAAAAAGTCTTGAACTCAACAAAAAATACTATACGACTGAAAAAATTCAAAAATCTCTCTCGTATTCTAAAAAACGACTGAACCAATTTTAAACAGGATTTATGTTCTCATCATTGGGTTTTCAACTTTTGATGGTTTAACGGAGCAACAAGTGCTCTTGAAGTATTTGAATATAGATTGTGAGCTTTTTTTTCAACTCGAGTTGTTGGAATAAATATGATGTAAAAATGACTTACAATTGTTTTCGGCAATAAAAAATGGGATACACTTTCAACAAAATTTAAACATATAATTTGAAATTCAATAAATACATTTCGCCACGTTATCATCAAATTGTACAATTAAATTATAAATCAATTAAATCGCGGGCGACCCAATCTTTTGTTGAATTTTCAATAAATAATGTGCAATTAAATTTTCCGCGCTATACTATAATTTCAATTAAAACTCAACCAATTGTGCAATATCCCGACCTGCTGGTGAATATTCAATAAAAGAAGAATTAAAAAATTTCAAATATTTAAATTAAAAATAATTGTTCGGAAATACATGAATTAATTATAAGGCAAATTTTACTAGACTACGTACTTTGAACTCTCCATGCCAATCATGCGTTTCAAGCTTTTCATTTAAAAATACTTGATTGTAGACGAAATATGGTATTATTATCCTGATTATCAAATTAACAGTTGTTTCGGTTTTTAAATGTGTTGAAATAATTAAAAAGAATTTAATTTGTGGTTTGCACGTCCGCTGAATTAAAAACAGACCATTAAACTAATGAGTTTCTTCTCGCTTTAAATTTATAATATTTTGAAACACGAAGGTTCAAATACTTGAAATTTAACTTCTCTAAATTTAGAGTTTTGTGATCCACAGTAAATTTAAGAGTCATTAAAATGCTGATCACTTTCAAAAAAGTAATCAAACTTGATTAGTAAAAATAGAAAATTATATTTAAATTTAAACCGACCGAAATCCACCATAAAGTCTTATTCAAAAGCCTTGCAAAGCTCCATCAAACATAACCGAGATCCTTTTGAAGTTCAAGTCTTTCTTTTGTGTTTTCTTTTAAATCAAAGCTATAACATTATTTTTTTCTTTATTCAAAACATTTCCCAGTACTTTTCATTCAAACATTGGTCTTTCAACTTGTTTTGTAAGCACGACAATGAAAGTTGTTGTCTATCATGAATTCTTGAATAAACTAACGAAACCAACTGCTCTAGGTATGGTAAAAGCATGAATAAACTAGTGTGCTAGTGTCACGGTCAAAAAGGACATCAATGTGGTATAGAGGTATTCAAGGATGCCTTTAAAAGTTGTTTGTTGAAAATTTTCAATAAATATACAAAAAGTAACGCAAAAAGCATCAAAATTGTCAGGCCACAACATAAACTGTGTAAATTATTTCATCCTTCCCATTCAGTTGAAATATTCAGTTATTATATTTTTATTTTTCCTTATTCTCCTACTTTTCAAAAAGTATGATAAAAGCATGAAAGGCGGAGAATGTGCTTTTCTTTATACATTATATTATTATTATTCGGTTGCTATTCAACAAGCAATGTTAGAGCTGTGGTTATAGTTATTTGATTAAATAATGCCCTTTTATGTTATTTTATGGCTTTTTATGATTCTTATTCTAGTTTATGGTCATGATAAAATTGTACAATAAACGTCGCCATTGTTCGCTTTTTGTTTGATTGTGTAATTTTTGGTGTAATGTTTTGTAATTTGATTTATTAATTGAGGCGCAAAATTAAATAACTTGGAAGTAATGCGGTGATTTATTAATCTGTTACTTAATTATGTATAAGGTTTCTGGGCAAGACCGCAATTTAAAAAGAATTCAGCAACTAGGAACCTAAAACTAAGAAATAATAAGAAGCTCATAAAATTCTATAACGATGTAAAATGTTTTTATATCTACTTTTTATTAAAATAGATTAATATCAAAAAAAATATATCAATAAAAAGAAAAATCTAATATGATCCCTTGAATACAATAAAATACAATAGAATACAATAAAATAATTGTTTATAATGCAATATCACTACCTAAAGTTCATATATATTTAGAATTGATTTTAAATGGAAAATCTCTGTTTGATTTACATTCATTAAACTTTATGTGTTCGTCTATATATTTCATCATCTATATCCATCCTTTTATATTATAAAGTGTTATGAAACATCAGGCAGGCTACACTTTATCCAATTTTACCCTGCCAGCAGATCGAAACACTATAGTGACTATAAGCAATTGAAGTACCAGAAGCACGGTTCAGTGGTTCTTGAAAATCAATTAATCAATACAATATAAATGGCTTTGATTTTAGTGTTTGAATGTTTGGAGAATTGCAAATTGCGAAATTGGGGGGAGAATTTCGTAAAAGGATTGTCTTTGTGGTTTTCAATGAGCTTTTCAAGGTATATTGGAGTCAATGGATGAATTAATTGTTTCCTTTTGAGGAAATTGAACCTCTGTGAAGATTTTCTTTGAAGTGTGTAATGGGTGATTTTGTTGATTTGAAAGTTATCAAATAGAACAGATTTAATTAAAGGCCAAAGAACATTTTCCAACAAATTAACACTACTCCCAACTTTAATTTTCGGAGTATTATTTGCTATTCATGAACCTTCATGGATAATTTTTTTTTTTGAACATTCATTTTTGACTAAAAATTCATGAAAATTAAGTTTCGCGGGTCGCATTTTTGGTTTTTTGGTCCCAACATTCATAATTAAAATTTTCTAAGTATTGCTATTCATGAACTTAGGTTCATGGATAATATTTTTTTTTTGAACTTTTTTTTTTTAATTAAAAATTCATGAAAAATTGGGTCGCATTTTTGGTTTTTTGGTCCCAACATTCATAAATAAAATTTGCGAAGTATTGCTATTCATGAACCTAGGTTCATATATAATATTTTTTTTTTGAACTTTCGTTTTTTGACTAAAAATTCATTATAAATTAGGTTTCGCGGGTCGCATTTTTGGTTTTTGGTCCCAACATTCATAATTAAAATTTTCTAAGCATTGCTATTCATGAACCTAGGTTCATGGATAATATTTTTTTTTTAACTTTCGTTTTTTGACTAAAAACTCATTATAAATTAGGTTTCGCGGGTCGCATTTTTGGTTTTTTGGTCCCAACATTCATAAATAAAATTTTCGAAGTATTGCTATTCATGAACCTAGGTTCATGGATAATATTTTTTCTTTGAACCTTCGTTTTTTGACAAAAAATTCATAAAAATTAGGTTTCGCGAGTCGCATTTTTGGTTTTTTGGTCCCAACATTCATAATTAAAATTTTCTAAGTAAATCTTGGAAGACATCAAAAAGACACAAAATAAAAATCTGATATGTTCACAGATTTTAAAGGTAATTCCGTGACATTCAAAATGCCCTCACAAATCGTTGGTAATCATATGCACGACCTTCAAAACCCCCAAATCTAATAATCAACATTGGCAGACCATAAAAACATTCTAAATCCAATATTGAATTTCCGTTTATTGCGGATGTTTTGATTTGTCTCAGATTTTCCAATTTCTGAAATAAAAATCTTGAAGAAGATTTCGAGCGAAATTGGTTGAGAAAACTTTTAAAGGACTAACATAAACAAAAGTACTGAAGCAAAGAAACTCAGATATTGCGAGAAAACACAGAAATTGCAAATTTCCCCATGAAAATGTGAAATTGATTTTCAACGACCAATTCAATTTAGTTTTGAACAACAACAAAAATAATAAAAATCGCATCTGCAAAATATTTTGCTGTTTATTTGTTTTTGGAAGTTTTGAGTTGAAAACTGCTTGAAATTGAGAAAATTGAACTTTTTTGTTGCTTTGATCGAAAACCAGCGAACATAGAGTGCATTTAATGAAAATTGGTCCAAGTTGAACTGCTTGAGGTTTATTTTGAAGTTTATTTGAGTTTTAAATTTATTAATTTTAAAGTTAAATTATTGTGGGAGCTTGTTGATTGGTTGTTGAAGTTTCTATAAGTACTTCAGACTTATTTAGTGTTTTAGTAATGGATTGGAAAAGTTTAACGCTCGAGTTTATTTATTACTTTATTAATTATTATCAAAATAAAAGTAAATATATTCACCTGAAATTCCTTCATAAGTCCACCAGTTCTCCCAACTTACACCTAAGGAAACTGAAAGAAAGAGAAAACATTTAATAGATTCAATTTCTCTAGAAACTTGAAAGTTTTTAAGCTCATTATTATCATACACCATAAGCCCACAAATTCAGAAAACATTTTTGTGAAAATTCTAAAAATTCCCTAGAAAATCTTTTAATTAAAATGCAATTCCGCAAAATTCTACGAAACTCGAAAAAATATTTTTTTTTTAATAATCCGCGGCGAATTATCATTTCAAAATTGTGGATTTCTCATATAAGAGGCGAAAAAAGCAAAAGTAATTAAAAACCATTTCCCTATTTGATGTAAATGAACACGAGTGCTGGATTCCAGCTAGGATTAATTTGAGGTTTTGCGCAAAAAAACTAGAATTTATAATATTCATAACACACATCTCGGTTTTAAGCGTTTGTTTGGTTCAAAATGCTTTTAATGGAAAGTGAAGGCTTTTTTGCAGAGTTCAAGCAAGATTCTGTAATATGTTTTTTTGCTGAAAATTATTTCTTAAATTCTTCAAATAAAACCTAGATTCTAGATTATTCAAAAAATGTTTATTTCCTACACGAACCACAAAAATACCGACATTCCAAAAAAAGCTCTTCCATTCTCATTTTTCAGTCAAAAACCACTCATAAACAGAATTTAAAGCATAATGAATAGCACTTTAAATCAAATTTGAAACAAAATTAGATTTTTGCTCGGAAAACAAGTAAAGCAAATAAAGTCCAGATGAGTGAAGTGATATAAGGCCATAAGGGTGAGTAAGCATTGCATAATTTTCATTCAGGCAAATATTCATTACAAATCCATTTCCAAGAATTACAGTTCAAGTTAAAATACAGAGCCTACAGGAATAATTAGCAATTGGAATTTTGAATTTCTTGGGATTCGGTTGTATTAAAATTTAAAATACAAAGTATACTGTTACACTGATGAGAGCTAATAAGTTAATTCAAGATTGTGAAAAGAGTTTAAAAAATCTATAAATATAGTTTGAAGATAAATTATTTGCGAATCATATTTTCTTCATCAGAGCATTAGATAATTAGAAATGTTAACAACAGTGTATTCAAAGTTTATGTGTATATATGCTGAGTATTTTGCAAATTAATGTTTTCTATGCAAATATTAACGGAAATGCTGAAATTCTGGAATACATCAATCAACAAGCAAAATTGTAGCTGCATAAAGACAAAGACACTCAAGCGTAGCTCCTATTTGACAACAATATGCTCTAATTAATACTTTCAAAGGATTTATTTGCTTGAATGAGAGAGTTCTATAGTCGTTGACCTATTATTGTATTATTCGAATTGATGTTGAACTTACAGGCTGTACTTTTAAGTAGTTGGGACGGACATTGAAGGATTATTTTGGAGTTTGAGGCAGGGATTTGGACCGTTTCTCATAATTTGCAACATACAGCAAACACGCTTGATTCCAATCTCTGCCGATCTTTATTCATAGCCACAATGATTCCACAGTCTGTTTGACTTCAAACAAATGCTGTTGCAATATTACTTTATAAAACTCATTAATTCTGTACAACTTTCCAGCCAAGTTTACTTTTGCGTCGTCTTTGAAATTATTTGAAAGCTCAGTGCTTTTATTTGCGAATTCTTTACAGTTCGACAATTTCCTGCAGTTGGTGCTTTTGACTGTTTGCTAACCTTTCACTTCAGTAATGATAACAAATTACTCTCATAGAGATTCTTTTTACAAACATTTGTATCTATAAGATTTATCAGATAAGAAAATATATCTAATAAAAACTTAATTAATTGGAGAAAATTCACATTTTACATGTTTCATGATTAAAAGCTCACAGTCGAACAATTTTCATCCAATCAAATATTGCTCAATTGTATAGTGGAAATAATAATGATTTAAGCTTTTAAATTGCTTTATTGATTTTTAGTTATTTTGGTTGGTAAATTGTAGCTGTTGAAAAATGGGCATATTTATTATGCACGAATCGTCAGTTTATAAATTGGGTCTTTTAACTACACATTGGCCAATGGGAAATCGATATCATTATGTCATAATTGCTGTTGTCCATCTCAATTTAATGTTCATAAATTATTCATTACTGGATGTAACCGGAAATTTGTCAAATAGGTCGCTTTTTAATTTTTAATCTATTGTGAAGCTTTTTTTATTTGGACTTGAACTTTTAGAAGACAAGCTTAAATGTCCGGTGATTTCATGTAAAAACTCAAAGAACTCGTAATCCTTGGGTATTATAATTGTAGGCTTCGATGTAACAAGCAAGACACCTATAATTTTCCAAATTATCAGCAAAGGGTGGACATAAGCAAATTCTCCCATACAAATTATTCAGCCTCACATTTTCATCATTTCTCTCCATCATTCTTCGTGAGCGCACTTAGGAGACATCATTTCTTATATAAAATTGCGCGACACCAAAGCAGCCCCCCCTTGAAATGATAAGGGTGGGTCTGTGGCAAGGAGCGTAAAAAATTTTTATTCTCTTGAAACCGCGGGGCTTTAATTGTTGTTTTTTGAAAATTTCAAAAAGAAAACAAAAAATATTCCGATTTTGATACTTAAAATTAAGGCATTTTAAACCAATTAAGACAATCAATTAGTAGTATACAATGTTGCTTATGACCTCTTTTGTCGATTTTATGAGTCTTTGACGGCTTTTCGTTGAATTTTAGTTGAATTTGAGAAGCTCCTGGATCTTTGTGTTTGTTGGAAGTTTGTAGTTTTTTTGACCAACCAGATGAGTTTTTGAGCTCGGGATCTAGGTTGGATGCATTAATTAGATGTGGAAGAGGATATTGTTACAATCTGTATCAAAATTTTACTAAAATTCTGCTCAATTCTCGAAATGCTATAATAGTAGATTTATATGTTTTTTAACGGAATATTTAGGTTCTTCAGGAGTGATATCAGGTGATCTGAGCTAATGAATTTATATTTTTTATACGATTTAATAAATCTTGAATTCATTACATAAGTTTGTTACTTGGTAAATCATCTGGAGTAACTTTGTGTACCAAGATGATTTACATAATCATTCCTCTTGCAGAATTTTTAATCTTTTTATGCTTCCCAAACCAATTATATTATTATTAAATTATTTATGCTTCAAAATACTTTGATAGTTTCATATAGGCTTACATATACTGTTTAAAGTGACCAATTCTATTAATTGCATGGATGCATCTCCATAATTTCTCCATTTTTACCCAAGAATATCCTGATTTCTTACATTTCCTAGCTCTTGATCCATAATGTGTCTGAACTTAGCTCTCAAAATTGTTACCTTGATGACTAACAAGTACGTTGAAATCAATCAATTTGAAAATGAACCATCAACTGCATGTGGTGATGGATGCATCTCTAAAATTTTATTAATATATTTTCTAGTGTCATTAAATAAATACTTCCACAAAATCGATTGTTTTGAAAATTCACAAAATCACGTACAAAAAGGCAATCTTTCAAAATAAAATGTATGGTGACCAAGAATCTTGGAACTTCTTCCTGACTTCTTATCTTTTGAGAAATATCAAAATTTCGCTAGTTCTTGATATTTCATAAAATATTTTTTAATGGCACTAAGACTGAAAATGACCAAATTATACGGAAAAATTTTTATGTGGTGAAACCAACTCCAGGATGGCTTCATCTTGGTACCAGAAGTGATATTTTTTGGAAGAACCACGAATTTTTGGACTTTGAGATGTTTTAAAATTCCAATTTTTTCTGAGAATTCATAACAGGAAATATGTATCTTTAGACGGAGTGTTTCGATTTAAAAATAGACACTTAAATTATACCACTTTAGCGTTGCCTAATTCAAATTCTGTTGAAACAGAAGTTCAATTGAACTCTTCATCTTTGATATTTCACCATAAAAGAAAATCCACATGCAACTTTTTTGAACAAAATAATGATTTTAAAAAAGGACTATTTTTTATATGGAGCAATCTTTTTTTCGAGGAAAATTATATTATTTTGATATTTACCCCGGTGAAGTTTAGCAAAACCCGTTTGTCAGTTTGACATTTCTAATTTGAAAAGACCGAAAAAAATTTGAACACATGCGACACGGATTTTTCTACTAAAACATGTATTTCAGTACCTTTCCTTTTTTCGCGGGGTCGATGTAATGAAGTAAGTGAAGTTAGCGTATAACTAAAAACCGAGTAACTTCATTGCTTATATGCGCTCTGAGGGTCGGCTAATATAGTGTCTATGATTAGATCGTGGATTTTTAAGCACAAGTGATTAAAGTTTAATATCTCAAGTAAAATGCTCTGGCTACTATGATTTTATGTAAGAATCTTGATAACAAGACTATTTCACGATGACTGATGTGCGGAAAGTTGACAAAAGATGTCTATAAATAGTTGTATTAAAGATTGAACCAAAGTGTCTCGAATTGGATCAAAACTGTTAGAATTTATCAGTCTTCATAAAATTAATATGTGCTGACCAAAGATCTTGGTTCAACTTCCTGCTTTTTGATCTTTAGAAAAACTCTATGTTTCCGTTACTTCTAGTTTATGTAAAAATTAAAAAATCTTGGAATCCTCTTAAAATAAGCCCAATTGAATATTGAAAGTGTCATCTCATTCCTGGAAGGTCAGGGATGAAATTATTTTCCAGCTTTTGGAGCCACTAAAATTTTTCACGGAAAATACTTCCAGTTGTCAGAAAATTCTGAAATTTTGTAATCAAGCCTAAAAGTGACCAAATGTTATGGAAAAAATGTCACCGGAACCGGATATCAGCTCATTTCCGGTTTGGTAATGGGTGAATGAAAACTTCTGTATAAAATCAACCCGTTTTTTGATCTTCTCAAAAATTCATATCCTTAATGTTTATTAAATTTTCTTTTTGAAAAAAAATAAAAAATTCAAAATTTCAAGATGGCCGACAAAATAACGGTCAAAATATTTTTAAAGTTTAAAATTTATAATTTTCTAAATTTTTTTATAAAAATTTTAAAATATTTTTAAATAGCCTCAGGTGTCAGCTTTCCAGGAAAAAAAAGTTTTTTGAAAAATATTTAGTAAAACGGGAGATATCAACTGGGAAGCGAAGTAAGACTAAAATTGACGCTCAGGATGAAGGAATTTTTTCCGGTCAAATTTTTTTTATTTTCTTTAATTATGAGTATTACAGAAAGCTTTTCACAGGTTTTTAGCAAAATCGATCAATTCCTTCATCTTGGGCGTCAATTTTAGTCTTACTTCGCTTCCCAGTTGATATCTCCCGTTTTACTAAATATTTTTCAAAAAACTTTTTTTTCCTGGAAAGCTGACACCTGAGGCTATTTAAAAATATTTTAAAATTTTTATAAAAAAATTTAGAAAATTATAAATTTTAAACTTTAAAAATATTTTGACCGTTATTTTGTCGGCCATCTTGAATTTTTGAATTTTTTATTTTTTTTCAAAAAGAAAATTTAATTGGGCTTATTTTAAGAGGATTCCAAGATTTTTTAATTTTTACATAAACTAGAAGTAACGGAAACATAGAGTTTTTCTAAAGATCAAAAAGCAGGAAGTTGAACCAAGATCTTTGGTCAGCACATATTAATTTTATGAAGACTGATAAATTCTATGAATTCTCAGAAAAAATTGGAATTTTAAAACATCTCAAAGTCCAAAAATTCGTGGTTCTTCCAAAAAATATCACTTCTGGTACCAAGATGAAGCCATCCTGGAGTTGGTTTCACCACATAAAAATTTTTCCGTATAATTTGGTCATTTTCAGTCTTAGTGCCATTAAAAAATATTTTATGAAATATCATGAACGAGCGAAATTTTGATATTTCTCAAAAGATCAGAAAGCAGGAAGAAGTTCTAAGATTCTTGGTCACCATACATTTTATTTTGAAAGATTGGTTCCTTGTTTGAATTTTTGTAAATTTTCAGATCAATCGCATTTCAGAAAGTAATTATTTGATAGCATTATCAAAAAACGATAATACTTTAGAGATGCATCCATCACCACATGCAGTTGATGGTTCATTTCCATATTAATTGATTTTAACGTACTTGTGAGTCATCAAGGTAATAATTTTAAACGCAAAATTTAGACACATTATGGATCAAGAGCTGCAAAATGTAGGAAATAACGATCTTTTGATGCAAAAAGTTTGAAATGTGGAGAACTAGGCAAGCATTTATTATAATTGATCCATACTTAAAAGCATTAAAAATATTTGAAAGCATAAATATTTTGATTATAATTCAATAATTGGCTCGGGAAGCATGTAAAGATTGAAATTGTAGCAAGAGGAATGATTATGTAAAGCATATTGATACTTAAAGTGACTCAATATGATAATATTAGCTAACCAACTTATGCGATGTATCCAAGATTGCATTAATAGTATCAAATATATGAACCCATCAGCTCAGCTCCTCTGAAATCACTCTCAAAGAACAGTTGAAGATTCCATTCAACAATATAAAAAGCTAGTAAATAAAATCTATGAGTAATTCGAGAAATTAGCGAAAATTTAGAAAATTTTTGATAGAGAGTGTAACAAAAACCTCTTACACATCTAAATGATGCATCTAACTTAGATCCCGAGCTCAAAAATGCATCCGATAAGTCTAAAAAAGTACAAACATTTAGCAAAAACAAAGATCCAGGAGCATTTCAAATTCAACCAAAATTCCCCGAAAAGCCGTCAAAGACTCATAAAATCGACAAAAGGGGTCATAAGCAACATTGTATACTACTAATTGATTGTCCTAATTGGTTTAAAATGCCTTAATTTTAAGTATCAAAATCGGAATAATTTTTGTTTTCTTTTTGAAATTTCAAAAAACAACAATTAAAGCCCCGCGGTTTTCAGAGCGTAAAAAAAATTTTACTCTCTCGAAAAAATTTTGGCGGCCATGTTGGAAATGATAAAAGGCTGAATTTTTTTTGTATGCAATGTCCATTCTCGTATTCTCTGTTATCAGTGTATAATTGTGAAAATTATAGGTTATTGAATTAATTTCAGAACGAGTCGAATAATCTTCCAATTTATGTCGTGATCGAAGTATTATATGAAGGAGCAAATATTGAAGTTTATTTTGGTCATGACCGTGACACTTTCGAAAATAATTTGAATATTTTTCTAGAAAAATCGATTTGATTGATTTGAATAATCGGGCAAACAAACATTATTTTTTCTCATTACAAAATTCCACGAAATTTCATATTAACACATACAGCTTTTCAATTATGTTTTATTATTGAAGTTCAAAGCTTCATTCACCGGAATGTTGCAATAAAAAAAATATTTTCTGTCTGAATTCTGCTCCTTATCTTGAGCTTTAAGCAGCCTCATTATTTGAAATACAATGGTACCATAAAAGCTTAAGTTCTTTTAAATATTCCAAAGAATTCAAAACCTTATAAAATCTATATCACTAGCAAATTCATAAAGAAATGTAATGTTTTAAATGACTGTATTGTTGCAACGAATTGTATGAAGTTTTTGAAGTGCTATAGAGCTACTTTTTTGCATTCATATTTATCAGGAAAATCCTCAGCTGTTTATGTTTCACTGCATTTATTGTTGAAACAGAAAAGTTTGAATGGCAAATGCCTGCAATTTAAACACCTATGTGTTATGAGCTGTTCTTTTGTTAAAATATTGTTTAAAATTTGTCAAATAATCACGTTCATGTGTATCCCACAAATATATGAATAATTTGTAATCTGCTTAAAATAATTTTGTTTATAAATAGACGACCTTCAACTTGGTGAACCGTAAAAGTGCTGGTATACAATACGATCCACTAAATAGTAAAAAATACATGCAAATCATAAAACACGTTTCAAGAAAGTATTCTTTGCTAATGTTGCTAGTATTGAAGATTGCAATATCAAATTCCGGTTTTTCCAATATTTTGATGTTTAATGAGTTATTTGTTCAAAACTCTCAAACTTTTTTTAGTATTACTTCAAACTTGACCTTAAACAGATCTTCCGTAGTTCTGTATATTAATTTTATATTATTTTGGTCTTTAAAGATTTTACTCAGCCATGAAGTTCCTTACTCTGTGTTTAGTGTTTGTAAACATTTTTATGATTTTTTCTTGTAAGTTTTGAACAAAGAAGATAATTAATAGTTTTTTATAAACAACAAACTATAAAATTATTACTAATTACTAATTACTAATTAGTAACAATTAAATGATAATTACAGCAATTAAAACTGTCATCTCAGAATGTGTTACACCTGCAATTGTTAATGGAAGGGTGTCAAATGTAGATGGTGATGGCTATGCCGCTGGAGATGTAGTGGAAGAATCTGAGGTCGTGAGTGTTGGTTGCAATCAAAAGTTCTTCCTTGACTTAAACTCAACGAGGGAAAATATCATAAAGTGTCTGAGCGGCAAGTGGAACAAAAAATTTCCTGAATGTTACGGTGATTAGATTTTTTTTGGATGGAAAAAATTTAATTTATTCTTTGATATTATTAGATTTTTCAAATGAATGATGACAGCTGATCAAATATATGTTTACAGTTATAAGCTACATAAATCATATTAATTTGTAAGATACAGATTTAAGAAAGGACATGAGATATAATAAAAACAAGTTTTTGATTTTTTTAATTCCGGTCTTATTTTGGTTCAAAAAACTCAAGATTAATCTATAAAAAAACTTAAAGTTGATCATATGCTTTTGTTTGTATTCAAAAAATATTAAATTTTGTTCATCCCTACTAAAAAACACATTTTCAAGATTAATAGAAAGAATAAACTTATTCAAGTATTGAGCATTTTGTTTACAATCAGTCATATGTTTCATAAAATCCAGTTCCAAGAAATACTTGGAATTTCCGGATAACGCAAAACTCATTATATTTACATACACATCATCTTCAAAAATATGTGTATTTTCAATATTTAAAGTAAATATTTGATAGTAAGCATTTAACAATTCATTAATACGGACGAAGCGATAGTGGTCAAGTTGGTGTTGAGTAGAAAAATCACAATTCTACAAAAAAAAACAAAATATTCTGGTTTTAATGTTTATTTTTTCAAAAAGAAATCGAGACACCGCAAACGAGATCAGTAACTTTTCAACATTGGCATAAACAACATCACAACATCGCATTGAACTTGTTTTTGAGTTTCAAATCTAAAGGTCAAGTTTTTATTTTATAAGATGAGACTTTTGTGGGCCTCAATTGTGCTGCTGGAGGTTTATTGGGTAGAATGTAAGCTTTTATATACAATTGTTCTTTAAGATAACATCAACTAACTACTCTCTATTGTTCTATAAATTTAGCTGCAATATTTAAGCGACAAACTAGCTTTCGAGGCTGTGAAGTTCCCAATATCAGCAATGGTGCCATTGCAATCGGAATTCAAGAATATTCACCGGGAGAAGAGGTTCCAAATAGTTATTTGGTGGATGTTATTTGTAAAGAAGGATTTGCACTTATAGGAGGTGATAAGGAAAATAAAAACAAGTGTATTAGAGGCGCTTGGATTAAACCATTTACTCAATGCCAAGGTAATAAATCAAATTTTCAAAATTGTGTTTAGGTTTTTCCAATTAAAAATGTGCATTTATGAAAAAACGAATGATTGAATAGTGTTCAGTGCCTTTGTCAAATATTTAATAATTTCTATTTTTTTGCATTTTGTAGAAATGGCAACTTCCACGCATCCACCATTAATGCGCGACAGTGAAACAGTCGGCACTTTCAACTGGGATGCTTTTGAAAAAAATCAGAGGAAGAAGAATGAAACCAAAGATACTCAAGATCGTACTGATAATCAAAACAATCGGAAAGTATCTGCTTTAGCACCACAATCTTCTCAAGCTTCTCAATCTCCTCAAGATTCAGCTGATGATACCTATCATGCAGATTGTATAGTACCATCGCATCAACATGGATTTATAACAATTAACAGCATTATCATGCATGTTGGAAAAATGATCGCTCATGACATTGTCGTTGGTGTGGTCTGTAGTTCTGGATATTTCTTGGACTTGGAAACAACCAAAGATAACAGAATCAAATGTAGAGATGGCAATTGGAATAAAAAGTTCCCACTTTGTGAAGGTTTGAACTAAATATTCGGATTAAATTGATCAAAACTATAATTAATTGTAGACTTTTCTAATGACGATGTTCTTATATCATCTTCTACATCTGAGTCACCACAAGTATCGCAATTTTATCGACCTGAACAAAATCGGTTTCCAACATTTTCGCAAAATTCACAACCTTCTCAAAATTCACAATCATCCCAACAAAACCACAACAATTTCAACTTTGGACCATTGACCTCTGGAGTACGAACCACATCTAGAGTTCAAACACATTCAGGTGATGAAACCTTCAGTAGACCTCAAATGACTAGACATCCGGATATTTGTCACAAACCAAATATATTAAATGGACAAGTAATATCACGTGATAGACCAAATATTCAGAGAAATCACGCTGATGATGGCGAAGCAGTTTATGTTTACTGCAATAGATTTCTTTTGAATTTGGAAAGAAGTGGCAACAATATGGTGGTTTGTAGAGCAGGAGTTTGGATTGGAACATTTGCAGATTGTAAAGGTTTGTTATTATTAATTCGGTTATTTTGACGATACATTTACATTACTTATTTTGTAGAGCTTGTACCCAATGAACGAAGAACTCATTAAAAGTCTACAAGTCAACAAGTCTACAAGTCAAAGAAATTTATGTTAATTTAAGTTGGTTGTAAAGTAGGAAACTGATAAAGCACCTAGAAGAAAAGTAATAAACACAGAAAAAGTTTGGTTAAGTTTGCGGATGTTTGAGTCAAACTGACATTTTATATATACTCTCTATATATTTTCAATTTCTATATGTTAGAACGGATTTCGTCAAGGGCTGTGATATCCCGGTTTTTTTCGTTTATTTTACTAACAATTCCCGGGAATTGATGGACATGAAAATATTAGTAAACAAAAAAAGCTGATAAGTTAGTTAAATTTTAGCAAATTTAATTAAAAGATATTAATAAAGCAAGATTATGTCAACTTGTTCCGTGCTCCACTGTAAAAGACGACGCGCCAGGAACAGATTACCATTTCGTAAGTTTTCCTACAAAATGTTCGGCGTGAATTATGGATTGAGTTTTGTGGACGAGCACCCGAATGGACACCCAAGAAGAGTAGCAAGATATGATCAAGGTTCTCATCATAAAGCCCAAGGTAAATTTTATTTGTTTATATTCCTTATTTTTCAATTTGTTTTGTTTTTTAAAATTGCAAAGAGAATGAAAGGTTGAATCGTTGAATAGCAACGTTAGTATTAAGCATATAGATTATGTTCTTATTAAAAGTTGCAATAATTATATTTTGGAAAAAGGCATATTTTTTGATAATGATTTTAATTTGGAGGAACTTTGGAAGAAATAGAGCTAACAAAAGAAGCAGGCTACAGGTCCAAAAAAGAACGAACATTTGAGGTAATGATTACATGTTTTCAAATATTTATGTTTACTGTAGTTATTGGTGGAAAAGTTTTTTGATATTTTAGTTGAATTGACATTTTTATTAGCTGTATTAAATTTTTTTCGCAGGACAATTTTATATTTAATAAATTTCTATTGAAAGAATAAAATCTGAAATCTAAATTTTGTTTTTTACTGAACTTTTGATGATTTTGAAATTTATTTAAAACATTCATTATATATTGCAATAGTTCTAAGTTATATTTAAATACATAGTTTAACTTCCAGTTTCTAAATATTTTTAAATCAAATTATACCACTGATAACAGTTTTAATTTTCAAGGCAAAAATTCACATATTTCAGAGTTTTATTTTAATGGATTCATTCATGATCAAAAAGATAATCCTTCATCAGTGCAAGTTTGATCTTTGGACCAAATTTCCAATAATTTCTAGTCCATAGAACTTTAGGCTAAGAGAATCTTTTAGGTGGAGAAATTTACAATTAGCAGCCGAAAAGAATCTCCGTTGAAGGATACCTAAGATATCTTTATTCGTATAAAGCTGTTCCTGTAAGTGAATTAAAATCTTTTTTTTGATTTTAAACGATGTTGTTTATTTATTTTAATCGACTTCACAAAGTGTCATAAACGTTTTGAATTAAAATATAAATTGACCATTTCTCTGCCTGGGACCATTTTATTGCAAATCTTGCTTAATTTTGTTGAATTTAGTTTTTACAAGACATTTTGGCAAGAAGAATGGCGAAATGTATGAACTAATGACCCATACCTCGTTAGTTATCATTTAAACTCATTTTTTAAGGAGAAAAAAATTTTGGCGGGAATCTGCGGATGTCTATGTCAGAAAACAATTCAAATATGCAATCCATGCTTCTATTACTTTTCTTTTAGGATCTTTAGTAAAAACGACTCGTGCGGAATTCTCAAGATGTTGACTATTCAATATTTAAATAAACAATAATTTGAATTTTTGCGTCTAGTTTATTTCTCCGGCTATATTTGTGTCATGTTATTCAAGAGCAATTTAAAAATCGAAATGACTCATCGGGTTTTTCTTGGATTTTGTTTGAAAACCAATCAAAATAAAATAACCTTTCCATTTAAGAAAATAATCTTGCCAAAAAGCTTCATCTCAGAAAACCTATTAAATTCCACAATAACAACAAATAAGACAATATAAGATTGCAACTATGTAATCTTGCAATTTTGTAATTTAAAAAAAGGATATGTGGTTGCATAAAAACACATGTTTCTAATGCTTTTACATTTTTTGCGCTCCACTTCTTTTGTTTAATAAGTTATGTTTGCCTGAAATGCAGAAAAGAGTCGGTAAAAACACAGTAAAATTTGTAAAAAGAGTCCTTATATACTTTTATAGTAATTTGTATAAGTATTTCTTTTAGGTGCTTTTATGTTATTCCACTTAGCCATTTTATGTAAAAGCTGGTACAAAGCAGGTAAAGGCAAAAACATATTAAACATATTAATCTAGTCTGGTGGCAATTTAATTCCTGCAACTAGGCAACTATGCATTCAAGCTAAACGCAAATAAAGATTTAATTCAAGTGAGTACTGGCAAAAAGGTGCATAATTCTTTGCTCAAGTAGTCAAGTACCGAGTCCATGTAAGTACCAAGCTTTGGCTTAAAAGCTTCCTGAAAAAAGTCGCATACGAAAAATGCAGCATTTATTATGCAAACTACTTTGCAACCACCTGGCAAGCATGTGTGGTGAAAAGTTTTAGGTATTGAGGTAATACTTTCAAACTTGGAGAGTTTTTTAAACTTTTTCCACTGCTTCGACTTTTGAAACTTTTCTAAAAATGTGTCAAAAAACTTCTTGGCCAAACTTCAAACTTTCAGTTATTTTTCTTGTCGGTGTTTTCTTTGCTGTTTTGTGTTTTCTTGAATAATTCTTGACTTTTTGAGAATTGTTTTGAATAATCTTGACTGTTAAAATAAAATAAAAATTGTATAAAATTTTGAAAAATTTGACAAATGAAACTTTATTTAATTTCCAAAACAATTTTAACATTAAACTAAAATTCTTTTCATTATTCTTAAAACTCAAAAAATACAAAAAATTCCTCCTTTCAAAACCCTTTCAAAATGCACTCTTGCAAGTGCATATTTTCCTGGCATAAACAACTTCAAATAAAAACTTATGAGTCCTGAAAATAAATATCAGGTTTTCTAGATGATTGACTTCCCAATCAAAAAAATGAAAAAATTCAAGTTTTCTAAATTATTTTTGCACATTGCACAAGTTTTATGATTTTATAATATTTTTTGTGTTTTTTCAAAGCTTTCCACAATTTCTGCACTTTATGCCAATTATTCATGCACTCAATTGCATTTCTATAGCAAACATATTAAACTATTCCACCTTCAATTTTGTTGCTTCAGTTCTTCTAGTCAGGATGAAGGTTTAATGTTTTGCATACAGCACAAAAGCAGATATTATGCATTCTGTGTTCTGTAATATTGTATGCATAAAAATTTGAATAATTCGTGGAAACAAATAACAGTTTGTCCTAGGTTTTCCTTTATGTACTTTTATGTACTTTCATATTTCTTGAGCTTTTCTCGGAAGATAAAATCGGTTTTCTTCTTTTCTCTTGGAAAAATTGCAACCTGACATATTTTTCCTTTGAAACATTTCTGAGAAATATTCCATACATATTTTGAGGAGCATCCATTTTTAAATTTCCTTATGTTTTATCAAGTTTTTGTGGCTGAAGTTTGATAAAAATAATTCAGAAAGAATCCATCAACAAATATTGCAGATATTAACATACAACAATTTTTCAAGCATCTATTTAGTCAACTTTTTAAAATATTTTCTAAGCACACTTTCGGTGGTTACAAGCAAACGACTTTATTCAACAATACTCAAGCTTTCATCTCCACTAATCTGAGTAGTTGTATCTTCCATTTTCCCGTACAGAATTTCTGAATTTCCAGTGAATTTTGGAGCTTTCCTAAATTTACAGCAAAACGTAAAAAATCATCTGACGGAAAATCTCGAAAAACTTGATAATTTATTTTTTCACTCTACCATGTTCCTCGAGCTTTTAGATAAACACAAATAATACACCTGCTCGAAGTATTCATAAAGTGGTTTTTAATTCGGGGCGATAAAAACAGCATCATAAATAAAAAGCATAAAATAGATCAACGAGCTGAGGAAAATGTAGAACAAGTGCTCTGATGCAGACTTGTTTGCTGATGTACTTGTGTACTTGTGTAGTGATTCTTGTGGTGCTTCAGAAAGATGTTGAGGTGTTTTCAGCTTTTTCAACTTTTTTATACGGAATCGAGATTAAGGCAGATTGGCAAAGGAAAATCAATTTTAAAACTTTCATCAGTGGAGATGTCGTTAAAACTTTTCCTTATTGCGTTTTTACATAAAATTAGTTGGAAGAACTTTGTAAAAACCTTTTTAGATTTTCATAATATTAATAAAATGATGAGGACAAGTAAAAATAATATCTTACATAACATATCTGAATATTATTTACAAAAATATCCATCGAACTTGAACACGAAATTCATCAGTGTTCGCAGTCAAAAATCATATCATTATTAGTTAATTAAATTTCAATGAACAGCAAAACTTTTTTAATTTCATCGGAAATATTGTTCGAACGATCATTTTTCAATGCAATATCAGCAGCAAACTTTTCCATTCAGCTTTTATAGTAGTTAGAGCAGTTTATAGTTTATTGCCGGCATTAGTTGCTTAAGTATGCAAATTAAAAAGTTTACTTTTACAATGTGCAGCTTTGGCAAATTGATTTGGATAGCAAATTACGGAATTATGGAGTTATGGAGTTTTGGAATTATGGGGCAACAAAGAGCTCCATAATTTTCGAAGCCAATTCGCATGCAATTCTCTGTTTCTCGAGCAATAAACACTCAAATACTGGGAATACTTGGTAAACTCGAAATTGAGAAATACTGAAATATGGCAAAGCAATTCATTATAAAATTGTTAGCAACTATAGCTAGACAATTTAAGTCAATTTCCACCACACCTTGGACATAAAGCACAAACAACAATGTCGGCTTTTATGATCCACCACCAGCCAAACCACCAACAAGCAAGCAACAATGCACAGGCACATAAAATAGAAATGGAAATTATGATAACAACTTTGAGTATTATTTTTAGTGTTCGTTTTGCGGCGAGTTCCACAGTAGAAAGCAGCAGAGTGACTGGCACACCTTTGTTGCCCCAATGGTTTCCTTTCTAGTTGCTTGCCTTAAAGCCTTGTGCGGAACGGAAAATCATTAAAGTCATTAAAGCGCCTGCAAGATTTACGTACATCGATTTGTCTTTTTGACAAAATAATAGAGAACAGACTTCCACAATCAATGGAATAGTTAAAATGGAATTGAAATGATTTGAGGTTTTTAAACATTTTCCTCGCGAATAATTTTCTTTCTGAGTGTTTCAACAAGATTTTACTCTAATTCTATACTAATTCAATATCCAATTCCACCAACAAAATTAACTCCAGCGAATAAATTATTGCCATAAATTCCCCTAAACAACGGAAATTCATTCATAAATCCCGAAATGTGCTCTCTAAAATTTCTCTACACGAAACAAAATAGTGTGAAATATTTCTTGAACGTATCGATTCTCTCACATTCAACACAAAATTCCACATTCCATAAATATTCGCTGCAAAATATTAGGCAGAAACATTTTCAGCATCAGGAAATGTGCATAAATAAATATTCATAATAATTCTGCACTTGCCACTAAAGTCCAACTCACTACGACATAGATACAGTGAGTTTGCAACAAAATTCTCGCAAATTTTTCCAGCATATTTGAAAACTATACAGACAAACTGACAAACTGGCAGGAACGGAAATAAAATGCATTTTAATATTTTTTGCAGTAAAATATTTTTTCAGGAAAATCCTCAGATTTTATAAATAAACTGGATACTAGGAAAGCTTTTGACATGGTAAAATATTTATATAAATTTTATAATTAAAAAGTCTCTTTATGTTTACATCATTCCGCCAGTTTTCCACAGTTCACTACAGTTTTCCTATTTGCCGGGTTTTTCTATCAATTTTCAGCGAATTTTGCATCCATAACTAGCTTAGTTTAGCAGCATAACATGGTTTTATGCTTAACATATTGACTATTTGGGTTATGATACAAATTATGATGGATCGGTGATATGCCATCCTTAATATGAAATGTTTGGCTTCAAACCTTATAATTAAAATTTTCTGGTATACCTAACTGTGTGGATGAGCTTTGAGGCTGCATTGTTATTTTATTCTGCATTGGTTTTTGTAATTTTATACGGTCTTTCCGTCTATTTAAAAGTTTTTCAATAAATATATTCCAATTTTCAAAAAATCATGTTGTTTAATTTTAGAAAGAATAGAACCGTTACAATTTATGACCTAAAACTTTAAGAAAATGAAGTTTCGTAGGTCGAATTTTTGATTTTAGAGTCCTAACTTACATAAAATATTTTTTTTTTTTTGTAATGGCTATTTATCCATGCTTTCAATATTAATTTCCAAATAGATTGAAAGAGCGCGACCAACTCTCAAATTTCCAATAATTTGTATAAATTTATCATCATAAAATTGATAATCGAGCAGACAATTTTAATTCAGACAAAGCTCACAAAAAGCAAAAGTTCACAGGCGGTGCACAATTATACACCATTATAGTGTTCAGTATTGTATGGCAATAAAATTTAATTTTCGCACAACAACATTCGCCATTCAAAATACGAATAAAATGTAAAACAATTTTATTCATAATTGCATTTGCATACATGCGAATTTTTGGAATTTCTGAAAATTTGTATTCATGTTCGATTGTCCTTTTCGTTTTACGGGATCAAAAAACACTTTTTGGAA
Organism: Parochlus steinenii; assembly: GCA_038502155.1. Classification (NCBI taxonomy): domain Eukaryota; kingdom Metazoa; phylum Arthropoda; class Insecta; order Diptera; family Chironomidae; genus Parochlus; species Parochlus steinenii. Next base: position 6,129,444 of record JAXCIN010000054.1, read on the forward strand.
TACTTTTTGATGGCACATCTATTATACAATTTGTTTTTTTGTGAATACAAAATATTTTTATTATATTGTTGAGCTTTTTGTGCATTTTAATTAATCATCTATTATTAACAAGTTCTTGTATCGCAGCTTTACTGCTTTAATCGAAATTTATGGACGGTTGAATAAATGGTTGAAAATGTAATCTTTTCCCGGGTTTTGTCAATTTTATTTTTTTATTGAAATTCTATTGTTGGTATGAATTTTTAATTCAACTTGCAAAAGTATTGGCGTCTATTTAGTTAAAAGTTTGATCGCATTGTAATCATAAAAACTCACATCACATCGAAAGTAACAATTCTATATTATATTTTTTATTTCCAAAAGTTCTGAGTAAAACCATCAAATTTAAACAAGAAAAGCTTTAAAACTTTCACACCATTAAAGCTCCTTATCAACAAACTTCCCTTTATACGTCATAATTCCCTAGTTCTGCACCTCAAATTGATTTTCTAGTTATATTTCCCCAACATGAAGCTCTTTAACATTTTAACCCATCTAAACACACACCTTGCCTCTGTTGTGTAGTTGCTCCACTGCTTCGTTTGCTCGTTTGCTCTATGGCTCGGCACGTAGATTGTATATCATCAAACTCTCCGTTGTGCAATAATGAAATATTTAAATTCCGGCAAAACACCCGAAATGCTCGCAAAATGCAAAATACCTAAATTATCTTTTCCCGATCTCCATGCCGCAAAAATGTTTATAATTTTGAATTTTTCAGAGTTTTTGCGAGTTGTATTGATATTTTCTTAGGAAATATTTTGAAATAAATTACAGAAAATGTATTTTTTATTTAAAAGTTCAATTTTAACTTAAACTTGCTTGATATTGTCTTAGGTAGTTGGTTCCAATCTAATATATTCAACTCTAAAATGCTAACGACCATACTCTATTTTCAATACATTGTATAACATCCCGATTAACACGGCCACGATTCTCTGCAAACTATTTTGTATGGAAACGTTGAGAACGGTATGCAGATATCAGTGCTTTTCGTCGATGTAAATGTCCCATTTCTCTCACTTCATAAAACAAAATAATAAAAATTTGGTGTTGCTCGTTTGATAGATTTGCGCCTTTATCATAAATTCTTTGTGCATATGGCAAGAATTTTGAGTTGCGTTCCTCAGGTTTTTGGACTTTTTTTTGTTTCCAAGTTGGTAAAGCTGGATCCAAATTTGCCGCCCTGAAATCCGTTAAACGGTTTAAGACTTTTAGGGAATCAACGTGCTTTAGAAGTGAGTCTTGGTTCCAGAAAGTAATTCTAAATTAACTGCTAATGAATAATAAAATTAATGAAGTACTGCAGTAAAAATTTAAAATCATTATATAACTTAAAAAATGGAAATCCCGAGTCTCTCTTTAAAACGTTACACATTTAAACTTTTGATATCATGTTGGTACTTTTGCTTTTTATTTTATTATTTGGTAAATAGAGAGAACTTTGCAGAGAATCGTGAAGTTTATAAGATTATTAGCAGCATATATCAACGAATCTCAACAATTTTCCTCGTGATTGCTGATGAGAAAACGGAATAAAAATAAAATCTGGTTAATCGGGATATATAAAATCCATGTGTGGAAGGCAACGCAAAAAAAGACTTGTGTAATAAACTTTTTATTCAAAACACCCCAGAGATTGTGTTAAAATGTATAACAAATGCAATATGTGTGTGAGGTTATGTTTTATGTTTTATATTTTTATGTTTTATGCTGCCTTAGCTGGATAATTTCAGCATAGTTTTTCCACCATTCTCGCCAGTTTTCCAGCTGCTAGAGCTGTTTTCTGTTTTTGCGTTTTTGCCTCGCTATTATTAAACTTGTCGATGCAAATTAAGTTTTATAAAACGAACAACGCCTCCAGTGTTTTTTCCTTCTGGTTCATAAAATATATCCTTACATATTATTTGCATATATTACACTGCTTGTTAGATCTAACTATAGTGTTGGCCCGCAAACAGGAGGTTTTTTCGATGAGAATGTGGAAGAAGTTTGTAGATCAGTTGTTGAGACACTGTTGGGATTTATTTTGGTGAATTGTTTATAAAAATAACTACAAAAAATTAATTTTGAAGTTTTATTGAAAAACCAATTCTAACCAGTTTTGATCTTAAATATATTTTTTTTTTTTTTAAATTATGATTTTGGTTCGTTTTAAATTTTTTTTAATGCAAAAAAATAAAAATTTTACAACAGTGCATTTGAAAATGTATTCCATTTACAAAACAACAAAACTTCACAATATCATACTACAAGGAGCATTCAAGGCATACATCAACTTTGTAAATGAAATAAATAGTTTAAGTCCGCTCATAAATAGAAAATGTCTGCACACAATAAATATTTAGAAAGATACTCGACGCTAGATAAGAGGATTGCCATAAATCTTCGATAATTTGCTCGTCGACTAAACATTTTCCAGCAATTGGAAGCATTTAAATATTAATCTAGGGAAAATGAAACGTATTCATTATTTCATTTTGTATTTAATGTTTAGTTTTCAATAATTTTCCATAAATAATTCGGAGCTTTGAAAATTTTCAATGTAAAGACCAAGCCATTAGTTCTCTGCACGTTGGCATTGGAAAATTGTTGAAATAGTTTAAATTGCATAACTTGCTTAAATGGCTTATTAAAAAGCTCAAAATACTAAAAATGCTTCAAATGCACATTTTCACAGAATAATTCTACAATTTTTCCCACTTTGCCAGTAATTCAATTTAATTTAACTCTATAAGTTCTCGGGCAAAAACTATCAGCGAAATTGAATACCAAAAATTATGCTCTTCGCTCTCGCTAACTAAATGGCTGCAATTTGCAAAAAATCATTTAATAAATTTATTTCATAGCTTTTATTATTTTCATGATGTGCTCTTCCATTGAAACAATTGAAACAATTGAATATTATTACCTTCCACGAGGTTTTTGCATCGATGTAGCGATTTTTGTTGCAATCCTACGAGTTTCCAGCACTTTCAGAGCAAATATCACTGAATTGTACATGAAAAATGCATACATTTTTGTGAATATTCAGTTCAGCAAATATAATAGCCTCTCTGAAATTGTTTTCAAATGGTGCAAATAATATAGAAAGTACAAAAATATTATTTGAAAAAACAGTTGCCAGCTAAAATTTGTGGAGTTTATGGATTTTTCAATATTTGCATTTATGCTAAATGCTTTTATGTTTTCATGATGATATTCATTTGTTGATGGCTTAAATTTTTTTGTTGAAACTGGTTAAAATGCTTTAAAGTCAATTTGTTTCATATAATTTTGAGTTTTAAAGCTTTTTTAGCTTTTTTAGGAAGCAGACAGTGCCAGAAGGCCAAGGTTTGTGGAATGGGTCGATAAAATTAGAATGGTGCTTAAATGTTGGTTTAACGTTCTGTTTAATGTTGCAGCAGAGAGAACAAAACAGACATTAGGCATTAAAGGATTAAATTTTGAGAGGAGGATGATTACAAATATGCTTATGGATTGAAAGATTCATTCAATTAGCAATTTTTTTTGACAAGTCACTAGATATGTCACAATACGAAAACCACTTTTAGAAAATTATTTCCGTCTTTGAAATTTCATTCAATATTCCTTTAAATCTTTCAATTAAATTTTATTATAAAAACCAGAACAATAAAAATCATAAAAACAATTCTTGCAAACAAATTCCCCAAAATAAACGCCATTTCTCCTAATAACCTAACAAAAAGGCCATAAAACTCTGCATCCAAAGCAATTTGAACAATTCTGCAAAACAGAAAATTATCCTCAACACAAGTGACACCACTGACACAAGTGACAATAAGTTTATTAAAATGGCTCTCCATTTTATCCCAAAGTGCCAACAACGGACAAACTTTCCCTATAAACAAACTAATTGTTCTTTTTGGCCAAAGTGCTCTAATAGGACGAGATAACAATTCTCACAAAATACTCTGAAATTCTCATTGCAAACCATGAAATACCGCAAAACAATGGAAACATGAAAAACGTGTCTGTGACTTTCACTTAGGGCCAACCATAACCGCAAACTTCTAGCAGCAAATTCTCGAGCAAGCAGCCGAAAAAGCAGTTAAAAGCCAGGCCAAACAATTAAACTTAATAAGCTTTTTATTTCGCCATTCGGGCTACATTATGCTGAGCTTTATTGTGCAACCATTTAGTATTTTATGCAAGCAACACTCTCCACCGACTACACGTTTTTAAAGCGAGCGGCGGGCACAAAAAAAAGCGGCAACATAAGGATAATCAAAATGTGGTTTAGTTCATTTCACGGTTGGCTGGAGTAAATGGTGTATAGTCGGTGTTTTAGGAGCTGTACGATGAGCACTGAGTTGGAGCTGGGCAAGCATGTGTGCATTTTTCATGAGAGTATCATAGATATGGTAGAGATGCATGTTTGTACAGTTTTGGAGGCACATGGTCGATGCATAAATGATATTTTGTGTATGAACCAGGAGTTGTAATGAATTTACTGAGTTTACATAACTTTAATTGCCACTTAGTTCAGAAATGAAGCTTTTTCTACGTTTTCAAAAATGGCAAGAAAATCCCGAACTTCTTTTCAACTCTTCTCCTGTCCAAAATTAAAACCATTCAATATTTAATCAGAGAATCCTTCAATTGATTCCGTTCGTTATTTTATTGCAATATGCAGCAAAGTCGAATCGCACAAGAACTTCAATCGCCAGCCAATTGCACTGTTTGCCTTTTATCCAGTACAAACTTGCAATTCAAACAATCGCTTGAATGTGCTCTCAACATGAAAATTAAAAGCTTTGTGGAGCTTTCTCTGAACGAAACAATTCAATTTGGTAGAATTTTATGTTCGTAATTCAGTCGATTCTGTGAAAAACTGCAAATAGCTTGATTCTGAATTATTTCAAATAACTTAGAAATATCTTGCGAAAACATCTTACGAGTTTTTCCAATAAAAAGTATTAAGAAAATATATGAGAGTATCAAGAAATGTTTGCCTGTTTGAAAAAATAGCGATTCATTAAAGGTGCTGAAAATAAAGATAGTGCTTTTTATTAAAACTTCTAGTAGTTTTGTTGAAGAAGCTACAAAAATTAAAATATGCTCTTCAAAGTAGAAATTTATATCAATTACAGCAAATTCTTCAAAAAGCGCTCAAACACCATTATTAAATATTTTTTATTACTTCAACGTTCAACAAGGCTTTTATCAAAACCAAACACCTTTTCGCATAAAAAATTGAAGAGTCCTTAAACGTAACAAAATAACTTAAATGAGCAATTGCGTGTCACTGGAACGTTTGTTCTCTATAACGCCCGATCCTGATCCTGATTACGTTCATAATGTCCAACAGCCCAACTAGCAAACTATTTGTATTTTATACTATCGCCAGCATTAAAGCATAAAGCACAGCACACAAAAAAGTTATGAGTTTAATTTTACGCTGCGTTTAACTACAATTACCATCATGATTTTCATCAGTCACATTGAATTAATGATTTCTTTCACACTTTTAATGTTGATTTATGGATGTCACATGCTTTTGCTGGTTGCCCTTTTGATAGGGAGCATACCAAGAAATACACAACCAGTACCAAGTAACACGTAGTCGAATTAGGAATTTTGCCTCGTTTGATTGTGTAATTTTTATGTCGAGTAATTTTGTCTGACATTCTTTAAGAAGTCTTTTCAAATTATTTAGAGGGTGTTGAATTTTCTTTAATGAAGAGTTTGTTGGGGTTTTGAAGGTTTTGCAGGGGTTGACAGGGGAAAATTAAATAAAATTGTTCACTATGCCAATTGTAAAAAAAATAATTGCAATGTTGTAATTAATTCTTATTTCAATTCTCAAATTAAACCTTCTCCAACCCTGCTCCAACATTTTCTCAAAAATTTCAACTTTCACCGTTCAATTAGACAAGGTGTTGTTGCTTTACTCCCGTTGAATGGAAGGATCACAGGAGATTAATCTCCATTTGCCTCGCTACTCGACTGTAAAATCTACATAATTAAATTAAAATTATCTGATTTTCTGGTTGAATGGTCTGTAAATAATCTGGCGGAGCATTTTAAAACATTTTTGAGCACAAAATTCAGAAATTACAAAAATTAAAAGATTTTTATCGAATTAACAAAATTAACAGCGCATGATGATATTGTATAATTAACCTTATTTCTCGGTTCTCTGTGGCTTCAAGAAACTAATTAGATTAATTGGATGATTTTTGGTATTTGCTCTTGGTGCACGTCCCGAACCTAATTAATTAAAGTTTTGCACTCTATAATTCTCTATCATTTTGCTGTGAGCTTCGTTTGTGCATTCCAAAATGTTCTAATATAAATTCACTGCGAGATATACTGAAACTCTCAATTAGCTGCTTCAGTTTGAACTTGAAACACATTCCAAGGAAAATACACTTCAGAAGTTCTGTGAGCTCGTTTTGCGGCTCTCGAGTACTTTTCGGTCATTTATCAGGCGGAATAGTATTTATTCTGAAGAAGAATTGGGATACATTAGAATTTTAATATATTCAGGAATTGAAAATTTTAAAGCGACAAAATTTTCTCAGATCATGAAACAGAGGAATGAATGAAAACATTAAAAAAGATTTAATCCAGAAATACAACAGACAACAAGATAGTAAAAAGTCCTTCAATTGTGATGTGAAAACATTCCCTGTGATAGTTCTCAGTATTTGCGCTTTTAGAAAAAAGTTTGAAATATTTATGAATTTCCTTGACACCTTCAACGTTGCATAAATCATTTTTGTGCTTTTGTAAATGGAAAGTTTTGGTGTAGTGCATGGTAAGCTCATTTAAAACATGTATGGGTAATATTTACAGAAATAGAACGGAAGCAGCATTAAAACATTCAAATGTCAGGAAATATTCCGTTGGATGACAGTTGGAGCGAAAAAATCTGATCATTAAAATTTCATTTGATCCTTCTTATTTTAAATATTTTTCATATTTTAATTAAAAGAAAATGTTGTTTACAAAATTCAACATCGAGGCTTTTTCCTAGATTGGTTCAGAATTTTGTAATGAAATACTCCGGACAAGTCTCAAATTCTTTCTATTCAAATTATGTTTATACATGTGTGGTTTGTTTAACCACAAAAATGTTTGTCATGTAAAAGCAAAACACATGCTATAAATCTCCTGTTTTAACAATACTTTATTGTACAAATTTAAATAGCTGAAAATAACTAGAAATGTCAAGAGATACTCGAAGTACACCAAAGTGCCACAATTTCTATTATTTTCTTTCTATGCAATTTTCTGCTGTGGCTTGCCAGTATTTTCAAACCAATTTCATGGCAAAAATTCATTTTAAAACTTTCCAACATAATCTTTAAAAAGGAACTTTAAAAAAAGTGTTTGTAAAATTTGTTTTATCCTCAACTTTATTAAATAAAATTCAAAAAAAAAATGTAAATTGAATTTTAAGCGAACAATATCGAGTTAAATGAATTTTATTGCCATATATACCTTCAAGTTGCCCACTTTTATACAAAACAAATAAGCACGGTCCTTGAATAAATTAGCTAGCAAACAGCGAATAAATAAAATGCCTGACAAGATTGCACAGCAAAACTGCAATAAATCCCTGCATAAATATTTTTTGCACAACACACAATTTAATCCAATTTTGCTGGAATTTCTCTTTGAATGGCTGCAAGAATTTTTGTGCTGCACAATGTATCAGCGACACACTGAGTTACTATAAATTTTTCTGCAGGTTGTGAGCGTTTTTGTGAGCTTTTTGAGAATTTAGCATTGTAGATGAAAGGATTCAATGAACAGTAAAACCTGAGCAATCTATAAGGAAAAAAGATTCTACTGAGTTATATTGTGTTGCTTTGTGTTGAATCAAATATGTTCACATCATAAAATCAAATAAAGTTTCATTTATGCTTTTATGGTAAAATTTTGCAGGATTTTTTTTCAGAATTTTTGAGCGAAGAAAATTCTTTAAAAATAGTAGATTTTATTGCATTTTTGTATTCAGTAAAAAGTTATATCATAGAGTTGGATATTTCTCCAATAAGTTCCTTTTATATGAGCAAATTTTTAATTTCAAAAGCTCAACCGTTTCATCATTAAAAGTTTTAATTGTGAATTATGAAATACATTTTTGATGAGTGAAAAAGTAAAATAAATACTGAATGCATACTTTGATGTGACATTGCAAAAAAATTGCATTCCATAATCTGAGTTTAAATTTTCTCTTCAAACTAAGGTACAAATTGATTAAAATTACAAAAACCACATAATTAAAAATTGTAAAACCACAAAATTACAAAGTGCTTGAGCACTCAAATCACTTATTCATCCGACGATTAAGCGCAGTTTTATGGACTTTGCCATTTTGCCAGTTTACCAAAAACACAAAAAAGGCAAAAGCAGAGGAAATAAATAATTAAGTGGTGCACAAGCCAACGGTACAGGCACTTCAAGCACTTCACAAAGTGTGCTAGAATTCATGGAGTGTGTTGGTTGTTTGCTTTATGAAAATGACATTAAAAATGCATTACAAAGCTGCAAGATTCTTCACACATTTCTGGGTATAATCAGCAATTAAGGCAATAAATGGCAGTAATTTGACCGAATGTATATCTTGTGTCTTTTTATTAATTATTATTAATTTTTTTTTCGTTTACGAAATTCTTTTCTTTTTTTTTAACTACAGAATTTTTCGATTGCATCTTTATTTGTTTAAATATTCTCCAGTGTAACCACCCCTTGGAAATCATTCCGAGCAATTAAAATAATTAATGATCTTTCTATAAAGCTTCAAACTCTCAAAGCACTTATTTATAGAAGCCTCTCAGCATAGACTCTCAGTTTTCTTTACCAATTCCTCAACCATTCTTTAACAATTATACACATTTAATGCGTTGGCTACGAATTACCGCTAATTAATTCCAATTTCATTAAAAAATTTATTGCTCTACAGTTGGTTCAGTTAGCTCAGTTGAGGCTTAATGCGAACCCCCGATGGATTTGGTCGTTGCACGCGTGAAAATTGCTCTCGCCTTGTTTCCTCAATGGCACCACGTAGCTACTCGCATTTTACTAATTTTACTATTGCTGGAAATGGCACTTTATGCTTTTCATTTCAGTACTTCAATATATTTCACAGTTTTTGTTGCTTTTTGTATTTTTAGTTTTTACAAATTGTGGCACTAAATGTACACAAAAAAGGAAAAAAAGAATATACAAAAATTAATGAAAATACTCGAAAAACACACAAAAACACAATAAACCGGTAAAAACTCGAATGAGCGGATTTTTGTTGTTTATTTGTAATTTTTATAATTTCTGTACATACACAACCATAAACTATGAATTTATTTATTTTTATTGCACAAACAACATAAAATATAAATTATGGTCAAATTAAGTAAATTTTGTAAAGCTGATGTAAACACATGAACAACACACCAAAAGCATACAAAAAACCAGAGGCGAAAAAAGCGCTCGTATAATTAATTAAGTTAAAGGGAATGTTTGCTTATATAGGGTTTATGTTTGATTGAAATGATATTTCAATTTGTTTAATTTCATCGGGGTAGGTAAATGTAAATTTGTTTTAGGTTATTGTTCTTTTTCTATTAAATTTCAGAAGTTGTGCTATAGTTCCCTATTTTTAAACCTAGAATAGAGTTATAAAACAATTAAATAAAACTTACCAGGAAATTGTGTGAGTTGCAGCGCGATTAAAGCACATGCATATGTTAACAGTCTTCCCATGTTTCCTTCATAAATAGGACTGATCCTACAGCTTTTCAATTATTCAGCACTTCAACTTTTATCTTTAATATATCTTCAAAATTTTGCAAAATATATCTTTCACTTATAATTAATATTTTAGAAACTTGAGAATTCAAGATCAAAAGCTTTCAGTTCAAATTCTTTGATTTCGTCTGCAAATTCTTAACACAATCACTTAATTGCAGTTTTCAGCTTTAATGGATTTCACTATTAGATTCTCATGAACCACCACTTTTCACTCTCTGAACACACAGATAACTAGCAGTACTAGCAGAACTAGCGAAATAGCATCCTGCTACACGGCCAGCAGAAGGAAGAATTAAGAATTTAGAAATATTAAAGGAAAACTTTTTGCATTACAAGAAACTAAAATAAGAAAAATATTGCAGAATTTTTCTCATTTTAACTTTTCTCTCGGTTTGAGCTGTTGAAACTACGAAAAATATTTTGCTTGATAATTTTGCTGTTTCTCATAGTTTTTCAGTTCTTTTGCTATTAAATATACAATTTTTAATTACTCTACAACTTTAAAGTGCAAAACTGCAAAACTGTGGAAATTGAGAAAATGCTCAACAAGAAAAAGTGAAAAAGATGCAATATAATCTGGTGAAAGGTAGAACATCGTGACTAAGAGATTTTAACCTTAGATTGGATCACGAAAGCTAGAAGGGCACCTGCTTCTGGTTTGAGTTACATTTTTAAAGTTTGCAGTTGTTATGATGAGATTTTTGGCTATCCACAATATTTCTTAGTTTTTCATTATCACTGATTTTTGCTGTAAAATTGAAAATAAATTGAAATGTGCATTTTTTTCAAGAATTTTTTTTTCAAACACATTGGGATTTTAAGTTTTCAAATCCCAGAATTTATTCTTTGAGAACATTACAAACTTACACCAAAAATCCTTTCATTTCTAAAAGCTTTGACATCAACAAAAATTTCAAATATCAACCGACAACTTTTTTTATTGTTTGAAATGTTCTTGTTGCAAATTTTCATTTAATGAAGGAAAATTTCATTCCCGAAAAGCAATTAATTAAGCAGTCTCGGTTAAAAACTTCACTCTCTTTGAAGTGCAGCTAGATAAAAATCAAATAAAGAACTAACAGAGGGATTCAAATATTTGCTCTTGTTTTCACTTTAACCGAGTGAATTCTAGAAATTCCCTCGAAATACTCAGAAAATTGTGCAAAACTGAAAAACTGAGAATAAAATAATTTCCAGAATATCTCAAAGTTGAAGTAAATCCCAGTATTACTGAATACACGGCTAAAGCTTCAACCAAAACCAAATAAAAACACAAAAAATACACAATTCACCGACTTTTGCACAAAATAGTCTCACAGCAAATTTATTTTATAAAATTGCGGGAACATGTTTTATGTGCTCTATAACATAATAAGCTTAAATGCCAGCGACAATGGTTTTATATGCGATACATTGATCAGATAAACTGATAAAATATGTGGGGATTTAATTCAATTTTACAATGTTTTTGCTCGCTTTTAGCAACATTTTATTTTAAGCTGCCGACAATTTCACAGAATTTCACTGGATTTTTGCAATTCGCCGAGAATTTACGAAGTTTTTATGAAACTTTTCTGATTGCAAGAAGAATTTGAAAGTTGTATGAAGTAAGATTCAGTTTGTTAGCTTATGGAGTTTTTGTAAGTTTTGTGGGGTTTTTGTGGATATCGTGGAGTTATTGCTTTTAATCTGATTGAAATATTTGTAGGTGTTCTTTTTAAGATTTTAAAAATAGTTTTTAAATCAAAAAAAATTTGATGATTTAACATTCTTTGAATAAAAATTGTGATTCATCATTTTATAGGGCTGAACCGCTAGTAAAACTAAGCTTCATTAATAATTAACTGATGATTTATCATGACGGAACAAAAAATTTATAGAACGTGGTAATGTGTTATTGATTTGAAAATGAGAAAATGGCTTCAGGATTATCATAAACTTTCCAATGCATCAAAGAATATTTATATTTTGAAAAATTGTAAATTTCAGTAAGAGTTTATGGATTATAAATTATAAACATTGCTGACTTCAGAAATAAATCGTTCAATATTCAAAATTGGAAACCAAAAATGCTTCTAATAGATATTTCCGCTCTACTCCACATTTTTAATTAATTTTGTTCCCATAAAGTGCTTTTCCTCGAAAAAACCTCAATACATCCATTAAATGAATAAATCCTCAACTTCACTTTTTAATAATACCAGAAATTCACAAAAATTTCTCATTGATCCATTTGAATATTTTTTAATTAAAAATAGGGAATATTTTGCAATCCACGATGTTCGAGCTGGTTAACCATACAGTTTTTTCCTGATCATCCAAATATCGCGTAACCATGAAAAATGCTCATAAGCAGAAAAATTTGGGAGCTGCTTTCAATATTTTTGCAATATTTTCTCCATGTTTCGTCAATAATTTCAATAAATTTCCTCAATTTTGCTTCGCTATCGCTGCAGAGCTTTTTTTGCTGGAGGCTTTGTTTGTCTCTCTATTGAAAAACATGAAAAAAACTACACATAGTATTATAACTGGGTGCACACAAAATAACTACAAAATACAAATATTAAAAAGTATCTTCTCTAGTTTTCCACAATAAAGTTCACATTTTGCTAGATTTTGCATTTTTGCACCATGTTTTTGCAGTTTTCACCATTTTTCTATTTTTTCCAGTTTTTAATCAGAAAAAGATGTATTTGGGCAAACACAATTTAAAATTTTTTACTGGCGTGATGCTAATAAAAAAGGCTCCCCGAACAGACACAAATTGTTGAACCCTCCTTTTAGATAGGAAATTTACTAATCTACAAACTAGGACACTGAACAACTGAAATGTGAGATTTGGTGGTATGATTACTGTAAAAAAAACTTAGTGAATAGTTCAAAGTCTATATTTTAACAAGAATTAGAAAGTTTGCTTTAAAGAAATCCATTCCATATAAATTAAATCTCAAATCTCAAGAGTTAAAATTTTGTCAAACAACAAAACTTTTCAAAAAACCTGAAAAAATCTTTTAACAGTGCAGAAAAACAGAAAAAAAAGTTAAAACACTAAAAACTGCAAATTATTTCGGATTGTGCATTGTTCGTCCTTAGTGCCAGCAAAAAAAGTTAAAAAGGTAGATTTTCCATTTTCCCGGTAACAATGGTAGATTTTCATAAAATTTACTGAATGTATGGAAATTTGTTCCACTGAAAAATAATCGTTTGTAAATTTTCCAATTTTCCGAAAACAGAATACACTTTACAAGAGCAGCAAAAAAAAGTATTGTCATGATCCGCTTTTGCATGTGTACAGTTGCACTGCAATTATGCATTGAGCAGGTAACCAATGTTACTGATTTGTTGTTTTAGCTGAGGCTTATGGTTGGAGCAAAATTCAATTTACTGCGAATTTACTGTGAATGAACTTTTATCCAATTCCCTGAAATATTCAGTGATTCTGCCGGAATTTTGTTGATATATTCTGGTGAAAATCTGATCGGGGGTTCACGTGTAATGGACCAGAACTGAATAAATGGGATATATTTGATTGAAACGATTTATAGTACATTGTTGAGGTTGGCATATTTGTTTGAAATTTTTAACGAAAAATTTATTTTATTTTATTCCAATATCGATGTTTTATAAACTTTTGTATCACAATGGATCGATTTGATCAATTTTAGAATATAAAATTAATTTTTTTGCACGATGATGATTTGCTTTAAATTTAAATTCAAATATAACTTATTGACACCGCATCTGCACATAAATCACCATAATAAATTTATTATCAATATAATCTTTAATCCTCAATTTATCGACAAACCTCGAAGAAACCACAAATTAATTTATGTTTATATTAAACCCATAAACTAAATAAATTCTATCAAAGTCTTATCAAACTCCCGAAAATTTTAGAATTTGGCAATCATCAAAAATATCAAAAATATCACATAATTAATTAGCTTTCCCTCCTCGCCTCAAAATATGCCACAACTCAAAATCCACAAAATACATAAAATACTTAAAACTTTTCAATTGTCAGATATTCCGCAAATAATATTCATTCGAGTAAACTTGAAACTTTTGCTGCTTTCTGAACTTGTGATACTTTATGGCAAGAATAATGTTTACTAGTTTATTCCTCAGTTTGAACTTTGTTGCTTTGAGAGCTTTGGTAACCGAATCCTGTGCTTAGACTTGTTCAACAACTTTGGCAAACTTTTCCATCTGCTTTTGATTGAATTTCTACTAAATTTCGTTATAAATTTCAAAAAATTTCTAGATTTTCAAAATTTTCTAAATTTGTCTAATTTTTGGTAGAGTTGTGAGGTGTAGTTGGGTAAACTTGAATACTTTTAGGAATTGTTTAGTCTATTGGTGTAATTTTCACTTTTAACTGATAATATCTTATTATATCATATATGTCAAGTTTATTGTTTCTTATGTTTGAAAATTTGATGTGGAAAAAATATTTTTAGATAAAATTTTTAATCATTTTCAAAAAAAAGACCCTACTAACACACGTCACTCCTATTAGAAATATTTCAGAAATTTCTTGCTCTTTGACTTTTTGAGAAGAATCATCAAAAGTGTAAATTTTTGAGGTGCGTTCCCATCAAGCTGATTAAATTCAGTCAAATGGAAAACTAATATGTTCTGAGCTGCTTTTGTACTCTAATACAAGATTCAATTTTGCTTTCACTATTATTGTATGTTTCTTTAAAACTTTCAATCATATTTGAAGGGTTTGAGTTTCTAAATTTCTCAACTTCTTTTGAAAGATGTAGAATTTGTTTTATTTGGTTTTGTTCTATTTTATTTCATTTAATGTTATAAATTTAATAGAAAATAATTTTAGACTCAAGTTCTACTATTATTAAAGTTTCAGTTTGAAATTTAACCTTTCAATTTGTTTTATTGCTTTAGAAGTTTATGGCTTTATTTTTTGCTACATTTACTTGAATTTAAGTTTTGATATTTTGGCTTACATTCATAATATAGCGAGAATTTAGGAAGCTTTATAAAATATAAACGTTTAAATCTTTGATCTTTAAGTAACTCGTTTCAAAATGAAATAAATATTACAATGACGGTCAATTAAATGTAAGAAGCCACATAATCTTTAGAAAAAGAAAACTCTAAAATATTCATATTTCAAAAAACCGCCAAAATTAATTCGTTTCCTTAATTTACTTTTATATTCCCGTGTTTACAAGTCTCAAAATATATATTCAGTTAAACAATTCAACAAAAGTATTCCATTAATATTCTTAATTATTCATCAATTTACTTATTGATTGATTGAACAACACTTGCTACAAGATCAAAGCAGGCTATTGACTACCGAATTATTTCGGTCAGATCGTCTCCGTATCGAACTAAACGCGACGAAATGCAAAAAGCAACTAAAATCAAAAGTTATCCTTTGCTATTTATTTTTTCAGTTGCTGCTTGAAGCATAATCGGGAAAATATATTTACTATCTCTATGCTTGCTCTGTTTGCATTTGCACAGTTTGGAAGAGAACTGAGCTTCTGGCGCTCCGGCACTTTTCCGAGGTTTGGAGAGTTTCGGAAAATGTTTTGGAGAAATTTGTAGAGAAATGTTCAGAGCAAATTTGTTTGCATTGTTTGACGTTCTTCGTGTTCTCATGCTGTTTTTGGAGAAGGATCAGTTTTATTTCATTATTCTAATTGTAATTGAAATCAAAACTGAATAAACGAGTTAATAAAATGTGTGTGGGGTATATTTCTTAACGATTATTGCGAGCTGGGGCTTTGTATACCTACTCAAATATATTAATTAATTTTGAAAGCTTATCACCTTGTTGTTTATATATATTGCTCTTAATTAAAATGTGCAAAAAAATTTTTTCTAGCACTTTTGTTTGTAGTTTTATGGGTTTTTAGTTTGCAAATTATGTTTGTTGAATTGTAAAAATTGTATTAATTGCAGGATAGTCGGCATTAAAGAAGAGTTGAGGAAGCATCAAGAGGGAAATGATTGCATGAATAGAAAGTTTAAATTGCATCAGAGATAAGTGTAAATGAATATGCTTCAGAATTTGTATAAAAGTTGCTCTTCCCATTTCACTTCAAATATAAATTCACTCAGCCGAAAATTTACTCAGACAAAAATTTTATCCAAAAAATTTACTAAGGTAAAATAATTAACTTTAGTAAGATATTTTACTTAAGGAAAATAATTTACTAACGTAAGATAATTACACTTAAATGTAAAAAATTTTACTCAAGTGGAATTATTTTACTTCAGTAAAATATTTTTGGGTAAGTAAAATATTTTCGACTGAGTAAAATATGTTTGGCTGAGTAAAACATTTCCTGCTTTTTCATGATATAATAATCACACACTCCGTATATATTCAGCATATTCAGAAAACTCCATGCAGATTTCTGTTTTTCTGTTATTCATAAAGTTTTTTGCAAATTTGAATGAAGTATAAATATTTAATACATCTTTAATCTCGTTATGTGCAGGAATTGAAATAAAAGTTTTTGTTGAAATATCTTGCACTTTGCGCCATTTATTTGTAGCAACTTTTTTCGAGTTTTCCGAGTATTTTAGTTTTTACAGCTCTTCACTTATTATTTTATAGAGTTTTTAGCATAATTCCATGTTTATATTTCATATTTCTGTATATATTCTTTTTCTGAAGTTTGTTTTGAAAGGATGAGAACGTGTCGGAAAAATGTTTGTGTGAGGATATGCCGGTGTAAACATCGCTTATTCATTAAATGAGGGAGGATGCATCAATTCCGCTTGAAGGATGCAGGTTTTTATGTGTAAACTTTATATTTTAGTTTGAAAAGAGCATACGTTGTTTAATTTTGATAAACTGCAGTCGGAAAAAGTATTTTTTAAACCATGCGAGAGGTTTAAATAAATTTTTTAATGATCTTAGAGAACATTTATGTTTGACTGTTTTTTTGTTGTAGATTGAATGACTATCGTAGGCATTATTCTTTTCATTTTTCTGTAAAGAAGGATTCACATCAAAAGTTATTTCCTTCCTTTATCTTCAAGTTCTCCAACATACAAAATAAAAATGCAAATTGTAAAACACATGCAAAACTGCAAATCGACACGAAGTACAAAGTGAATGCATGATGAAGATTCAATTCAATTTTATCAGGCACCTTTTACACATACAATTCAATCAAGCCCCCGCACGAGTTGCTAGCATAGTAATATTCCATAGACAATAAATTTTTATCAGCGAAAATCATAAATACATGAGCTTTACAAAAACGCAGAGAAAAGCGAAAATTTTATGCACTTGTTGAGCCAAAAACTACTTTTCATCGTATTGCCAGTATTTTCAAGCATATTTTCACAATAAAAATGGCACAAACAAAAAGCAACAGCAAAAACAGTCGATCCATTCATCAACAACACATTTTCACCCTTTTCAGCCATAATAATATTTTTTGCCTTCGTTTATCTTCAATGGCAAGCTTTCATAAATGTTATCATCAGTAGCAACATTTCTATGAAGTACTCGGGAAACCAATATTTTTAAAGGAAAAACTGTGAAAAAAGTTATTTCAATATTTTTTTTGGTAAATAATCGCCTTTTACAGCAGTAATAGTCATATCAAAAAGTTTGTCGATTTTTTATTTAATCCTTTTTATGAACTCTTTTTTGTAAATTTTTTGTTTGAAATCTTTTCTAATTACTTAAAGCATGACCTTACATTTGTTATTCAATGAAAAATTCCACAAATTCTAAACAACATTTTAATTAAAAGCACTGATACCATCAATTCCAAAATTCAAGAGAATTCCTTTCGATATTGAGTTCGTTTGCGGTTTGGCTGTTTTTCCTGGAAAAGCTGTTACTGATACCAATGATACAGTTAAATGGTTAAATGCCAAAGAATATTCTAATTAACTTAATGGGCATCACCTATTTGGGCTATATCAATATTCAGCACTACAGTACTGCATGCAAATATTTACCTTTTGAGGGTTTCGTCTTCAATCAGCCAAATTAAAATGTGCTTTGGATGTTTTCGGAACGAGTATATATTTAGATTCAATGGAGAGAAAGGTTATGTGTGAATGATTCAATAACGTGATCATTTTAAGAAGGGATTGGTTAGAGGCTAGGCAGAAGGCTCTTTTTCGGGTTTAATTGATATATGATAGAGAAATGAAAAATAAATGTGTTAGTATTGAAAGATGGAAGATTAAAATATTTTAAAACCTTCCAGCCCCTGCTCTTAAAACTTCGTTGAAACCTGAAGCTCGAGTACGGTTTAAGGCAAACAACGTTTTTCTATCGCACACCAAACAAATTTATACGTTTTTTAAGAGATCCAATGATACAAACTCAAAGGGGAATTCACAAGAAAAAATACATAAAAATTGTGTCACAGCACAAAGTATAAAAAGCGAAATATTGAACATGGATGAAGCTAATGTATGTATTATAATGAATATATTACAGTATTACGGAAGATGTTTCTGAAATAGCTGAAAGCGTAAAAAACATTATAAAAATTGACTTTTCATCTTTTTGTCATCTTGGCACCTTTTTAAAGAAACTAAGAAAGTAAAAAGTTTTCTTACGAAACATATCACATTATTCATTTCTCACCTTGAAAGTTCCAACAAAGAATTCCAATAAAATCAAATAAAGTCTAGGAAAGTCTAAGAAAGTTGAAGAAAGTCGAACTAAGTCTCAGATAGGACATTTTTCTTGGGAAAAATTGTTTAAAAGGGTTCTTGATTTCAGAACTTGCCAAACATTTTTGTAAATCCAGCAATTTTTCCTGTCATGTTGTCATTTAATTTATGAAATGTCCCTTTTGCCGGTCGAAAAAATAATTCATTTTGCTAATGTAAGTCAAGGTATTCATGATCTAATGTAAGTGCTGATGTAACAGATCAAATGTCGCTATACTCGTTCGCATTCCTGCACATAAATTCTTTCTGTTACTTTTACATGGTTGATGCTTTTATGGGATATTTTGAGGGATATTTGGATATTCGGAATCATAAAAAGGTCGCTAGAATTTATATGCGACATAAAAGTCCTGATAATGTTGAATGATAAATTGGTGCATGTCAAATGGTCAAACTGAAATTGAACTGAAAGAAAGTCGAGACGTTTAACTTTTTGACATTTTTATACTTTTGGATTGTTTTTGGTAGAGTTCCCTGTTGAATGCTTTTTGATAAAAATTCTTAAATAAGTTTTTAATGAAAAATTTGCTACCTTTTTGAATGATCCTTAATTATATCCATTACTGAGAAAAATTTTCTTTCATTGGAAATTGTCTACTCGATAAATTATTATTTAAGTATAAAAGTACAAGATCAAAAGCTTCTCAAGCTCCTGCAAACAACTTTTAATAATTTTTCATTCAGAAAATTATGTTTGGACTTTTCCAGTCACATCTAAAAAATTCATAGCAAACAAACTAGTGAATGTTTGTTATCTCAGGGCTTTCAAAGTACCAGAAATATATTCCAAACTTTCAAAACAAGCATGAAATGATACAATTTATGCTTCATTCTCCATCTCTGCACAATATTTATCAACAACATAATTGTTTTTTGTGCATTCCAACCACGTGCAGTACTTTGGTTTTGACATTGTGTACCATTTTCTTCATCAGTTTTTTTATTTGCTGGCTCTAAAGTCTCAACTATTTAATTTGATAACCGCACTAATCTCTTGCCAGATATTCAGTGCACACACGACACTAAACATTTTATCAGCATTTTATTATTTTATTTGCATTTTTGAGCGCTCGCTAAGCAACTGCACAGGACTACATGAGTACATGAGCACACTATAAGCAGCTATAAAGAGCTATAAGATTTGAAACGACTACACGGAGCATAAGCAAATATTATAAAAGTTCTAGGGTTCTTTATGCAATGATTTTTTCTGTTTGGTGGAGCACATCGTGAATGATGGAAATATGATTGGAGAAAAACTACACTCTAAGAATTTTTTCTTGTGATTTCCTTATTTTTTCGGTATTTTTTGGAAATTCCTTCAATTTTTGAAGAAATTTCACATTTTTATGTGCAGTGAAAATATTTGTTTCATTTCCAAAAAAATTCCAAATTTTTTTATGAGTGTGAAAAAATTTCCAGAAGTAAAATTTCAAATAAATTGAAAAATAAATGATTGAACGAATAAAGTGCAATAGTGCAATGCAAATATTGGAAACAGAAATGATTGTTTATTTGTTTAAAAACATTACATAATTCAAGAAAACCTTTAAATTCATGTATATTTCCTGCTTCAAATTTTCTCATCATCCTTATTGAAGCAGGCAGACAAAAGCAAAGTCTGTAAATTATTGTGCGATAATTTGAATTAATTAGTATAATTGAAATAAAAAGATTTTCTTCCCTCGGTATTAATTTCCCTGGCAATTCAAACTCATCGCACGTTTTCGCTTGCGAAAAAATACCAAAATACGTTAAAAATTATTATCTCCGTAATTTTATTATGAGAAATAAAAGGATAAATTTCACGTCTTTACAAGAAGCTGGCTGCTGAGGAAAATACCGAAAACGAGTATTCGTTTTTATTGGTTGAATTTACTGAGAATGCGCGAGATTGGATCGTTTGGGGAAAGTGTTGGGGGAAGTTAGGAGAGCTGAGAAAATTAAGTGTTGAGAGTTTTTCCGTTGTATTGAAGAAAACTGGCCGAAAGGAGATTTTTTCGGTTTTATTCCATCCTTTTGTTGTTTTTTTGCGGAAATAATTAATTTGTACTTAATTCCTTGAATGTAAATTTGTAAATGATAATTAAAAGTTTACTTTGACCCTGATAAAAAAAAACTTTTCCCCGACCCTTGAAAATACTAAAAATACCACAATTGATTTTTGTCACTTGACTTTAATATTTATTTGTTAACAACACGCATCCCACATTACTATCAAAATCTATTAGATTTTGCGTAAAAAATGAAACAACATAAATCAATCCTTGCGGTTACGTTAAAACAAAGATATTGCACACCTATCTGGGTAAAATTTTTTGTATAGATCTTATATTAAATATTGTAAAATTATTTAATTTTCTTACAAACTTTAGATCTTAAAGCTAGCAAATTTTCTAGCCCTATTTTTCACTCTTCAAAGAAAATACTTCTCCATATATCCTCCCCAATAAATATCATCAACAATAAACTCGCATCCTAATGAAGTTGTTTAAAGTTCCACAAAGCCAATTCTACCAATTCAACTCGGCCTTCGCATAATATTCGAGTCTCGTAGAAACAATTTCCCAAAGAAGCAAAAGTTATCCTTTTTCTTTTTAGAAAGAAAGTTCACCAAAACTTATGCTAATACAAGATAATATAGGATGTCGATGATACTTACCTTCCCATCAACATTTATTTTTATTAAAAGATTACAATAGAACAACATATTCAAAACAGTGAAAGAACTGGGAAATATATTTGAAGCACATTGGAGACTAAAGGTTAAGTAATTCAGTAGACTGTCTAATTCAAGCTGGAATGACTGAAATAAATAAATAAATTGATTAAAGGATGATTAATTTATAGAAATGCTTTTTGAGTTCAAGAATTAATTCTTTTGACGATTTAGAAACGTTTTTAAAATGATCAAAAATATTAAAAGCTATGAAATTTAAAATGCTCTCAAATGTCTGAAGCTCTTCCTAAAATATTTATTAAATGCTTCCAAAAGATTCTCCAAAGACACTTCAAAAAAAAGTCGATCCTCATCCATAACTTACTCAAGCCCATCCAACTGTTAACTGCCTCAACAGTCATCTAAAAGTATAATCACCCACAACCGTTATCAATATCACTGGTCTCCATATGCCCTTGTCGTTCAGCCAGGATCAGAAAGTCAGAAAGGAAAAGAGTATGTAATTTTCTCCGGCGCCTTTGTAAACGAAAAGCATTCTAACTCGATTATTCTATTGGGAATTCCTATTGGACGGACGTGCCTTAAATACTTAAACACTTGAATGCTCTCAGATGCTTGAATAAGAAGTAAGGCAAGAAGTATTTGGAATTATGTATGGATTTTAAGTAAATTGAATAAACATCCTAAATCTTTCGTTTGGAAAGGAAAAATTCGAAAAAAAAATTCTAGAAAATAAAGTGTGGGTGTTTAAAAGTGGAAACTCTTCCAAGTTTGGTCGAAGTGCTTTGTGCGTGATAAATTGGAAGGCACTGACGAATATCGAGGAGTGGGATCTGGAATATTATGTGAACCTTTATGGAGATTTTATGTATGCTTTTCAATTCACTGATTGAAATCTTTGGATGTGTTTTACAAATTATTGTAAAAGAGATTTATTGGAACATTGACGTTGACTATATCGTTACTTTGG
Organism: Parochlus steinenii; assembly: GCA_038502155.1. Taxonomy (NCBI): domain Eukaryota; kingdom Metazoa; phylum Arthropoda; class Insecta; order Diptera; family Chironomidae; genus Parochlus; species Parochlus steinenii. Next base: position 6,151,610 of record JAXCIN010000054.1, read on the forward strand.
CAAAGTTTATAAAACTAGTACCAAGCTTGTACCTACATAATAAAATGCGCATTAAATTTGGCAGGCCTTTTTGAGACGTATAATCAACATTTGATTAAATATGAAGCAGCTTTTAAAATATATTTCAAAACACTTTTGTTAGAAGTGTTTACTGTTTTCGTGTTTTCTTATAAATATTTTCATGTTAGATTTTTCTGCATAAACACATGAAAACAAGCTATTTTCAAGTTTTTTGAAAATAATTTATTCTCAGATTGATGAAAAAGCTCTATAATTCAACTTTTGAACTAAATTATTAAAAAAAACCGCTTCTAGATCAATATCTTTAAAGTTGATTAAAAGGTCTGAAGGGAGATGTTGTCAAGTAGAAGTTTCCAGTTTTCCTAGAAAATTAAATAATTGTAAATAAGACAAATACTAATCTAAATAAAAACTTACTTAGTGCTGTAGATTCCCAATCTTTCTGTAACACCAAAACTGCACCATTTAGAAAGATATGTAAGATATCCACTGCATTGAGTACCAGTGTAAATTTGGGCAGGGTTAAGAGAATTGGTGAACAAAACAGTAGCATGGAGATGACTACAGGTTAATGGAGCTGGAATAAAAGGTATAAATTTCTTCCTGCCAGCTTAATTTAAAGTAAACTTACTTGGAGCATATCCGTAGCTCAACATGGGAATAAGGCAACCTGGTTGAATGTACCAGCCTCCGTTTGGATAGAAGTTGGTGTGTCCTGAAGCAATAAGAGCTCCCAACATTGCTTGAGTGGTGAAAATAACCTCAACGTATTTGGCATCAGTTGGATCCAAACGATCTGCTGGTCCATACATGATAGGATGAGTAAACATTGGACCTGCGGGGTCAAGGGCCATGATTGTTCCCAATTTTCCTCCAGTGGAAGCACCAGCATAACCAGCGATTTGTCCTCCAAGACTGTGACCTACAACAGTAATATCATCTAAGCTAACTCCAAGATCAACTAAGCCTTGAATGAAAAGTCCAACATAAGCACCAACCAACTTTGTGTTGCGTCTGGCAGAAATAGTGTACTCGTAGTTGGCAAGACGGTTCCAGTCAACAACGCAGACATTGGTATCAACAAACTCCCAATAACCTATTCGCAATAATTAAGAAAATCAATTAAAATTGCACTAAATTGAGTGTTTAAAATATTTACTATTGGTCATGTTCTTGATCCAAGTTCTATTTCCATTGTCGGTCCATCCGTGAATAATAAATGCAAAAGGTTTGCTGATATCCACTTTAGTATTCATATCTGGATCGTTCACAAAAGTCTGAATTCTAGATTGTCTTTGTTGATTAGAGCACCAAAAGGTCACATCCTGATCGATAGTGGGGCCATCGTTAGCACCAGTCAACAATTTAACTGATGATCCAAGAATCATAGATAGAGAATTCATCATCGCGGCTGCATCATAGTCAGTCTTCATCCCTGCGAACCCATTGGAGATAATATCACTGAATATGCCAGCATTACTGCTATGGCAGATTGCCACAAGCAGTACCACCAATTTGAATAGTTGAGACATCCTTTCTGTAGCACAAGGTTGATTTGAGAGTATCTACTGACTCGAAAACGATATTGCAAGCTTTATATAAAGTAACAGCTTTTCCAAAAAAAAATTAATTTTGCCATAACGTGTCTCGTTTGATTAGCTGGTTGGAGATATAAAGTTTCATATTATTATTAAAAAAGTTGCTGAATTTTATATGACGCTTCGTTAAAACTAGATTTATCCGGTATATATCCAACTTTTGTTTGAGAAATTGAGTGAATTATGTGATATAATATATTTCAACGTACGGATACTGTATGTAATAATTTGAAGCCTTATTATTGCTTCAAGATTAATAGTATTTTAAGAAAAATGACTCGAACGTTAAACCGCGTATAAAACCGATATTTACACAAACAGTTTTAACTTTGAAGCAACTGCTTAAATATTGCAAAAAACATTATATAATTACGTTATCCAAAAATTTCAAACTTCAATGTATTATGAATAAGTTCAAGAAAAATACATTTTTCCTTATAGATACTTCAATTTGCAATCAACTATTCTGAATCAATTTCGACAAAATTAAAAGTAGTAACATTTCAGGACCATGAAAATGATTTATTCATAACAATTTAAGAACAATTCAAATGAAATGATGTCATTCCACAATAAGTTTACATTGTTAAATTTGTTTGAAAGGCTTGAAGGGGGACGTTGTCAAATAGTAGTTTCCAGTTTTGCTAGAAAATTGAGAAATTATTATGATAGATGAACCTTAATTGAAATTTCATCAATCTTACCCTTTTGCTCTATAAATTCCCATCCTGTTGGTAGGCTTAAACATGCATGTTTTCAATGTATAAGAAATATATCCCAAGCATTGAGTTCCAGTGTAAGTTTGAGCGGGGTTTAGAGCATTTGTGAACAAAACAGTAGCATGGAGATGACTACAGGTTAATGGAGCTGAAAAAAAGGAATAAATTTCTTCCAGCCATCTTAATTTCAAAGAAAGTTACTTGGAGCATATCCGTAGCTCAAGAAAGGAATAAGGCAACCTGGTTGAATGTACCAGCCTCCATTAGGGTAGAAGTTCTCATGCCCAGAAGGAACCAGAGCTCCTAACATAGCTTGAGTGGTGAATATGGCTTGAACATACTTTGCATCAGTTGGATCCAAACGATCAGCTGCTCCATACATGATAGGATGAGTGAACATTGGACCTGCAGCGTCGAGTCCGTAAATAGCTCCAAGCTGTCCTCCAGTGGAAGCACCAGCATAACCAGCAATTTGTCCTCCAAGACTGTGACCTACAACAGTAATATCATCGAAACTAACTCCAAGATCAACTAAGCCTTGAATGAAGAGTCCAACATAAGCACCAACCAACTTTGTGTTTCGTCTGGCAGAAATTGTGTACTCGTAGTTGGCAAGACGGTTCCAGTCAACAACACAGACATTGGTATCAACAAACTCCCAATAACCTAATCGCATTAATTAAGAAAATTAATTAAAGTTGATCATAATTGATGAATTTAGTCTTTAAAATATTTACTATTGGTCATGTTCTTGATCCAAGTTCTGTTTCCATTGTCAGTCCATCCGTGAATAATAAATGTGAAAGGTTTGCTTGTATCAACCTTGCTTTCCATGTCTGGATCGTCAACAAAAGTCTGAATTCTAGATTGTCTTTGTTGATTAGAGCACCAAAAGGTCACATCCTGATCGATAGTCGGGCCATCGTCAGCACCAGTCAACAATTTAACTGTTGATCCGAGAATCATAGACAGGGAATTCATCATCGCAGCTGCATCATAGTCAGTCTTCATCACGGCGAACCCTCTGGATAAAATATCACTAAATATGTCAGCATTACTTGAGTGGCAGATTGCCAAAGTAAGAACCAGCAATTTTATTAGTTGAGACATCTCTTTTGAAGAACAGCTACTATTGGAAGTCTTTAAAGTACTAGTTTTATGTTGGAATTATGGAGCATTTTATATCAATTTGGAATTGCTAAATTCGATGTTTTCGCATGACAATTTTTGTTTGAATAGATGTTTTTAAACTTTTAAATGCGTAGTACTGATACTTTAAAAATAATACTACCCAAAGACGTATGTGTTTTAGATAAAATTTGTTCAAAGTCTGAAAATTTAATTGAAAGTTTGATAACCTATGCATGAGTCCCCATTTTATGAAAAAGTAATATTTTTTGAAATGGGACTAAAATATATTTTAGAGAATAACAACGAATGGACTTTAAAATTTAAACAACTGATAAAATTGAATTACAATCATTTAAGAGATCTTTTTTTTCGTTTGTAGTTGTTTCGTCTGCCTTGTTACATCATATATTTTCAAAAGACATGTGAACTTAAAGTCTATTTTTAGCTTAAAGCTGATACAGATGATTTTAAAATGATAAAAGTTTCCAAACTTAGAAATTATTATATACTGACTTAAATTGATAAGTAATGGCCAATAAAACTTAATCAATTTACTTCAAAATTCTAAGTGATTTCGGTATCTCATCATTTAATTTAGATCCTTTATTCTTGAGTGAAAATGTTCATTTAAACAGTCAAACACTCCAAAAGCTCATGAAAATACAAAAAGCTCACTGCACATTACAGTTAGTTTGTATAGTTCATCGAAATTGAACTGTATTGCATGATTTTAAGCTATTTGCTATCATGTATAGTCAAACAAACAAACATCAAACAAAAAGCTTTTTATAAACACATCAAATAAACCATAAATACTCAAAAATAAATTCACTGACCATTCTTTATTCTGCTCCAAGCTTCGGTTCACAATAAAATCATGATAAATGTCTGCTCTACTCAGTATTTCAGTTTATTTCTGTTTTTCATCTTTTTGGAACTTTTTGCAGATTTGCATTGAAGCTCAATGCTGCAGTGAAGGGTTAACGAAAAAAGATTAATTGATTTCTCTCGACTTTTTCACCAAACAAACCAGCCACAAGCAACCAAAAGAACAATGAACAAAACTGGATAACAATTATATTGTTTGAGTTTTTTATTTTTCTGTTCAAAATCGTTTTTGTGCTCCATTTAATTGAAAATTTACCGATATTGAGGATATTGAAGGAATTGAATGATGTGTGGTGAAAAATGCTTGTCTATGGTTTTCAGTGAGAAATGCTTCTGTTCTTTGAAAATTGGGGTTTATTGTTCGTTGAACTTTTGTTTTGGAAAAACAAATCTATCCAATTTGGAAAAATCCTAGCTTATTGTTTTAGATCAGAGATTGAATAAAAATAAACATTTTAAAGGGAGGAAAAATAATTTTTATTGCATCACTTATAGAGAATGCTTCTACATTAATGTTTCAATATATTTAAAATGGGAGATGTGTCTGCTTAAAAGGCTTCAAAGGAGATGTGCTGAGGTAGTAGTTTCCGTAAATTCTGTAAAATTAATTAACATCATTTTAATAAGATTTCTGGAGATCTATAGAAAAAACAATTAATTACCTGGTACTATAAATTCCCATGCGATCCTTGGTTTTCAATAGACACATGTTCATGTGGAAAAGAGAATTGCTTTCGCATTGTGATCCTGTGTAAGCTTGCTTTGGATCTAACGAATATCTGAATAAAACTGTAGCATGGAGATGAGAGCATGTGAGAGGAGCTGAAAATGTTTAATAATTAGTATTATACTTGAAATTAAATAGTTCAATAAAATTACTTGGAGTGTATCCATAGTTCAGCAAAGGCAACAAACAACCAGATTGAACATTTGTGCCTCCATTAGGGAAGAAATTTTGATGACCACATGCGACAGAAGATCCCAACAATCCTTTTGTGGTGAAAATAACCTGAACATATTTTGCATCTGAGGAGTCCAAACGATCTGCGGGTCCATGCATAATAGGATGAGTGAAACTTGGTCCAGCGGGATCAAGTCCATAAATTGTACCTAACTGTCCATCTAAAGCAGCTCCAGTATATCCAGCAATTTGTCCTCCAAGACTGTGTCCAACAACGGTGACATCATCTAAGTCAACTTTACGCTCAACTAGACTTTTGATAAATTCAGCGATATATTTCCCCACAGTTTTGGTATTTCTCTTGGAGGCAATGTTGTACTCGTAATTTGCAAGACGGTGCCAGTCAACCACACAAACATTTGTGTCAACAAATTCCCAGTAGCCTAGTAATAATAATTTTGAATTAATATTTTATTTCCAGAATATTTCATATCTAGTTGCCAATTGAAAATAATAATTTTTATAAAGACTTACTTGAAGTCAGATTCTTGATCCAAGTCCTGTTTCCATTGTCAGTCCACCCATGAACGATGAATGTAAAAGGCTTTTCCAAATCTACATTCGTAGCCATGTTTGTATCATTTACAAAAGTTTTAATTGCTACTTGTCTTTGTTGGTTAGAGCACCAGAATGTAACGTCTTGTGAAATATCAGGAATATCATCTTTCTCTGTAAGGAGCATTTTAACAGTTGAACCCAAAATCATGTGCATGGAGTTCATAAGCGTAGCAGGATCATAATCTCCTGATAAGAGAGTTTCTAGAGGATCACTGATTCCCAAAGCTAACGGGGATATCGCCAGAACACACAATAGTTTCAACTTCAAGGACAACATTTCACCGATTTATAATTTTTCTATGATTAGATGTTTGCTATAGCAGCACACAATTTAAACTAAACTAAAAATCTCCACACAGGACCTTTTATAGGTTTGAAATTTTCATAAAAAGGACTCTACCTGATCAGATGGTGTTATTGTGATTTTACCAAACAATCAAGATTTTGGTAAGTATATAAGAAAGAATTAATAAATTATCAAATATTTTTTTTCGAAATGGTAACAAAAGAAAAATTGGTTTTTTTCCATCAGGTTTATAGACAGGTAAACAAAAATAAACAATATTTTGAACACTCAGCTGATGCATGATGCATTTAATAGAAATCAGCTGAAAATTTCAACCTTTACCTGTGCAATTGCATGTTATTGAAAGTCCGTGTATCTTTAAATTTATCTTTTCTCCATCCTCCTTAAAACTTATATTGTGTTGATTTTGTTATAGGAAATATCCAATCTCCTTTCTTTAGATCAAAATCAAAACGAAACACATTCCCACGATAATTTTCTGATCAAAGATTTATTTTTCTAGATTTCTTTCTTTATCAAGAGGCAAGAAACGTCCTTAAGAACATCTTCAAACAATTGCCAAGACATATTGTGAGCATTGTAGATTAAATTCCTCTCATACAAGTCACACCAAAATACGTATACTGCAAATTGTTATCGGTTTTATACTCATGTTCAATGTTCAATGTTGTATGTTGTATCAGGAAATGCAAATATTCAACGACTCAACGTCTTCCTATCTCACTTTCTTCCCATAGTTTCTGCACCACCTTACCATATATAATAATCAAAATATATATTCAACGAAAAATACTCCACACACCATGTCTTCAATAAATTCTTTACACCTTTCTTGCTTTTGAATAAATTTGCCGTATTTGCTGATATGAAATGTGGATGTCATGTGGATTTGTGAGTCTCGGATTTCATCGTCAGTGCCGAGTAAATTTATGAGAAAAATTTCCCGATTTTGTGTCGGAGCATTCCAGCTTTTGCTTTAGTCTTCAGGCTTCAGCAAAATTGAAGAAATGAATGTTTGTATAGAAGAGAGATGTGTGGAAACTGTGAACCTTTCACTCCCCATTATGGTAATCCAATTTATCACATCTTCACCCGGAAATCTTTGATTTGATGTCAAGAATGTGACAAATATAAATTTGAGGGTTCAAACACACAGAAGGATAATTGATATTCAGAGATCGGATACAAGAAAAGTCGATTTGGCAGGCTCTAGACTTTTTCAGGGAGTTTTGTGATTGTGTGAGTCGCTGGTTTAGTTCTATAATATCATGATAAATAGGCTAGACGTCTATCGTCTACTTAAAATTTATCAAATCCAACCATAAAACTCCATAATATGCAAGCAGAATTTTCAATTCCCCGAAAAACAAAAATTGTTTTCCTATTTATTTTAAAACTATCCATAAAAATACAAACACTAAGAATAAATTCAATATAGCACCATAAAACCTCTTAATAGCAAATAAATTGATGGCTAAAAGATGTGTTTAGCTGGGCCATTACTTAACAATTTAGCCAAGACTTCCAAGAATTCAAGAACTCAACATCCATCCTCGTTCCATGTTACAAACCGATAAACCCTTGTCTCGATAATGAAGAGAAATGTTCCGGAGTAAGAATATCATAATATCTCGATAACACTGATATTATGGCAAATTTTATTGGCTCACGGAATTACAGATATTATGGCAACCACAAAGCTCCCAGAAATCTTCTTCGGTGTGGTTTTAAGATTCATCATAAATCTTGGAAAGTTCCTTTGATTATTTACGATTACAGCTCATTAATTTTGCATAAACAAACATTCATTTTGGTTTTTGTGTTAGGGATGGGTTTGAAATTTTTCATGGAATGTTTATCAAGTTCTAGAATGAGTGGTTTTTGTCTTTTAATAATCCTTGAAAATTTGGTGGATGATTCTAAATATTTACTGCAGCAAAAATCAAACAACATTCCAATAAGAATCTAACTAGACACCCTTAACTAGCTGAACCATTTTCTCTCATAATCAAATTAAGTAAAACAAACTGTGTAGTGTGTACAGTGTACACATGAGCACAACACATGTATATTTTAATGAAATGTTGCTTATTAATAGAATACGGAGCATTTTGTGTCGAAAAAGTTTTAAACTGTTTTACCTGGGCTGTAATTTATTTTCACAAATAGAATTAAACAATTTTTGCTTTAAATTATTTGTAGGGTAGCTAAATATGAAAATTAATTAAATTATTTAAAACTTGAACTTGACAAATGCAACTTCCAAAAGAATATAGAATCAACCCTGGAAAATCGAAGAAACTTTTGAACTTAGTTCTAAATATCGTGTAATATCAAAAGTTCCCAAAGAACAGAAAACTTTAGTAAAATATTGAAAAGAAATCTTAAAGATTTGAAGTAATTCGTGAAAATCCATAAAAGCTCGAAAAGCCAAAGAAGCTAAAAATATGTCACGTCTCTTTTTTAGTCTTTCGACTACTGAAAGATAAAAATTCAGACTGTATCCATCGTAATACGCTTTTGTTCTTATGTATTTTGTGAAGTGCACTCTGCAGTTCAAGGATATTATCGATATTACTTTGTTAGATGCATAATGTAGTTAGATGTAAAATTGTAGACTAGAAAGATCATTACGTTGCATGTTTTATAAACTGCGCTGTATTTTTAATGACCCTAATTATTTATGAATTTCTAAAAATATGAAGTTCTTTTCATCTAAACAAAAGAGTATACAATATTCCTATTACATGAACTCCTTGATCTAGACGTATATAAATATCAATTAATTCTCTGACGTAACATTCAATTAATTAATTTTCAAACAAAATAACAAATTTAAAACATTTTATGTGTAAAACCACAAAACTTCAAACACAAAATTTATTCTCATCCACAAGCCACATAAATGTTTTCACCCATATCATGACTTAAAATACCAACTGTACACACAAATTGAATAAATATATTCAGCAATGAAGCTGATAAAATTGGTGAAACGAAACTTGCAAGCAGCACCACAAAATTGAAATAATATCAAATAAAGTCGAATGAATTCAAATGAAACTATAAATCTTTTACCTCAAAGGAAGAATTTGACTCACTTATTTGACAGCTTGGAATACTTTTGAGAAATTTTTAATTGGATTAAATATTTTTCTTGATGTGAAAGTTCTTTATTGGAAAAGTTTTGTAAAATTTATGTAAACTCACTAATAACAAGTATAATTATATTTTTCAAAAATTTATCATTGATAGAATTTGTTTTATTCAAAAAGCTCATAAAACTGTTTCCAACTTTAACTTTTTGCTTTGATCATTTTTCGAAAATTTTGCGTCGATATCTTTTCCAAGCCAGAATCATCCGAGCTTTCAAACATAAATACATTTGACGGTAAAGAGAGTAGTAAGTACTCGAATCACGTATATTCAATATAAAAAGAATATTTTTATGGGTTTCGCTTTTTTGAGAAGGGGAAGCATTTAATGGAAATATAAATGTTTCAAATTGGTACGAGGCAACATTCTTATTTATGTTTCCCTTTTGATCTTTTTGCACTTTTTCCATAGCATTTCTTGGTTTTCATGGAAATGCTGGGAAATATTAGAAATAGCTGGAAAATGCTGAAAATAGTTTTAAAGTACAAAAATACTGAATTAAATGGACTTTATTATATTTCCCTTGGAAATTCCTGAATTAAGCAGCAAAAACCTAAATCGATTTATTGCTACACATTTTATTGCTCGACTGGACCTTTTTCGGTGGAACTTTCAATTAAGTTTGTTTTTTGCTACTTTTTGTTTTACTAGGGGAAAATGGTTGTTGGACCATCCGACTTTTCGGTTGGAAAAGTTGCAAAGTTGTACTGGTTGAAAAGTTCTTAATCAAAATATATGTACCTATATCCCAAGGTTGTGATAAAACACAAAGTAATGATGAAAAAAAAAGTTGAAGGTGGTTTTGGCTTTTTGTCAATTTTTATTTCAAAAGTTTGGAAAACTCATTTTACGTATTTCTGTATTATTTATTAGGTGAATCGCTATTCGGTCATAAATTCAAATTTTCAGCCAAAAAATTCATAAATAAAATTTGGATGCATTTGTCCGTGTTGAATCCTAACTTTCTATTTTTGACTCAAAACATTTCCTGGGTCAAATTTTTGGTTTTTGCATCTAAACTTTTATAAATTTGACTTTTAAAATTTCAGTTTTGTAATATATAAAATTTCGAAAATTGAATCAGAAACTGTTTATTCAAACTTTAAAAACATTCAGTAAATATTTACTTTCAAATTAAATGCTTTTAACTAATAACAGTTAAATCAGTGAAAAGAAATCCTGATGACTTTCGTCTCAATAAAAATCAACATTCAATTCATGGATCATTTTTATTTGCTTTTTTATGTTTGGCCAACATTGCTCCTGATTTAGTATTATTCAGGGGTGTAGAAGTAGTAAAATAACAAGGTAGGCGCTGACGAGTTTTTGCAAAAAAAATTAAAAAGTTCCACAAATAGCATATTCCATGATACCTGGGACAGCAAAAAAGCACCAAGAATTTTTTGATTTTCGTAAACAGATGGTTAAAGATTAGTGGATTGTTTGTTTTCAATTTAGTAGAAGTCAAAATAAAATCTTCCGGAAAGTGGAAAAATCATGAGTGTCCCGAATATCTTGGTAATTTCTTGCTGTCCCATAGGTACCATGGAATTTGCTACATCACATATTTGTGTTTTTTTTAATAATCTAGCTTGTTTTTGGTCTACAGTTCGTTTAGAATGCGTCAAAGTGATTACGTCGAATTCATGATTAAATGAAAGGCTCTGCATTAAAAAGTTCGACCTGTGGGCCAGAAACATCAAATCTGAAGCTTTGTGAATTCAAAGTCAGCGCTGCTAATTGAAAATTTTTCCAATTGATGCAATGAACTCTCTGAGTGCGTTGGTGTCCGACAAAATATTTTAAAAACAATCTATAATATACTTTAAAATCATATTTAATATATTTTTAAAATCATCTGTATGATATTTATAATATCTTTATTGTTTTTATCATTTAACCTTTTTTTAACAAGATAGGCGCGCCTACCCCCAAATTTTAACAAGGGGGTCGCGCCTACCCGCGCCTACCCACTTCTACAACCCTGGTATTATTTCTTTATTTCCCAAATAATACCACAAAAACCACAAAGTTTACTAAATACACCAAACAGACAAATAAAATTGGGTTTAGCAGCGTAATCATGTAACGTTGTAATCAGGTTTAATGTTATAAATCAGAATCGAAGCATGTAACTAAATTTTTAGTGCTTGCCAGTGAATTATGTGGGGTTATTCAATTTTTATGGGTTTTATATCGTATTGTTATTCTAGAGATGTACTGGGTTGTAAATTTAAGGATGTTTAAGGACGGATATAAACTTAAAGATCACACTCAATAAACGTTTTATAAGATTTTATTCTACATTTAAAAACAGCAACAATAGTTGTAAAATGAACCTGTCTAAATGAATTTTATTCAAAATATTTAGCCAACAAATTTCACCAAATTCTAATTTTCAAAAAACATTAAAAATTTGTTGACTCACAAACTTTAAAAAATTTTTTATTGCTCAATAAAAAATTTCCAGCCAAAACCATATAACATCTTGAATTTTGCTCGAAACCAATTCCCCATTAAAAAAGTGAAACATCGTCTTTAAAGTCTTCAAAGATCACTTTTCTGCTGAATAAATGTGTATAGATTTTATTACCATATCTAACCACTTCCAACAAACAAGACCATCAAGAACATAAAAATACTAAAATTATATAAAATACATAAAAGCGCTTTTATGATTCATGCAAAAACCATGCAACTGTTGTTTTCGACATTAAAAAAATTTCTTATTGATTATGCAAAAAACATATGTGACCATTAATGTACAAAATTCCACTTATTTTTTATGCTTTTTGTTGTATTTTGATGTTTCAATCATTTTTGGGCTGAAATTGTTTATAATTTATGAAATTTATAGAATTGACGTAATTTGACAAATTTATGAAAATCAGCATTAAAAATCCATCAAGAGTTAATGGTCGTCAGATTTTAATCCAAAATACCAGCTGGTTATCAAGGGCTGTGACTTTTGAATGTTAAATAGTTTTAATATGTAAGTTCTGGATTTTATATGGAGAGCTGTTTAAATCTGTATTTAACATATTAAGGCATACACTAATTATAGAACTGATGACACTGTTTTATCAAATTTTGCATCTCAGAATTTATTTCCTAATATTTGCAAACAATTTCACCCAAAAAACAGGCTGCTCATTTCGAGTTGTGATTGTTATAAGCATGAAATGACTTTCTGGTAGCCAAAATGCGAATAATGGAGTAAGAACAGTCGTCGCTGGATAGTTATAAACGCCAACGAAACCCTTGAAATCAATAATCATTGATAGATTACTTTCAACAGGAATGTAATCATAAAAACCTTATAATAAGGACAAACGTGCAAGAGCCCTGGAGCATTGGTGTTGATAAAATTTGCGAGTGTCCCAAAGACCACTGGATTGTTGTGTAAACCAGAAACAAACTCACAGAAGTCTTGAGTGATGTTCATCATTCCCGGTCGAAAAACACTCGTATCGCCAGCCGTTACAGAAATCTATTAGAAAACATTAAAATTAAACATTATAGCATTCAAGTGATTTTTACAAACCTTCAAAACGTCCAATGTGTGTGTTACATTACATCCGATATTCATATAAGTCACACTCCTGTTAATTGGTTTCAAGGAGCAAACTACATCGTTGCACATTTTGGTGTCATTGGAACATTGTAGTTTTGTAACAACCGCGACATTGCCATTCTCAAAGCTTTGCACTAGATGAATAAAAATGCAAAATACCAAAAATATGAGAAATCGATTTGTCATTTTCAAAGTTGGTGACAAACTGTTATTTAAATATAGTTTTTAAAACAGACTGGAAGTGTAGAGCCGATTATTCCTATCAATAATTGATCTTTTTATGGAAACCGGTTAATTGACTGTTTCCTACTTTTGCACAATTTTAAATACTACATTAAGGTGATTTGACTTTAATGACGAGTCAATACTCTGTAGAAGATAAGTGTATGTGATTTTCGATTTTTTTACTTCGATTAGCAATATTATTGATAACCAAGTAACAACAAAATATTCAATTGTAATTGTTATCCAATGAGTATCGAAGCCATGTATTTTTTGTGAAAAACACCACAATTATATTTGCATTAACCTCATGTTAACTTGCAAAACGAAGATGACAATTTTTTTTAAATTTCAAATATAAATGCTGACAGAATATTTTTCCTAACTACACCCTGCGGATGTTCCAAGAGCATCCTACCTAGAATTTTAAATGAAATTTAAAATCATCGGACTTGGTCACTTTGTGTTTTTTGTGCTGTTTAAGGATGTTTATCCTGCGGATGTAAGAAAACTGCAATAATTTTATTTTCTAATATTAAAGTTTCCTTCAAGTTACAATTCTTCCTGTACAAACTGGAATGCATCAAAGAAGAAGATACTTCTTATTGCAAAAATATAACATGCAGAATAAATACGGTTGCTCGAGGAGTGACGCTCCTTACATCTACTTCTGACTTGACCATCAAAATTGACAACTTTCATGCAAATTTTGGGTGTTTCTCTAAGACGTTAAGTAATAGCTTCACTGAAGTTTTCAACACCACTTTCAAGTATTGCGAAGCTGTTGAAAGCAAAACACCAACTTTTTTGAGCTTTTTACTTCCATTGCTCACAGTTTATGCTCCTAATTTGCTTCACAAGTGTCCTTACATGGTATCTCATTCATAACAATAATTTTTAACTGTATCATATTTTGGTTTGGTACTCTACATTTTTTTGCAGGGCCAAAAAGTTGGAGTCGAAAATTTAAGGATTGATTTTTCTATGCTAAAGTTTATTCGTCCAAATCAACTTTCAAGTGGAGAGTATCGTTGCGATATCAATTTTTTTGATGAGAACTTTCAAACCATTCATTGGATTAAATTATTTGCAAGACTCGGACCTTCCAGAAAAAGAGATCAAAGTTAAGAACAACTAAAAAACAAAACCAAACACAATAATAATTTTAACAGATTTTATTGAAAGAAATAAATCACGTCAGACTAAATGCATTGCAATGATTTCCTAATAAAGTAATTATAATTAACATGCTCCTGTTTCACGATTGCCATCCACATTATGAATAATTAAGGCATGTAAATATTAATCAGTCACGCTTGCAAAATAATTATTCAAATTTGAAATGAAATTCATATGGAAAATGTCAGTACCTCGCGAATATATTTAACAAACAATAAACTACACACCGTGTTTATGATTCTATGACAAACGAATGCCATGCCGCATAACATTCTAAATACAGTGAAACTTTTCCTTTTCTCTGATTTTTAAATTTCATTGAAAAGCATTTTGAAGTGATGTTTTGCGTTGAAACTTGAAAATACACTAAGTGTATAATATGTGAGTTATTTTAATTTTTGAATAATTAATTCATAAAATTGCTTGCAAACTTTGTGAGTTTCACAGGTAACTCACAGATAGTAGAATAAATGAACAAGAGAAATATTATCTTTTCACTACCCACGGGAGCTATAAATTCGAATGATATGCTTGCGCTGATATGTTGAGAATGCTTTAGCACTTGGAACATGTGTTTGAAGCATCATGAAATTTGTAGAAAATCAAAATGTTAATTTTACTTCCAACAAGTCTGTATCAACAAGTCATTCTAACTTGTTAGATAGACAATTTTAATTTATGCCGCAAACATATCAAAATATATCAACATGTTTTTTGAAGCTTTTTGAAGAATGGAAGTTTTGCGAGTGAAACAATAAACATTTCAGTGATTTGCATAAAATGTTGACATGTTCAAGCATTTAAATACATGAAAAATTTAGGGTAAATGAACATTGGCAGTTTAACTGACAACTTATAAGTTATTAGAAAAAAAATCGACTTATTTACAGTTTTCCCAAATTTCTGCTGAAAATGTTAAAAAATGGAGAAATTCCTGAAATTTCAAAGGAGCAAAAATATTTTTCACTCAGCAAACTCAACAAACTAACAAAAAAGCAAAACCACCCCTTGTATCCTTTTTCCACAAATTTTGGGCCAAATTAATGATTGTGTCTTGCCATCCAATAATAATGGATTGACAAAGGTTGCGGCTGAGTGGGTTTCCGAATAACTATAAAACACTAAACACTTACTTAGTTCCACTTCATTGTGGTTTGGGTTTCATTTGCTCAAAAAAGGGGCAAAACCAAGTGATTCATCAGCTGTAACAAATTAAATAAATTAAATATCATGCAGAGTGATACCTTTCTTGAGAGATTGGTTTCAGTGAGGAATATTTTGCTTACATTTATTTATTTTATGCTTGAAATAGAGTTTACACTCCTAAAAAAAAACATTTAATATACTAAGAATTTTCTGAGTAGTTTCAAGAAAATTTGTGGTAAAATATTTTAATTTCTATCAAATCATCAGAATAATGGAAAACTTTTTTAAGAGTGAAAACAAATTACAAAGATACATCTACGCAAAAATCAGGAAAGTGAAAGATTGTGTGGTTTGTTTTAGAGAAACTGAGAAACTGGGGAAACTAAGAAGTATGTAGAAATCTGGAGAAAGGTTTAATAAATATGTGGTGATGTAATTAAATTTCTTAATGGCATTAAATTTGCTTTTGTGTGTCAATGTAAATAACAAATGAAATATTTTACTTTGATTCACAAAGTATTATTAAGTGTGGGTTGTAAAACAATCTAATTTTAGCCGAAAATATAAATGGTTTAAAAATCAGAAAAAATAGAAATATCATGAATGCTGTATATTCAGTTTTTCTTCAAATGATAAAACTTCATAACCTCAAATTTGGCGCCACGTGAATTTTCCAAAATTTCCATGATTTCCAAACAAAAATTTTTTATTGTAAAGTGTGGACAAACTATCCATGAATATAAAAAAAAATTCAGAATGATCTGAATTTGAAATATTTGAGAACACGTGTAGCAAAGTCGGTTAAATTCACAGACTTTGCTAGACGGGAACTCAAATAATTCAAGAACCACTTATTAATTCATTTCCAATTTTTATTGTATTTCGTGGATAGTTTGACCACACTTTCCCATAAAAAATGAAAAATGAAGTTTGTGGGAATCTTGGGGCATTTCAAGAAAAACCACATATATATCATGAATCAGTGTGCAAAACCGGTTCAGAAAAGTATCATGAAGTCCCAGAAGGAATCGGCTGTTTCGGCGTGTAAATGGTTAATTAAAATAGAAATATCATGAATTTTTGAGCTACTGATAAAACTTTGCAACTTCATCATTTTGTAGCTTTAATGAAAGCATTATAAAAGATTTAACAAAATCAAACAAATGCCAGAATTCCCTAACAATTGCAAAAACATTAAATTTCCATAAGTCCTCAAACAAAATTTGAAATGTAGAAAATATTCCATTGAAACTCAAAAAACAGGTATTCTCACAAATTTGTTATTCAAAAGTCGTCAAAAGCTGCTTTATTATCCTATTAAACGGAGTTTTTTTTTTGCTTCGGTCTTTTGTTACCATAAATCATAATTTTTCTATTGGCAAGAAAACCGACAATAAAAATATAATGTCTGTGAACAATGAAAGATTGTCACGGGAAAATAATGGAATGGTGTGAGATCCGGAATTTGCTCGATAACATTCTTTTTTTGGAGCAGATGGAAAATTCTTCAAAGAAAATATGTCCTTTATGTTTTCCAGCAAATTAAATGCTCTCGTCTGATGACTTTTTTCTGATAGCAATTTTCTACAATTTGCGCTTTAGTTCAAGAATATGTTTTCTTCAATTTTTAGTTTCCTTCAAGCGTCTTCAATGATCTTATGTTTTTCTTTGGAATTTTAATCCTAAATTTATATCTTTTCTTGCATTTTTTGCGCGTTATGAAGGTGTTATTGAACGGTAGCAAATAAAACAAATTGATGGCGATATCGTGCAGGCAAAAATAAAGTTGCAATAAAAAAGAATGAAATGTTGAAAAAATGCTGTAAAATATGGAGGTCATATCTTAATGATTTTAAATTGATTCAGAGGTCAAAAAACAGTTAAAATATTTCAATAAATTTAAAGAACAGTTTAAATTAAACTATAATTTATGCCTTAATGGTACCTCAAGTTATCCAATGGGTTATTTCAACATACAATAAAAAGTCTCTGATTCCAATGAAAAAAGTCTACAAAGCAACTATAAATCCGACCCCTCCATTGTATCACAAATCCTGCTGACTGATAGAAAGAACAGGTAATTTTCGTGTTGAATGTTTCCTGACTTTTGCACTCACCAAATACATGGTACAATATGGCACTATGAAGCCACCTTCCAACTTTAATACGAGGCGTCTTTTTTTGATTAATACTCGTTGTCAATGAACCATGTGGATTAAATATACAAGCACAGCAGTATTAATCATTTATCATGGTGTTTACTAACGTGTTGTGCAAATCTTTTGTTTAGCTTGTAAAAAAGAGCTTTTGTGTGGGAGAAAGCGCCCCCTGCCGAGCTTTAAACCGACCAAGAACATTGAATAATACGGAAAAATACAGAAAAACACAGAGAATCTAGGAAAAGGGAAATTCTTTTCAAATGGTATGATTTGTTATGTTGTATGAAATAAGCAAAAATAACACAGAAAGATTTATTCTTTATTATTAGCTGTTTATTTGTGTAACAGGGCAAGGAGAATTAAATGAACACAGAAAGGAAATTAGTTTACTGAGGGAGATATTTCCATATTTATGATTGTTTGGACGGAATTTATGAAATTTACGGAAAGTGTGCAGACAGGAAAGTGTCTGTGGGAAAGTTTTTATTTGTTTTTGTGAAATGAAGCTATTTAAGGATGAGAATGAAAATATTGTAGCAACAAAAAAAACTTTTATTTATCTTTCATGTTATAAATTGTGATCTGTGAAGTGGCGAGTGAAAAATGTTGAAAAATATTATGAAATTTTAATAGAATTTTAAATTTCCTTTATTTCTTTTCTTCGTCATAGTTTTAAAATTTTTCTCATATTCAGAACATAAACAATAAAGAAACTCATTTGAAATAAAAATTGTGCAACAACATCAAAATATCAACAAACCTCTCTAAGCAAACAAACAAACAAAATAGCAATCGCAAATTTATCTGTGATTTAACTAAACTAGAAGCACTTTGCCAATAAATTAGAACAAACGTTAATAAGTTGCTCCCAGCAGACCCATAAATTGAGTCAATTCGAATGGGTATTTTCCACACTCGCATTAAACATTCAAATAAATAAGAATTTACAAGCCCATTAAAGATGATTTTTGGGATCTTTATTTAATACATTATCAATTTCACCATTTCCATTCCTGTGCCGTTAATATTTACTGGCGCTTATATAAATTAATGCTATAAAGCTGAAGCATTGAGTACTTATAGGAATTCTGCACGAGCGACTTTAATCCAATTAAATAAATTATTTTGTATCTAGAAGCATCTACAGTCTTAACACTTTTCTTGGTGATTGAACTTATAAGGATAACGTTTCTTGATTTACTTTTATTTCTCAAGATATTAGTTAGATTCTACTTATAGTTCTGCAACATTCTATGTATTTAGTGACTATAATTCAGGACCAGAGTCTTAATTCATGTTCTCAATTAACATTCGCACCTATTACAATAACCTCACCAAAAGAAAATTAAATCAACCCTCACCAAACAATAAAATATAATGATAATTATCTCAAGCTATTCAAAGTGTACTTAATGAAAATAGGAAACAAATGTGAGAAAATCCAATTGTTTTATTTTGCTCGTTTCACTCTTTCATCCAATTTGCCAGGATGCCAAATGATGCTAATGAAAGTGAAGTGGCTGCAAAAACACTGAAAGATGAACGCTCATCGTTTCATTTTTAACGTTAATTATCGCAGTAGAGCTATCAATTGGAAAAACAATTCTTCGAGAATGAGCTATATTTATAAACAGTTAAAGAGATGATGTTGAAGACTTTATTGCTTTGGAGTTTTGTACAGGATCTCGTGATTAATTTGATAAATTTTGATAAATCTTTATTTTCAACCTTTCAGAAGAAAAGCATTTTTTATTGAGGTTGTTGTTTTACTTATCTATTTTATTTTTCAAAATAAAAGTTATAAAAATTACCAACATATCATAAACTCCTCTGACCCATCCAATGATTCTAAATTTGTTGTTCATTTTTCATCTTTTTGTATGGATTTTTTCTTGCCCCTGATAACCCAGGTGGAAATAAGGTCCAAGTCCCTAATGTAGGTACACTAGGATTACATTAGAAGGCACACTTTTTCTTAGAATAACACACTAGGATACACTAAGAGATACACAAGATTCTAGGAAAATGTGTTCTTTCTAATGTATCCTCGTGTATGACCACACTAGAATACAATAAGGAACATTTAAATTCCTAATATTTTTTTCTGTGGTTTTCGGTGATTCTAGAAAAATGTGTGCTTCTTAATGTAACTTAGTGTATGACCACACTAGAATACATTAACGAACATTTGAAATCTTAATGTTTCTTTTTGAATAAAATCTTGAAAATTAAAATTAAAATCTATTTGGTGATATTTCAGATTTCAGATTCTTGAATCTACTATTGATATCATTTATTTGTTATCAGACTTGTTCGTCGCATAAATTTTCATAATATACAAACTTTTTCGCATGTTTGAGTTATTGTGAAACATATTAAAAACCAATGCAATTCTCATAACTTGTTTTGAAATTTTTTTACTTTGTTGAAATTTATTTTGTTGTAGCACTTCACATGGAAATTTGGTCCACTGAAATAAAATTTCAAGTTTAGTACATAATCTTGAAATTTTTAGCTAGAAATCAAAATATTCTCTCAAAAAGAAGGTAATTTTAAGATGGACAAGTTTTGATGGAGTTTTTTAGCGGACCATATTTTTATGTAAAGTGCTGTGACTTAAATTTGAAAATTTTATTGGATAATTTAAAATTTATAATGTTTTGGAAAATTTTTTAGCCGTTTCATATTTGAATCTGAAATTTATTTTCAAAATAAATATGAAATTTTTTAACTATTCAAATTTTTTAAACTTTTTGTGAATATATTTTTTTATTAATTTTATATTTTTAATTTTCTTAATCATTCATCTCATCAAAATTGATTTTGAGTTTATCGATTTATTTTCATAACCATGAACACCAAATCAACAATTTTAGCTTTATTTTAATTTAATTTTAGTTTTGAGAAACAGAAATTAGCTTACAGTGCATTAACAATGCTTCACATATCTTCTGCAACACAGCGCATAAGTTTCAATAAACCAATCAATACGATTATATTCTTTAAATTCAATATAAATAACATTTATCCCGTTGTTGTAAATCCGAAATGTTCTACAAGTCGCTCATTTAATATTTAATTATTATTATTGAAATATATGAATATTTACAATAATAAGTAATATTCATTATTTTCTGTTTGCTGGTCATTCAAGTAAGTTTAGAGTCACATAAAACTAGTTGGCAATACAGCCGTGTGGATAGCGCGCTGCCTCACAAATGTGCGGCTGCGGTTGAAATCCCATTTTAAAAAAATGCAAAAAAGAAAGTACACTAGAAAATTATGTAAATCTAAAATCTTCTAGTGTAGGAATAAAATTTATATTTTTTAATTTTTCAAAAAATTCCACACTAGGATACACTAAGCGACACCTAATCGCTTAGTGTTTATTTTACACTAGGATATACTAGACCATACACAATCGCTTAGTGTTTCAAACCACACTAGCATTTAGTGTTTCTACGGGGAAGGTCTTAGTGTTTTTCTCTAGTGTTGCGCTTAATGTAAATGGCCGATATTTCCACCTGGGAACTCTTTAGACAACACTTTAGCAAATATAAGTCTGTAAGTTTTTTGAAGCATTCCAATGTGTTCCAATGTATCCAAAAAATATCCACAATACCCAAAAGACCCAAATACGGGCAAAATATCTAAATAACTACAACAACTAGACATAGATAATAGAAATACAGGATTGCTTACTTGGCAAGAATGATGAGCATGAGAAATGTAGCAGTTGGTCCAGACTAAATGATGTGAATATACTTAGACAATGCTTGATATTTTTAATTAACATAAATCATTGAAATCTCATGAAAGTTGTTGAAGGGTATTTTTGGAATTGCTAAGGATACATTTTAAGGTGTTGAAAAGATTGGGGCTTGATATGTGCTTTAATTGGATTCATGGGAATAATACTATACCTTTTCATTAACCATCCCAATACTTTCATTCTATCAACATTTTCTGTAATTTTTAGAGAAAATGTCGTCAATAAAATAATATGAATTATTATTTTTAGTTGCAAATTGTAGTCCAACAACTTGTTCTCCATAAATATTAGAAAACAGCTAAAAATCCAATTGCCTTCAAACGATCCCAAACTCTAGCAAATTGCTGAAACACTTTCCAATTTAACTTTATTACAGCGCCAACAAAGTTTGCCATACATTGCTGTTAGAACTTTGAAAATTCGGCACATACCTCGCTACGTTTTCAATGCTCAATAATTACGCAAAAGAAAGTTTGGTGAACTGAAAGCTGGCAAACAATATCGTATCGCACACATGGAATGCGAGAGAAAAACAGCATAATTTTCCAGTTTAGTCAATATTTCAGGCACGTCTGTCCAATTTCATATTCCCCAAAGAATAATCGAGTTAAAATGTTTTCATTTTATTTTTCTTTTGGCCTGAAGTCCAAGTTTTGACTTTCTAAAATTTACTTTCGATGGTTACGGGAAGGATGGTTATTTGTTTAATAAGGCATGCTTTTGAATTGTTTAAAGAAAAATTGAGTAAAAGACGGCAAAAATTAGAAATAAGATTTTAAAATGTTTAAAAAATTTTAAGTATTTATTTACAAATCAAATTCTGATCCTAGAAAATGAAAATTTTACCTTCAAAACTGCTCCAAATAAACTCTTCAGTCTTTTAAAGCGAAAAGCGCCTAAAATCAATCAACCGACAACATTTCGCAGCCAAACTAATAAAACTCAAGGGGTAAAGTTGCCATCAAACATCAATAAAATCCATTACCACGAAAACCTTACCGGATACGACTGTTAATGTATCCGGTATCCAATAAGTTCTCAGCGGGTTCAACAAAGTGTACATGGATCCAAAAAATTACAAAACCCATAAAGCAGTAAAGTTCTGAAAGTGTTAAAGTGTTGCAAAGTCTCGCAGCATAAATATTAAAGTAAGTTGAAGCATTAAAGGGCAAATCAATTATTTATTGAAAAATATTGAAATATTAGAAAATAAGGCAAATAATGGCGTTTAGTCAGCAAACAACGATTATTAGAACTGCTATCGATTTCTAAGAAATGTTTTTTAATTAAATGGAAGGTTGCTGACGTCCTCCCGCTTTAATTATATGAACTGTGGTGAAGAAAATTGTTCGTGTTTTCAGCGAGCAGTATTTAATTAATGGTTTCATTGTTCATTTTTCTACTTTTGCCATTTAAACCATTCCTATATCCATTTCCACCAAAGTCCAGAGTGAAGACTGAAGAGCTGGAAAATGCTAAAGAACTTTAATGTAAAAGCAGTAATAGAGAAATTAGAGGCAAAGTAAACTTTCGTTTAAAAACTAATGAATTATTTAGGGCTGCTGATAAGTAGGTGCTTCGAGCCTTGAGATGGATTATTCAAGTATTTTTCCTCACTCCACTTGATTCTTGAAGTATAGAACAACTGGTTACGTTTCCGCTTTTTGTGTGTGTTCAATTTAGACCAGAATTAACATATAAATTAAAAAAGGATTATCCAACTTTTCACCATATAATTTTAGCCGTGGAATAAATGGTAATTGTAGTTTTTATAGTTTTTGTAATTTTTCCATAGTTTTTGGGGTTTTTTGTGGCTTTGGAGTTTCATCGATTTTTTTTTAATTTTTGAGTTTAATCCGTTTAATCAAGGATTTATTACATACCAGGGAAACAAAACTTTAAAGCATCATTTATTATTAAAATTTGTTGCGCGAGCTTTTGACTTCACATGGTGTGATACGCTATGATGTGCTTCATGTTGTTTATATGGTGTTTGGTGTCAACGGTTGTTGAAGTTTTGAAGTACTTTTTAATTATATTTTATCATCGAAATATGTAATTAAATGTTTAAAGTTGGTTGCGGCTTTTTTATGGAGTTTTCAATGTAGGTTAAATAAATTTATATGTGGGATGTAATCAATGGATAAAATATTTAAAGCTTTTCTTTTTAAAACTTATATTCTTTTCAAATCTCCTACAATAAATCATTCAAAATAGCAAAAACAAGCTTAAATTTTACGATAAAGTTAGAGCATCTTAGAATTCTACATTGATTGAGGGATCATATATAAAGGACGTCTAGGAAAAAATTTAAGCTTTCGGTCAAATAAAATTTTGTAAGAATTCAAAACCAACATCTGGTTGATTTCAAAATTTACGTCGTACTATGTGAATGATCCCTTTTATGTACCAGCACTTTTTCTACCTCAACTAAAAGTATAGACTAAAAGTAATTGTCACACAAAGTAATGAAGCAGAAAAACAATTTCAGATAATTCTTACAATTTTCTTTAATTTCTAATCGAAAAACTAGAAAAACCTCGAGTAATCTAGAAAAAAATCTCAAGAAGAATCCAAAAACAAAATTCCGAGACACATTACAAACATTTTACAAACATTACAGCAAATTCTAGCAACAAAACAGCAAATTTCTTCTAAATAAATGTCAAGCCATAAAATGAAATGTATTCTTTTCGGTCTCTAATTATCCTGCAATTTGTTCCAGCTGTTCTACCTCGGCAAACTTTTGATTAAAAGAATGATAGTCTAGAATTTTCGACGGTAGACGAAATTAATACATTTTTAATGGATTAATTAAATGTTGTTTGCTCTTTGATATGGAGAGAGTTAACTGAGCGTTAAATCTGCGTGAGCGTTTAAAACTAAAAGAAAACTAGTTCTAAACAGTAAGTATATCGTATGCATAGTAGGTTTTGGTAGGTATTTCGCTGAAATGGAGAACGAATACGGTATATACAAATGATTGCGTGCTCTGTTTTGTCAGTTTAGGGCAAAGCCGTTTGTCATTTTGGGTTTGAATAACAAATACACTTTTGCTGTTAAATGGGACATCATTTAAATTATAGTACTGAATCTTTTAAAGTATTTTCAAAATAAGATGTTATAACTTTATGGTTTAACGGTCAATTTTTAAAGTGGAAACAAGCTTATTTTACAATATTTCCTCCTATGTAGTGTTAATTTTTGAGATTACTTTACGATCAAGTACATTAATTTGATTTTTTCAGTGTTTTTTGACCGCCATGGCGGCTGCAAATAGCGCAAAAAAGAATCCAGCTAGACCTGCTGACTTTATAAGTAAAACAAGACCAGCAATCATCATGGGTATCAGGGTGAAGAACTTCATTTTGTAGGCGAAGAGAAGAGGCATCATGAATTTCTTGTACTTTCGCTGGACTTTCACGGCGCCTTGCTTCTTATTCTTGTACTTTTCGAAAATCTTTTTGACATACTTCATTTTCTTTTTGGAGCTATGTTTATGGCCGTGCCCATGCCCGTGGCCGTGACCGTGTCCTCCATGACCGTGGCCTTTTTTCTTTCCTCTACCTTCAACTTGTAGGCTTTGAAGATCATCTTCGATATCAATTGGTTGGTCTGAAATTAAGTTTTGGTAGAGATTTTATTTTATAAAAAGACTTCATACAAATTGAAGATTAAAAGAGAACTTTTAAAGATATTTACCATCTTCATCATCAAGGAACCAATCATATAAAATATCCATAAGGTAATCCAAAGGAGTAAGATTTTCTTCCGGCTGAAGTATTGCTAAGCTGTTTATTGAGGTGTTTTTGGCTACAAGATCTGTAATGTTTGACTTGAACTCAACTAAATTTTTGATGCTCCCTGCATTCACAGTTTTGTTCATATTTTTCACTACATTTTCAATAAAACTATTTTTCCCATCAACTTTCAATATTTTTTTAGAAATAGGGTAAACGTACACTGTTGGTTTATTAGTAGCAATAGATCTTCCTGTGATCGTAGCCGGTTCATTGTTAATATAATAATTTCTCTTAGATTGTGTTTTAATATTCCTTACTGGTATGGATTGAGGAATCCAATCACTATCACTACTATCCAAAATCGGATCATCAGCATAATATTTCACTGGTTTGAACTGGTACTGATCATTGTATTTGGCTGTTAAATATGGCTTCTGGAAGTTGCCATCACTTTTTATTAATTTTATCAGTAATAAAACTAACCAGTAATTTATTTTAAGTAACATTTTTCACACTTCTCATTAAATTTTTGTTAGCTACTTAAACAATTCACATTTTTTAAACACTTTATAATTTTGATCATTTTCCATGAAAATTTAATTCATTTCTCAATATTCATCAAAATCCATGCCAAGATCACTATGAACTTTCTGCCACTAAAGTCAAGACTATATTAAACTTTATGATTTATAATGCAAAAATAATCATAGAGCACAGCCAAAGAACTGGAATGAAATAAGAAAGACAAAAATAAGAACAGAAACAGCGATTTGTTCACGCATCAATTATGGAAATAATATATTGACATTAGCAGAGAAGTATCATCGAAATTCGTCTTTTTTATTTAAATATTATTTCTCTATTTCATATGCTTTTGCTTGAAAATTAAAACATTCACTCTATTGGCTTTTATGTTGACTTTAGAGGGCAGCACTTTATTCATAGATTTTATGGTTTTCTTGATGAGTTTTTAAAATTTTTCATACTGATGTCAGTATAAAATGAAAATATGGAAAGCCGCAAGAATTCTGTTGGTATTTGGTATTGAGTTTTTTTGTAAACCAACTTTAATGACATATCATTAGTCAGCATAACTTACCATAAAATAGTTTACTAGATATTGTAGAACTCTCATATTAGATCGAGCTACACATTGTTGCTTTTTTAATGGATGCTTCAGACTTGAAATTAGATCAAGGTTTATGGAGAAAAAGTATGACCAATTTGTGGTATTACTTAAAAGTGAAAAAGTATGAAAATTGTGGAGATCATTGGTTGATTTCGTCACGGGCAAGAACTGTGACAGAATGTTTTTATGGGTACAATCTAATCCAAGGTTAGTTACTAAAAGAAAAACTCAAGAAAATCAATATCTTATACAAAGAAAATAGAATATACAATTCACCTCATTTTATACAGATCAAAAGTATCTTAAAGCCACTATCTCACTATTGATTTGTGCTACTTTGCGTTCTTTGCAATATCTACCAAGCTTGAAAAACAAATCTCCTCAGCCTGATTGTTCGGAAGACAAAGTGTTTGTTCTTTATTATCTTTATAGAAAAGAAAGGAAAATTTATGATGAGCTTTTTTAACAGAGAAATTAAGTACTTTTGGCATTGTCGCATTTTATTATTTCTTATTTAACACAAAAAAACAAATGTTGTTTTTCAGTTCTTGCTTGTCTCGCTCATAAAACATTAGAAAGGAGATTATTTCTGATTAAAATGAGATTCTTTTTTGCATGCAAAGAAAACAATTTTTTATAGTTATTCCTTTTCTGTGGAGATTTCTATCTGAAATGAGATTTTGATCAATTTTTGCTGAGCGTTGTGACGCTGTGTTGCAGGAATATATTTTTTGTGGAACAATGGAAACCTTCCTTGGGCATTTTTCCAATTTTAAATTCAGTTTGAGTATTTGAAGAGAGATTTGATGTCGTTTTTTAAACATATCAAAGTTGGTTTTTTATGAAAATTATTTGGCTCGGAGAGATTTCCGGGAAAAAATGTAAAATATGACAAGTATGGAATTAGTTGCTTGAAGTTTTTACTATGAAGTCATGCAACTTTAATAAAAATAGTTATAGGCTTTAAAATTTATTTTTCGCAAAGAAATTCCAACCAACTTAATAAACTATCCTTTTCAACTATTTATCTAGCTCTATCAAAACTTCCCCGATTAATTTGCTAAAACAAATTACTCCATCAAAAAATAGCGCGATCGCTCCCACAAGATAGCAATGCTATAAATCAATCAAATTCCGCGGCCAAGGCTAACACATTTTCCACTCTTTATTGCACTACAGCTTTTCCTCAATTCTCCACACCTTCTATTTTCCAATTAATGTTTGTTTCCCCCATAAACACATTTATTTTTATATTGTATTAAAAATAATTTCATTTAGTTGCTTTAGTTGCTTTAGTTGAGAGAAAAGTTCATAATCAAAAATAATATTCCCACAGCAATAATAACAGCGAAACAATATAAAACCTATTGGCAAAAAATCAAACAATATTTTAGGAAGATAAAGTGAGAAATAAAATCGAGAAATATTAGGGGGATCTTCTTTATTTTTATGACAGGGGTCAGAGAGTTTTTATCTCATTAATTCCATCAAAATAAATTTGAAAGTTTTTGAACACATCTTTTAGAATCTCTTTAAACAAAAAGACAACAGATTTACCCATCCCTGCATTTTTCTGAGCGAGATACACATTGAATGTTTTTTAATCATGAAACGTGCAATAAAATCTCATATTAAATCCAAAAACTAAATTAAACTTTTCCTTTATTTCTTGTTTGCTTTTTTGTATCATTTCCCACTTTTTCTACTATTTAAAAGGAAATTGAGCTTTTCTGCCTGAACTCATAAACTTCACAAAAAATAATGCTACATTGAAACGTTAAAACAGTGAAATATATTTTTCCGGCTTGTTTCCTCGCAAAATTAATATTTGTGGTCAAAAGTTTTTTTATTTATTTACTCATTTGTTGGATGAGCTCGATGATCTCACGCTTTTAATGAATTTTTGAACTTTTTTTGCAACTCCGGTTCACCAGAAAAAAAAATGTTGCAAATTTTTGTTTTAATCCGGTTTTTTATCTGGAGACTCCAAATAGTGTGGAAAATTCGTGGAGAATCGTTGAAAAAATTATGAAAACTGGCAAAATAAATAAAAAAAACGCCAAAAATAGTAAATGAATGCAATTTGACAATTTTTTTGTTTTTTGTCCGAAATTGAATTAAATTCTGTTCATTACTCATATTCAGAGCAATTAAAATTATAAATTGATTACCACTCTGTTTTTTGCCATTTTTTGTCACATTTTCAGTTTTTGTATTGCTTTTCAATAAATATGACAAAACAACGTGAGTGACCGAAAAATTGTTAAAAATATTAAAATGTTGCATTTGTTTCATATAAATTGACTTCAATTCCATTCAATAAATTTCAATCAATTTTTAATAAATTGTATCAAAAGGCACTAATTTATTAATTCACTAGAATATGGGAAAATTTATTATTCAATTTGCTGCATAAAATATAGCACTCAATTTGCGAGCTTGCAACTTTTTGACTGCGAAATAAAACAAATTATAAAATAAAAGTATAACTAGCAAAAAAAGCTCAGCAATCGAACGCAAACTTTTTAATTAAGTTTTGCTCTCGTTTTGGCTAGTTTATCAAACAATGTCCTTGAATGTTTGAAAGTCCTTTCAGTTTGCCCGCCGAGCAGAAAATTATGATATCAATTCCATTCATGCACAATAAATAGTTTTTTAACGATAGCCAGAATGCTAGAAATTTGCTGGAAAGCCAGAAAAAGCCAAGAAATAGAGAAGAAGCTGCTGCAAAAGTTTATAAGTGGACAACTTTTTGCTCCAACTGTTTTCTTCTGGAAGCTTTGATAGTTGTAGAACACAAAAAATATGTAGAAAACGATCTGGAATTTGCATAAACAACATATTCTCATTATTTTCGAACATATTATGGAGTTTAGAGGTTTAGACTTTTAGATGCTTTCGAATGGTTTTAGAGTCGTTTCGGGATGCAATCTTGCTTATATTATTATTATTATTAACCTTATTTGAATTTTTAAGGCTCGAGCTGAGTTAAAATAAATAATAAAGAGTATAAAGAGTAATTTGAGTTGAGCCTCCCATACTTTTACACTCGTTACCATTCTAGATGAAAAACGTGTGATAAAGAATCTATTTAATTTTTGATTAGATATTAAATTATACGGCTGATGTTGACTGCACGTTCTTGGATGTCGTAAAAAGATTTATGAACTTATATTGAGTGCATTGATAAATTATTCCCCTGTGTAAACTGTAAACCTTGTTTAAATATGCTTCCCGCAAAATATTGGCATATATTGCCATAATAGTACGTGCAGCGTTCCTTTAAGGGTCATAAAGTGTATCAAGGTAAAATTTAAGAGGTGTGAATGAACTGACATGATGACAAAATAATTATTGACTATGAATCCACATTCCTTGGAAAATTATTAAAAATAACAAAATGGTGCCGTATGAAGATAAAAAATGTATCCCCATCTATCCTAAATTACCTTAAGTACTGTGTGAAAAGAAATGTGCCAAGCTCGACTGACTTTTTATGGCTGCATAAAATATAATTATGTAATTTGCTCCGGCAAAGAAAATAAAGTAAAATAAATTTAATGTTGCCACTTAAAGACAATGAAATTGTATGCAACAAATTTAATGGGCAAACTACTTTTGCATGATTTATGCTCGTTTGCGAGCTATTACAGCTTTTCACCTTTCTCAATTGTTTTTATTGCCTTTTGTTTTGTTTTTCACGTATTAAATACTATGTATTTTTCTGTGTTTTTTCCTATTTTATTCTAGCGAGTTAAAGTTCAATTCACGATTTATTTTATGATTCAACTTTTTCACCTTCAGCTATCAAGTATGTGCTTTATGAGAAGTTTGTTTAGTTTGTTGAATTGGTTGAATTACTTTTAGATCGATATTATGAATATGGTCGACTTCTCGAGATATTTTCGAGATAAGGTTGTTTTATTTTCTGATAAATTCAGACATCTAGGCATTATCTTATAACAGCATAACTTAATGTTGATGAGAAAACAAGTTTATTCTATTTATTTGGCTTGCACATCTAGACAAAGTGATGTTTTCTTCTTATGCAGGATAAAGAGCTTTAGTATCACAAAACTTCTCCTAGAAAATCGAGCAAGATGTTTTTATAAACGGGGTTAGACAAGAGAGTTGTTGATAGTTTTCAAGAAATTCAACAAATTCATTGAATAACATACTAACAAATATAAGTCCATAGAGAGCATTTTTTCATTTTTAAAATTAAAAAAACATCTCCCCCTTCACCTCTTAAAATTATTCACAACAGCATAATCTTTATCCCGAGACAACAAATTTCTTCTATATTCCATTAAACTCTGTGCAGACGTGCTGAATCTTATTTATGCACATATTTAACGTTGATTTAGCGTACACCATGTACTCCTTTGCCGAAAAATTCTCACATAAATCAGCGATTTATGTTATATTCCTTTTTTATTGGATGCACTTTTCAATAAAAAATTGATTCAACAACAAATTTGTGTGTTCGTGTATTCAAGCTCAGAACTTTTTTTACACTCGATTGTTGGAAAATCGGAAAAATCTGTAAAAATCAGCAAAAGCAAATAAAAGCAAGCGCTGTTAGCAATTTGTAATAACTCAAATATTATTTTAAAATATGGCAGCAGTGGGGAAACGTGGTGGAAGCGATAATTGTTTTAATTTGAGCATTTTTTGTAATTCAGGTAGTTGATGTAATTGGTGTGATTGGTGTGATTGACTTCTGGGCCGGGGCTTTCCAATTAAGGAATTAATGAATCAATTTCAAAGTTTGTTTATGTAAACTGATTTCAATTTATGTTGTTTTATTTATGGACTCTCTAATTTTGTTATTTTTCTTTTTGTAGATTTTTTGTGTGATTCAATTTCATTGCATCCTTAAAAGTCGTCTTGATGAATCGTTACAATAATAAATTGTCTTTTCTATTTTCTTCTGTCGACCAATTTTCTGTCTAGCAAAGTAGCACATTGTTTGACAGTATAATGGATCATAAATTCATTATTTTGCTATTTATCCAATATCTATACTTTTATCTTGTAAAACGACGTGAAGACGATATTTCATAAATTTCATCGTACATATCGAAAAAAATCGCATAAATCCTGGTTACAGTAATAAATCGAAATTTTATCAAACTTTTATGTCATATTAAGTTGTCAATTCTGTAATGTGAAAAATTGTTAAGATATCCTGCACAGTGATTGATAACTTGATGGAGAATAATGGGGGAATCTAACAGGTGCTTCTGATTTAAGAGATTTAAGCTTTTGAATTATAATATAATGGAATATAATGGAATTGGGACCGAAATAGTATTAAATGAGATGAAAATCAGAGATAACAAAGTAGAGATACTTAAATGGTTTCCATAACAATTTGCGGGGGGATTAAAATCTCTGAAATTGGGGTTAATTGTTTCAAATAATTAATTTTAATTATTTTCGATTATTCCTCAAAGGGATTAAAATGTGAAAAAATATTCAATGTTTACCATTTAAACTTTCCACGGTAAAAAAAAGCTTTTGTGTGTATTATAAAAATATTTGTTATTTTGTATTATCATTATTATTATGTAATGGAGATTTGATCTGACTTTTTTTTACAAAACCAAATAACTGAATAATAAATATAACTTTATAAAATTCACCGGATGCTTCAAAAATCCAACTCGATTCAAAAACTGTTTAATTTAAGATAAAATGTGTTCTAATAATTATTTCAGAAAAGTTATCTGTCTGCTAAGTTCATCCTCAGGATTTGCTGTATAATAGTTTTCTATTGAAGCTGAACCATGAAATCAATTTTGTTGATGTCTTTCTTACTTTTCAGTTCTGTTGTGATCAAAAGCTTTGTACGAAAACTTTTCAACTTTCATAAATTCTAATAAATATTGAATTTTCCAGAAAATCTCCGAGATAAAGTTCACAAAAGTCCAGTGCAACAATGAACTTTCAAAGACCTGTGAGAATACGACTTGCAGCTTACGTTCAGTAAGCAGACGCTGGACTGTCTTGAATACCAAATGCCAGTTGAACAGGAAACTAACTGAGTTTAATGTAATCACTTTTATTCAATTCAATATTTATAATAAGAAGATGAACTTCACAGCTCAAAATTGAAGCATACTATAAGTACACAAGCTATCAGAAGATGTATGAAGGTTCTGGAGACATTTGCAAGTTCATGAAAGGCGAGAAAGATATTTCACTTTTCTCGCAGGTTATTTTCCCGATTATTGTGCAATTGGCTCCTGGCCTATTTAGAAAGTGTCCTTATGAGGTAAAAATATGTTAAAACTTTAGCCAATCCTGATATTCTACTCGTTCTTATCAGGGAGACTTATCTTTGGTTAATTTTACGTTAGATGAGTCAGCATTCCCTAGTTCAATTCCGTCTGGAGATTATCGCTATGACATCAATTTTGCAGATTTATATGATGATAAAATCTTTAAGTTGCAACTATTTACTCAAATAAAGTTAAGCAACAATTGATTTGCATGTATTATGATAAATATTGTAAAATATGTTCATTCATGCAATAAATTTTATTGTATTTACGAATTGCAGAAAATGATGCAAGAAGCAATACACAAATCAAATAAGTAATATTTAAGAGGATTCAAACAATCGTACCAATGGGGAAATATAACTATTCCCATCTCATATCTATCTTAATATTGGTTCATACTCAACTACCTGAAACAATAACCACAAAAATCGATAGAATTTCTCGCTCCAATAACCTTCAATCAATCAAACTAGAAAATCCAATAAGATATTTATTCTATCAAGCAATTATCGCAAATCTATCACAATTGATTATATCGTCAATCAAACCACACATGAGTCCTTTATCGCTTCATTCGATTCATCCTGCAGTTGCAAGAAATTACCAGCAATTTATCGACAACTTCCAGACATCAATTGTGATCGCTTCCTGCTCCATAGTTTCACCAGTTTCATGAGAGAATTTGTGAAATGTTGCGATGTATCAATGATATATCAGCACTTTATTTTTCATTCACCGTCTGATTTTATTTGTGTCACTAGCAAGCACTCAGAGGCATCACAAGCACCTGCAGTTTCATATTTTTCTTGTGTATTGTATTTATCGACACTTGGATTTTTCATTGTGTAGATACATTGAATGTTTTTATTAGTTCACATCTTGAAGG
The DNA here is from genome assembly GCA_038502155.1 of Parochlus steinenii. Taxonomy (NCBI): domain Eukaryota; kingdom Metazoa; phylum Arthropoda; class Insecta; order Diptera; family Chironomidae; genus Parochlus; species Parochlus steinenii. The sequence continues at coordinate 6,185,049 of JAXCIN010000054.1, forward strand.
CTTGTATGGCTTTTGAATAATGGAGCAATTTTTATGAAACTTCAAGGATATACTAGAGGTACACTTGATTTATTTGGAGCAAAAATAAAAGTGGGTTTTGTTAAGATATACAATAGTTTTCAAGACAAACCCTAAAATGCTTTAAAATAATTGTAGAATTCGGATTGTTTGGCTAGCCTAATTAATTAATTACATATCTCTTCCTACTGCTTAAAACTAGCAAACCCCTGAATTTCGTTGCAATCATAAAATCAAATAATAAACCCATATTTTCTCTCCTCCCCCACAATCTCATAAATGTTGAGTGAATTTGTCTTAATTAACATATTTTATTATCATTTAAAATTTGCATATTTGGAGCATGTAAATAATACCAAGTCACGCTTGTAAAATGTTAAAACGTGATGTATATGCTCTACCACTTGTATCATTGTGTATGATACCAATTTACCAAGGTATGCAAGCTACTCACAAGCTATAAATTTAAACATTTTCTATAGAACTTTAGAAATTTTCTGGATTCTATGTGAAATTTACGAAAATGCGAGCAAAATGTTTAATGATGATATATTTGCATATTGTATGAATCTTTGCACACTTCCTCTTACTATCATGAATATTGCGAGAATCGTTGATATTTAACGTGTTTAACATGTGCTGAAAATTCTTGCAGAATGTTTGCTATCACTGTTCTTTTATCAACAAGTTTTCCATCAAATTAAATCAACACTTGAGTTTCTTAATTTATGCAAAAGTTGTTTAAGTTGTCTTTAACTTGTTTAAGATTGAGCTGGAAAAGCTGAAATGTTTGAGTTTTATTCAAAACTATAAAATTAAAATGAAGAAGAGGATTTCAGAAAATGTTGTTTTTATGATAATTAGCTGAGTTTTGATGTATCAGGAACATTCGTAAGTAAACTTAATGTTTGATATGACAATGTGAAACGATACCTCGAAATTAAATAATTCAATCATCCTCCCAAATTTCAAATCCCCCTTGAAAAGTTCCACATCAGATTTGGCTGGCTGCTTTCCATATGATTTGATTTCGAATACTCCCAACACGAGGAAAATACACCTTTGCATGAATAACAAATAAAACTGCTACATTTCTATACACAATCAGAAGGAAGATGTTATGACGCGAAATTAAATGTCACCCAGAGAAGAGCTGGTGTGACGAAGCTACACTGCTGCATGCTTTCGGATTTTTATGTACCCATAGCGAGCAACAGTGCGTAAAATTAAGCTTGTTCAACGATTTGATACACAAACATGGAAATGCTTGGGAAATGGTGAATTGTTGAATAGCTGGGGTGAAATTGGATGCAAAATAGAATGATCTTCACATTTTTGGCTGATAGGGAAAAAGCTTTTATTTTGTATTGTATATGATAACATCAATAGATAAAAACGAATTTGAACTTTGGACAAAAATAATCGATTTTTATTGGAACCATAAATATAAGGAATAAACTAAAGGCTTCCGTGCTTTTTTTTTATTATGAGCTTTAGGAGTTTTAATTGCTTTAGAGATTTTAAACTGCCAATATAAATTCACTTGAAGCTCAGTTAATTGAGTTCAATTATGATTATACAATAATTTTCAGTAATTGAAGCTTTGAGCTTTGCAGAGCCACTTGTCTTTATGAAATATTTGATTACAGACCAAGAATTTGAAACTTCAAACAATATCCTTGCATACAACTTTATAATCTACAAACTGCTGATTATAAACATCAATATATCAAATTTCTCTAATAAACCTAAACTATCTATACGAATATAACCTTAATTAAGATCTTCTCCAATCCTTTGAGTCAAGATTCAAAATTCTGTCGGCTTATAATATAAATTTTAATCACATCAATTAAGTGATTTAACCAATAAAAGTCACTCAAATGTCAATCTCGCCCCCCTCACAGCAAAAACACCAAATTAAATAATTAGCAAACCCTCAATTGATTTTAATTAGAGCTAATTTGCCAACCCAAACAGAGCGTAATTGCTTTTACACAAAGTATGAAACACAATTTGATTCAAATTGCGAGGCTAATGAAATTACTTTTAATTTTTATTATAATTTTTCACTTGGTGAGGTTTAATAGTACATGTGGTAAAATGTTTTGAATTAAAACGGTGGCACGTTAGATCAGTGGGTAATGACTTTTTTGCACATTTTGTTTATTTTTTCGAAGTAATTTTTTCAGGAGTTAATTTTTAATTTTTTTGACAAAATCTTAATATCCGTTAAAAACTACACCGTGTTATGTCAACCTTATGACAACTTCTATTGACTAACATAAGAAGGAAAACAACCCCTATAGCGCAAAAGAGCACCCAGCCAACAACTAACTCAATAAAAAATAAAACCCCTACCTAGAACATCAACTAGCTTATCAGATAATAGTTGTTTAAAATGGTGAAACAACGTATTGGTTTGCATTTTATGAAAAGTTGTTTCTAAAACGTATATTTGTAATTTATGTGCTGTAGCTCTATATAGATGTTTATACACTCCTGCCTTACTGCTTATATAATTTACGATGTTTAAATTATATGTTGAATTGTTGGAACACGAGTATAAATGGTATAAACTTATTTTAAGGATAGCAACATGCAAATTGCAAAATTTCATGAATTTTATGAATTTTATGAATTTTATATGTACTTGGCAAACTCTCTTCGTAAATTGCTTCAATTCTTTGCAACTCGCAGTTGGAACGTAAAATCATAATTTATGTGATGTGTACTCAAATGTTATGAGCATTTTTAAGTTTTCAGTATATCTGGTGGATTGTAGGTGATTTGTGGTGCATAAGAAATTTTTATTTGGATTATTAAATTTAAAATTAAATTAAAATATGCCATAATTTTGGATGTGCCTTAATACAAAAAAAAGAGAAGAATTTTATTTGGAGTGGAATTGTACAGATTTGTTTGATATGATAGTTTTAAATTTAAACTACAATTTAAATTTTAAACTAGAATGCCAATTCACGATTCCATTAAAATTAAATAGACAGATCAAATATTCCAACCATCGATGTTTTCCTGTATAGAAATGTTAATTCACAATACCAAATTGTGAATCAATTAACATGCATCCAAACTTGAACCTTTTGCATAATTTCTAAAACAAATCAATATGCAATGTTTGAATCATTATATTGATTTGGCAATGCAGTGAATAATCAGATTTAAATTATTATTGAATGCATATTGAACTATGCTGTATTGCTGTCCTTATTTACTATCATTATTATGCAATTGTTGTTTTCCTATTATTCCCAAAACATAAATTATATCGTACCCATAAATTTCAAGCCAACCAGTTGTAATAAATATTATTTAAAAGTGTATTCAGGAAATAGAAAACTATTCGTTAGATATGTTTATTGAAAATTAAATCGTTAATAATTTATTTGGCTTTAGAAAATATTAAATATTTGCTGTGATCATAATTTATGACAATTTCAATGCTTGAAAAACGAAAAATCTAAAAATATTAGATTTTTAGATTTTTTATTTCGGAATCCTTTAATTTGCTGCGCTCTCATATACAAACTCTCTTCCTGCGCAATGTCAATCATTTCGGCCAGTTCAAATCTCTTTTCGGTTTATTTTTGGAGAGAAATATACTTCCACATTCAACAGTTGGTTTCAGGAAATTATGATATTTTGTAGAATTTGTTGCCAAGTGATTAATACGTAATGAGAACTTTCAAAGTGTTATTTATTTAAAGACTGAATCAGCACTCAGTTTAATTAAGTTTAAATTAATATCAATCACAAAATGAATTTTTTCTGTATTATTAATATTAAGATCTTATACTTACATCGTAATAATTACCTCAAAGACTTTATTCAAAATGTTAGGATTTAAAAATAATTATAACATAAACATTAAACAGTGTCATAAATTTACACTATTTTGAGGAAAATAGACACCATAACCTCCCACATTTAAATATTAAATTCAGCACCTCCCCATTAACACACGATGTGGAGAATCGCCCGAATGTATGCAAATATTCGCAAGTTTATTAATATATTCGTGCGATTCTCTGCATCGGTGTTAATCGGGCTACACAGTAATTATGTTTGAACAACATCAAACAAAACTCTGAATAAATATACTTTTATGCAAATTACACAATTCGACATGTCCAGGATATAAATATGGATATATTGATAAAATATGATAATTAATTACCCTGTATTTTTATTATTTTTATAGTTTTCCATGTTGTATTAAATAAATGTATTAAATGTATTCTGTACTTTCTGTATTTGCATGAACTTTTACTGGTACACTCCAATAATATTGAACCAATTTATGATTTTCATTTAACGACATAATTAAAATTTATGTTTTTCAATTTGCAACAAATTGCAATAATTGCAGAATTATGTGTTTATTTTATTAATCAAATGATTAATGACTTTCCGCGGACAGACAAAGCGCGGCAAACATATTTTTTGTGTTTTATCATTTTATGTTTAATTTATGCTAGTTGAGATTTTAATTATAAACAACTATAAAATATTTAAGTGCAATAATTATCCATAATTTTGATAAATGCTTTCATCATAATATTTTGTTTTGTGGTCCGGAAAATAATTATTGAATAATTAGAAGGCAGTGTTTAACATCGTTAGTATTTTGGAGAACAATATTTGCGTTTATGAGGTTTTTGATTTGTTAATGTGAAAAGTATGATTTATATATCGGGAAACCATAATTGATGATGATTTGGGTATAATATCAAATTTACTAATTATTGTATTGATTTGTTCTATAAAATATTTTTTCTTATTTTTATTTTATCATCGAGCAAACGTTATGTTTTTCAATGCTGCAAAGGTACTACTATACTAATAATCAAACAACAATTCCACAAAACTGAATTGAAAAGACAATAACTCTCCCATATGATTCGATTTATGACCAACTTCTATATAAACTCAATACAAACTTTCCACTCATTACCATAAACCTAGCAAACACACCACATTCATATCCTTTAGTTGTCCAGCTATATTCCACATCAAAAAATATATCATCATGCCCCGTAAAATATTGGCACTCATGACACACAAAGTATAATTTACCTTCGATTTTATTCGGATTTTACCAATGTTTGGACATCGAAACACAATGAAAGTTACCATCGATAGGAAATTCAGTGTGCAATGTGCACCTCTATTTGTGATTTATTGGCCTTTATAGAAAAAGTTTTTTATTAATCATCAAATACTTGATTTTAGATTTAGTTACTCGTTGATTCTTAAATCTTTTCTTGATTTCTGTAAAGAAATGAAAATATTTTTGACTATTGTTCTCAACTTTTCCAATAAAGAGCTTCCTTTGCAATATTTGAGAACGCTTGTGTGATCAAAATAGCAAATTTTGCAATTCACTACAACAAAGCAAATACATGTCATGTAGCAATTAAAATCGAATTATGTAAGTCTCGTAATCCTCTTCCTTTCACTGCAATAAAAGCAGCGCATACGTTCAATTGTAATTCCATTTGGCACAGCTGAAGGGATACAGGAGAGCACTTGCATCACTACACTGTATTCATAGTGCAATGCACGATTGTTTTCTAATTGTTTGCTCTAGTTGGCCGAGTAGATTTGGCCTACGGCAAGTGGTTACAAGAGCCGGCAATGGAGCTGAAGTATATTGGCAATAAATTGATTCTAGATCGTTAATATGACAGATGATTGTTTGCTTTCTCACATCAAAATTTACAATTTACATGGTAGTTCCAATTACGATGGTTAGCTTATGGATTTATAGTTGATGAATTTCAGTGCAGTTTTAGAGGTTTTCAAATTTTGTTTAATGTAGTTTTGATAGTTATTGATTTTAGTTTGAAGAGGTCATTGAACTGTATTTAGAAAAAATAATTATCATTTTTAACCGTTCTAATAGAATATCTGATATGTTTTTAATTGAGCCTTGATAAGAATAAATAAAAGACTTTTAAAATAAGAAGCAGCTAGAATTTAGAAGGAAAATCCTAAACCATATCAACAAAATATCAAAATAGCATCGTAAAGAATCATAAATTTCCCCTAGAAACTCCCAGGAACCTCAAATTGCCTAACTTGTCTCACAGTTTGCATAACTGCATATCACTGGCATATCTAACAGCTCTATATTCCCACAATTACTATCCCTCTGTTCACAATGAACACATAAAATTTACTCTGAAGCATTTTATTTCAGTTGAGTGTGCAATAAACTCGGGCTATGTGTTGTGCTAATGGGATTTGAGGAGGAAATTCCCCGAGAAAAGTAAGCAGGAAGTTTATACGAAGAAAAACTACTTATTTTGCATTCATTACAATTTTCCTCATTGCTCTGTGTTTGCAGCTTTGAGAGGTGTTTCAGATCTATGAATGTTTTTGACTTACTGGCTAAAGCTTTAAAGCTCTGCTCATTTAGTATTTTAGTCTTCATACATAAAATGGCTCATAATTTATTTTTCAAATCTTTCTTAAAATTTTTCACCATGTAAACAGGCCATATTACATGTGCTTAATGTTTGTGCAAAAGACTTGTTCAACTCTCAAGAGTGTTTTCATGGAACGAGTGCTTTTTGTGTGAACACTTCCAAGGAGTGCATAGAAAATTAACTTTATGTGCATTTGGAATCTTTATTAAATTTTAATAAATATTGCTCAACTTGATAGGGAGTAATGATCATTTTTGTGAAGACTTTAAAAGAAATATTTCAGCTTTGAGCTTTAAAATTGTATAAAAATGTTTGGGAATGTGAGAAAATTTTAATTAGAGAATGTTTTCCTGCGAAAGTGAAAAAATATCGGGAAAAAATAAAACATTTCGAAAATTGCAGAAAACCATCAAAACCATTAACAGTTCGGTTATGTTTTTACTATGAAGGTACGAAGGTGTGTTGCAAAAATGCTAACAATCCATTTATATTTTCCATAGAGAAGTTAATTACACGGTGTTCTCTTGCTACTATACGTGATGTTTTGTTGTAAAGTTCTTTGTGTTGTTCTATTTGTTCGTTCAAAATAAGGGAAGATGTAATGTTGAAAACTGTAGGTGAAAAGCATTTAAAACTATTAACTATATGGGAAGTAATGCTATCATGGTAATTTCAATTTTCAACATGATAGTTGAGTGAAGCAAAAAACAGTTTATGGTTTAGAAAAATTACAAGGTACTTTACACCATTCTATTGTAAATTTAGTTCATTAAAGCAACATTATTTAATTGTTTTTGGGGTTTGCGTGAAAACATTGTTTGGGTGAGAAAATTTGGGAAAATAAATTTGAGTAAAAATGTATTTTTATATTTTTAATGGACTGCATATCAGAAAAGGGAGTAAATTAAATTTTATTGGCATTTATGAGCTCAATACAGTCTTTGGAAGAGTATTTTCTAGAATCTCGGAATTGAACGACGAACGTCACTGTATAATTATAAACTCAAACAATCTGTTGAACTCAGTAAGGTATTTACCACAACTTAAAGTTCTATCCAATGAAAACCAAAAAGTGTAACCTTCCAGGAAGAATCTAGAACTTTAAATAGATTGTACGAATAAACCTCGAATAAACCAGAATAGAACTTTCAAAAGAGCCAAAGGCAAATAATATATCCTATTTACATGGAATTATTTGAACTAAGAATAAACATACAACATTGTTTGATCATTTCATTGCAAAGAAAACCAAAAGATATAATATGTTCTAATTAACTGTTTAACTTGCAAAGTCTTAAATACTTACATAAATACAGCATAAGAAGCTTTGTTTCTAAAGATAGATTGCTCGACATTTTGAAATTCTTCAATTACTTGATTAAATTTATCATCCTTCTTACATTTTGGAACTCGGTTAAAATATTAGGTAGTTGAAAAATTTGGGGGCTTCAAAAGTATAAATTTTGTGTTCGTCAAAGTCGGCCACCTTTACCAAAATTCAAATCCGTAATCCCTCAAAAGACTTTTCAATTGTCTCATTCATAATTTTCTCCAAAAATCCCATTCAAAAATCAAGTCAAATACAAAATAAATTTTAATTAATTTCAATTGTTCCACACAATTCCAAAATACTTAATAAAAATGCACAAACGGGAAAATAATACACAATCATAATTAAAATTCACAAAAAGCTTAATTATTTTCATCAAACTTTATTAAACTTTATTCAAAGCTCAGAATCAGAATCTCAACGGAAAAACTTTTAATCATAATTCTGTTGAATTGAATTCAATTAAAAATTAAAGCCTCGATTGTTCTTGCCTGTGAATATTTAAGGTGCTTGTGGTTGTATTACGTACTGTAAATAATAAAAAATACTCTGTATTGAAGTGGTTTTTAAGGAAACCTCAAAACCATGAATAATCGTGCAAATTAGTTAAAAATTTTTGAAAGAAGGAAACGTTCGTTTTTTATTTGATTCAATCAAATTTCTTTGTTTCCTTCAACTTTGGGGATGTTTAAGAAATATATCAACGGGAATGAAATTTTATGATAAAATTCTCGCCACTTTGAAGTTTTGCTAAAATTACTGAAAGTATATTCTTAAAAAATCTTCATCTATCAAAAATTAAAAATTACAAAAAACCCTACAAAACTCTTGGACGACCTCATTGTTGGTTGAAAATTGAAATCAGTAAAATTCTCCATTCAAAAAAAAGATAAACTTCTTCTCACTTCCTTCTGTATAGAAAACCTGAATATAATCCGAGAGAAATCAATAATTCACACATATATCAAGTCTGTTGCTGTTTGCATGATAAATTAATTGAATTGTTGGTTGAATATAGGGCAATTACTTCCATAGTTTCATGCACTAGTTCTCTGAGTTCTCAAAGAAACTTTAGGGAAAACAGGAAGGAATTGGCCATAATTCATAAATATATCAAAAAGCGGGTAGGAAACTATTTTGAAATAATTGGATAATTGACGGTTTAATTAAATTTACGTGAGGATTTGAGATCTTCTAATATATTGTAAATTATTGTTAATTATGGAATTATGCGGAAGAGCTCGGGAAGAACTCAATTTTAAAACTTTAAAGGTTTGATCAGATAAAAAATTGATAAATCAAATAAATCAGGATTTTCAGATAAATCTCCCTGGAGCACGAAACATTCAAATACTCAATGATAAATGAGCCAAAAGTGTAGAAAACCGATAGATTATTTATAAGGTTTATGCTAGGTTAGCTTGCAGAGCATCTTGCAGTAATTATTTGGCAAGCATAGAAAAATGTTCAAATTTATCATTTTGTGGTGAAAAAATGCACATTTAAACTATTGAATCTATTGAAGAGATTTATAGAATACCAGCACCTGGTCTTTCCATATATTTCATCGCCGCAATTTGCCAATAACGCAAATATCGCAATTTCTCCGCGATGTTATTTTTACTATTTTTTTAAGAGCACTAGAAAAATATTTTTGCATATTCCATTTGTAGCACACTGAACAGCATTATTTTCGATTTTATTCCTGCACATAATTCTAATCTGATTCAATTGATTTAGAACTAATATTATACATGAAATCATAAAAAATGTATTTAGAATTAAGGTCCTTGATGAATGAAAAGTGAGAGCATGATTCATAAATTTGTATATTAAATATTTGCAACAGAATTTTTTACTCAACTATCTTATTTATTGAATTCATACATTTTTTAAATATTTCTTGAAATAACTTTTGAATCTTATTAAAACTTTTCCGATAAAGAACCTTCCTTGGTTTTATACCAGCAAATCATTTTTTAATTCTTTATCTGTTCTCAAGCAAAAATCCATGTGTTCTTTCAGTTTGTAATTCGTATATATGAAGCTTTTATGAAAACATTCATAAAAAGCAAAAAATACAGAATTCTGTAGAAATATGGATTGCTATAAAATATAAAATATTTTTGTGTTCAAATTTTTTTCGAAAAGATGAAATAAATATGTCTCTATTGTTGTAATATTTATTAATTCCATGCTCCGATGTTATTCTTTTAAGTACATCATTCAACAAAATGATAAATTTGTTGTTAAATTAAGATTTCCAAGAAATGCAAAGTGATGACAAACTCATCTTTTTTCTTTCATTTATGTTCAAAGTCCATGACGCATCCAAAATTGTCAGGATAAGGAATAATGTAATAGAACATAAACATCAATTTTATCATTATTTGTCTTAAAATCGATTGTTGCTCAATTTTCTTATCTCATGTTGGTTCGGACAAAAGTCCATTTATTTATTACACATACAGTTTCTTATCAATTTATTGCATTCTCCAAAACAATTTTAAGTTTTACTATAAAAACCAATGCAACATAAAACATCTTCTTCAGTTGCAACAGAGCATCCTATCAGCTATATTGTCATTAAGTAGGCACTTGTAGGCAATTTAATTTTTAATCATTGCCTATCTCTGCCTTCTTTATAATAACTTGGCAGAATTCTTCAAAAATAAACCGATTTGGTTTTTAAAGCATCAACAGACTTAAAATAGTGGAAATTTTCATCAATTTCAGAAGTTTCTCAGGTTTCGTGAGTCGAAGTTTTGGTTTTTGCTCCCAAAATTTCAAAACTATCTCCTTTATTTTCAAAAGAATTTCACTCACATCCTTTTCCAAACGGCAAGAAGTATTTCTCAATTCGCCGAAAACATCTGATATCAAAATAATTGAAAATATCATTAAATTGGTTATAGACAAAAGAGATGCATTCTATAACAGTCTTCATGTGAAAAGGCTCCAACAAAACCAAATAACCCAAAGTTCATTAAAAATTCTGAGTAGAAGAATGAATAAAAGCTAGAATGCAGACAAAGCTAGTTAAAAAAAACAGAAAAGAGGAAAAGTCTGTAGAAAGCGGATTTCTATTCAAATTCAAAAAAACTCTGTTCTCTTTCAAAGTTCCGGATCTGTGTTTCTAGCCAAGTTTCTTCAAATAAAGCTATGAAATTGATAATTAGGGAAGAAATGCAGCATCTTATTAAAAATTCAAAAGATTGTCGAGACCGTGGGGAAAAGGAAATTATGATTTGAATTCCTATTCAAGGAAATCTATTGAGTGGAAAATTAATTATTAGTTCTTAATTACCTACTTGACTTCAATTTTAAAAATCTTTTCGTCCTTCTTGAATTTGTTTTCCATCTGCTAGATATTCTGACTTGGATTTTAAATTGAGTTGAAATGTACAGATTCAAAGACTCAACTAGAATTTGATATTTATTAGTATTATATTTTTGTTATGACACTGTAATGTAATTATTTTTTTTAAAGTAACTAAATAACGATTTGGACGGAATCATTTCTTAACAATATTGTGAGATCATACATTAAATAATATTTATCTAATCTAAGTTAAATTCCTTACATCAAAAATTTCTTCAAAACAAACTGAAATCTTGATAATAAGCTACCATATAATTTTCAAAGAGATAAGAAAGACTCGAAATGAATCATATTTAAGCCAAATCATCAACTTCTTCCTGAATTTCTTCGTCAGTTTCGTCATCAATTGAGTCCTGCTTAGTTAAAGTTCTTTTACCACTATTCCACAAGGTATTAAATTCGATTCCGCATTCAAAAGCTAATCTTTCAATCATCGACCTTTCAATAACTTCTCTTGCTCCCCAATCTGGCTGCTTGAGCGTTAAATCTCTCAAAGTTGCCAGAGCATCAGAAAACTGTTTTGCTGATATTTGTGACTCAATTAAAAGTCCATAAATATCAGAGTGTCTAGCTGGTAATTTCTCTTTTTGGCTTAACATGTTCCTGCAGCCAACAATAACAGTTCCATACTCTCTTCGTTCATACAATTCTTGCAGCTCCATGAACTTCTTCATATCCAAACTTGCTAGTTGAATCTGATCCAAAGCTGAGTGGTTGGTAGAGACTCGAGCCAAGCTCTTTGCAGCTTCTTGAAGTGCCTTCAACCCTTTTTCATAATCTCGATACTCATCAACTTCAGCTTGCGCACACATTGTATAAAAGTTGGCCAACTGCTCAAACGCATGGCCCTTCGTGTAAAAAGTGACGATATTTTTCAGAATCTTAGGATCATTTTGCCAATCCATCGCTTGCAAATAATTACCAGCCATTAAATACACTTCTTTTTGACGAGACATTCCAGCAAAGAAAATGATTTTCTCAGTGTCACCAGACTTTAGTAAACTTTTCATAGCACGAATCTTATCGCCAGCTTGTGTGAATTTCTTGGTGGCTGAGTGGTAGTCGCCTTGTTCCTGTGGAATTAAAAATAAAATTAGCTTCGAATCATCATAGTTTGAATTTATTTTACAGTACCTGCAAAATCTCTCCAAGTCCAATTAAAATAGCTGCTCTCTTTTCTTCAGGTAACTCTTCTTTATTGGGAGTCAACATTTCAGCTAAAGTCTCAGTGATTGGAACTCTATGTTCATGACACACATGCACTGCTTTTTCAAACTGCCTAGCATTAGCCAATAAAACCACAGCTTTCTGATGCAACTGAATACTTTGAAAAAATTCAGCACATCTTGCGATCAACTCAGGATCCGATTCTGCATTCAATTCAGAAGCAATAACTTGCAAAGTATCAGCTTGTTGAGAAGCAAAAGCCATTTCTACAGCTTTATGGAGCATGCCAGCTCTGTGATAAAGCTCAACCGCTCTTTTAAAATCTCCAACTTCCTCAAAGTAAGCAGCTGCTGATGCTTTGTCTCTTGGTCTAGCAGAACTGGCCACATTCCATAGTTCATCTTGCAAATCATTTTCTCTGCAAATTCTTACAGCATTCCCATAAGTTTGAGCTCGAGTATAGAACTGAATGGCGTCCTGGAATTTTCCCAAATTTTCATAGTGTCTGGCTAAATGATAGCAAGCCGAGAAGTCTCCACTTTGTCGGGCAACGGAATCAGCTCGAGCTAGTTGACCCAGAAAGCAGAGAATGCGGACCTGCGAGAACCAATCTTCAGCCTTCTGATAAATTTTAAAAGCTGTTTCCATATCTCCCGTTGATTCCAAAAACTGTGCAAACCATTTCAGCATTGCTGGATCTGTAGTAGTTTGCATATATTTCCTCAAGGCATTAGAGTCGTCCATTAACATTTGCGTCACATTATGGACCGGATTGCTGGATTTCTCGTAATACTTCAAAGCTTCTGCCGATTCACCAGTTTCACGAAGCCACTCAGCGTATTTGAAGTAAGTGTGCTTTAAGTGGACTCGATCCTTTTGCTCGGCAATTTGAAGGGCCTGAAGGAAAATTAAAGATAGTTGGTTTCTTTATCATTTAAAAATTGATAGAATTTACCTCCTCGAACCTCCCACAAGCTTGCAACAACTTATTAAGTAAATCGTATCTGCCGCACTTTTTGTAAAGATTTTCAGCTTCTTCGATCATATCCAGTTCAATAGCCAAAATTGCAGTTTTAGCATCATCCTCCAAACTTTCATCTTCCATAGCCAACCTCAAAGCCCTCACGGACCTTGCCTTCTTTAAATGCCCCAGGCACACTCTAGCAACGTCCAATCTTCCAGTTTGCACACACATCTTAGCCAAATTAGTCCAAACAGCTTCAGATTGTAGAGATCGAATGCAACTGCAAAAAATTTACCAAAAATTGTTCTTATTTAGAATTTACATTACAAATTCCAGCTTTTTACTAAAAAGAATAAAGTACCTGAATGCTGCCGATATATTCCCAAGAGCGAGATTAAAACTGAAATCTAAAACCATTTGTCTTGTTGATGCATCGCATTTGTCCTCCAAGCCTTTAAAATCACGGAGCGCTATTTTGCCAATCACGCCTGCCTTCAGCGTTATCTATAAGCGAAAAAATAGCATTTTAAATTTGTTGAATTTTGGGGAACTTTGGGATTTAGGGACCTTCATGAAAATAGAAGCAATGATTTTCAGATTATTCGGATCGATTTCATTTTTTTTTTCGGAAATTTATGTGAAGATGAAAAACAAATATTTTTAATTCTGTTCATCTTGAAAACATTTCCTTGATTTTCATAAAAGATCAATTCAGTACTTCTAAAAATGCAACACTGCAATAAAACTCACCACAAACGGAGTACATAAATTTAGCAATTGCTCGCCGCTCGATAAATTAACCACTTCCAGCACTTTGACGGATTTATCGCTTAGAAACAAAATAAAAGCCTGCGCTTCACACAAGTTTGTATTTTTCTGCCTCTGGACTTGATGTCCAATGATTCTCGATTCACAAGCTACCAAGCGATGATCATCCACATTCCAGAAGAATGAAATTGGAAGTCGAGGTACTTCAGGGTCATTCCTAAGGAAATCAAAACCACAAATTAAGTCGTTCTCGAGCTGCCAAAAGTAGAATTGACCATCTGGGATCAAATTTGAATCAGCGATCGTTAAAGCTACTAAAGATCCGTTGTGATTACACTTTGCTTGAATAATTTCTCCAAAATTCTCAAAGAGATCAAAGGCACTTTTTGCGGGCGCCAAAAGTTTTGGTTCATGGCGTGAAAGGTCGTAGATTTTAATATAACCATTCAAAGTAAAAATTGTTAAATATTTGTCTGTAACGTCTGCTCCTATTGGTTTGCCCTCATTATCACTGAAATGAAGTTCCTGTAGCTGAACGCCATTTAAAGATAAAACTTTAACGTCATCTTGGTTCAAACAAATGACATTCTGCTCGTAGAGAAAAATTTGAACGGACTCACAGTTGAAAGTATTTTGGTACTTTATAGTGAGTTCACCTCCATCCTCTTCAGTAGATGTCTTTTCTTGAATACTGTTTGAGTTCCTTTGAATTTTATGAACCATCACAATCCTTCCATTAGTAACAATCAAATTAACATCAGATAAGCATAAATTTGTGATGGCTATGTCGCTATTTAAAGTATAAGGCTTGGTCAAAGAATGTTCAACCAACAGTTGATTAGCTGAAGTTTGTATAGCCCACAAGTCTCTCGTATAATTGCATAAAAGTGGCAATTCTTTCAGAATATAAACGTTGGAAACGCAGTTGAGTCCAATTATTGGCTTTAATGTTTCGCCAAATCCCCAAACGCACTGCTTAATAGCCGACCTTACAACAGAAACATTTGATAATTGCCAACCATTAGTCTCTGCATCAGCTTTGTAGTTGGTTTTCTTCCAAATATATAAATTCCCGTGATTTGTTCCCGCGCACAGTGTTTGGTTGCTTGAAGAATAGGCGATGCAAGCAAATGTCTCATTACTTGACACTTTGTTGTTATAGTTTAAAATGTTTGAAGATTTTATGTTGGTGTGGTCTGTAGGTAGCAAGAAATTGTCACTCGAGTCGATATTCCAAATTCTAACATTTAAATCTCCAGTAATAATAGCTAGAGAGTTTCCAGCCCAAGAAATGGCTCCATTGTGGCCAGATATCCGGGAGCTTAGTTTCACTCGATCGAGCTCTGTCAAGCTTCCTAAAAAATTGATATTTTTTTATTAAATTAATATTAATCGAAATATTTTACAGAAAATGACTTGCCTGTGGATTCAACTAGATAGTGACCTACAGTCATATCTTCCATTAAAGTAACAATCGCTTCTCTTTTTGGATGCCATAAAATTTGGATTATTGGTGAACTATCAGATCTGAGTATTTCGGTGCAAGTGCCTGCTTGATTGATGTAAAATAAAATACCCGATTGAGATCCAACATAAAAGCAGTGATTATCCTTGACCATTGAGTATGAAAGATTCCTTGCAGCAGTTTTCGGCCGCCAGTTAGTCAAGGTGTCTAGTGCTACCTCATCTCCAGCTACTGCTAGTTTTGCTAAATTTGTTAATTCAGCAGTTGTGGAGTTTTCAACTGTTTTGCGGAAAGTGATGTGCAGTAAGGGATCTCTAAGGTCGTGAGAGAACATTGTGAGAAATTGGCCTTGCTGATCACATCTCCACCCTGTTAAGGTGCCATTCTACAATAAACACAGTTAATTTTAATTTAATTTTTAAACAAAGAATTTTTTACTGCATCAGCTGTAACTAGTCTTCCGCCTTTCTCTGAGAATTCAATAAGCATTATAGGAGATTTATGTGAACCAGATGAGCCTTGAATCGGTATAAAGTCTCGCCGGCCGCTGGTCCAAGCCCAAATTTCTCCATTTTCCCAACCGCTAAGCAATAGCTGTTTTTCTGGATGCCAGACTAAAGCTGTGGCTTGAGAAGATGAGTGTACTGGAAAAGTTACATCTTTTATTGGTTCACCCTAAAATTACAGCTTTTAGTTAAAAGAAACTCGTTATAAGAAATAAAACTTACAGAATCGCATTGAAAAATTATAACAGAGCCTCCGCCATCTGAAAAACTGGCTACTGCAAGTACATCTTCATTTGGATGAAACTCACAGATTGTGCTGATGGTATCTGTTTCCTTAAATTGAAGTTTTGTGTCGAAAAAAAGAGTCATTTTGGTTGATTAAATTTTTTTTAAATGAATTTCAATTTGTTGTTTTTTTCCGGTGACCAAAACAAACAACACCTTGGCAACGGTAAATTGTAATAGTATTAGTTTGTAGAGATTTTGTAGAGTTTAAGCAACTGTTGCTTTTTCAATCACTTTAGCTCTGTTTACCCCGTAGGCGTAAATAAAAATTTAACTCGGAAAAATTTAAGTCTGGCCGTATACGCCGTGCAGACTTAAATTTGAGATATAAATACAGATTTAAAATTTATGCCTGGAAATGTCAAACTCATCGGTCTCGATTTTTTCATGGAAAATCATTTGTTCTGATTTCTCATTATATTGCCCTAAATCAAGCGAAACAACCTTTTAAAGAATATAAACTTGTAAAAACTAAGATTTGAATGCGTTTTGGATCATAAAATATGCCATAACATGGGAATTGGAGTTATAAAAATTCATGTTGATTAATCAACGCCATCGATTATCATAGTTGGAATCAATTATACAAAATTTTATGTACTAAAATGTGAAAAATTCCTCATAATGTTGGCGAAATAAGTGAGATTATAGCTTAATTAAAGCAAAAAGAGTCAAATCACCCAACTGGGCCAATAGCGGAGCTCCAAATTTCATTTTGTCAGGACATATTTTTTGGCAACTGTCAATTTAAATCTGAGATATAAATCTGCACGGCATATACGGGCAGATGTAAATTCAGAGTTAAATTTACGCCGGACTTACGTACGCCTCATTTACGCCGACGGTGTAAACAGAGCTATTATTTACATATTCTAAAGAGTTTCATAATTCATTGCGATATTGCGTATTGAAGATAAAACAAGTATTATATTGAACAAATATTAAGATGGCTTTGGTAGAGTTCTTTAAAAAACCTGCAGTCCAGATCCTAGGAGCTTGCATTCTTCCTAATACCGGTAAATTTTTTTTTTTTTTGGGATGGGTCCAATTATTATCATTATCTGATTAAAATTTTATTTATTTGGTTGAATATCTTTCTAGCTGCAATTATCAATGCTAGGATTACCACAAATAGAATCAAGGAGGGGTGGTAAGATAATAATACTAATTCTAGCAGTTTGACCTGTTTTGAACTGTTTGAATATTGAAAATTATCTTTGTATTGCGTATAAATTATATCATACCTATCGTCCATATTTGTTCAATAATTATAGGTACGAGTCTTTGGTTTTTCCAAGCTTCAGGCCACCAAACTGGGTTTTTGGCCCAGTTTGGACTTATTTATACACTTCAATGGGTTACGCAAGCTACTTAGTTTGGAAGACTGGAGGGGGATTCGGGGGAGTTGCAAGAATACCGTTAGCTCTCTATGGTGCGCAATTAGCCTTAAATTGGGCTTGGACTCCAATTTTCTTCGGTTTGAAGGATTTGAAACATGTAAGTTGAAATGTACGGAATCTTTGCCAAATAATTTATAACCGATATCTTCCTTTAGAGTGCTATTGAGATTGTGGCTCTTACCGGAACTGCTGCAGCAACTGGAGTTGCTTTCTATGGTGTCAGTAGAACTGCTGGACTACTCTTCATTCCTTATCTCGCTTGGTTGAGTTTGGCTACAGCTTTGAATTACCGCATATATAAAGATACTCCTCAAACTGCCACCATTGAGGAAGTTAAGGAAGAAGTTAAGAAAGATTGAAATACCAGCAATCTTTACTGCTAGAAATGTTATCATGTTACAGAAATTCTAAGTTTTATTTTTAAAAGGCTAGTAGCTTCATCGCCGGTTTTCAAAAGTCACAGATTTTGCCAGCATTTATTGAGTTTAATAAAATTGTTGTAATTTAAAATCCTTCTATCATTATAGATTCTTTAAAGGTTGTAGATATACAGTTCAAAGGTTTTGAGAATATTTTTGGTAAAGTTACACACACCATGATAGATACATGTAAGTAGTACCCATCAAATTACTTCCGTGCTACAATTTTCTGCACGACAATTTTTTTTTCAATCAAATCAGTTATTAAATAAATTTTTAGAGACATTATTTTGTATGTACCTACTTTTGTTAGTTGAAGGGACTTCTAACATAAATATTTAAAAAACATATTATTCTACTAAATTTTAATGAGCGGTTTGTGTTCAAATATTATAAAAGCATCAAATATTCTAGCACACACAGACAAAGTACAAAATCAAACATTTTATTTTCGTCTCTTCTTTCCACTTTGATCAGTCTTACACAAACAACAGTCTAGATAGCATGCACATACGATTTATTCGGTAACTATTTAATAGACAAACACAAGATAACATTTGAGGTTTGACGCTTTTTAAAGAATCAAAGATGACTGTAGATGAATTTTTTATGAGCCCAGTTGTGCAAATAATAATTGCTTGCATCATTCCAAATTTGGGTGGTTGGTTTGGAGCCTTTTTCACTAGAACTGCAGTCAATGATTGGTAATATTATTTTACATTATTTTAACCAGTTACTGAGTATTAAACCAAACTATTATGTTTCAAGGTACAATAGCCTGGTCTTGCCATCATTCAGGCCACCAAATTGGCTCTTCGGGCCTATGTGGACTTATCTCTACACTTCAATGGGCTACGCAAGCTATTTGGTTTGGAGAGATGGCAATGGATTTTCTGGAAAGGCAAAGTATCCACTGATCATGTTCATCCTTCAGCTTCTCTTGAATTGGTCATGGACTCCAATCTTTTTCGGTGCAAGAGAACTCTTTTGGGTATTGTCATAAGCAATTAACAACTGAATAAATTTGTTATTTACATATTTTTTGCAGAGTTTGGTTGTGATCATCATTTTAACAGTTTCTGTGGTCATCACTGGCATCCTGTTCTACATGGTCAACAGAGTGGCAGGCTTACTATTCATTCCGTACTTCATTTGGCTTTGCATTGCCACAACATTGAATTTTTATATTTACAAAGATAATCCATCAGCAGCGGAATTGAACAATTGACAAAATGTCACAAACAGAACAATTAATCTAAAAATATAATCTTTCCAGTAATTTTACGAAAGTTGTACAAACAAATTTTATAAAAGTATTGATTCAATTAAAGTTTAATAAACCGAGAAAAATGAAAATTTTAACTTATTTATAAATCGTTGATTCAATGATATAAAGCAATAACTCCTAAATCATTGGCAGGACATTCAGGGGGAAAATAGGCAAGGAAAGAAACTCCATTTACATTTAGTGAATTGTTTAAGGAACCAATTTGATTCATAAACTATGTATTTTTATTGTTTTCGCATTTTACATGTAAAAAACATTTTTTTTTTGTTATTTTGACTTTTTTCAATTCTATTATTTCAAACATAAAACAAATCATAAAGCATTTTCCAAGTTTGATGAAAATTAGGAAAACTCAAGAAAATTGGAAAACCAAAATTTGTTCAATATTTTTTAAATTAATTTTTCCAATGCACTTTTTGGATTTGATCTCAGTTGTTGCAATAAAATACTCAATAAATTCTGACTGGCTCCAAAAATCATAAATACACAACTTTAAGGAGAACTCGGTGGCTCAATATTTTAAGGTCATCAGGAAATATTTAATTTATATGCATTTCTGGAGGAAACTAAATATTTCTAAATGTAAATTATAATATTGTTAAAGCTCAATAAGTATACGATTTTTAAGATGAACTGGTATTAAACTTTAATGTAAAAATCAAAAGGAAAAATGCAAGAACAAAAGTAATAAGACGAATCTTCAAGTAGTTTCAAATAATTCAAGTAATTCAAGCAGTTCCACGTGACCTTCACTCGTACCCTAAGAAACTTAAGCTTTTTTATCTTTCGATTGAGGCGATTTCTTCTTGCCGCCCTTATCGTTGCCCTGTTTGGGCTTTTCTTCGGCTGCTTTTTTGGTTGGTGTTTCTTTCTTGGCGGGTTCGGCGGGTTTCTTTGTCTCCTCCTTGACTTCTTGTTTTTCCTCAGCAATTGCGGCATCAGCGACTTGGGCTGCTAATTCTTCAATTTTCTTGGCATCATCTTTCTTTTCTTGGATCTTGATCACTTCGGTTTGGGAAGCTTCTTCAAAATTTCCAACTAGATTTGGTAAATCATCAGCTTCTTCATCGACACTGGAGAGCAATTTGTTACCAGCAACAACATTGTTGGCTAGTCGCTTCAAGTGTTGAAGTCCCTCAGGTCCAAGTTGGGTTAGGATTTGGGGTAACATTTCAGCGATCTAAAAATATTTATGCACTTTAGTTTTTAGAAAATCACATTGAAGAAAAGAAATGGACATTGAAATTTCCAAATCAAAACAATAAAATTTTTAATTATTTGAAAATTGATTGAAATTGATTCTTTAATCGAAACAAAAATATAAAAAATATCTTTGTATTGAGCGACTTCTTTCATAAAAATTCTAACACAATTTGCATGTTCACTTTCTTACTTGTTTAGTTTCACCCTAAAAATAGAAAGAAAATTTTAGTAAAAGATCAGAAAATTAAATCCAGCGAAGAACTCACCAATCCCGTGATTGCGAAAGTGTTGCTCGTAAGAGAAGCCTGTGTCTTGGGGTTGTTGAAATGTAAAACGGTACCATCATTTTTGATCATGTTAACTTCCTCAATTCCTGGAACGAGATTCATTTGAGTTATAAATATGCGGAAAATATCAAAAAGATAGGTTAGAATGCTGAAAAAGTCAAAAAATACCTGGAATATTGTTGACTCCCAGCTTCTTAAGAGTAGATTGAAGTTTCTTATCATCACTGGCAACAGTCTGATGCACAATCTTCTTCTTCCTTCTTGGGGTACCTTGAATTAAAAATATTAGCTTAAAGTCATGCCTTGAAATTGATTTTTTTTTCTTTTCGAATTTTAAGATTATTCATATTGAGTGAAAAATGGCATGATTCGATTTACCTTTTCCTCCAATTCTCACCAACTCAGCTTGCTTCTGAAGCTGCTTCAATCTCTCGGGATTCATCTTAGTGGTTACTGATTTATCTGCTTTTTTCGGAATATCTCTTGTCGAAATGCGTTCAAAATAAGTCTACAAAAACTGACATACGCACACCTACACACACAAATAATCTTTCAAATCGCTCAAATATTGCGCGTAGATTCGCGCCAAAAAACGACATTTAAATAAAAATATTAAATTACAATCAAAAATCAATTTATTTTACAAAAATTTTACAAAAATTTTATCTAATATGATAACAAATTAGTTAGTATTTTTCCTCCCACTTCATAATCATCGCTCTAACGTTTTGTTCACATTTAATGAGTTCTTTATCAAAACTTCTTGAAACTTCTTGGGTTAAATTTGACATACTGTTGAATCTCATTATCTTATCATCCACTCTTTCAAGACATTTAGCACTCCGTTCCAAAACGCTAGCCAATTCATCCTTCGTATAGTCGCCAGCTAACTTAATCTTCTTTTTCATTGGCTCATCGATGCTTGTTGGTAAAGTTGCTGAGACTTGAAGCCACCAGGGTGTTTTCACATAGCTCGTGAATGCTTTTTTGCTGTAAATTATTTCAAGTGGAAGCTTGTTAACAAATTCATCATGTGTGGCGATTAGTTTGTCCAAAAAGACTCCGCTTAAGATTTCCAGCCAATTTATGTTGTGGAGCTCAGCTTCGCTGTTTAAAATATAGTTGATGATTTTCTGGTGAATTTTCAAATGGTTTTTTCCCAAATTATTCTTGCAGAATTCTGAGAGTTCTTTGAAGAGATCATCAAACGTTTGGAAGTTGGTTAGCCTTATCTTTTTCAGTCTTAGGGCTTCCAAGAAATTTTTCAGTTTATTCCGTCGATCTTGCGATTTCCAATCAGCTGGGAAAAATTGGTGGCTTACTGGTATGCGGGAAATGGTTTTGAGTTCTCGTCTGAACTCAGAGGGCAGTGATGGGAGGCACTCTAAATCAGATTTGGTCGAAAAATCCAGTAAATGTTGAATGCAAAGATTGTAGAGTTCAATCACATTGTTGAATTGTTTGAGTTTCCTTAAATAAAAAAAAAATTATATTTATTTATTAAAAAGTTTAGATTTTTTGTCTCTTACCTAGCAAACGCCTCATTCTGCTTCAAAGACAGTCCCACTCGATGCCAAAGCTCATCTCCCAGACAAATGCTCAAGAAATCCGAAGTCTGCTGCATTTCCAAGTCATACAATCCTTCAATTTCACTGATTCTTGTCAGATAATTTTCGTGCAAGAACTGCAAACTCTCCACTGTCGTTTCTGTCAAGTTTTTGTTCTTCTGGCTGGTTTCGTAGTAAAATACAATTTCATAGTCACTAATCTTAGGATTTCCCAAAAACACATGAGCTAATTTTTCAGCGGCTTTTTGTTCATCTAAATTTAGTTCGTTGGTATAAATGATTATCGAGAGTGGTGCAGGAGATTGAGTTAACTTTCCAATGATATTTTTCAAGCGAATTAAAGCCACATCTAAATGTTTTGCATTCGCAAAGAACAAAAAACCATTGGAGTTGTCGGCAGCATCCAAATTTCCATTATCAGATTGAAGCTGCTGACCTTTTATTTTTCGTATGCAAACAGCCAACTTCCTCCTTGACTTGCTGAGAGACTTTTCACCCAGGAAGAGCACACTCTTATCATTGTCATTTTTGAAAGTTTGATCGATCCATTTTTCGATGAATGCACAAAAACCAGGTTGTTTTTCTTCATTTCTGAATGGGATGGAAATTGACAGCTTCCAGAACATTTCCAGGATATTTCTGTTAAGTTTGCTCAATGGTTCCAGAACCTAAAAATTATAAAATTTAGCAAATGTCAAAAAATAATTTATGAACTCTTACCCTAAAAACATCAATTTTCTGGACATGATGATTTGGCAATTTAATTGAATTGGCACTTCCGCTGATATATCTTTTCATATCCGATAAAGTTTGATTCTGCTCCGGATGTTGTAAATTTTCTCTATCAAACTCTTCATTTGGCATCCAGCACGACATATTAGCAATCTTCTCTTTTCTAGTTTGAATCTCATTAACATTTTCCTTCCAAGCGACAAAATACTTGTTCAGCAGATTGTATTTTAGTTTTAGTTTGTTCACGTAGGTTAACATCTCTTGGCGATAGATATTTAGAATCTAAAATTCGAAAAATAAATTTTAACAAGTTGATTAAAAAAATTTAAATAAAGTATTTACTTGATCCAGAATCACTTCTTCACTTATCTCCTTGAAAAGTTTTTTGGGCAGTTCAACATAATTTTCAAAGACATTTCTCGCACAACTTTCAACTTCATTTTTCACTATCTCTTCAATCAATTCATTCAAAACCTGCGCTGACACCTCTTTAAGCTTCTTTTCACGAAGGTTCTTGGCTAACCGATCCCTCTCCAATTTTTCAAGGAGTGCAGCTTTTTCTTCTTCAATGCGTAATAATTTCTCCTGGATCTCCAGCTGAATGCGTTTCTGTTCTTCTTCACGAGCTATGCGAGCGGCCTCTTCTTGTTCACGTTTTGCATCTTCATTTGATCTGATAAATTGTAAATTTGGCGATTTTGGAGAGATGAGAGGTGAAAGTTGAGATGTTGGAAGGGGCTGGTTGATATTTAACTCGTTGGTGCTTCCTGAGCTTCTAAAGTCCTAAAATCACAATAAAGATTAGATTTTGCAATAAAATACTGAAAATTTGAAAACTCACATTTCCAAGAGTGAAGAAACTCGGTTCATTCAATTTTGGTGCTGAAAGATTCATCTTGAAAGTGTCCTCAAATAATGATGGAGCATTGCCCATATTGAAGCCACCAAAAATTGGCTTTACCACGTTAGAAGAACTAGAATTGCCAGTCAATGAAGGCAATCCAAAAGGAGGTGACTGAACTTTCTCTTGAACAAATGAAGGTATTTGATTCTGTTCCTGCCGAACGAATTTACCGAAAATACTTCCTGGTGTGGTTGGAGTTGATGGTTTTGTTGGACTGGTTAAAGATGAAATATCTTTTGAGCTAGTGAAAGAAGTATTTCCAAAAATGGATTGCATCCCTAATGATGGTGCATTGAAAGATGGAATTGGAAAAGTTGAAAAGGTGGATTTGCTGTTCTCAAAAGGATTTGATGTTGCTGGTGCTTTATCGACTTGATCTACCTTTCCTCCTAATCTTGATATGACACTTGATCTAGGAAAAACTGCTGGGCTTATCGGAGGGGATGGAGCTGGAACCTTGAAGATGTTTTCGCTGGTATCAATTTTCAGTGGTTTTTGATCCGACACAATGTAAGCATCTTTTTTCAAAAACCCATCCTGATCGAAACTTGAATATGGTTGATGATTTTCGAAGCAAGACGGTGAATTCAATGGTCCACCACAAACAGCTTCAGAAACTGAGTTCGTTCTTTTGCTTTCCACCAAATTAACAGCTCTTTCCATCAAAAACGGTGAGTCTGGAAAATAAAATCTTTTCCTGTCCAAATAAACAGCGTCTTCTTCAAGCTGACAAGTTAATCCGTGATACTGAAGGTAAAGAGTGGTTTGCTCATCATCTTCAAAAGCCAAAATGTGAGTCAAGTGGGAGATTGAGTAGCCAACTTCATTTTTCGCGCTGAACGTGTAAGCTTTAAGGACTATTTCTAAAGCTTTGATCCGAACTTGATTGAAGTAGCGCATCAGAATGCAGGCATTCATATAACTGGCTTGTCGAACCAGCTGAAAGAATTTGACGTAGTTATTGTTTTCCAGTGCAAAGTAGACTTGTAGAGCAAAACGGATTTCCTAAAATGTAAACAAATTTATTTAAATATAAGTTCTTGATTTTAATGGAAATATTTTTTACCTGAGAGTTCCTAATTTTATGTTCCAACTGCATAATCTCCCACAAAAAATTACCATCATTCAGATTCAGCAGAATTATGAAAGCTCTTATTTCCGCTTCATTCTTGCAGCTTATCTGCTTCAACTTTAAATCATTGTACATGTATTTTAAAGTTTGAAGGCACTTTGTCAAATTCTCGGTATTAATTTTTTGATCAAACACACTTGGATCCTCTGCAATTAATCTAGCTGAGCAGTGAATATGGAAACGAGAACATTGTTCTACTAAATTCACAGTTTCCGGTGAACAAAGTTCTTGCTGCGTGATGTCTTTACGAATACTTCTAGTGCGATCCCAAAGAAAATGAAACCAATCGGATATGTTGGTTTTTTGGTCGTCACAAAGACTCACAATACGATGAAGGAGATAAGTCATGGTTGTTTTGAGAACTTGTTCAGATCTTAATTCGTGAGGCAGCGGAGCTTCCTGATCAGCTGAACTACGAGAGTATTGTTTGACTGCTAAACGATGATTAATCCCACCTTCTATGGCGGCTTCGTAAGAGGTCACTTGATAAGTATTTTCTCGCATCCAACGCTCTTTTTCAGGACACATATCTTTACAAGTTCCCTTTGTGCTAACTGCGCTCTTGATGTCGTTAGATCGTGGTACGGTGGATCGATAGTACTTATCCCTCATGTCCAGTACTTGATACTTTTCTTCAGCAGTTCTTGCCTGCTTTCTAGCAATATTTTCAAAATCACTCCTAGCGGCTGTCATTAACTGTGGATTAATTCTGGGTTGATCAACTTCAACTCTAGCAGGTAGTGGTGCTTGCCTTGCTGGACGAACTGCTGATCCAGAAAAACGATCAGTTTTTTTGAAAAATCCTTCTAGAGCTAAAATAAATAAACATGAATATGATTTCACCAAATTGTACAAAATTGAACACCTACATTGTTTGATAGATGCTTTTCCTGCAGCTTGTCTGCTTCCCTGCATCGATTCCAATTCAGCTTGAACATCGGGATCCACAAAGTCGTCTGTCTTGGTTTGTTCGCTGCTAAGTGGAGTGTAGAAAATCTCAAACTTCTGGCCATTAAAAGATCCTCCTCCTGCGATTGCTCTTTCTGCTGACTCCACAGAATCATACTCAACGGTACAAGCCAGCCGTTTAGGACGTAAAATAAAACGAGTCATCCGACCAAATTGACTGAAATGGTCTTTGGCTATCTGTTTATCCAGGAATGGGATTTTCTCGCAGCTAACCAATAAAATATTAAAATTTTGATCATATCTAAATTTTAAAGACTTTCAAAGCAAAATACCTTATACTCTTTGACTGGAACACATCTTGGGTATACTCTTGCGAGTTTTCTTGATCCATAATGATGTATTTCACTTATAAATGATTTTAAATGCTTTTAGATTACAAAAATAAACATTGAATTTATCTCTACAAAAAGTCTACAATTTACTTTCTTCGTAAAGTGTAGAGATTAATTCAAAACAAAATAATTTGGTGGGAATATTTAGTGGCTTCAAGATTTTATTAAGAATGACTGATACAAATCAACAAATAGTCAATGCTGAGCGAGATGAAGATGAGCTGGAGTTCTATGACTTCACTGTAGATCAGTTTAAGCATGAAAGTATGATTACAAATATGATTATTATTTTTTAAAATGCTAATCCAAACAAATTGAAAATTTTAGATTGCATGGGAATAAAGAATAAAATCAAGATCATGGTGAATGATGCGGTCAAGAATCTGATCAGACAGTTATCCATAGAAAAACCAGAAATGGTTGATCAGCTCAAAAATGCCAGTAATTTGGTTTCTTCTGAAATGTATAAAAAACTACTACCAAAAATTAAAGAGTTCAACGAAGAAGACATTGAGAAGAACTTCAGAATTCCAGAAAATGTCGTTCTATTCGAGTCGAAAACACTCATGACAGATGAAGAAGAGAAACAACTCGAGGAAGAGATAGAGCAGATGCATCAAGCCGTTCAACAGAATGCCTTTTTCATCTCATGTTTGAATGATGAAATGTTAAGCTACGAGAAACTGACAACCATCGTTCAAGAAGATAAAATAATGTTTGATGGTGTGGAGGATCAGCTGAATATCCTACTGGATGGTGTGTTACTTGAAAATACAGCTAATAAACTAAACAAGTCTTAATTTTGATGTAAACTTTAAATTTATTAATCTTTTTCAAATACAAACATTTCTCAACTAATAAAATGATAATTATTTTTAGATAAGTCAATTAAGATTACTAATTAGCTCTTTCAAGAAAAGAACTTATAACAATTAAATAACGGCAAATATGTTAAATTCAAATTGCACTCTATGCATTACGTCAGTTTACGCAAACTATGCCTGTCATTAACTTTTTGTTGGTGTAATTTAATTAATTTGTATTGTGTTTTGTTTACCCTTAATTAGCTGCTCCAAGTCCCTTAATTCATTTCTTTCAACCGTGATTCGTGCTCTTCACTCTGGATTTAGTTTACAATTACAGTAAAACATAGGAATTTAGGTGAGTAATCAGGAAATTCCAAGAAAAAACCCTAGTTTAATTAAATATTTAACCCACACCCCTGGCAATCATCTCATCTTAATTGATTGATTCTAATTGATGATAGGTTATACAGTAACAACTTTTCAATCATTCAATTAAGTTGTTTCATCGTATTTGATGATATTTGAGATGATATTGCGAAATTGCACAATGAAATTGCTTTGTTGAAAATCGGTAGCACCCCCAAGAAAAATTCACTAAAGATTCCAATAAATCTTTTAGAATGTCCTCAGCCAGAAACAGTGGGCCTGGCATGCGAGTTTTGTGGATTCCTGGTAAGAAAAAGCAACACCACAAGGGAGTTTACACTTCAACTAGCAAGGAATTAGGTCAGCGAGTAGGTCAGAGACATGGTAATCAGGCATGGAATCTGGGAGGAACTCAGCACAATAACAAGATCATTAATTCGTAAGTTCCACTGAATTGGTTTTCTTGGGTTTGTTTGATTCTATCTTGTTAATTTGGTTGTGGTCGCTGCATGTTTCGCGGATTTCGCGAATTTTATGGATTGTTCGCGAGTGCCGCCGTTTTCTGATGACGATAAGAAAAAATTATTTTGTTGTCAGCAGTATGAATTTGGAAGTCGTTAAAATCACACAATATATTTTATTATGTTCGTGAAATACTCAAAAGTGGTGCTGAGGGCTGAGTATGATTTGTTTGTTTAATTTTTAGTGTCGGTTATTTGAAGTTTCCCGTAGTATTTTTTTTTTTGTTGGAGTTAGTGATTATAATTTTGTAACTCGCGTGTATCTAATTAAAATTAATTGTTTACATGCTTTGTTCAAGTTATACGGTGGATAAACTCAAAAAAAGCTTTTTTCGGAAAGAAGATTATGATTCTCTAAAATTTAACATTCATGGATGTTTTGAGAAAAATTTGTCGAAATCTGCTTGATTCTTCGGTTTAATATACATAATTTGCCTTCAATTGGCAAATTTGATAATATGGAAATTCCGTGGAATCATTCAATCAAATAAATTGCATTCAATTAATATTTCATATTGTAATAATTTCAGAGTTTCAAAAGACGAGATGGATCCTGGAGTAGGACACACAGCTTTATCAGCACTCGGACATTCAGCCCATCTCGTAGAACCACTTAGTATTGCAGCTGGAAGTGTAGCAGTGGCTTCTACTTCGGGAACGACGATTCCTGAGATCCCAGAAACAATTCCGGAGGAAAAATGTGGAGACACTTCAAATTTAAGAGCTGAAAACTCTGCTGAGGAAGATGTAAGTCACTTACTGGTGAAGTTTAGGAGTAAACCGTAAAATTGCAATAACATCGTTACGCCTTTTTTAAATTTATTTATTTTTGCATGAAAAATCGATTAAATATAAAAAAGGAAAAAATTTATAATTATTGATCTAAATTCACAACAACATGCAATTAAAATATTTCCATTGAAAGTTCATTGAAAATAGATCATAATTGTTTTTTAATTCGGAAATATCATCGGAAATTATTAATAATTGATCCTTAAAATGCATTTTGATTAAACTATAAATATTATTATGTTTTAGAACTTGCTGGACAAGGAACGCGAGCAGCTGGAGACTAGTGATGTTTCAAATGTTTCTAATGTCTCAACAAATGTTGATGAACTTCATCCCGACGAGCTTAACGAAGAAGAGGACAAGCATTCAAACAACTCTCATTCTTACCACACACACGCCACTCTTGCTCTCCGTAACCGCAAAAAGACAGGATCTAATAACACAGATCTAGACTCGATTGAACACTTGGATGACGATGACATCAAGAATATGGCGAATATCGACGATATTGACTCTGTGTCAATGAATCGCGTGCTGAACAATAAATCACACAACCGTACTAGAAATCACAAGGAGCCGAAAGAAAAGAACAAGAAAACTGTTGACTGTTTGTATTACACGCTCATGTGTTGTGAATGCTCAATTTCTTAAATATTTGTGAAAAATGAGACATCTCATTGAAAATTAGATTTTAAGAGGGAAGTCCATACTGGGGAAGTGTGTTTTTAAAATATAAAGTTCTCGATGAAGAAAAAGTTGGGTTCAAATTTTTTTTTAATTCAAAAATTTAATTTTAATTGAATTTTCTTTTTATTCAATCCCAAAAACTTATGTTATTCAATTAGAATCTCAATAATGTACTATTTGATCACTTTTAAAAATTATTGATAAAACAATAAATTGTAAATATTTGTACAAAAATTTTAAAGCAAATATTGAAAAGACCCAACTTTTCATCATGAAGGACTATTAGAATCTGTGGCAGCTGCCAAATCTTCCGAAATCAGGATACTAATCAGATCTGAGTAGAATTTAATAAGCGAATTTACATATTCCGATAAAAATTTACAAACAAAAACTTTTTCATAAAATTTACAAAGTTTACAAAATTAAAAACAATTTATACAATTAAACAAAATTCACCGATTTTAAAACATTTACAATATTAAGCAAAATTAATAGACCTAATGTTTCTGATATAAAAAGAATAGAAAACCTCTTATGATAGTTTTTTAAGCAATTTTAGCTTTTTAAGCATTTAAAGGCAATTTGATAATATTTAAGGTATTTTTGCATCAATTCACTTAACTCATTTATTGACCCATTCAAATGGTGCTAGATAGATTGCAAAGTGATACAAGTTATCTCATAGATTGTAGAAACTAATTGAGATGCTCCATACGCCAGAAATCCATTTGCCACAATAGTTTACACTTTCAATTATCATTATGTTCTTAAATAAGCAATAAAACGTTAAATACACATTCCTGAGGATTAACTTGTAAACCTCCAACTGCTAATTTGTTAGATTTAGAAAAGAAAACAAATTGTTTGAAAATTTTTGACAAGAGAATGAAGAAAATTCAAAAGAGTATTATTATCATAATTAAAATTCTTCCACTTTTTATGAAATGCACACTTTTCGTGAATAATTGAAGGCGTGTTTACATTTTTTTTTTTAAATCTTAGAAACTTTTCTTAAAATATTTTTGTTAAGGTTTCTGAGTTTTTTTCACTTTATTCCTTTAAAGTGAAATTAAAATTTTAAATGTATAAAAATGTGTAAAAACATCTTCATTTGAAAAATGTCTTATTTAGGGAAAATTATAGGTTACTTATTTCAGGGCTTCTCAGTCATTAATTCGGCTAATTAGATACTTACTATTTTATTTATACTATATTCTATCAGCTTTGATATCTACTTACCTAGATTCTCCTACCTTTCAATGTGTAAATTAATAAATTTTTATAAGCATATTTTTTTTTAGAAAATAAAAGAATAAATTCATATAAATTTTATTGCTGTTTTATTCAATTGACGATGTGCGCACTCAAAAAGTATGGCTTGGAACTTTTGTATTTTGATGATTTTTAGTTAAATAATATTTTGGTACTGAGCTTTTGAGCAGTGTAAAGGTGGTTTAGTTACCTGTACCGTGTATTTGAGGTAAACTGGGGGAAAATAAACAGGTGAGAAATGGAAAATGCGACCGCGGTTGGCACTGAGGAGATTTGTTGTAAAAATGTTATTTACATTTTTTTTAAAGGTTTTTATACAAAATATTAAAATATCAAGAAACAAAATAAGAATAAATTTATCAAGCAAGATCGAGATTAGAACTTTTTTCCAAAATTAATTTAATTTATGATTTCATGGATTTATCTCTTTTATTACAATATGTTTAGCTTTCAAACCAATTGTAAAACAAGTAATGTAAATACTCCAGTACTTCAACTTCGTATTCATCATAAAATATAAATCCAAGACACAAATTTTTTTTTCTCAGTGCACTCTCCAAACAAAAAAACAACAAAAAGTTCCCCTAGTCCATCGCAATTCACCAGCTCCATCGTTATTGCTTTTACCACGCAAGCGTAGGTTTTTCTGTGCACAAAAAATAACAAATCAGTTGTCAAATTCGCTTCGACCAAAGCACAGCTAGCAAAAGGTGTCTAGCTCGGAAAAATTGATAAATTTGCAAATTAATAATTCAAAAAGCAGATCGCGGTAGTCAAGAAGTCGTAAATTAATTGCAACAAAATCATAGTCGAAGTGAGTCATACACCTGTATACAGGATGTACAGAAATTAATCAAGTTCTTCAAGGGGAATGAAACCACTTTAGTGAATGAAGACTGTTAGAAAAGTTGAAAAATTTGTCGGAAAATTGCAATCATATGATGCAAATCGAGAATAAAAAAAATATTTCTGTATTTTTATTAGGAATATCGTGAATTTGAAAGTTTTTTGTGTGAAGTTTTTGGTGTATACTTTTGTTTTTAGTCGTGTACTGCAATAATTAAGCAATTTTAAGCTGGTCTTCATGTAGGCCCAATTTTGTTTGCAACTGCAAAAATTTTCATTGAATTTTGGAGCTGTATTGCAATTTCGGTTATTTATGGATGTTTTTACATAATTTTTCGGTTTCTCATAACTCTTGTAGCTTTTATGGATTACCTAAAATATTTAAATACCTTCAATGGTTTATATTGAACAATACCTGCATCATAATAATATTATTCATAATTTTTAGTGGATTTGGTCGGCTTATTAGGTGTTATTGGATTAATCTTACAGCACTCTGGTTGATATATAATTTATTACAAAGTCTTGGGTTGCCACACTTTGGCTATACAGATACTTTATCACATTTTGTAGACTTAAAGCTCTAGTCCTCTTTTTGAGTAGATTATTGATTTACATGTTTTTTGGGACACTTTCGGGCTATTTTGGTTTTTGTGCCAAACCGAAAATTGTATCAATAGTACTAGAAAATTGATGGAAAATTGTGCTTCCAGTGGTTTTTATGGGAAAATATAAAAACACATAAAACTCACATAAAACACAAAATTGATTTCGAGTGGGAAAATAATTTTTATTGAAGTAAAAAGCCAAAAAAGATTGAAAAACTTTTCTATTTCTATATCGCTTAATACATTTTGGTTATTTTTGGTATCTTACAGAAAAAAAACTGAGAAAAACATAAAGAAATAAAACTGTAACAAATTGCACAATAAAAACAACAGAAAATAGCTCAAGAGAAAATAAAACAGCTAAAAAGTGCAAAAAGCTGAATAAGTTAGAACTCCCAATAAAATTTGTTGCTGTTTAACATTTTGGAGAACTGAAAAGGTTAGTTGAAGTGGTTTATGCATTTATTTTATGGTGTTGCGGTAGAGAATCATGCTAATGGCTTATGTTAAATGTAGTTTAAAATGGCAAGATATCAAAAAAATTAAATTTGTAATTTAAGTTGAATTTATATCCGGATTTGAACCTGGGTCGACAATTCAAGCATTTTACTAAGAGAAAACTTAGCACTGCAGTTTATTGAGCTTAGAATACATGCAAATAATAATAAATTTAGCTATTCGTGTTCAAAAAAGCAAAGTTGATTGTTTGCTGATTGTTTGTTTGTTTAGAAGAAGTCAATATCACTTATTCCAAATAAAATATGTAAATCTAGCCAAAAAGCTGCTGGCGACTTTCAAAAGATCTTGAAAGAGTCGCATCTATAGGTATAATGGTTCTTGCACAGTTTGCATATAACATTATACAATAATAGAAAACAATCCATCAAGCAGCAAAGCAGTGGAGCAGTGAGTCATGAAAAGTGACGACATTGAATGATCCAATCTCTGGCAAAATTGTAATTATTGAAGAATCATGACTTAAGCTTTTTGAATAAATTCGTTGTCTAGTTTGAAATCCTAAACGCATTAGTGGTATTTTAGTGGTGGGATTAGTGCGTATTAGGTTTAATCGAATTAGGCAAATTTGATGGATCTTTTTATGTTCATTGAACTTTAGATGATAAACCTTAATTAAAACCATCTTAATTC
Organism: Parochlus steinenii; assembly: GCA_038502155.1. Classification (NCBI taxonomy): domain Eukaryota; kingdom Metazoa; phylum Arthropoda; class Insecta; order Diptera; family Chironomidae; genus Parochlus; species Parochlus steinenii. The sequence goes on from JAXCIN010000054.1 coordinate 6,218,667, forward strand.
TAGACCAAATTGGACTTAAATTAGCTAAAAATAGACAATCCTACAATTCACTTAAACTAAAATGTAAAATTATGTTTTTAATCATAATTTGCATAAATTCACGATTTAAAAATATTTGGGATCATCTATGTCCTTATCTCTCCTTTCTTCAATTTTGTGAATCTCGATAAAATTGAATAAAACCAGCAAAAAAGTATCTAGACTTCCATTAAATTATTTATTTTGAACAAAACTTAATCCACAATTCCAATTCATGTGCAGACACCCATAAAGTCATGTATAAAATTTGTTGCAATGAACTCCATTCCGTTACTCGTAATGATATGAGAATTTTTCGTTATGTTTTTGTTTTCTACTTCTACACAATTTTAAAACAATTTTAACACAACTTTGAAATGTTTTACTATTTTCATGTTTTTTCATATTTTTATAATTATTTTAATTTTGTAATTTACAACAAAAAAATACGGCGGAAAGTCTGTTTCATTAATGGAAAAAAAGTTTGGAAAAAAATAGAACAAATCAGAATAAAAACGACGAAGGAAAATGAAAAATATGTGAATTATGATAATAAATGTTATGAAAACATTAAAAATCATTAAAAGTGCGGAATATGCTTGGAGTTTCCCTCTTCACAAAGGCGATTGTATCTCATTAAACTTGAACCTAAGCTTTTGAATATGATGCGGAGATCATCTGATTCGGAACCAGACAAACGGGAATAATTAATTGAATGTGATGGAGTTATAATGTGATGAGGGGGAAGTTTTCAGAAGTTCATTTGTTTTTATTTAAGATGTAGTTAAAAATTTAAAACCGAGGATTTTAAATTCACTAGAATGAACTAATTTAAAAAAAATCTACACTCCTTTAGAAAATATTATTCTTGTCATACTTCTCTTAACTGATTGAACAAATTATGTTATTTGATATTATTTCAATAATTTCGATTAAAAAGGGTCAACATATCCTTTCCATAACGTTCCACTCAATATTTCCCTCAATCCTTTATGCAAGTTTGTCCTATATTTGAACTCAATTTGAACCATTTGAACCATTTAAGAAAAACTTCGGCCCAGCTGGGATATTTAGAGCTCAATAAAATGTTTATAGCTTCCGTGGGAGTATGTTAGTGAAACTATGTAGAATATCCTGAATTTTTAATGCTACAAACTAAAATGAAATGTTCATTTCTGTGGTGATGGCGAGTAATGGTGTTTAGTGACATTGTTTATAAGGGTTTATTGCAGTTTTGGAAAGTTTGTGCGAGCGAAGGGTTCACTATGTTATTAAGAATGATGAGGCAAGGTTTTTTATCATAATGAAGTTAATCGTGGGTGACGATGAACAGTAAATTTTTTTAAAGGTGGAAATTCAATAAATGAAACTTCAATTAATAAAGTTCAATGAGATATATTTTCAACCAACAATATCCAGTCTTTTACAACCAGTAAATATTGCATTTTCCCTAAGCTACAGTAAACAAAACTATAATTCTCAGATATCTCCAAAATACCACCAAAAAACAGGTGTACCACCTCCCCCTGTCCTCTGTGACACAAATGACGGTAACTCATGCAAATTTATGGATTTTCTAGACTCGTTTGCGTGAACTTAATATCATTTGGCATTTGGATCCTTCAGCAAACTGCGGAACTTGATATTTCATTATACTTTATTATTGCTGCTGCCAACAAGACCATAGAGCTCATCTATTTGTAGCAAATGGATGAATTGGAAACCGATTCGGAAACCAACAAATAAAATAATAAAAATTGAAACATGATTGAAAAATATCAAAAATATATTTGCAAAAATATTGAAAACATAAAATATTGAAAGGCATTGAAAAGTAGGATGAATGAGAAAAAGTATCGCATTCGATTGTTTGCTAATTGAAAGTTGTTTTATAGCGGTGAATCATCGTGTAACATTACGTTCGCTATCTCGAGACATATACACTCAAAAAACTAGTACGCGTGTGACAAGCGTAAGGAGTAGCGTGGTTCACAAATCGTATGGAAAAGCAAAATTGTTGAAATATGCTGCTCCACCAGCCTAAAATAATTTTTGGGGATAAAATAACTTACCCGTATTTTTTCTTTTTTTTTTTGGTCCATCGGAAAGGAGTGCTCAAATTCGTTGAAGTTTTGAAATTGAGTTTTAAGACGACTGCCTTAAATCTTGCAAATATTTCTAAACTTTGTTACCATATTTTGATAACCTTAATTAATACCAATAAGCTGTAAAAATATTTCTAGAAAAAAATATCAGACTAAAAAGATATCCATGAATTTGTGAAATTTTTCTCCCATACAAAAATATCAAAATCTTACTTTTAAAGATAACTTTCAGATTAAGACGTAAAATGTCAATTATAAACCTTTTAAAAATTAGTTAACTCAATTATAAACCAAATGCAAAAGAGTTTGCTCATTTTCAAGTTGCCAAAAAAAAGTATAGTCACTGAGAAGAGGACTATGTTTTCATAGATCACTTGTTGTTGCTGTAATTTAAAAAAATTGATTTTGACCGATCAGGAAAATAAATGGTTACGGGATTTTCTACCAAAAATTAGAAATCAAGATTACAAACATTTTTGATCAGAAAAAAACAAAATGGTGGATGTCAAAAAGGCGCGAATATTCAAATTATATGATGAAAAATGTTTTCTTTAGTTCTTTAATAGATAATACTATCGTTTAATTTCAAAATCACAAAAAAAATCATTTTTTGTGGTTTCAGTGCGATAATTTTTTCTTTTTGCAATATTTCAAGTATTTTTCTTACAATATCATTTTTCATCATATATTTTGAATATTCGCGCCTTTTTGACATCCACCATTTTGTTTTTTTCTGGTCAAAAATGTTTGTAATCTTGATTCCTAATTTTTGGTAGAAAATCCCGTAAACATTTATTTTCCTGATCGGTCAAAATCAATTTTTTTAAATTACAGCAACAACAAATGATCTATGAAAACATAGTCCTCTTCTCGGTGACTATACTTTTTTTTGGCAACTTGAAAATGAGCAAACTCTTTTGCATTTGGTTTATAATTAAGTTAACTAATTTTTAAAGGGTTTATAATCGACATTTTACGTCTTAATCTGAAAGTTATCTTTAAAAGTAAGATTTTGATATTTTTGTATGGGAGAAAAATTTCACAAATTCATGGATATCTTTTTAGTCTGATATTTTTTTCTAGAAATATTTTTACAGCTTATTGGTATTAATTAAGGTTATCAAAATATGGTAACAAAGTTCAGAAATATTTGCAAGATTTAAGGCAGTCGTCTTAAAACTCAATTTCAAAACTTCAACGAATTTGAGCACTCCTTTCCGATGGACCAAAAAAAAAAAAAAAAAATACGGGTAAGTTATTTTATCCCCAAAAATTATTTTAGGCTGGTGGAGCAGCATAATTCAACAAATCGGTTATACGAACCACCCTAGTAAGGAGGTATTGTGGTTGAATTAACGCTTGCTACACGCGTAATTTTTCACCTTCCTGCAAGCCTTATAAGCTTGTAACAAGTGTACTACACTTGTCACACGTGTTAACTAGGAGTTGCAACAAGCGGATCGAAGAAATACCGCTTGTCACAACTCCTAGTTAACGCGTGTGACAAGTGTAGTAGACTTGCAGCAAGGTTACAAGGCTTGTAAGAAGGTAAAATTGTACGCGTGTAGCATGCGTTAATTCAACTACAATACCTCCTTCCGCTTGTCACAAGTCAAAAATAACCCTTGTGTTAAGAGTGAATTTCAAGCGTTCAGGAAGACTAGACTAGGGTTGTAAGACGTTTAAAAATAACTTCAAAAAAAAGAAGAAAAAAATAAATTTTCAGACTTTTCCCGAATTTTCCCCTTCACACACCAACCTTTTCACAACCAACCACACAGCGCATAAGAATTAAACTCTATCAGCACTTGTATATACACTTTGAATCTTTTTAGCAATTTTACAATTGCAAGATTCGTACCCTTGCCCTCTCACTCGCGAAACCATCGCTCTATCCTTACACTCCCATACTCTTGTCAATCTTGTGGCTTCAGTGATCAACAAATAAAAAATGTTTCCTACCAATTATTACCCAATTGAACAATTAATTGATTTACTGATATTTTATTTAAAATGTGTTGCATGTGTTTGAAGTTTATATCAAAAAACATTGTTTTTGGATCTAATAAAAATTCATTAAAAACTTAAAAATCTAAACTTATATAGCTGGATCAAAATAATAATGACTAAAGTATATAATTTACAATTCCAACCTTATTTTGTATAAATCGATTAAATCCGAAAAAATTGATTGATGTACCAGCATAAAATCCAGAACTGACATGAAAAGATCACTCTTTTAAGATCTTTCAAGAGTTTTGTACATTTTGAGTGGGTAGATTTTGAGTTTTTATTCACTTGTTTTTGTTTGTTAAAGATTTTATTTTTGACCGACGGTTTGTTTTTTTTATTCGGATTTTATTGATTTTATCAAATTTTATTGGATTTTATCAAATTTGATCGAATTTTTTACAAATATTCCAACAATTAAAGCACTTATCAAAATTTTTAGTTATTTTGGAAAATTTTTGGGCTATTATATCAAAATAGTTGTTGGACAGTTGCAAAAATGAATATTTACAGCGAAATTTAAAAAAGTTGATATTTTTGGTCAAAATGATTAAATTGTCAGGAAAAAATATAATTAAAATAGAGCTTACCACAAAACTAATGCTACGCTTGTCACAGAACCAGTGAAACCTTGCGACAAATATATTCGAAAAATTACATTTAAAATCTTTCAAGTGGGTTTGATTCTCCACAATTTTAAGACTTTTTTGCCGTTTTATATAATTATTTTTTTTTGATCTTAAGAAGAATTTTAAAAATTTTTTAGCGGTATCGACTTAGATTTCTTGTTGAATCGAACTTTGACTACGAATTATGAATTTGTAGCTGTCCAACAAGAAACTCACGATGCAATTCACCAAAATTGCAAAAAAAATGTATTTTTGGCTTAGTTTTAAGGTATTGTAAAAGTTTGAATTTTTTGTCGCAGATTGGATTTTTTAGATTGGCAGATTGTTTGTTTTTTGTGTTTTTTCTTGGATTTTATCGATTTTAAAAATGTTCTATTTAGCATAATTTTTTTAGTATATTTAGCATAAAACACTTAAAAAATCATTCAAAAGTATTAAAGAACCAAACTATTGAAGTTGCGTCTGAATAGTCAGAACATTTGTAAAAATCGATAAAATCCAAGAAAAAACACAAAAAACAAAGAATTCGCCCATCGAAAAAATCCAATCTGCGACAAAAAAATTCGAACTTTTACAATACCTTAACACTAGGCCAAAAATACATTTTTTTGCAATTTTAGTGAATTGCATCGTGAGTTTCTTGTTGGACAGCTACAAATTCATAATTCGTAGTCAAAGTTCGATTCAACAATGAAAATCTAAGTCGATACCGCTACAAAAATTTTAAAATTCTGCTTAAGATCAAAAAAAAATAATTATATAAAACGGCAAAAAAGTCTTAAAATTGTGGAGAATCAAACCCACTTGAAAGATTTTAAAAGTAATTTTCGGATATATTTGTTGCAAGGTTTCACTAGTTCTGTGACAAGCGTAGCATTAGTTTTGTGACATGAATAGTTAAACGCCTTACAACTCTAAATTTACTTTTATTACAAGTGTAATTAAGAACTGTTACAAGTCTTGTAAGGCTTTTCACAAGGTTAAAACAGCCAATTTTAGACTACGCGTGTGAGAAGTGTTGCTAGAATTGTAACAAGGTTGCACGCGTGTGACAAGTGTAGCTATCCTTCTGACAAGGCTTCTGTTTTTTGAGTGTAGTCATTATCTAGGAGCTTTGATGGTGGTTATATCATTCAAGATTAGATATTTTTCGAGCACATAGTTTTTTTAACTGTTCTAGTGAATTTTTTAATGGTTCTTTATTGATTTTACACTTGCAATACAATCAAGCAGAATACTGTGAGTTTATTCAAATATTTGGAAATTAATTCATATATTTTAATTTTGATTATATATTTAGCCATTTTCAAATAAGAATCTCACTATGGAGTCCTGTGGAAAGCGTCAGGAAACATTTTATTTGAATAACATACTTTATATTCGTTAGTTCTGGTAAAAAGTCATACCATTATTAAGCTATTTTGTTGTGCACCGTATTTTCTGCTATATATAACTAAAGAAATTCATCATATTTAATTATTTTGGCGCGAAAACTCCTATTTGTAGAGCAATATACCTTTATTTATTCAGCCGCAATTATTATAAAAAACCATTAAAATTACACCTCGGCCAACACCATTCACTACTATCCAGCCGTTTAGTCACGTTAAAGCAAGTTAAAGGCCTGAACGGTATTGAAGCATACATTTAAATATAGCTGGATGATTTTTTTAGATATTATTATGTCATAAAATTCGTAATATACTTTTATTATAATATTGAAATTGATTTTTTCCACTCAATTCAATGCCAACGTAATAACAAAATATGAAAAGTGAAAAAAACACAATATTGTTAAAAACGAAAATATAAACAGCGGACTATGAGCTTCCCACTCTTAATAGTTGGCAAAGGGGTTGAACGTTGAATTATCAATTTTATTACTCAGAATTTTGATTTGAATTTTGATTAGAACATTTTTAAAATTGATGATTTCAATGATTTGTCAATAGATTTGTTCAATATATATCATCAATTGTCGTACCCCCTGCCCTACACAACATCGCCTTCAAATTTCTGCACGAAAAACACCAGCAATTCATTAAATCCAAAAAAAAAACTATCAAATACCTTATAGAGCGAACTTATTTATTTCATTATTTTTCACAAAATCATTTTCCATGCTTTTTCCAACATAATTTCAAGTAATTTAGTTTTGATACAAAAAACGCTAAAGAAATTCCAATATAGAAAATAAAAGCAATACTAATTGCTGGTTTTACTTCAAAAGCCACAAATCTTACAAATAGCTTCAATATTTGATTTCGCTGTTAATGTAGTAATTTATTAGAGTATTCAAATTGAATAATAATCGCCTAGACTAAATAACCAGAGTAAAAAGTGCAGCGTTTTGTTTTACCAGTTGAAATATTGATGATTACGTGAAAAGTTTTTAAAAAGTAAATAATGGAAAAACAACGTGAAATCTCCAATATTTGAATAATTTATTGAAATGGAACGCTAAACAATTAAAATCGTGATTAAATATATTATTAAAATAGAGCAAAATATTTTCGGGTAGAATTTGGATAAAATTAATTAGAAACTAGAATTTGTTAGAACATTTGTTCAGCTTCATGACATTGGCATACTTTGTATCTGGTCCCGGCAAGTGTCATACCGATTTTTAAACTTCTTCGCTTTTTGCACGTGGAGCTTAGTGATGGCGTCTGTGCCTATTTTGGCATACAGGTCCAAAATCTCTTCAAACTGCAAAAAATCGAAAATTTCAGAAAACCGAGAAAATACGTAATGAATGCTTAAGTCGTTCAGGGAATTTTGTGGAAGGAAGAAAGAATTGTTGAATGAATAATGTAATTACTATTCAAGAACACATTATTTTTGATGACGTCATTCTACCTAATGGGACAACAATTTTAGAAATTCTTCCACGAAATTTCATATCAAGTAAAAATTAGTTGATATAATATTAGCCAAAGGTTTCAATGTCCTTTATTTATTTGATTCTTGGCAACAGAAAAGCAAAAATTATCGCTCTCTGAGGCAAAATTCAATTTTATGAAAAATTCATTAATTCTTAATTAGTTTGTGATTCGATTAAAAGTTGGTAAACGTCGGTTAGTGAGGAGATTAAAATGAAAATGTGGAATATACTCTAATCTAGTGGAAACTAGCGAAATAATTGAATGATTGGCATAAGTTTTGATTGAATCAGTTGCATTAATAACATATTTATTGCATGAACGCAGGAAGCAATTTTGATCTTACCGTTAATTCACATTCCGGACGTCCCAGCTTGACAAAGGCACATTGAGGGGCGTGTTTGGTGTGTTCTTCCCACTAGAATCAAAGATCAATATTTGTTTATAAGGATCAAATTGACTGAAGATATATTAATTACCGGATTATCAGTAATTTCCCAGCCATCTAATGTTTTTTCGCATACGAAACAGGTAGCCGAGTCATCACCATGCTTGGCTCCGTTATAGAAGAATCCTGCTTCTGCAAGCTACAACAAATAACATCAATTAAGGCTTTATTATCACTAATTGTAAATAAATTCTCTCACTTTTTTTGCTTCACAAGGATGCTCGATATTTTCGAAGCTTTTCACTCGCTCCTCTTCAAGGAAATAGGCTTTAGGACTTGTGGTTTTGTTGATAGTGGAGTCTTTAATTGTTTCCTCCATTTATAAACCGGGGTTAGCTTATAATTCGGTAATAAACTAAATAAATATTAAATTCGTTTGAGATCAGCTTTTCTATTTTGAATATTACGACGCCTGGCCGTAACGCCCAGGCGGGGTTAAAAACTTTTTGAATTTTACGCGGACTTTTTTAAAATCGTTTTTCGTTACTTTTTTCAGGAAATGGAATAAAAGATCTTGAAGAATGGAGGACTACAAATTTTTATTCAAAGTCGTGCTTGTAGGGAATGCAGGTGTTGGCAAAACATGTTTAGTCAGAAGATTCACACAGGGACTTTTTCCAAAAGGACAAGGTTTGTTAATTGAACCTAATTATTTTTCAGTTGATTAAAATGAAATAATTTTTAGGTGCAACAATTGGCGTAGATTTTATGATTAAAACGGTAGAAGTTGAAGGACAGAAAGTCAAACTACAGATCTGGGATACTGCTGGTAAATAATCTCTCAACTAAAGTTAAATTTGTAAATTAATCATTCAATTTTTTCTATAATATTTCAGGTCAAGAACGGTTCCGATCGATTACACAAAGTTATTACAGATCTGCCCACGCACTAATATTAGTTTATGATATCTCATGTCAGCCGACCTTTGATTGTTTACCAGATTGGCTTCGGGAAATTCAAGAATATGCAAATTCAAAAGTATTGAAAATTTTAGTTGGTAAGTTTTAAATTAGATTTAAAATTCACCAATTTTTGAATGAACATTATTTTAGGCAACAAAACAGATCGAGATGATCGAGAAGTCCCATGCCAAATAGGTGAAGAATTTGCCAAACAGCACGGGATGTATTTCCTTGAAACTTCCGCAAAACAATCTGATAATGTTGAAAGACTTTTTTACGAGATTGCAGCCGAACTGATTGAGCAAGCCCGCCAAAAAGGTGCACCTCGTAGCGCTGAGATGAGTAGCTCAACAAACTTAGGTACTAAACCCAGTTATCAAACAAATTGTTGTGGAGGTGGCAATGGGGGTTAGAAGAGGAACCTTGGACCAAATATATTTCAAAAGCATTCCACAAATGTGCAACCTAAGCTAATCAAATCACCACTTACTTGTAAAGTTTTCATACTGTGAAGTATTTCTTATAAGTAGTTATATTGTTTTTAGATGTATCAAGAAATTTGGAGGAGAAAGGATTGAGTTTTTAAACAATACGCTATTTTTACCGAACCATTTGGCTCAAAACTTCTTTTAAGTATTTTAAAAATACATTAAATGATATAAAAAATTATTATTGGCGTCATCACATCCGAAAACTGTGACGATCTTTTAAATTCCACAATTCTTGATCACTGTTTTGTCCCTCAAACTCGTGATTATACTTTCCCAGTCTATTTACCATTTGTAAAACAATTTTATAGAAAATTCTACTCTTTGTCGACTTTACTAGTGTTTTATCACATTTTAAGCATATATGTAAGCCCTGACTACGACTACAGTTTGATATTTGTAAAACAAAGAAAATTCATAGTTTTAAATGTAAATTAAAATGGAGAAGTACCAAAAATCTATTCTGGTGGTTTTATTCGTTTGGTTGTTGTAAGAATTCAATTATAACATTTTTCAGAGAGCTTGCAGGAAGAAATTCTGAAACTATCAGGATATCATCTCGACCATTTGGGTTTTTGGTTAAAGTTGCCTTGATAATGTTTTTCAGGACGTCTACGAAAAGAATTAATGAATTCTCTAAGCTGACAGGTAGTTTTAGTATTAAATTGATGACATCTTTGAACAATTTTGGCTCTTCGCAGTTTTTGATGCTTAGTAATAGTATTTTATCCTAAAAACATAAAATATTATTTTAAGGTAAATTCTAGTAAATTTATCAAACAACTTACATCCAAGATCCTAATATAATCTGCCAAGCATTTTCTCAGGCAATTTGTTGCTTGCTCGTTATTAGACTTCCCAACAATCACCGCAATCACCGACAAAGCATCAGTAAAATAAGGTTGCAACACTTCGTTCATCGCTAGCCATTTAGATTCTTTGCTGGTGCATCGAATGAAATTCTATAAATTTAAAATTTTAGTTTTGAATCGGAAATTTAATTCGATTTTAAACAAACCTCGCATAAAAATGCAGTTATCTTATTTTTAGGACCAGTTGCCAAACTTTCGGTTTGTAGAAAAGCATCAAAAGCTATGGCAGGCTCATTTTTGCTTAAGGATAATTTATGGAAGTAGTATCTAGTCATTGGCTTGGTTGACTGAACTCTTGAAATAATCCACTTTTTGTCTAAAAAAAAGTTGACCCATTAATATCATTATTGCATCGAATAAAACAAATCTTACCTTCAGAACTTCCATGACCCATTACCACTTTAATGAGCTCCAATAACAAACTTATAACGAGCTCCACAATGCTTTCCAACAAAGTAGAATACTTTATAAGATCCCATCGACATTGATCTAACACATGAGCCAAAAGAACCATGATTGGAGGCAGTAGCTCGTTCATCTCCATTTTTGTAATGATTGGCTTCAAAGTGGTGAGCAAAATAAACAAAACTTCATGATTTTCATCTTTTAGCTGTTTCCCAATCTGACCGATGATAATTTCTTTCAAAAATTCTTTTTGCTCAATTATCTTGAGCTTGTAGAGATGGACAAGGAGTAAATGCACTTTTGAGTTGCTGTTGGAACATTTTTCGACAATTTCCAAAAGAATCGCTTTTATGTAAAGAGCTGAAATGGACCTGGTATTGCTTATTATTTTTGTAATCAGTAAAATTTGATTTGCATCGATGTTTTCTGCTTCATCAAGAAGTTTCTCAAAGAAAAGTTTAGGTGCCTGAGCCATTAGCTTTAAATAATCATTTCTGTTAAGCTCTGCTTCGGTTAGTTGGTTCTTAAAGTTAATAATCTCGTAGATGAGTTCTTCCTCATCTTTTAATTGGTAGTCTTCAGAAAGAGACTCGATAAGTTGTTGAGTAAGCTCTAAAACCTCATCGCTTGTCAGTTGAATCAAGCACAGTTTAGTAATCTCTAAAATTTTCTCCTGCTCTTCCGAATCATCGTCCAACTCACAATTTTTGCCGTTAATAATAAACATCTTTACAAGATCTACTGACATCAACGAAAAGTTTTCCTGGATTGTTTGCAAGCACTCAATATTCCCAAATACGAAATCACCTCGAGATAGAAGCTCTCCAATCCATTCTTTGCCATTTTTAGAGTCAACTTCCAACTTCCTCATGATCTCACCAATATTAGCCGCTTTCAATTTATCCTGGAGACTTTCGGGCTTTGAAGCAAAACACTCTAGTTGCTTGACTACGTCGTGTTTAAAGCAATCGTTGACATTTATTATCTAAAATTATACAAATATTTTATACTGAGAAATGCAATAAATAAAAATACTAACCTGCATGAGATCATAACAAGCATTAGCAACCAGCTTTTGTAAAGTAAGCTCTTCTCCAGGGTCTTCTTCATTTAATACATCAATTTCAACCCAATAAACGAATATATCGACAGTAACGTTCATCAAACTATTCTGCAAGGTGTTTAATAGAGCTATGTTTATCTGCAGCAATGTGTCACCCACAGCATCGGAATAATTGCAATTGGAATGATTATCAACTTCCGGTTCAAGCTCCAGCATCACTTTGAACATGTTATACTTAGGATCCAGTTCTAAGCTAGGTTTGTGATTGAAAAGGTTGAAACAATAGAGTACGAGACCTAACATTGCTTTCAACGACACTCCTAAAAATTCGTTAGTTTTGTTCTTTGACCACTTTTTGAATGCATCAGCATCTGGGGTGTTAAAGTGCCTTAATAATCCCATCATGTGATCAAAAAGTTTACTCAATGAGTCCTTATTTTCAGTAGAGTTTCTATAATCCATTCTGCAAATGTTAAGGTAGATGGATTTTACCATTGATTCAACTCTTTCCAGTTTTTGGTGAGGTTCTGGATGGCGTAAATTAAAAACTGCATCTGGAAGAATTTGCAGGGTCAGCCAACATGGACTGTAACTTATAAATTCACAGAAGAATTGATTGAAGTTCAGATTCCAGCAAAGATCTATAAATATAAATATTTTATAACGTTTCAATCATTAGGTCAAAGTTATGACTTACGAATTAACAATGTAGGAGTAAGCTGTGGGAAGTTGTTTAGGAGGTGACTAATTTTGTTATCACGCTTTAACTCAAAGGGATATGCTGCTTCAGTGTTTAAAATTAAGAAAAAACAAATCTTTCTCAATTGCTCTTCCGAACCAGTAACAATTTTGTTGAGTTCCACTACATATCCTTTGGATCGCAAAATTTTCAGTAGCCTAGTAGAGATCTCATTTATGTAGACCTAAAATTGATATTAATTAATGTTTTGAATCATATCATATGCTATTAAAAAAAAAAACACTGCACCTCACTGCCTCCATAAAAATCCAATTTTTTGAAGTTTTTCACGAATTCATCACAGTATCGCATAGTTGACTGCACTTCACGGAAGTCATCTGAATATTCCAAGTCATTATTTACTTGAAATTTGGCCAGTAAACTCGATAAATCTTGAGACATTTTAAATCGTAAAAAAAGTAAACAAATGGTTTTAACTCTACACTATTCATCTAAAATCTCTACAAATTATACTTTTGGTGGGGGATTTGGATTTTTGGCGGGAATATAACAATTAACGACACAATTTTAGTTAAAATGTATATTTATTTTCTTAACGTGTAAATTTTATAATGCATAATATGTGTTTGAAAAGGTCTCATTGTTGTCTCATCTGGATTTGGTTGCGTAGTTATTGAAAGTATCTGTATTTTATTACAGGATATTTTATAATTCACATCATTTCTTGCGAACTTTGGCTTTGGAGATTAATTTGTCTAAAAATAAATAAAATCGTATCAGCAACATGTTAACGCAACACAATTACTGTAGCAAAGCTTTATTCGTAATAAATATTATAAGTTTTACTCACAAAATAATTCAAGATCGATAATCATCCTGTACTTTTTATCTTGCGGCATTTCCCCGCAATATATATATTGTTCGGTGGACACTTATTGAATTTGATTGAAGGTACGGATTGAAGAACATTGGCAGTCATTGTTGCTAAAGTTATTGGCTCTGGATTGATCTGTCCAGTTAATCGTGCATGGCAATGAAACATTTGTGAACAAATTAATATCGCACTGAATAAAATGATTTTTTTATTGCTCATAATAATTAAAACGGAATTTCCCCGAACACGAATGAAACTAGATAGTCTTTTAAATTGAATGTAGAAATCTTACACTAAACGAGTTGCCGAAGTTTAATTGGCGTACATATTGAAGAACTTATGAGAACTGACTGAAAATGAAAAAAGAATATGATAACGATGTCATTGCGTTCAATACAAATACAAATGCAAGGATGAACATCTCGATTATTGTTGTAGTGAAATAAATTAAGATCTTTTCATAATATTTCTAAAAATGTCTAATAAAATCAACCGTTCATCCTTCTATTGATATTTCTTGAGCACATTTTCTTAATTGAGATCGTACATAGATTTTCCAGAAAAGCTTACAAATTGAAGGATTTTTAGTAATATTCTGGTTAATTAAGCTTTCTGCATTTTGATCCAATCCTTTTCCACCCTTTTTCACACACTATTTTTGTATTCGGTGATGTTAACATTGTTCCAGTTAACGTGTTATTCGTGGAGTTAGCATTTGTTTTATTCTCTTGGCATCCAACAAATGAGGAAAATAGAAGAAAAGTACACAGAAAAAATCCGATCACGAAAAAACTCAATTTCATTTTGAACTGAAAATGTAGCTCCAATGATATTGCTAGCAGATTGAAGACTGTGAGTTGTGCTTGGAAAATATATATTTTTTAAGCTGTAAAAGCAATAAATAATTATATTTTTGAACTTTGAACATAGAAATGATAATAAATCTTAAATGTCGCTTAAATGACTTGAATATGGTTTGAAAATGTTTTATTTTATATACATATTTTACAATTAACTTCCTGGCACTTAATGCTAAATTATTTATTATTGAAAATTATTAAAAACTGGATGATCCTCAACTTCGCGTCTCATGGCTAATATAATCTCTAAATATGTCTTTCAAGTAAATTGATTCTGAAAAATTAAAAAATGAAGATAAGAGAGTTTGTATATTTTGCAAATTAAATTGCTGGAAATACCAGAAAGCTATCAATTAACAAAACAAGTATAAGTCATAAAGTATAAGTTCAGTCATCAATTTTTGTTTTCACGACGTTTTGACAAAGTAATGCTACACATTTCTATAAATAACATTGATTCCTTTTAAAATATTTACCATAAATTACTTTGAACTTTTGTATGGTCGACAGCTCATATGCTTCCTAGGACGTTTTTGTCCCGGTGGACATCGTAATGTTGGTGCATTCATTATTGAAGCTTCTAAAGGCTTCTTTGTTGTATGTAATGAATTGTTGGCTGTCGTTCCAAGTTCTGTTTTGAACATATCAAAATGCAATATCAATATCAAAATGCAATATAAAATATTGCTCAAATTCATTTTATTGGTTGGTAAAAATAGAACTCCTTTAAAATAATACAACGCGAAAAATGTGTGGCTTTTGGATGCTTGTTGGCTTGTCACTGAATGAAAACAAAATTTTTGAGATGAATTCTTGTGCTGAAATATTTTTTCTTGCAAAAACTATTTATCATTCACATGTTTCAGTTAATTCTGAAAATTAAAAGATAAGAGAGAAAAAAAATATCAAAGATTTAACAACAGTTTTCAACATAGGATCATCATAAATATTTTTTTTTGAATACACTGTATCACGATTCAGAATTTTCATGTAGATAAGAAATGTACGCCCACTTCTATAGCTTATTGCTTATTTGTTTTTGGAGGTAAACATTAAAGATGACGGTATAAATTTCATCACCGCATCTTAAATGATAGCTATAGGAAAAAACTATAAGAAAACTATAAATAATTACCATTTAACAATTTTGGTTTAAAATTCATATCCATAATAAGTTTCTCCTGATTCACCATTCTTCAATTAATGCTTTTTGTAGCACGAGCATATCCTGGGTTACATGAGCTCCAAAGAATATGACGTAAACGAGGATAAGAGAACACGTTCATGAGACGAGTTTTTTGCAAGCTGTGTGCGCATCAACTGATTTTTATTAAATCTCTCGCATTTTGCTCGGAAAGTTGATGTTATCACTTTTGTTTATATTTTGAAAAAAAAACAAAAAATACACTAGACAGCAGGGTTGCGATGAACTAAGTTCCAGTTCAGATAACATGCGCCTATCGTTTCCAAATGATATTTCATTAACATTTTTATTATCTATCTTTTTTAATCTTATCAACATTTAATTATTGATTATTAAGTTATAAGCTAAAAAATGGCTGTATATTAGAAGAACGACCGATGTATCCAACTATATGTTATAGATGATGATTAAAAAAATAAAACGCACTTTGAACTTTAATAATTTAATTTTTATTCCAAGTATGAAACACATATTTAAGAAGTTATATTATGCTCCCTATCTCACTTAAATGCATAATATAATTTCGCCTTCAATTCTTAGTTTTTCTGTGAGGTTTTATTCACTAATCGGCATTTGCCACCTTTCTTAATACGCTTATATCTTGGTGGACATGGTGTCTCAGCTGTCGGTACACCACATCCAAGAAGGCATGACTCACTGACTTTTGGTTTTATATCTTGTGGCTTTGTATCTTGGGGGTTTCCTTTTATTTCAACGACATTGATAGCAAAAACGAGCAGAACTGCAAAAAATATCTTCCACCAAAACATTTTATTATGATGTATATGTTTATATATTTTTTGTAAAAAATGTATTAATGTTTCCAAGTTGGGTGCTGCTGAGCGACTGAATTCTCAATTAAACGATTACTCAAACAAGAAAATATTTTATGAGAGATTTTAGCATCATTGAATTCGCAAACAAAACGCATTAACTTCTGAACATTTTAATATATATTTTAGTGTCAATTTAAAATATTTCTTAATATTTCGAAAGTGTAGAATAGAAAATCAATAAGCGGGTGACCACATCAATTGCATATATTTAACTTAGCTTTAAAGCTTTAAAAAAATCAGGCTTTAATGGTTTTTCCTTCCTTTGAAAGGAGGCACGGACTTTTCCACATTCAAAGGAGTGAAAATTCATTAATAAAATGAAAAAATCCAGAAAACTTCGAAAAAAATGGGTTAGAAATTTCAAAATACATTTATTTAATGGGTATTTATGAACTTTTAATGGTTTGTCATCAGTTTTCGAAGTATTTTCCCATTTTTTCAGTGTGTAAATAAATTTCCATTTATATATAGAAGGGAAATTCCATCAAAATCAAAAAATATTTTTAAGAGTGTTGACATTGAATTAGCAGGTTTTATATGCATAATAATTTAGATTTTGGAGAATTCTTTATTGAATTTATATTTTTTGAAATACATTTTGAGAATTTTAATAACACAACAAAATTGATTTATGTTTAGGGTGTGAAATATGACAGTAACATTAAATACCAAACATAAACAGAAAATATAAAAAAGCTCATTTGAAAAGATTAGCATTATTTATTATTTCAAAATAAATTTTAATAATTAATATAACTTTGTTCGCTTCCAATATATTTTATATGGTCAAAATCTGTATGCAACCGTAAAAAACTATAAGATGATATTTGATGACATTATGTTTAGAATAATTTTAGCTCATCAAAAAAGAAAGACTCGAATTATACATAGAATAATTAATGCTCTTCACATTTGAATACAAATCATGTTTTTGTTCTAGAGATGATTAGTTATCATATTCTTCTATTTTGTCCACTTCTTCACACTTTCCATTTACTCTCTTGAATTCAGACTTGCATGGTTTCTCAATTGCGATTGGAATCAATTTTAGTATTTTTTGGCTATTTTGGTGTTCTTCTTTGAGCTGTCCAGTTGTACATGCTGCTGCCCGTGCCAAGACAAACCATCTTAAACGAAGATTCGCTACAGCTCACAAGTCATCGAAAAATTATTGTTGCAATTGTCACTCACGTAAAATGAGAGTGGATCGGTCACATCTTTTGCAAGACAGCAAACGACTTCTCCAGACATGGAAGTATGGAACCCCCAGGGTACGAAGATATGACTGCCCTGACACCAAAATGCAACAAACTGTCCTGAAAAAAGTCAAATTAGGTGTAAAATGCACGAGTGAGGTAATAACTTTTGCCCGAAACCGTAGATGCATATTGACCAATTCGAATATATAATATCATTTTGATAGTATTCTCTGCATAATTTTTAAATTATAAAAACAATTTTTATTTGCAAAACATGTTTTTTATTTTGGTTATTGCGAATTTCCTGAAAATGAATTAACAAATATTATTTGCAAATGCGGTATTGTGTTTCTTGGTACAAAATTAAAAATAAATTTGTTTCATATTGTTCACTTAATAAAGATTTTATTCTAATTCACAAAAGTATTATCAAGAGTATGCAGGTCGGAATGCGCCCCAAAATTTATTATAACAATATTGAGCTGTATCAAGCAAATGTCACTGCGTAAACATTCAAATTATACAGCGGAAAGCATTAATATACATGTATATCTGCTGATACCATAAGTAACAAAAGAATACACAAGATTTTGCAAGTTTCAAATGAGTGTTCACAACGTTTTAGTGTATAATATTCATCATTTTGTTCAAGGTGTTCAAGAACTAATCATGATTTTTTTTACATTTCTTTTTTCTTTACAGGTTTGGCTGTGCAGCTAAAAATTACTTACTTAAAGCTCTAATACTACTATTTTCTGCTATTTTACCGAATTTTCCGAGAAATATTAGTTTTGAATAAATTAATTGTATCAAAAAAACACAATTCAAAAAGAATAATTCATCACAAGCATATAAAGTAAACGTTTTTGGAAAATTGATGCAAAATGACCAATGTAATGCTGAAATTGAGCCTAGATGATTGACTATCTACTAAATATTTTAAAATCGGTTCCCGAGAATATTAACATATTAAAACACGAGTGATGTGCAACACTTTATAAAAATCCTTTATCGCAAACCTTTAGTCCGCAAATCATATATGTAAAAAATTTTCGATACAGACACTTGTTTCTTTGCTTGGTTTTTCGATTAACAGTTTCCGGTTGTTCATGATAAGATCTTTATTGCGAAACGTGATAAATAGTTGAAAGGTGAGTCTTTTTTGGTCTTTTGAATTAAAAAAATACTTTGCCGCCGATGTAAAAACAAAAATGAAGTTAATGCACTACTACACTGACAGAAATGGGTCGTTAATTCCATGACGCAAAGTAGTGTATATAGCGCTAAGACGCAATAGTCTTGGGATTAACGACGCATTGGGTCTTAAGAGGAACTACGCAAAACCACTTTGCGTGGTAGTTAGTAGTTTGGCGAACTACGCATTTTGCTGAAATTTTCAGGAATCTTGGGTGGTACATTAAACTACCCATTTTGGGTCGTTCCTGAAACGACTTCGGGTCATGGGATTAACAACTTTGCGTCATGGGAGGAACGACCCCGGGTCATGGGATTAACCACTTTTGAAAAAAGAAAAACTCGGAAAATTCGGAAAATTTTCACAAAAAATGCAAAAAAGAAACATTTTTCATGTTAATTTTCAACTTTTTTACTATTTCCGCAATTTTGATTTTTTGGTGTCAGGACTTGGTTTCGAACCTCTTACTTTTCTGTGATGTGATTTTTGATGTAGATTTTTCCGCGCGCCTTTACCGATTCTGCTGTTGAGACTTGTACGAGAGGGGTTGTTAAATATGTACTTATACCAAAAAGTCTTTTTTTGCGGAAATTTGCAATTTTAATTCAAGTTTCATTGAGTTTGACGAACTTGTGACTTACGATTGATTAAAAATAATGTGGAAATCATGATTGACTAAAAATTTAAGTTTAAAATAATTCAAAAAGATGCAAAAAGACTCATATTTTTTTCTGATTTTGCCAAATGATTTTGTCCACATACATGTATTCTTTGTTGAATTTGAAACCCCATTTATGACAAAATTGATTAAAAAAATTTCTAATTAATCATTAACAAAACATAATGCCAAAATTTTCGATGCAAATTGATAAAAAATTTCAAAAAATTGGAAATTTTACGGCTTAGATTGATTCAAAAAGATTAAATATCATATGATTAAAAATGATTCAGGAAGAAAAGATTCAAGAGGTTCAAAAAAGATTCAAAAGGATTAAAATGTACAATTTTTTTTTGAATTCCAAAAATCTCAAATTTATCAAATCATTCGTTTAAGTACTAAAAAAAGAGGTTGAAAAAAACTGTACTCTCAATTATTCCACATTTTTTCAATTATATACTCAAAAAATAAAATAATTATGAATCTGTATGAGCTCTAATTTTGGGTAAAAATATTACTTTTAAAAAAGATTTTAGTTTTTCAATTAAATTTAATTCAATTAATTATTAAAAAAATATAATGTCAATGTTTTAATAAATGTTTAATAAATGCATCACAAGCAACCACTCATTTGAATAATGTTAAGAAAAATGAATATACTTCGCCAAATCATTCATATATCTGTTCGATTCTCTGCATCGGTGTTATTCCAGATGAATAAAAGTGAATTTATAAGTACTTTAAAGCGTTGAAGAAAATTTAGTTTGCGTGGTTCCTGAAACGACGCATTTAGTTAGCGTGGTTCCTAAAACGACGCAAAATAGTAAGCATACGACCCGAAGTAGTAAGCCAACTACGCAAAATTACATACAAAATTTAAGACCCAAAAGTTGTAAAATCGAACGACGCAACTACGCAACAGTAGTTAGCCAAACCACGCAAAAAATGTAAGACGCAAAGTAGTTCGTCGAACGACGCAAAGTGGTACTACCACCCGGATTTCTGTCAGTGTAGTTACCAATTTAACTCTAAACTTAATAAAATTAGTTGTCTTAAACATTAAAAATCTGACAAATGATTTTAGCAAAATTTTGTCCAGCAAAATATCGAAAAAATACAAAAATGATTGCTTCATATAAAAAGATGACTATTTTATTTAAAAGAGTTCATTCAAATTTTTTTTAAATGGTGAATTATCAAAATTAGCGAAAGTCTAATTGAATTACTGTAAAACCAGAATTTTAATTAGGTAAAAATAAAGCTCTCTAATAGAGGTGTCGAAAAATATATACATATATCGAAAAAGGATGTCTAAATTTATATCGAGACTGTTATGTTTTAATTCAGAACAGAATAATATCAGTATCACTATTATTTTGAAAAGTTTGCACCGAAGTATATTCACCGTTTTTTGATTTTTTCGGTGAATGAAATGAAAAGAAGCTAGCAATTTGTAATAATATAATTAAAACGATGAATATGAAGATCGTGATAAGTACAATCGAATTGGATTTTGTGTCCGCAGGATGTTGTTTGGTTTGAGCGGTTTTTAGACGGTTTGTTGAGTTCTCGGAAAACGTAGTTTCTTTTTTTTTGGTAAAAGTTCCCTCGATCGCACTGTATTCGTCGGTGGGGGCAGCTTTTGTAAAGTTTTGAGAGGTTTGAATGTTTTCTTCTTCAATTGATATGTTCTTGGAAGAGGAAGTTGCTATTTCTTCAGTGAAAGTTCCCTCGATCGCACTGGATTCGTCGGTGGTTGTAGCTTTTGTAAAGTTTTGAGAGGTTTGAATGTTTTCTTCTTCAATTGATATGTTCTTGGAAGAGGAAGTTGCTATTTCTTCAGTGAAAGTTCCCTCGATCGCACTGGATTCGTCGGTGGGTGTTTCTTCTTCAATTAATATTTTCTCAGAGGTTGTTAATGTTTTTACGGTGGAATCTCCATCGATCACACTGTATATGTCGTTAAATGGAGTGTTTGTAGAATTTTGTTTGGTTAGAATTAATATTTGATACAGTTTTGTGTTCTCGGAGGAGGTAATTGGAATTTTTTCGGTGAAATTTTCATCGATCACATTGTATTTGTCGTTAAATGGAGTGTTTGTAGAATTTTGTTCGATTTGAATGTATATTTGATCCAATTTTTCGTTCTCAAATGAGGTGGTTGCAATTTTCTCGGTAGTAGTTCTAACAAACACACTGGATTCGGTAAGCGTAGTTTTTGTAGAGGTATCATTGTTATGCGTGTTTTCTTCGGTGATATTTTCGTTTGGATTACTTTTGATACCTATAAAAGTGGTAAAAACTGATATCAAAAATGTTGTTAAATATTCAATAGAAATTAAGATGGTTTCATTCAACTTATGTTCAATTTCAATCTTATTTGCCAATTGAGCAATAATAATTAATACTTTATAGTCAAGTAGCGTTGAAGTGGTTTACTAAGTAATCGCGCCTTAGAGCTGTTTACTCACTATATTCTTTTGCTGATTGATATATCAGTGTTTTCGGTGGAAAATGACAACCACTTAAAGTTTTTATTTGCCATAATGGGCACTTCTTTTCTGTGAAATTTGTTATTCTGAATCTTGGAATATTCTTTGATGACCCAAATCTTTGCAGGCTTTTTATCGTTAATATTAAAAACATCAATTTGAAAAAATTCATATTGTAACTAAGAAACTTTTATCACTCAAACGTACACATCAATTTTCTCATATCTTATAAAATTGTCAATCTTAAATTCGATTGTTTTCATTTTAAAAACAACTTTTTTATTTTTACGAAAAGTAAAGCTTGCTTCTTCAGCGGTTTTCAGATGACTACTACATCTTCACAAAATAAATTACATATATATATGATATCTTAAAAAATCCCATGATATGTGGGAAAACAGGATTTAAACAAAAACTTTTCGAATAATATTTTGATTCTATTTATATCAGTTAATTGATCAAATTTGAATCATGTTTTTCATTTATCTTTTGATCAAAAAGCTGATCTGAAAATTAATCGAAAATGATCCGAAAAAAAAGATGATCCTGAGCTCGCATTGTGGCAGTTAGTTTTTAAGTAAGAGATTTGTGAAATGTATATTTTTTGTAAAAATTAAAATATTCTCTTGGAGAGAGAGAGTATCCTCAGTGTCCAGAATATCACGATCTTTATTTTTCTCACATATCATGGGATTTACTTATCGAAATACATGAAAAACAAATGTATAGACGTATGAGCGCAAAAAAGAATTAGCATGTATTTCATGATATGTTTAAATCTCTTTTGATTTAAAAGTGACAACAATCAAATAAGCAGACAATTAAACTTAAATTAAAAATGATAATTATTTATTTTTTATGGCTCTGACATCACATTAAAGTATTTTTCTAGATAAATATATTAAGTACATATATTCACACTATTTCACTTACTTAATAAAGTTTTTGGTGGCGGTGGGTAATAACATCCACCATTTGCTCCGAGTACTTGTCCTATTGATTCACACTTGAATGTTGGTGTTCGGAAAGTTCTAAAATTTGATGACTCAATTTTTTGGAGAAAACTTATGGCCGATAAAAGAATCATCAATTTTAGGAAACTCATTTTTAATGTTTAATTGTCCATCTTATTTCTCAAGTGTTCACTCAAAATTTCGATACACACTCATCATTGCAACTTATCATATATTTTACTGATTCAATTATCATTTTACACGAGCAAAAATTCCCTAATCTCCCCAAGTTTGAACCTAAACACTCGATATATTTCTACGGTATGATTTGTTAATATATAATTTACAAACTGTTTCAAAGAATAATTTTTCCGGAACAATATTCAATTTCGAAATACATTGAGAAGCAAAATCACATGAGTATGGAGGTAAGAGTGTGGGTAAACTTCAAAAACAACTGAGTTTTGTGAAACATCGCACAAGTTGACTGGGTAAAAAAAGAGAGCTGTCCTGAACCTGAGAAGATGTGGCTAATTACCCTTAACAGAATTCAAAAACTAAATGAGATGTAGAATTGTAGAATCAAAATATATGCATTTAATGCATATCGCATATATGCAATATTTTGAGTACTTTGTAATTGGATTTTACCTTTCTTTCATAATATTTAGAAATACTTTCGAGTTAATTAATTATTATTCATTTAATATCCATTCTCTTGTTTAAATGACATCAATTCGGAATTTCTCCAAGGTATTAATACTTGTCTGTGCATTTTTTTTCTTATCTTGTTATTTCAATTTCAATTAATCATCATTTTCAAAGTGATAGTCGAGCGTTAGCATTCTTTATATTATATTATCGATAACAAAAAAAGAGCTTTTTTAAGTTGCTTTTTTTTTCAATGTATTTATTTGTGTTCTAAAATCAATTGTGAGGAACATTCGTAACTTTAACATATCAGCTAGTCTCACAGGTTTTTCTTAAATGAAAAAAAAAGTGGATTTATAAGAAAACTAACACACTGGCAACGTGATTAAATTTTGTTTTTTTGACATGGCAAACATAAACTAAACTGGCTTCTTTAACTAATTTGTTCATCTATAAATGCAATCTAAGTATTTTAATAAATTGTACTAAGTAACCAGTGTATTTAGTATGGAGCACTTGGACAACTAAAAAAAATTTTTGTTGAATCCTTGAAAAAAAATTAAGGTACCATTCTTTTTCATATCCTATTATGACTTTATTTATTTATTTAATTAGTTGCAAAACAGCGAACCTTTGGTATGCAGAATTTATCCAATTTCTTAACAGAGTAAACATATATATACATAGCAATGTAGCATATGCAAAATGCAAGCATTAAAATGAACATTAAATATTATTTCTTTAGATTAAAAATCAATTCTATATACAAATTTCCTGAATTTTTTTAATTTACATATTTCATATAAATTACTAAACAAACAACAGAAGTTCTCGAAAATATTATGCTACATCTGTTAAACCCCTGCATTATTTACTGAATCACATCAATAACAAATTCAACATTATTTTAGACGCTTTGATAAAATCTTTGATACGACACTTTATATTTTTTTCCGCATATATCGTATTAAATTTAATTACTTGTACTTCCAACCCTCGATGTGACTTTGGACACACTGTTAGCCAAACTTGAACTTGTACTTAAATTTATTCTGCTCAACAGTTTTTTTAAAACTCTTTGCTTCCCTTAACAGTTCCCAGTTTTTGTTTACTCACTTGACACTGATTCAAACAAATTAGTACTAATATACTGCTAATTACCAAATTAAGAACCCAAAACCAGCGAAAAACTAGTTTTGGTAGAAAAAATTATTAGTATATTTCAAAATCAAATGATAAACACAATAACAATATAAATTTTTTTAAATGGTTCATATGTTTTTTCTTTTATGATGATCGATCAAAATAATTATTTCCGTTTGAACTTCTCTTTAACTAGAATTTTAATTAGGCAATGCTACAGTCTATGCTACAATGCTACAAGAGAAGTGTCTCAAGTTTCTAAAGTTATAGCGATAGTGGTGTCTAAGTTTATATCGAGAGTGTTATGTTTTCTTCTATCTACTATCTCTAATCTATTTCATTTTTATTTGAAAAATTTTGCACAGAAGTATAGTCACCAGTTTTAGATTATTTCCAAGCCTGATAATATATGTAGAGAGCAAAAACAAAAAATAAAATTACAATTACTATTGACAATTTGGAAATCAAGTTTAATAAACTGGAAGAGGATTCTGTGTTCTTGTTTGTAGAGTTTTGTCCGTTTTGATTCTTTCCTTGATCCAATGTGTTCTCAGAAGAGGAAGTTGCTATTTCTTCGGTGAAAGTGTCATCAAACACATCGGATTTTTCGGTGAATCCAATTTCTGTATAGGTTTCAGTTTTATGTGTGTTTTTCTCGGTGGTATTTTCGATTGGAATACTTTTGATGCCTACAAAAGTAGTAAAAACTAATATACAAAAACTTGTAAAGTATTTAATTTTAATAAAGATTGTTCTACTAAACTGAAATTATGTTTCAGTCTTCTTTGCCAATTGAGAAATTTAAGAATTTAAAATCAAATCAATATGAAGTGATATTCCAAACAATTTTAATTTAATTTGCTCAATTAATTTTTGTATTTGTAACCAATCTATTGCTGAGGATTTTGTAAACATGAAAGATGGATTATTGTGTGATGATCCACATTTTTGCTGGCAATTAACGTTAATACTGATCCCTTTATTGATAAACTCATACTTATCACTCAAACATGCACTTTAATTTTATTATGTTCTTTTAAACTTTTAAACTATTAAACTTCTTTATTAAATTGTTTTAATTTTTATTTGCTACAAACATAAATATCAACTTTTTCACTCTAACTAAAAATAACCAGCTTCTTCAGCGGCTTATAAATGACTACCTTTCCTTACAAAATATTTGAATATTTTTATAATATCATCATCAAATCCCATTAAAAGTGAGAAAAAATAGCTCCATCAGATTGGAATGTTTTTCTTTTTTCTGTGGAAATCAAAATATTCTTCCGGAGATGAAGAAAATCTTGTTCGCAGAATATTATAATATTCCTTTTCACTTATATCATTGTATTTGCTAAATCGAAATACTTGAAGAATAAAAGTAAACGTATGTAAGCGCAAAAAAAACAGCAAATATTTCGTAATTTGTTGAAATTTCTTCAAGTCAAAAAATGGCAAACATAAAATGAAATAACATTTTAGTTAAATTTTAAATGAACATATAAGGTAAATTCACACTATTTTACTTACTTGATGTAGTTTTTTGTGGCGGTGGGTAATAACATCCACCATTTGCTCCGAGTACTTGTCCTATTGATTCACACTTAAAAGTTGGTGTTCGGAAAGTTCTAAAATTTGATAACACAAATTTTTGTAGGGAACTTAAAGTCAATAAAATAACCATCAATTTGATCAAACTCATTTTTAATGTTTAATTGACCATCTTATTTCTCAAGTGTTCACTCAAACTTTCGATACACACTCATAATTGCAACTTATCATATATTTCACTAATTCAATTGTCATTATACACGAGCAAAAATTCACAGCTCCCTACACTCGATATATTTCTACGGTATGATTTTTGAATTATTTTAAAACTATTTAGAACAATAATTTTTCTCCGGCAATCGTGTATTAACTTTGTATTGCATTCAATTTGTTATGTCGAAATACTTTCGGCAAAATCTTATGAGTATGGAGGTATTCATGTGTGGGTAATATCGTCTGTCATCTGCTATCTTCAAATTCAGAGCTCCTTCTTAAGTTGCAAACCCAACTAAATTATGTGAAATATCGGTCAAGTTGGTTGGTTTAAAAGAAGTTCTAACGCTGAAGGTAGCAGACGACAGACAATTTTGAATTATATACCGATAACGCCGAATAAAGCACAAATATTATCTTGAATATCTTTTCACTTTATATTTCGTTCGTCCGTTTGTTTATAAGATGTAACTCTTTTATTTAGATGCACCAAAAATGTTTGTGTTCTTTCGCATAAATATTGTTAGTTTCTAACTTGCCACACACATCAGCAACATAACAATTCAATTCATTTTTGATCAGTTGTAAATTTTTCTTTAATCTTAATAAAAAAAATCTTTTTGAAATCAACTTGTGCTGTATGCTTCTCAACGGAAATTGAAATGACTGCAAAATTACATAACATTGCTGCAAATAGCTGAATTAATAACTATTGTCCTAGCGAACCTACAATCTTATTTTGGAAGCATAGATCCCATCTGAATGATAGTTATCTCTGAAAATAGTGGATTTTTTTTAAAGGCACAAACAAGCAGGCATAACAAAACTCGTTCCAAATTTTTATCATATTATATTTGTTTTCATATAAATATGCTGTATCAATCATAAAACATAATTTGCAAAAATAAAATTGGTATAAATATGTTCAAAATATTTTTCTTAAAATTAAACATATCAGACTAAATTGGTTTCTGATGGCGGTACTATGGGTTGGCATTTTCAGGCAAAATTTGGAAATATATTTCAATTTTACAAGTCAAGTCCATTATTTTACATTTTTCAGAACAATAATAATGAAACCAGAGTCACATTTATTTATTTATTTATTTGCTTACTGTCAACAGACTACTTACATATAACATTATAACATACAATATTACAAGTAATGTCCAAATCAGACTCTAACATAATACATAGGGTACAAAGAAAAAATTTACATCAATATTTAAAAATATTATGCTGGAGGAGTTAAGTTTCTTGAGTAATGCAATTTTAAAGAGGCTTTAAAGCTTTCTCTGGTTTGCTGTGATTTATAAAGATACTCCACCTCAGAGAAGCTACGCATTATCCGGTAAATAGGCTCATTCTCCCCATAATTAGTCCTATGGGTAGTGATGCAGCGGAAACGAGGATTTTCTCGCAGATTATAAGCCAAAGGATTGGGATTAAGGTGTGAGTTGAAACGAAACAACAGTTCAGGACAATTGGTCTTACCACTAATCAAATCAAAAACAAACATATGGCCAGAAATCTTTCGCCTCTCTTCTAGAGTTTCTAATCCGAGAAGCTTTACGAGCTCTGAGCTTTTTGGGAGATTTTTGGGGGAAGCCCATTTTAGTTTTCTTGTCGCAAAACGCGCAAAATTTTTTTGGACAGATTCTAGGCGTTCAATGTGACTTTGATAATTAGGAGACCAAATGATGCTTGCATACTCAAGATGGGAGCGTACTAAGGAGTTATATAGAGTTATATGTGTAAATGGATCCTTAAAATCTTTTGTGAATCTTTTAATAAAACCCAGCATCTTCATTGCTTTTTTAATAATATTGTCAATGTGTGAGGTAAAGGACAGATTTGTCGAGACTTCAACCCCTAAATCGCGTATTTTTTCGCAACGAGAAATTATTGTTCCATTGAAATTGTAAGGAAAATTAATTGTTGTTTTTTTACGAGTCAACGAGATTATTTTGCATTTTGAGATGTTGAGTTTCATTCCATTATACGCGCACCAGCTATAGAAATTATTTAAATTAAGTTGAAGGGTTTCGCAGTCGGATATTGAGCGAATCTCTTTGTACATTTTAACATCGTCTGCAAATTCTTCCTTGTCGATTCCAGGGATTACGAGGGGCAAATCGTTAATGAATAGGACAAATAGAAGTGGGCCAATATGGGACCCTTGTGGGACACCTGCCATAACCTCAAAAGTTTCCGATTGAGATCCACAAAAAAGAACATATTGCATGCGATTTAACAAATAATTTCTAAGCCAGCTCAAAAAAGGATCACGTATTCCCATTTTTCGAAGCTTGAATAAAAGCTTTTTTATGCTTACAAGGTCAAAAGCTTTGCTCCAATCTGTGTAGATCGCATCAACCTGTTCGCGCATCTCCATCCAGTTAATAGACTTTGAGGTGAAAAGTGACAAATTTGTAACAGTGGATTTATTGCGCATGAAGCCGTGCTGTTCAGGCGAAATAAATTCGGAAACTTTTGGGTAGAAATCGTCGTATACCATTTTCTCAAATAATTTAGGGATACTTGAAAGAATAGCAATACCTCTATGATTTCTAATATCACTACGATTTCCACTTTTGTGAATTGCGATTAAGTGAGATAGTTTCCAAAACTGAGCAAATTGTCCGTCGTGAAGCGAATTATTGAAAAGTTTAGTTAAAGGGACACAGACTACTTTGGCTTTAGAGTGGTTTAGTCGTGGTTGTAGTTTGAGTTGAAATTTTTCCAAATAAATTTGGTGAATTCATCCATCTTCCTTTTCATCCTTTTGCTTTATTATTTCACATTTTTTGAATTGAACAGATTTTCCACTCAAAATTTCTTTTGTTATTTCAGTTGGTTTTTCACCAACATGGACATTTTATTCAGCAACACAATAAAGCAACTCATTTTTGATAAATTGAGGTTTTCAATTTTAATTAAACTTATGCTGTTCTTCAGCTAAAACTGAAATGGGTTCCCTCTGATACTCTTACTCTTATAGGATTTTATTATTTACTTGTTTATTAAATTTATACATATTGTGAAATAGAGTTTTCTTCTTCCGCTGACTGCTTCATGGAAAAAAGTGTTTCGCTCAACTATTTAATGCAAAAGATTGCGCAGTTTGCTGAGTCATTTAGTGAAGTTTTGATGGACATATTATTGATACTTGTGCAACAACATTTCCAAGAAAATAAAGAAAAAACTCGGAAAAAACATTAATTGAAGTAAAAAGTTTATATTGTATGATAAAACAGACCTTGTGTTGTTGGCCCAGAATGGGTCAGATGAAAAACAACATTTCAACAGCTTATTATACTTTTCACAATTCACAATTCAATACAACTAAGCTGGGTTCTGGTACTATCGGTCAGTATCTTGCTGATAAGTCTACAAAGTTCTGACAAGAAAAGAAGTGTAGCCGCCACAATACCTAAAGAGATGATAGAAAAACTCAAGACTGGTCAAATAAGCCGATCCGAAATGTTCCCATGTACGTCTGCAATGCGAGAGGATGAACAAGGAATTTGTCAAAAAATTTAAAATTAATTCCAATCGCAACTGAAGTGCCATGTCGACCAGGTTTTAGTAGAATTTATGGAAAATGTGAAGAAATTGACGAGTAATTCAAAGAAACGCTCTTCTAACCTTTATATCAATTACCAACTCATTTAGAGATTTTATTAAATTCAATATTTAGAATTTCCCGAACACCACGGTTCAAATAATTGAAGGCTTATATGAATTAAAACATCCATATGTTCATGCTCATCGTCTAAAATAAAAACCCGAAATTTTCATTGTGTTGACCCGATCAACTACAAGACTCTTTATATTATTTTAAATTCTGTGTTATTCGGGATCATATGTAAATAAATTATGTAAATAAAAGTTGAATAAAGAAGACAATGGATTAATAATGAATTTTTACTTCGACAAAAAAAGTTGTTGAAGTCCTGGATTCAAAAAAAAAAAAAAAAAAAAAAAAAACTCGGGAAATTCGCTTAAAATGACTAAAAATTGGTTTTTGACTCAAAAATCTAAAAAAAAATGATTTTTGAAAAAAATTCAAAAAGTGTCCGACTCGGTAAATTTGCCGTATTCTATCGATTCCACCTTCCAGGGCCCAAACCACTTGACCGATCTTTATGAAACTGCGGCCTTGAGAGTTAAAATACCTTCTTACTATGCACTTTTTTTTTTGTTGTGTTTCATCAGCGCCATCTAGTAGCTCTAGTACAAAAGATCAGTTTTTCATACAAAATTTTTTGATGAACCGAGAAACTTTTAGAACATCTGTTAATGCAAAAACATTGTATTTGTTTTAAGACAATCAATTCCAAAAAATTTTCCGAAAAAATTCAACCATGACCAAGTAGTCAAGCTTCAAAAAGTACAAAATGTCAAATTTGTGTGTTCGCTCCAGGCAACTGCATAATTCCGATTTAGCTCAAATTTTCAGAATAAGGTTTTTTTGATCATACGCAGAGCGGAAAGGCTGGTTTTTACGATCGGGCTGGTCCTTCGAGTACCTGTCATACAAAAGTTTTGATATTTTGTACTTTTTCGAAATAACATTCGTTTCATCAAGGCAAAGATCATAAAAATATGTAGTTAGGCTGTAGTTGATGCTAAAGATTGTGATCCAGTAGTGATAAAACCTGATTGTCAGTCAGAGTGCTTCAATTCAATACAATTATCAGAAATATTGCACATTATTCCCGCGCGGCGCTGTGATCGGATATTTAAATTTTGGTTACCTATTTTCGAATTTCCCGAGAATTTCCTAAAGTTTTATTGCTTAATACAAATTCTAATGGACCTAAGTTATGATTTTGTCGAAGTGCCTGCTAAAGCCCCAAGCTTTTCCGATTTTTTTGTTTAAAATGCTAAGCTTCAAATCGAGTTCAAATCGATCGAAATATTGTTTTTCGCAATATAAAATTTTCAGAGGTCGTTTACAAATCAAACATTGGGTAAGAGTCTTTTAAAATTTCATTTAAACAATATTGATTCAATGCAATTTTAGATATTAAACATTCAACTCAGATATGTTTTGGAAAAATGGTTTTAATAAAATCAATGTTTTAAAACAATTAATTTAAACATGTTTTAAGATAAGATAAGATGAAATTTTTATTGATCATTTCTTTTTAAAATACAATTTTCTTAAATTTTTAGTGGTTCGACAATAGACTTTTCATCTTTAAATTATTATTGGCATACAATCATACAATGCATAGAGTCCTTTATCTATTGTGATAAGTTATCTATTGTGATAACTGATGGATAATTGAGATTTCTAATGATTTGTCAGAAAAAACATGATAGACAAAAGTGTGTAAAATGTATTTATACACACATTTGTCTATTACATTTTTTCTGACAGATCAATAGAAATGTCAATTATCCATCAGTTATCACAATAGATAACTTATCACAATAGATAAAGGACTCTACTTAGTTTAGTTGTCGATACAATTTTTAACAATTTTTAAATTACTAATTCAGATCAAAAAACAAAGAATTATATAGATAATTGATTTAGAACATTCAATTTATTGTCGAACAATTTAAATCTTAGTATTTTTTTCAAAATTTTTATTTTAACAACATTTTTATCGGTATACCGATTAACCAGATTTTATTTTTATTCCGTTTTCTCATCAGCAATCACGAGGAAAATTGTTGAGATTCGTTGATATATGCTGCTAATAATCTTATAAACTTCACGATTCTCTGCAAAGTTCTCTCCATTTACCAAATAATAAAATAAAAAGCAAAAGTACCAACATGATATCAAAAGTTTAAATGTGTAACGTTTTAAAGAGAGACTCGGGATTTCCATTTTTTAAGTTATATAATGATTTTAAATTTTTACTGCAGTACTTCATTAATTTTATTATTCATTAGCAGTTAATTTAGAATTACTTTCTGGAACCAAGAGACACTTCTAAAGCACGTTGATTCCCTAAAAGTTTTAAACCGTTTAACGGATTTCAGGGCGGCAAATTTGGATCCAGCTTTACCAACTTGGAAACAAAAAAAAGTCCAAAAACCTGAGGAACGAAACTCAAAATTCTTGCCATATGCACAAAGAATTTATGATAAAGGCGCAAATCTATCAAACGAGCAACACCAAATTTTTATTATTTTGTTTTATGAAGTGAGAGAAATGGGACATTTACATTG
The DNA here is from genome assembly GCA_038502155.1 of Parochlus steinenii. Classification (NCBI taxonomy): domain Eukaryota; kingdom Metazoa; phylum Arthropoda; class Insecta; order Diptera; family Chironomidae; genus Parochlus; species Parochlus steinenii. Next base: position 6,251,211 of record JAXCIN010000054.1, read on the forward strand.
ACGAAAAGCACTGATAGCAGTTTGCACCAATTGATTGACCACCAAATGGAAAAAAAAGTTTGGGTTTAATTTAAATATCTTTTCAAAATGAAAACTTTCAAGTAAATCATCTTGTTACACTAAACAACCATCAGAAAATCGAAATCTGGCATAAAATCTTGGAAAAAACTATCGGTTAGTCCGCTTTATGAATTTTTGCAACATGAAGTCTGAATCACCAACACAACTACATTGCACCAATTTATTGGCCAGGCAAAGTTGCTCACAATTTTACTCTAACATCGTATTCTGCACTCTTCTTGTTAACATTTTCAAATTTTTGGCGGGATATTTTATTTTGATATTTCATATGAACAATTTTGTTTTGATAATCGACATCCTGAATGAAAATAATCTCAATGTTAAGTGTCCCAATGTTAAGAAAATGACGTCACCGGAATCGGATATCAGCTGATTTCCGGTTTGGTAAGGGTTTAACTAAAATTGCTATACAAAATCATCCCGTTTCTCGATCTCTTCAAAAATTTATACAATTATTGTTTATTAAGTTCTCTTTTTGAAAAAAATTTTAAAATTCAAAAATTCAAGATGGCCGACAAATTAACGGTCAAAATATTTTTTTACCTAAAATTTTTCAAGTTTTGAATTTTTTCAATTAAAATTTTAAAATATTTTTGAATAGCCTCAAGTGTCAGCTTTCCAGGAAAAAAAAGTTTTTTGAAAAATATTATGTTTAACGGGAGATATCAGCTGGGAAGCTAGGTTAGACTAAAATTGACGCCCAAGATGGAGGAACCAGTCGATTATCTTGAAAACTTGTAAAATACATCCTGTTATACACATATTTAAGAAAAATAAAAAAAATTTGACCAAATAAAATTCCTTCATCTTGGGCGTCAATTTTGGTCTTACCTAGCTTCCCAGCTGATATCTCCCGTTAAACATAATATTTTTCAAAAAACTTTTTTTTCCTGGAAAGCTGACACTTGAGGCTATTCAAAAATATTTTAAAATTTTAATTGAAAAAATTCAAAACTTGAAAAATTTTAGGTAAAAAAATATTTTGACCGTTAATTTGTCGGCCATCTTGAATTTTTGAATTTTAAAATTTTTTTCAAAAAGAGAACCTAATAAACAATAATTGTATAAATTTTTGAAGAGATCGAGAAACGGGATGATTTTGTATAGCAATTTTAGTTAAACCCTTACCAAACCGGAAATCAGCTGATATCCGATTCCGGTGACGTCATTTTCTTAACATTGGGACACTTTTAGGCTAGGATACAAAATTTAAGAATTTTCGGAATACTACAAGTATTTTTTTGTGAAATAATTTTTAGTGGAACAATCAACAGTTTTTTTCAAAAAAAAATTGCTCTTTGTCATGAACTCTAGCACGAGCGAAAAAAATTGCGGTAAAAAATATTCAAATTTCTTTGGTTTTTGGGTGATATTTTACACTATCAAAAAATTTTACTGACAAATCAACATAATATTATGATATAAAGTTATATATCGTAAGATTGATAGTTTTGCTTCAAAATTGCATCATTACAAATTACAAAATAATAATTGAAAGCATTGAAATATTGGTGGCCATTTAATTGATGCACACATTGGTGGTCATTAAATTGATGCAAACTGCTATCTGCATACCGTTCTCAACGTTTCCATACAAAATAGTTTGCTTATAATCGTGGCCGTGTTAATCGGGTATCTTTATTTAATTACATCTTGTTACAAAAAATTGATTTAAATTTAATGAAAATGTTTTGGATCCTTAATCAAGTTCTTCGCATTTTCCGTTAATTCTGACTAAATTGTCCCAACAAGGCTTTGCAGTTGCCATTGGAAGTATTTTCTTTACTTTTTGGCATATTCCATATTCATCCCTTAGATATCCAGGTAGACATGGAATAGGTCCTGGAAGAGGTTGTCCACCCACAGTTTCACTTGCATCTTGAATAGATGAAATGGGTGAATTGTCAGCCAGAGCACTGTTCCTGTTAGAGCCGTGAGAAATCATGATAACCACACACAATATACACACAATAAATCGACTCATTTTAGATGAATCGAGTTTTAAAATCGTCAGTTAAAACAGAAATGACTCCTGGTATATTCTGATATATTCTGATTTTGATAGCAGTGATTTTAGAAATATTCTGCAAGAAAATGTTCAGACGGAGAGAGGTTGAATACAAATGGAGAACAACTACTCCAAGAAAGCCAAAACTCCCTACAAAAATGGAAAAATTAAAATTCGAGCGTATAGGGAGAATACATTGTGCGATAAGTTGTTTTATAACAATAACTATTCTACATATTTGGAGCACATTAAAGACACATTGAAGATGAATTTTGAAGATAAGATATTAAGACTGAGTTGAATGCCTATTTCGCAATTGGAATTTTTCAATTAACACTTGTCACCATTAAATGTACATTAAAGCATTAAACAAACTTTAAAGTAGTTTTTTTCAACCATGTGTTATAAAATTCTATATTTTGTGTTCTATCTGTTATAAAAAAATATGATAGCAACATTCTCAATCAAATTGTAGAGACGATCTAACAACTGAAATTCATCGAAATCGGTTGAGCCCGAATATTTACTTCTCCGCAAGTCGGAGAAGTATTGTTTTCGTGACAACATTTTCAGGATTTTTCAACTTCATTTGATTTTTCCTGACCGAACCGATTCCGGATTTTATGATGCCAATCGACTTGGTATCTCTTCCCATCGTGCACCTGATATTTTGGTGATGATGACTCTACCGCTTAGGTCACCAGATCCACTTCCGTGACGCAAAGTCGGGGTTTTCATACAAAAAAAAACTTTTATTTCGAAAAACTAGAGATACAGCTGTGGTCTTCAGAAAAATGTTTGGGATGACAAGTTCAGTCAAGAAATCGATTTTTGGTCCACTCCTGCTGGGAGTCATCTGGGGTCATCTGGTGGTACCAGACAACTTTTTTGAAAAAGTCTTACAATTTACCAGTAAATATGTTTACTCATTTTAAACAAATTTCTAGCCAGAATTTCGACATTCTGACTAATGTTTCGAAAAAGGTATTTTTTTAAGGTAAAATTTACTATATAGTAAGAAAATTCATTTTTGGGAAACACGTTTACTCATTTTAAACACATTTCTTGCCAGAATTTCGACATTCTGATTGATTTTCGAATCAGGTATATTTTAAGGTAAAATTTACTATATAGTATAAAAATTGATTTTTTGGAAAC